>CM046034.1:20159704-20762780 GCA_025215565.1 Flaveria ramosissima
TCATGGTGTTTTGTCCTTGAGTGCTGCACGAGATTCTCTGTAATAGAGGAGCGCTATTGTTGTCTATTGGATGGGGAGTCTGTTTGAAGTTGAATCCATAGTCCAGCATCTGATTCTGATCCAAAGCACTTGAGCACAGCAGCTTGCACAGCAATGTATTCAGCTTCAGCAATTGATGCAAATACACAGGATTGTTTCTTGCATTGCCATGAGACTATCCTTACACCAAGGAACTGACATCCCCATGATGAAGACTTTGCAGTCATATTGCAGCCACCATAGTCACTATCTGTATATGTATACAGATTGAAGTCAGAATTCTTTGGATACCAAGGCCAAGTGTTGAGGCACCTTTAAGATATCTTAAAATCCTATTGACAGTGACCAGGTGTGACATCTTGGGGTTGGCTTGATATCTTGCACAATACATGTGGAAAACATGATATCAAGCCTGCTATCTGTGAGGTACATAAGAGACCCAATCATAGCTCTGTAGAGGTGTTTCATCCATACACTCATCCTCAAGATCAGTCCAAAGGTGTGATTTTCTTTCTATGGGTGTCTTAGCAACCTTACAGTCAGTCATATTGATCTTGTAAGTATGTCTTGAACATACTTTGTGCAGGATCGGGTTTTGTCACTTAACACTTGTAATTCTCTCAAACTCACTTATGATATCACTCGAACAAGATGAAGCAATGCCTTTAACAAGAGTTGATAATAATAAAAGTAATCAAAGGAACAAGCAGAAGTATTTTCAAGGTACTTGTATATATTACTTCTCAACTCAAGATTACAAGACGCTTACAAGCATACAACAAGAGTTACAATGAGAAACTATATTACTAGATCCTACAGCCGGTTATACTTGATACCAGCTGGAAACCTACGACTAAAGCATATACTACAATGCTATATTAAGGTATCTTAGATAAAGTATTATCTAAGATATGATAGTCATGACATGTCCATGACTTACCTTTTGTCACCAACTAAAGATAGCAACTGTACTTAACATAAAAAGGTAAACAGTAGATTAAAGTATGGTCAACTACATGGCTTTTGAGAAAACGCCATGCAATATATCAGAGATTTACAGCGGACTGTCAGACAGACCATACTTATGTCTACTGGATAATAGAAGTGTCTTCCGAAGGTTAACTGGCTTCGGAAGAACAAGTTCTTCCGAAGCCACTTATTCTTCGGAAGATGCTTCTATGCTTTCGAGGCTTTGAGGACTTCTTTATACTTCGGAAGTTGACTTCAGAACTTTGTCTTAAGTCTTGATCTTCGGAAGTATCTTCTTTGTCTTCGGAAGTTGGAGTTTTCCTTCGGAAGTGTATTTTACACCTTAGACTTCGGAAGAGCTCCTTCTTCCTTCGGAAGTTCCACACTTGGCTTCGGAAGTCCTTTGTATGTTGTACTCAAAATCTTCTAAGTGACATAGTTTTGGTTGCAACAGCCTCTCTAGATCCAACAAACTCCCCCTAGGCTGATGCTACCAAAACTTCACTTATTTCTACTTCTCAAAGTTTTCAGCACCAGGGACAAAAGATATTTGTCTGTTTCTCTGTTCTTCCCCGGAAGTGGTGCTGAGAAGCTTGTACAAGTCATTCGTGGATATGAGATCCAGTCTATCACTTTGAATGACATGTACCCTTTGTTGTGAACCCCTGAAGAGAGTTAGCTGACGAGAGTTGTAGTCATACTCCCATCTAACTATGGACTCAAGTTCAGGACCTTCAACCATTTGAAGAAAGGCTTTGCCTTTGGTTGCTGATCCTTTCCTTTCCTCCTCCTCTCTTCTCAGTTTGACTCCTTTTCGACCTTGCTTCTGGCAGTAAGCTCGGCCATGTGAAGGCTGCCTAGATGATTTCTGATGTGGGCAGCTACATCGAAGTTTGAAGGGTTGGAGAATGGTTTCTCTGCTAACTCAGCAATATCAAATCTGCTTAAGTTGTAGCAGAGATGAGGCATTCAGCCTGTTAATCTCACCATTCTCTCTCTCAACAACAAAGTTGTGAGAAGAGTCTTCGAACCTCCACTGGACTATATTCTTTCTTGGTACAAGAGGTTGTCTTGGTACCCTATCCCTTTCTCTTTTCTTTGTGTCCAGCAGAGTCACCAGCTTTCTCCTCAGCTTCTTTTCTTCCTCATTCAATGTATCTGAATTGAGGCCAAGGAGTTTTGCAGCTTGGTCCAAAGTTCCTCTGGGCAGATCAAGAAACTCATCTCTTGTGAGGGAACTTGAGGATCCATCAACACAAGTCAGGTTGACTGATCCTCCTCACAGGAGATGTTGCTCAGAGTTGTGCAGTTGATGAGCTTAGTTTTGATCGCCTTGAATTCCTCCATAGAGAGATGTTTGGAAGGCTGAGGGGATGGTTTGATTGGTTGTTGGGTAGGTTAGGAGTTTGGGTTCTGGCTAAGGTTTTGGGTTGGATGATGGGTAGTTTAGGTGGTTGAGGTGAAGAGGTTGGTAGTTGTGATGGTGTAGGTTCAGGCGTAAAAGGTTCAGGTTCAGTTTTAATTGGGAAGGAAAAGGGTATAGGTTCAGGTTGAGGTTGGGTTTGGATTTTGGGCTGAGAGGTGGCTTTGAAGGTCATCCCCTGTCCCCTTCTATACATCTCTTTTCTCTTTCTCCCCGCACGAATGTCAGCCTTGATGTCACTGACATGTCGTTGGAGAGTCTTCTCAACATTGGACCCACCTGCCTGCCAGAGAACCATGAGCTTTAAGATAGTTCTTCATCCAAGCTTTCTCACCTATCTTCTTTGGCGGCAGACAGTCCAGCCTCTTCTTTTTTCTTCCTCTTCTCCACCAGCTTCTCCCTTGCAGCTCTTTTCTCTCCTTCTCCATTTGATCTTGCTTCATTGTTGAAGAGCCATAAGATCGTATCACTATTGTGTGGAGACAACTCCTCTTGAGAGAATCCTCTAGAGAGTAGGAAAGTGATCCTTTCTCTCCTAAGCTGCAGATCAGCTTCTCTTTCTTTTCTCAACCTTTCTTCTTCCAAGGCCAACCTTGCAGCCTCTTCTTTTTGCTGTCTTTGCAGCAAGGTTGCCTTTTCAAGCTCTATCAGCTCCTCTAATGGTAGCAAGAGTACATCTTCCGAAGCAGCCCTAGACTAACAAGTCTATCGATTACCTCCACCCTTCTTCGATTTGTTGACTGCCTCCTGGTTGGCTGCAGCTGCTTTAGTACTTGCAGCTAACAGTTTCCCAGTTGGCAGTCTACCTTTCCTTCTGAGCTTCTCCAACCTTTCTTCTTCCCGAGCTCTTCCGAAGTCATCTTGTAAGGATTCCTGAAGTCTGATGCAACCCAAAACAGCTTAAGTGTCTCAGCAAACATGCACTAAGTACTGAAGTGAAGAATGCTTCGGAAGTTTTACACAAAGCATTAGAAAATACTCTAAGTGTAAAATCTTCCGAAGCCAAGACCAATATCTTCCGAAGCCAACATGAGTCTTCCGAAGCTTCAGAGACAAAGTCTTCGAAGCCTCATCCTATGAAGACAGATTTCTTCGAAGACTTTTAGTACACATGCTTTATCTGATGTACTGTTCCATAAAGCACCTTTTCCGCTGCATCTCTGTAAAGTCACCAACTTACATGAGTTGGTGAAAAGGGTCATGCTTTTGGTAACTGTACATTGAGGTCTTGAGTCTGTCAACTTTCCACTTTATGTACTTTATCCTTTTTGTATTGTAAAAGGATGTGAGCTATGGCATGTCATAGTCACAAGGTCAAAAGGCAGATATGCCTTTTGAATCCTACAATTGATTTTGTTAGTGTCAGTCAATTGTATCAGCGGCTTTCAAAGTATAGCCGGCTGTAGGTTGTAGTATAATTATTTCAAGTTCTTGTATCTTTTCTTCTTTATGCTTTGTAACACTTGTAAAAGAACTTGAGAAAGCAATATACTGCCTCCTTGAAACCCATACCTCTTGTTCTGTCTCTTTCTTTACTTGTGTTCTTTGTATCACTTTGGTTACCCAGTTCACTGTTTGATTAGAGCTTAGTTATTCTCCTCATTGTGTTGTTGTGTTGTAATTGTGTTTAAAGCCCTTAAACGGTCCTGCAATTGGTATCAGAGCTTTCCAGGCTCTTGATATAAGATCTAACCATCTTAAGATCCCTCACACACACAAAAGCTAAACTCTTCAAATGGCTGCCATCTCAAGACTGATATGGAGACTGGAACCATGAACAAATCCCCACTGATCACTCTTGATGATTTTGACACCTGGTGCATGAGGATGGAAGGCTTCATCAGGTCTCTTGATTCAAGAATGTGGGAATCTGTTGAGAATGGACCTTTCATACCCAGCACCCCCTCTGCTACTGGTGCTGGTATGATTCCTAAAGATGTGGCCAACTACTCAGATGAAGATAGAAAAAGAGTAGAGATTGACAGGAAGGCCATGACTGCTCTTCAGACTGCTCTCCCAAACTCTGTATACAGAGGTTTAAGAAGTGCAAGACAGCCAAACAGCTGTGGGATGCACTGAAGCTGATGTATGAAGGCTCCTCTGAAGCCAAGGAGAACAAGAAAGATCTTCTGAAGCAGCAGTTTGAAAATTTCACCTTCAAAGCAGGTGAGACCATGACCCAACAATACTTCAGGTATGTTGAGATTGTGGATACCCTAGTGGATGGAGGAGTTCCTCTTGAGAACAGGGACATTGTAAGGAAGTTCATGTCCTCACTTCCTAGGCAATGGACACACTATTGTGTGGTGATCAAGAGGACTGAGAACCTTAAGACTCTTACTCTTACAGAGTTGTATGGGATTCTCAGTGGATACCAGATGGAGATGAACATGCAAGGTTCATCTGGCAACTCCAACAATCAAATGGGTTCAGCCCTTCATGTGGTTGAAAGGGACAGCATAGAACCTCAGCATCATCTCTTATGCTACCCTGACAACTCACAAAAGGGTCCTTTCATCACCTTCCCGGAGACACCAAGGGAGAACTTTACTCAAGGAAGCCCATTCCAAGAGACAAGTTCTTCTCAAGCCTTTGTGTCTGCAGATGAAAGCTGTGGGATTATCTCTTCACTCTTGAAGACCTGGACTGTATCCATCCAGATGACCTGGAATACATGGAGATAGTTCAGCAGATGGCTCTCCTCACTCACAGAGCCAAGAAGTTCTACAAGAGGACAGGAAGAAGATTTCCAAGCAATGCTACCAGCAGTAAGTTTGGGCTGGATAAAAGCAAAGTTAAGTGTTACAACTGTAACCTTATGGGTCACTTTGCCAGGGAGTGTAAGGCACCTAAAGCAAATGGGGGCCAAACACAACCCAGACCAAACTTTACTGACAAAGCTCCTCAGGCTGAGAAGACAAAGCAACATGCTGCTGTTGCTGTTGAAGAAGGAGGCTTTGACTGGAGTTTTCAGGTGGAGGATGCTTCTCCAAACCAAGCACTGATGGCTGACCATGATGAAGCCAAGGTATTGGAACATCTTTGCTCCCCTGAATGCATTGCTAAAGTAAATAGATACAGGTCCTATAACCTAGAGATGAGATCTGATCTTGAGTCATTAAACATATAAAATCTGATTTTAGAAAGTCTGAAAATGATTACAAGTTAAAGATAGAAGACTTGGAGAAAACCATTTCAGTACTAAAACATGAACATACAGATTTCAGAACTCAGATCCAAGATCTCATCACTAAGTTAACTGAGTGCCAGGCTGAGCTTGTGATCAGCAAAGCCAAGGCAGAGAAGAGTGTTCTTGAAGAAGAGACCTTCAAGAACATGATATCCTCATCCCTGCACAACAAGGTTTGTTATCAAAATAGACAGGGACTAGGATCAAATGAGATAGCTCCTCCACACACAATCTTGTCTGTAAGATCTCCTAGGTGTGGAACTTGTGAAGATGAGCTTCCTCTCATAGATCCTGTAAGTGAGGATGATGAAGAAGTGATAGTGAAGAATTCCTCTGAGAAGAGTGAAGAAGAGGATTCTTCCAAGGGCCACTATCCTTCTGAGGAGAAGAAATCAACTGTGATGACCAAGTCCAAAAGAAAGAACTTGATCAGAAAGAGCAAAAGAAAAGCAAAGAAGGCTCAAGAAATCAAGGCTACTTTTGATGCTAAGCAGAAACAAGTTTTTATCTCTGCAGGTTTCAAAGTAGTAAGGACTGAAGACATCAACCAAGACTCCTTAGCTAAGAGTCATGGTTCTTGTTCAAATCATCTCAGTGCCAAGAAGAAGACTGATTTGCTGTGTACCACTGCTGCACAGCCTGGACCATCAAACTCCAAGAACAGTTCACAGCCCAAAGGAACTGTCTCAGCATCTACCAAGATGAAGATGGAGAGGGATGTGACCAAAGTCAGTCTTGCTCTCAAAGGGAGACTTCTTTGAAGAAGAAAATGTTATGTGTTATGTGTGAAAGTACTTCTCACATTGCTAAGGATTGCCCATACAATCCTAAAAGTACTGTCCACATGACTAAAACAAAGACTTCAAAGAGTCAAGAAATCTCAAGCTTCGGAAGGAAAGTCTGTTTCCTTCGGAAGCTCCAAATCAAAGAAGGAGGTAAGTGGAAAATTACCTTCGGAAGCAAAGTTGGTCTCGGAAGAAAGGAATTCTTCCGAAGCACTAAAGTCTGCTGCAGTGACTGTAGACTCTTCCGAAGGATCAGTCATCAAAACTTATGAAGTTCTAAAAGCTTCTAAGGTTTTGAAGGTCAAGTCCAAGACTCCAAAGGTGGTGTGGAAGTCTAAGAAAGACCAAATGACTGAGGTTTCTCCATCAACAACAGCTGAAGATCCCTATAGTACAACCATAGGATCTATTACTGTTGCATTACCTTCTATTACTGTTAATGAGCCCAAGACAAGTAAGGCTTGGGTTTCCAAATGTAACTAATCATCTTCTCTGTGCAGGAACAGCTCAAGACCAACAGGAATGTCTGGATAATTGACAGTGGCTGTTCCAGGCACATGACAGGCAATAGGTCTCTACTCCATAATTTTGAGAGAATTGATGGAGGACCAGTTGCTTTTGGAGGAGATGAAGGTGGTTACATTTCTGGAAGGGGCAAGGTCACAAATGGTAAGCTCAGCATTGAGAAGGTAAACTTTGTTAAGGAGCTTGGGTACAATCTTCTGAGTGTATCCCAATTTTGTGATCAGAGTCATAACATGCTCTTTACTGAGCATGAGTGCATTGTTCTCAAACCTGGTGTGGTCATTCCTCATGAGCATATCCTGCTCAGAGCCCCCAGGAAAGGGAACATGTACAAGATGGATTTGCAAGAAAATCTCCCTCAGGAGAAGTTTCATGCTTTCTATCTAAAGCAAATAGTGATGAGTCTTTCCTATGGCATAAAAGAATGTGCCATGTAAACTTTAAGAACATGAATAAATTAATTAAACATGATTGGTAACTGGAATGCCAAAGAAAGAGTTTACTAGTGATGATCATTGTGTGGCATGCCTGAAAGGGAAGCAACACAAAGTATCTCACAAGCCTAAGGAAAAGAACTCCATCACTACTCCCCTACACTTGTTACATATGGATCTCTTTGGCCCCACCAGTGTAATGAGTTTAGGAAGGACCTCTTACTGTCTGGTGATCACAGATGATTTTACAAGATTCACTTGGGTCTTCTTCCTTAGAACTAAGGATGAAACCCCTGAGATTCTGAAGAATTTCATCTTAAAAGTTGAGAATCAATGTGATCACAAGGTCAAAACCATAAGATGTGATCAAGGAACTGAATTCAAGAACCAAATCCTTGATGCATTTTGTGATGAAAAAGGTATTACAAGACAATATAGTGCTCCCAGGACTCCTCAGCAAAATGGAGTTGCTGAAAGGAGAAACAGGACACTTATTGAAGCTGCAAGAACTATGTTGTCTGACTCTAAACTGCCTATCACCTTCTGGGCAGAGGCAGTCAATACTGCTTGCTATGTGCAAAACAGAGTTTTAGTAGTTAAGACACATGGTAAGACTCCTTATGAACTTTGGCACAAGAGGAAACCTTTCATTGGTTTTCTCAGGTCATTTGGATGTCCCTGCACCATCTTGAATACCAAAGATCAAATTGCCAAGTTTGCTGAGAAATCAGATGATGGACATTTCATTGGATACTCTTCTCAAGCTAAAGCTTATAGAGTATACAATCTCAGAACTAGAATTGTTGAGGAGTCAGCCAATGTGACTTTCAATGAGCACACTCCCTGTGTGGCTGGTTCTGGTCCGGATTGGCTGTTTGATCTTGATTTAGTTACCAACTGTTTTAACAAATCTTGTGAGCATGTTTCAGGATCTGCAGAAAATCTAAATACAGGTGATCCTGATCCAAGATTTGAGCTAGGAAGATCTTCAACTCATACATCTTCAGCTCCAGTTGGAACTACTTCAGCAAATGAGGTTTCTATCAGCACAACAATGACAAATTCAGCTGATACATCTGGCATGCCTTCAAATTCCAGCTCAGAGGCCTCTCAACCAGATAAAGATACCTCACTTGTAGAAGACAACAATGGTGATGGTGATAGTGATCAGGAATTCCTTGATGCTAATAACCACACCATAGATGACAACATCAATGATGTCTCACACTCATTGGATCAAGTTAATCTTGATAAGTGTGATAATGTGGAGGGTGAATCTTCAGGACCAGATTTAAATTTCTCAAATTTAGATCTTTCCCAGCAACTTGCTGTGATCCCTCAGCTAAGGATCCACAAGTCTCACCCCACCACAAACATCATTGGAGATGTTGTCACAGGGGTAAGAACAAGAGGACAAACCCATGAAGCAAATGTTTGTCTTCACTCTTGTTTCTTATCTCAGATAGAGCCCAAGAAAGTTGATGAAGCTCTAAAGGATGGAAGTTGGGTTGAAGCTATGCAACAAGAGCTGCTTCAATTCAAAAGGCAGAAAGTTTGGAACCTTTGTCCTCTTCCTCATGGGAAGACTACCATTGGAACCAAATGGGTTTTTAGAAACAAGAAGGATGATAGGGGAATCATCATCAAGAACAAGGCAAGACTAGTTGTTCAAGGATACACACAAGAAGAAGGGATTGACTACACTGATGTCTTTGCTCCTGTAGCAAGACTAGAAGCTGTTAGGATATTCCTGGCATTTGCTGCATCCAAGAACTTCAAGGTCTACCAACTTGATGTAAAGTGTGCTTTCTTATATGGAGTGATTGATGAGGAGGTTTATGTCAAACAGCCACCTGGTTTTGTAGACCCTGATCATCCTGATTATGTCTGCAAGCTTGACAAAGCTCTTTATGGGCTGCATCAGGCACCCAGGAAGTGGTATGAGACACTATCTAAGTATCTCTGCAAGCATGGATACAGAAGAGGTACTATAGATGGAACCCTCTTCATCAAAGGACAGGGAAATGACTTATTGCTGGTTCAAGTATATGTTGATGACATCATCTTTGGTTCAACTAATCCAAAGCTCTGCAAAGACTTTGAGAAGCTGATGAAGGACAGATTTGAGATGAGTTCAATGGGAGAACTCAACTTCTTTCTGGGAATTCAAGTGAAGCAGGTTGAAGATGGCATCTTCATAAGTCAGTCAAAGTATGTTCAAGACATACTCAAGAGGTTCAATATGACTGATTGTAAGATTGCTAAGACACCCATAGCCAGAAACCACTCCCTTGGTCCAGATCTTGAGGGGGAGTGTGTAGATGAGCACTTATACAGGGCTATGATTGGGTCTCTTATGTATCTTACAGCTAGCAGGCCTGATATCATGTTTGCTACATGTATTTGTGCAAGATATCAAGCCAACCCTAAGATGTCTCACTTAATCACTGTGAAAAGGATTTTAAGATACCTCAAAGGTGCTTCAACACTTGGTCTATGGTATCCAAAGAATCCAAATTTCAATCTGTATGCCTATACAGATAGTGATTATGGTGGTTGCAATATGACTGCAAAGTCTACATCTGGGGGATGTCAATTCCTTGGTGGAAGGGTGGTCTCATGGCAATGCAAGAAACAATCCTGTGTGTCTGCATCAACTGCTGAGGCTGAATACATTGCTGCTGCAAGCTGCTGTGCTCAAGTGCTTTGGATTCAAAATCAGATGCTGGACTATGGATTTAACTTCAAGAGACTCCTATCCACATAGACAACAATAGTGCTATCTCTATCACTGAGAACCCTGTGCAGCACTCAAGGACCAAACACATCAACATCAGGTATCATTTAATAAGAGATAACTATGAAAAAGGATTAATTAAACTAGTCAAAGTTCATACAGATGAACAATATGCTGATCTGTTCACCAAAGCTTTTGATGAACAGAGATTTAAGTATCTGATATCAGCTATTGGGATGATTAACTTTGAGTAGACTTTTTATTAAAACTAATTCTAATTATTTCTTCTTAAAATATGTGTGTCCTAAGTTGTCTAGTTCATCACTTTCATAAGCTCATGTTTTCTTTGGATGTAAAATTCTTTTTGAAGACTTTCCTTAGATTCTTGAAAATTTCTGATACTTCGGAAGATAAAGATTTTATCTTCGGAAGAAAAACATGTCTTTAAAATAAATAACTGTCTAAGAGATTTTACCTTCGGAAGAAGTAAAGTTCATCTTCCGAAGCTTAAAATTCTTATCTCAGACACTTATCTATTTTCAAGAACCTTTTTCTTCCGAAGCAAAATTAACCTTCGGAAGCTTTGTTTATTTTCATACAAAGCATTCAAGGGTTTATTTCTCTTCCGAAGCATAAATTATCAAGACTCTCAGGAAAATCTTCCGAAGCCATTTTAGCTTCGGAAGCTTTTTAAATCAAAACTTCCGAAGACAAATAAACTTCGGAAGCTTTTCGAATTCCAAGAAAACTACTTTTTGAGCAAAAGTAAACTACCTTTTCAGAGGTGGGACCGACTTTCGGATTTCAAAGTTTATCCTCTTTCATTAACTTTGGTTCAAATCCTTTTTCATATAAATACCCAACGGTTCCCCTCTTTCCCACTATCTTCCTCAATTCTACTGTTTCTCTAACCTAATTCTCTAAACCGCCTTTGCTTTCTACCTTTCTTCACCCTTAAGCTTCTAAAATGGCCAACCTTAACCGCAGAAACAACCCTGATTTCTCCATGCAACTACACAGGCAACATAATCAAGTTGCTCTGTTAAGCTCTGAGAAAGATGCAAGTTTCTCAGAGATTTGCCAATTCTTGACTCTGTCAAACTACTTCACCTCCCTGACCATTGATCCTCCTCTATATGAGGATCAGTTGCTTGAATTCTGGAAGACCTGCCAAGAGGTCATTATGGATGGGGAGAAGGCACTGTCTGCCACAGTGCAAGGGAGGACAGTCTTCATCACTCCGGCCATCATTAACCAACATCTACAGCTGGATGATGAAGAAGGTGAGGTGTCCTTCCCAAAAGAAGCTGTAAATCATTCTTTTGAGCAGATGGGCTATGAAGGAGATTTCTCTGTAAAGACCTTTAGGAAAGGGAAGGTCTCATCCCAATGGAAATTCCTGCTCCATGTGGTTATCCACAGCTTGTCAAACAAGCATGGTGGATGGGACCAGATTCCTGAGGATCTCTCCTTCATAGTTCATGGAATGGTTCAAGGGGTCAAGTTCAGGTATTCACAATTTGTTTATACTAATTTACTTGCAAACTTAGACTCCTTAGAGTATTACATGTTTCCTAGATATGTTCAACACATTCTCAACTGTGAACTGGGCTCACAGTTGAGGGAAACAGGTAATATTCTTAAACTGGGACAGATGAAGCCCGGCATCTTTAAAATAATGAAGAAGCCAACTGTAGGCTTCTCTGGGGTAGAAACAGCCCTAGTCCCAAAAATGTTAGAGCTCATTGCTCAAGGTGACAACCTAGCAACACAAGCTAGTGTTGAACCCACACCTCTTTTGTCCCTACCATTAAAAAGACCAGAAATCACCCTCACCTACCAAAGAAAATCCAAACGAACCCCTGCTCAGACTATTGAGTCTGTGCAGGCCCCCAAATACTCAACCTTACAGGAAGAAGTGGACACTAGAGCTCCCACTTCTCCTGAGGAGCAACCCACTCCCATTACTTCACCTATCAGGGCTGAGGTTCCTCAAGCTCACCCTGATGAGCTCAATAGCCCAACAACCTTAAGCCTTCACTCTGAGTCTCAACACTCAAGTGGACAACCTTCAGGGGACAGCTACCATCCCCAGCCTTTGGATCTCAACCAACCAATTCCCAACCTATCCTTTTACACTGATGAAGACTTAGGATTCAGTGAGTACCATGAGTCTCTCTTCTCCTCCCCTACTCAAAGAGAGATGAGTACCTCTGACTCTCCTCAGTCTATCCCCCATCAGTCACCTGTTACTGAGGTGGACACTTCTGAACCTGTTCAGGATGTTCATATGGAAGAGGCTCTCACTTTTGAAAGTGATTACATCATTAAGACCTCAACCATGGCAACTCAGCCCATTGGCATCTCAACTGAGGCTGCCAGTGAGCAGAGGAAAACCAGCAGCCAAGAAACTCAAGCTGGTGATGAGAGAGAGGACTTTGGTCCAATCATCTCATCCCCCAATGAATCTTCTGATGAAGATGAGGGGAACTTGAGACTACAGGTGCAAAAACTGTCAAAAACATGCACCTACTTAGTCTCTAAGGTTAGTCACTTGGAATCTCAGGTGACTACCTTACAAAACAGGGTCAATGATCAGCAACTCCAGATTTCATATCTGCAGGAAAAACTAGCTGGGAGACCTTTAAGGAGAGCTCAACCAGGAACACAAGAACCTGTGGAAGTAATTGACTTATCCTCCAGCTCACCTATGCAAGTGGGTGATGCTACCAAAAAGGGGGAGAAAGTTGTTACAACCACAGAACCTGGGAGTTCTTCAGAGAGAATGGACATAGAGGACTCACCATCCTCACTTGCTGTTGTGCATTCTCAGCAACTTCCTCAAGTTCACATTAATGTGGACTCTATAGACTCTCTCATCAGGAGTCTCTTTGAGGAAGGCATACCAAGGGCTGTCTCATCTCCACCACTGGGAACTAGCAATCAAATCATAAGGTGGAGGTATGATGATGACAGAAGAGCCCTCATACTTCAAAGAGTTCAAGGCCAACAAGAAGTTTTTCAATTCCAAAGCCTGAGCTTTTATGAAAGACTGGATTTAGTCAACCTTCCACTTGTCAATCCAAGCAATTCAAGACAAGCTGACAGGCTGGCTCAAAGAATCCAAGACAGGATCATGGCAGAGTTCTCTCTAAGAAGGAGACTTAGGGAATCAGGCAATGTCATCGGTCAACTGGATGTTGAGGTGGACCCTAAGATTAGTTTCATAGGGAAAACTTTGACTGAAGGCCCAGTGACAGAACCTGAGACCCCTGTCTCATCATCAACAACTGCTGCTGAGGTCCAAACTCCATCTGAGACACCTGCTGGTGAAGGTGTTTCTCAGCCTCTCTCTGGCCAGAGCATGGAAGCTACTCCAAGCAATGAAGGCCAAGCTTCAATCCACCCTGAGTCACAAAGGTCTGTTGGTGACAAAGGGAAAAGGATAATGACTCTTGAGGAAATTGAGGAGGAAGAGAGAGAGAGGAAAAGGAGACTAAGGGGAGAAAGTTCCACTGGGTCATCTAGCTTCATGCAAGCTGCAATCAGGGCTGCCCCCAGACCAAATACTCAGGATGATGAGTTAAGGGCAGTCAGGATTACCTACTTACAGACCAGGAACTATGACATTGATGAGATCATCTCCCTCCCCTTAGAAGAACTAAATGAACTGGCTGACAGAGAAGTGTCAAGAGAGTTGAAGGAGAAAGAGGATGCAATGATACTTCTCCAACTCAAAGAGGAGAAGAGACAGAAAAGACTTTACAAGCATGCTCCTACTCTCTCACCAGTTCAAGAAAGTCCTGCACAGGAAGATGTGGCTCCACAAGAACCTCAGGTAGATAAAGAGGAAGATAGGATCAAAATGATCAACTACCTGAGTGCCACAGGCTTCTATCAGGCAGATGCACTTCTCCCTTTGTCCTATGACTTCATTGAGTTCGAGTATCTAAAGCAACTTGAACTTGAGTTAGTCAAGGAAAGAAAGACAACCAAAAGGAAACTAAGGGAAGAAGCTGCAAAGTCAAGGGCCACCATTCAAAAGAATGCAAAGAAGTCTGCTGACAGACAAAGAATGGTGAGCTTCTTGAAGCTGTATGGATTCTCCGGAAGGAGACTTGGCCCCATGTCTCTATCCACTATGGATGAGCATATTAGGGTGATCAAGCAAAAGATTAAGAGTGGAGAACTTATTGACTTGCACTCTCTTCCAAGTCAAGTCCCACCTGAAGTGGAGGTCAAGTTTGAACAACCAGAGACACCTCAAACAGCACCTCCAGCTGAGCCCCAGCAAGCTTCATCTTCTGATCCTAGGCAGGGTCAAACTCCCTCTCCTTCTGAACCTGTGAGGGAGGAACACCCAACTGAGAAAGACACTGATGATCAACATGGTGCTGCAGACCAGTCTTCTCAGTTAAAGACAACCAAGAGGAAGAAGAGGATGGCTTCTAAACCAAAGACAAAGAAGAAGAAGCCAAAGTCATCTACCTCTGCACCTCAGGCTGAATCAGATCAACCTGAGGAAGTGCATGATGAGGCAGCCCAATCAACTCCTATTCAAGTGGCTCCTCTAACTAGTGAGACACCCATCTTGTCCTGGACATACTCTACCAATCCAGAGAGACGGACTGTTATAAGAGATCAAGGTGTTGAGAATGTCTACTCATGGCAAGACATAATCAACTTACCTCTGCATGATCTCTTTGAGATGAGAAGATACTATGAAAGTCTTGATGATCCTGACCATCTCATGAAGAAAGGAATGGTCCTGATTGTACTAAAGACTACCAACATTTGAAGATCTTCTAAGTGTTTTGGTAGCATCAGCCTAGGGGGAGTTTGTAAGGATTCCTGAAGTCTGATGCAACCCAAAACAACCTAAGTGTCTCAGCAACATGCATTAAGTACTGAAGTGAAGAATGCTTCGGAAGTTTTACACAAAGCATTAGAAAATACTCTAAGTGTAAAATCTTCCGAAGCCAAGACCAATATCTTCCGAAGCCAAACATGAAGTCTTCCGAAGCTTCAGAGACAAAGTCTTCCGAAGCCTCATCCTATGAAGACAGATTTCTTCCGAAGACTTTTAGTACACATGCTTTATCTGATGTACTGTTCCATAAAGCACCTTTTCCGCTGCATCTCTGTAAAGTCACCAACTTACATGAGTTGGTGAAAAGGGCCTTGCTTTTGGTAACTGTACATTGAGGTCTTGAGTCTTCAACTTTCCACTTTATGTACTTTATCCTTTTTGTATTGTATAAGGATGTGAGCTATGGCATGTCATAGTCACAAGGTCAAAAGGCAGATATGCCTTTTGATCCTACAATTGATTTTGTTAGTGTCTAGTCAATTGTATCCAGCTGGCTTTCAAAGTATAGCCGGCTGTAGGTTGTAGTATAAGTATTTCAAGTTCTTGTATCTTTTCTTTATGCTTTGTAACACTTGTAAAAGAACTTGAGAAAGCAATATACTGCCTCCTTGAAACCCAACTCTCTTGTTCTGTCTCTTTACATTACTTGTGTTCTTTGTATCACTTTGGTTACCCAGTTCACTGTTTGATTAGAGCTTAGTTATTCTCCTCATTGTGTTGTTGTGTTGTAATTGTGTTTAAGCCCTTAAACGGTCCTGCAATTTTGGAGAATCATAAGAATCTCAAAGAAACACTTGCAGCTACTCAAGTAAATTGTGAACATTGGGTAACATCATGCAAGCGGTTTGAAATGCTTCTCAGCAAGCAAACAGCTTCGAATGTGAAGTTTGGGATTGGGTATAATCACACTATACCTCATATAGATTTTACTCCCAAGCTAGAAGTAAAATCTGAAGGTGAAAGCAATTCCCAAACCACATCATCATGTGTCTCATCCTCATGTGATAATTCAAAATCAGAGGATGAAGTCAGTATTATTACCTCAGCTAATCAATCTGTTGAGGGTCTCAATGCTGCTAAACACATGATCAAAGAGAAACCGAGCAATTCAGGTGTTGTCCCACAAAGTATTCAAAGTACTAAAGGGCAAGTCACAACACCTGAAGAGCATTTCAAACCAAATGAAAACAAGCATGGTTTGACAACTGCTCAGAAGTCTATCAGGAAATCCAAAAGTACTGATAGAAAACATCTGAAGAACAAATCTTCAGTTGTTACAAATCGTTTAGTACTTACCATAAGTACTGAGAGGAAGAAAGTACTGAAGAACACATCTTCAGTAGTTTCATCATCTTCAGCAGTTGATCAACAAAAGATGAAGAAAAAGCCTTGTGAAATATGTGGTCTATTTAATCTTCTCACTGATGAATGTTGGTATAACAAGGGTTTAAAATTCAACAAAGATAAAATCATTAAAAAGAAAATGAATAAAATGAATGATGAATTTCAAACCAAGTTTGTACCACAAACATCTCAATCTGATAACCCAAAGTTTTTCCAAAAAGCTAAAAAGAAGGAAGGGGTTTATCACAAAACAGCTGAAAATATTCCTCATGGAATATCAAAACTCCAGACTAAGTATGTGTCTTTCAAAAAGGAGGATTTGGTGAGTCACAAGAACAAATCAAAAACAAGTACTGATGTGTCGGCTGAGCTGAAGGCTTTGACAACCAATCAGACACAACTTGTTATGATGGTTCAACATCTGTTAGGGAGAGTTAACCAATTAGATGTATCTGTGATTAAACCACTGAAAAGGAAAACTAAGCCAAAATCAAAGGAATCCTTTTCAGCACCATCTCCACCTTCAAAGGTTGTCAATCATGAAAAATCAGTTAGTCTAAAATCTGTTGATGAAAACAAACCCAAAACCAAAATGGTTTGGGTCTCAAAGGCTAACTAATTTCTTGTGCAAAATGCAGGGTTCTTCAGCATGCCAAAGAAGCATCTGGTATGTGGACAGTGGAGGATCTATGCACATGACAGGGAGCAGTTCTCTTCTTCATGATTACTCTCAAGGAAAGAAGGGATTTGTTTCTTTTGGTAATGATGCTAAGGGTTACATCATCGGTAAAGGTTTTGTGTCAAATGGTGAGATAAGGTTTGATGATGTTAACCATGTGGAGAACCTCAAGTACAACTTGTTGAGTGTCAGTCAAATGTGTGATAAAGGGCATGTTGCACTTTTCACTAGTCAGAACTGTCGGATTCTGTCTTCCAAAGTTCTGAAAATGATTGACAAGATATTGGATGAATATACTCTCATGAAGGCTAACAGGATTGGAAGAGTATATGCCTTAGATTTATCAAAGAAAATTGATCTAAAAGGCCATCCATGTCTGTTCTCTAAGGCCTCTCCTCAGGAATCTGAACTATGGCATAGAAGGCTTGATCATGTGAATCTTAAAAACATGAACCAGCTTATTCATCATGGTTTAGTGCGAGGTCTGCCATTAAAGGAGTTCAAATGTGATGACAACTGTCCTGCTTGTTTAAAAGGAAAGCAACACAAAGTATCATTCCCTCCAATAGAAGAACCAAAGTCCACTGCCTGCTTGTAATTACCGCATATGGATCTTTTTGGTCTAGTAAGAGTGATGAGTATGGCAAAGAAAAAATACTGTCTGGTAATTGTGGATGATTATTCCAGATTTGTATGGACTTTCTTCTTACATTCAAAAGATGAGGCTGCCCAAATCATCATCTTCTTTGCGTTGTATGTGGAAAAGCAATATTCACTTCTAGTCAGGTGTGTGAGAAGTGATAATGGCACAGAATTTAGAAACCACACTCTTGATGAATTCTATTTATCTAAGGGAATCAAGAGGCAATATAGCATTCAAAGAACTCCTGAACAAAATGGAGTGGTGGAAAGAAAGAACAGGACCCTTATTGAAGCCGCAAGGACAATGTTGACTGATTCTGGTTTGCCACTAACCTTTTGGGCTGAAGCTTTCAACACAGCTTGCTATGTACAAAATAGGGTGTTAGTAAATCAGAGGTTGATGAAGACTTCTTATGAGTTATTACATCATTTGGCCCCTCTGATTAAATCTTTTAGAGCATTTGGGTGTCCCTTTTATATTCTTAACACAAAGAATCTACTTCAGAAGTTTGAATCAAAGGTGGATGCAGGGTATTTTGTTGGGTATTCATCTACTTGCAAGGCATACAGAGTTTTTAATTGCAGAACAAAGATAGTTGAAGAAACTTTGCATGTCAAGTTTAATGAATTTCCAAAAGACAAAATTCCACAAAACCCTGTGGAGTTATTTGATTTGGACATACTGCAATATGTTCCATATCAGTCTCCATCTGTTGCAGCTTCTGAGGATCCATCATCTCCATCTGGTGGTATAAATGCAAGTTGTAGTAATCACCTGCCTGTGTCTACTACACTTGATGTTCCTGTAGCTTCAGCAGCTCCATCCACAACAAATGCTGATGAAATCTCTGAATCCTCTACTTCATTTGAACTGCCATCTCATTCTAGGTTACAAGAGTCTGAATCAACATCTGTTGCTGTTGAATCTCCTACAAACACTTGCATAGATATTATTGAGTATCAAGAACTGAAGAATCATCCCATGTCTCAGATCATTGGTGACATTAATGCTGGTGTTTCAACTAGAAGTCAATTGTCCAATTTCTGTCTTTATGCTCTCTTCATCAGTCAGCAAGAGCCAAAGAACTATCATGTTGCATTAAGAGACAATGGATGGGTTGAAGCCATGCAACTTGAGCTTCTTCAGTTTCAAAAGCAGCAAGTATGGGAACTGGTTCCTCTACCCCAAGTCAAAAGGATCTTTAGATACTTGCAAGGAACTCAATCTCTAGGACTTTGGTATTCCACTGGGCACTCTTGCAAATTAGTTGCTTTCTCTGATAGTGACTATGCTGGGTGTAAATTAACCAGAAAATCAACCTCTGGTGGATGCCAATTTCTAGGCAATTGTTTAGTTTCTTGGCAGAGTAAGAAACAAACATCAGTTGCTACATCCACTGCTGAAGCAGAGTACATTGCTGCTGCAAGTTGTACATCTCAGGTACTCTGGCTTCAAAATCAATTATTGGATTATGACATTACAGAGACTAAGACTCCTTTACTGATTGATAGTGCTTCAGCTCTTTGTATTGTTAAGAATCCTGTCCAGCATTCTAGGACCAAACATATTGAGATCAGACATCATTTTATAAGGGATTGTTATGAAAAGGGTCTGATTGACCCAAAGTTTGTGCCTAGTGCTGATGAGCTTGCAGATATATTTACTAAGCCTTTGGACAGTGCAACTTTCCAAAATCTTGTGCTCAGGCTTGGTATGCTGCAGCTAGAATGATTTGACAACTACTGATGCTCTTAGTTAATAAGTACTGATGAGCATTAGTATACAGTTGTCAAAAATAAGTACTGATAAGTTATTTTATCTTCAGCAGTTTTTATAACTACTAAAGACTAAATTACTTAAAAGTACTGAAGTACTTTATTTGTTGAAAAGTACTGATGTAGTTAAAACTACTGATGTCTTTTCTAATAGATAAATGCTGATGACCAATGAAACATCTGAAAATCAGATAATCTGCTGAGTAAGTGTTAAGGTCATTGTAACAACTGAACTCTATGAATTGATGACAACAACTGCTGTTTCATTTCGAAACAACTGAAGACAAAACCAAGTCTTTAGTAGTTTAAAACTACTGATGACTAACACCAAGTCTTCAGTTGTTTACAACATCTGAAAGTTAAAACCATGTCTTCAGTTGTTTTTTAACAACTGATGACTCACACAAAAACTTTCAGTTGTTTTCTTTCAGCCGCTTCATAACCTATAAATACCTAACCCTAACTTCAACCTTTCATAAGTCGTTTTCCAAACGTTCATCTTCCATTAATGGCGACCATGCAAATCAAACCTCGACACAACTGTGTTGCCTACCTCACAAAATCAGCCTTTTGGACTAAGTTTGATGCTGCCATTGATCTGATGGTTGATTCCCAGTATCACACCGCTTTCCTTCTGAATCCAACCATCTATCCCGATACACTTCGCCAATTCTGGACAAACGTCACTGTCCATACTGATGAGAATGATGACTCGATCACTCTCCAGTCGTTTGTCAACCAGAAGAAGGTGATCATCACTTCTGATATCATTCGCCAAACCCTAGACCTGAATGATGCCACCTATATCACCAAACACCCCAAAGGCACCATTGATTTATCATTCATTAACCATGGATATAAGGGTGACCTAAGTGCTACCACCATTATGAAGAAGCACTTCCATGATGCTGAACGCCTAATCTTTCATATGATCAATGTCTGCCTTGCCTCCAAAACATCTTCATGGGATCAAATGTTATCCAGGTGGCAGCAGGTATTGTATTCTATCCTTGAATGCCAAAGCTTAAATTTTTCTGAAATAATATTTTTGGAATTAAAAGATCTGGCAATGAAACCTGTGGCTAACAGATGGATATTATATCCAAGGTTTCTTATGGCCATAATTATTAATCAATTAAAATCTGATGGACTTGTTGGCCTTGGAGTCCCTGCTATGGTTGTTTTGCCTAAGTATACTCCAGGCACAACTCAAACCCACAACTCAAAGAGGCTGCCAAACTGCTAAAACCCAAGCAGAGGGAACCCACAGCCTCCACCTCCAGATCTAAAGTCCCCTCCAAACCAAAATCCAAGCAAACCAAAAAGGCTACTCAGGGAGTTGAGTCCCCTGATGTTGCCCCTGCAACACAAACGCATGATGAAACTACTGGCAGCAATCCCCTTGTAGTTTCCAAGACTCTACCAGCTGAAACCGCTCAGGTGTCCTCTCAACAGGATCCTGATGCAACCAAAAATGGGGAAACCACATTACTGGAATCTCTCTCACTTGAGAAGATTGCCATTGAAGAGCACCATTCACCCCAGGTGCAATCTTTTTCACCCTTATCTCCCACTGAAACCACCCCTACAAGCCTAACTGCAGTTATTGCACAAGTGCTGACTCAACTACATTCCTTTACCCCTCCCCAGAAACCTATTACCACTAGGAAAACCTCAACAGTTGAGGGAGAGGATTATAATGTGATTGACAACCCACAGCACAGGGATTACAAAGTTCAATCTCCCGGTGTAGAGGTGGAGATTCTAACATCTGGTGAGGCTATCTCTTCTCTAGTTTCAGCACATGAACAGGATGAAGGTGGTATCATCTCTAAGACCTCACCAGAGGCAACTGCCAATGAAGGACATAATCCTGAGGCAGGAAGTCCCCAGTTCCAAGAAATAGGGGCACATGTGAATACTGATCTACACTCAGCACATGTTCATCCTGATTTACTCAGGAGGTCAGCTGATTCAGCAAAGACTGATGATGACCTGGGCTTTTTCTTTGATGTTCTTGTAACTCCAGGATAAACAAACTTGAATCAAATCATGAAGAATTAGATCAAAATATGATGAACACAATGAAAACCCCTTTGATCTCTCTTGATTGCTAATAATATTGTTTACAAATAATCCCTCAATCAATTGGTCATTCAACCATTAACCTAATTCTAATTACAATTAGGCTATTTATAGTCTAGTTTAAGTTTCCATATTTACACATAACCCCCTAGACTATATATTTAGACTAAAACATGACTCAAAGAAAGTAAAATATATTTTGTTCACACAAAATATATTTATTTCAATAAAACTCCTAGTCATCTAAATCTTCAACGTCTCGACTCGGTTCCTCGTCTCGAACGTGTCGGGTTTGACTTTTGTTGACTTTGACCGTGACGTTGACTTTGGTTGACTTTCACTGTGTTGATAATATAGACTATCTTTTCCAGCTCCAACAATACTCCCCCTTAGTCTATCATTATCAACGTCTTCATACGAATTCAGCCCCGAGAAATCAACAGTAGAAAGATCTTCAAATTAAAGCTTTTTGAATTTGATGAGAAAAGTTATTCATCTCATAAGCTCCCCCTATTTATATGCTCCCCCTTTTTGAGTGCATCCTTTGTGAGGATATTGGAACAACTTTCCCAAATCTCTAATCTCAAGTGCTTCAGAAGATGTAGGAGGAGGATTCCTAGCTCGGTATCTTCTACAAACTTGAGGAACAGGTTCTCTGATCAGGTACACTGCTCAACTGATGATCGGCCATCACTTACAGCAAAAATCTGAAACACATTCTCAAACATAATCTCGACATTTCTAATTAGATCATTTCATTTTAACAAAATAAACCCGTGTTTATCTGTGTGTGAAAAACAAGCGAATCCGTGTTCGTTTGTACGCAATTTCTGTGAAATGCTTGAAAAATGATAAAATTGTAACAGCATAATATGGAAGACCTAAAAAAAATTTTGAAATGAAATTTTATTATATTTTTCTATTTTTAATATATACATTTATTATAACATTTTTTTAAATCTATATTTTTTTTTATAACCGAGAACTGAATCGATCATGAGGTCAAATCCTCAAGATATACTTTAGCACAAAGATGAATTTAATCATCGACAAAAAATGAGATCACACTGATAACTGAATCTAATCACAGTCTTTAAATGATTTTGAAATTCTCAAACAGATCAATAATGATTGCTGATATGTTTGTCCACTTAAACTCATGCCCTATCTTTTTCAACAAGCAGTAAATGATTCGTTAAGATTCGATTAAATGCTTTAGAATGCTAGGACCCCACAATCATTTGGCAAAAACCCTCACCCAACCTCAGGATTTCTTGAATTTTGTTACGATCTTTATAGAGCAAGGCGTGTGCATTAGTGTGCAAGTGATTATCAACAGAATATTGTATTTTGTGATGAATTCATCGCTAGATGATTTGACTCAACTTAGACCAAAATGGTGAGAGCTCCAGGTCTATACTCACGTATAACAAAGGAGATGACCATTTAATCATGTGCCGATGAGAGCTCCATGTTAGTACTATCATACAGCAGAGGAGATCATCACTCCAGGTCAGTACTTCCGTACAGCAGAGGAGATTAGCACAAATACAAGACACATAAATACACCAGACATGGCTCAAAGATATGACATATATGATTTGTATCATGGTGGGTGAAAGATCAATTCTCAATCCAATTTTTTGTCGGGACTCAGTTTTTGTGCAGGCCAAAATGATTGCATAAATCCAGACATCCTTAAGCATGATGTTTTAATTTAAATCATTATGCTGCTGTCTACTTTATTCTTCAGGCTGAGTCTACCAAGCATATCAATAAAGAATCTGATTGTTTTTCTTTTATTTTCAATTAAAAATAAGATGTAAATCAGATAACAGCATCAGTTACGATCATTTCTCATTTTAAAACACAAGTCATGCAAAAACAAGCATTTCAAGAAGATATACAATCATTTCTCAATCATCTCAAATCAAGTTCTCAGTTCTCTTTTCATTTTTATTTACTTATACTCTCCCCCTAAATTTTTATTTTTTGCAAAATTTTTTATTTTATATGTTTTTTATTTTTTTTATTAATTTTTTTATTTTTTATTTTTATTTTTATTTTTTAAATTTTTTTTAAACTGTACAAAAATAAAAATTTATCACAAAAAGTCTTCCAAACTACACTGATATGAAGATAAGAAATGAATTCTCAAGAAATATCAGTGACTGTCAAGTGAGAACTATGATAATGCAGATAAAAATCCAGATTGGATATAATACCATGACCTTAACCTGTTTGCTCCGCCTCAAATTTGAATTAGGACCGATCCCTGTCAGTAAACCGAATTACTAATAGTCCTCCTGAATTGTTCCTGCACTCATTAACAAATTAGTTTGAAAGAGGAACCCAGGCTATCGAAGTCCTGGAAGTTCCCTTTTCATCAATATAAGAAACCTGCTTCGGCACACAACCGTTTAAACAATCGGGGGTTGCTGTATCCTTCTTTTTAATTTGCCAAATTTGTTTCGGTTCAATTAATTTGGATTTAAATGAATTAAATTTGGAAATCAATTTCTGTTTAAGACCGGAAGGAAAAGAATTTGGTTTTGAAGCTTTGGTCATTTTCATCTTTGTATCATGTGAAACCGGCTTCACATGAAAAGATTTGGATGGAGGGTTTTTCATCCAACCATTCAAAGATGTGTGTTGTTTACCTTTTGATCCAGAGAAGCAACCCGTGTTGCCTTTACTGTCTGGAACATTCTTTTTTAACTTACATTCAGAGAAGAAATTTGTTTTGCCTTTACCATTCGTAGCAAGCCTTTGAGGACATTTCTTTACCACATGCCCTTCTTTTCCACACTCAAAACAAGCCTTGAATGGCTTTTGATGCTTCACTGAACCGTGTGATGCAGGTGGGGATGAGGATTGCTTTGAGCTTGTAGCAGATTCTTGCTTGTTTTGGCATTTATTATGCTGAACAGGGAATGAGATCTTCACTGATTGACTGGATTGCTTTGCAATTGGATAAGAGATCCGTATTGGTCTTGATTCAGCTTTTGGAAGCTTTTGTGACTTGACAATGTTAGGAGACATCTTGATCTGTGAGGAACCAACACGCACCTCTGTGATTGATTCATCATCTGAGCTTGTCCAGTCTCGTATACACAGATCATTCTCCAACGGATCTTGATTGACATCTCCTATCGTGTTGGCTTCGCTTGTAGGATTCTCATTGCCTGATGATTCAACAACTGTTCCTTCTTTAACAAACCTGACGGGAACAAACGAAGGAATGTTACCTGATTTGAATTTGTTGAAGAAAGTTGGAGAAGAAACTAATATTGGTGTTTGAGCATCAGAAGTAGAATCGTCATTAATCTTCTTATCAGACCCCTGCTTGAGAAATCCCAAACCTACAGGAGAATCCTGCACATCTCTAACCTCTTTAAGATTAACGTTGCTTAAACCTGCATTTAAACTATTAGTTTCTGCAGCTTCAATCAAATCATTAGAAGGATGAGGTTGAGGCATAGGAGAGTAACAATGGGTGCTAGGAGGAGGATAGACGTATGGATTTTCACCACAACCCACACCCGTTTTAATCCTAGCTCCCCTCTGTTTACACAGTAGCTCTTCATGTTTCATTCCGGATATGGTCCATCTATCAAGCTTTGTTTTAAGCTTACTTGTTTCAAATTCAGCCAAAGTGACTCTTTCATTTAAAAGATTAATTTCAACATTTCTTTCAAGAAGAGTTCGTTTTAAATGATCATTTTCTTTTAAAGCTTCATTTAATTTTATGAAATACTTGGCTTCATTCTTTTTAAGTTCTGCGTTTATGGTGGTTAACTCCTTTTGGTTATCTAAAATTAACCTATTAGCTTTATACACACCAAACAAACGAATTTTGCAAGCAGAAGAACACATATCCTGAATTGTCTCGTATGGAAGATCCAAGATGACTCTTTCAGTAGTAAGAACCTTGTCGCAGTTGCAAACTCTGGTATTTCGCTTCCATTCCTCTTCCTGCTCAGCATCACAAACTTCCTCATTCAACTCAGCTCCACCTTTACCCATTGATGTCTGCTTATGCTCTTCTTGTACCTCTTCAGTTTCAGGTTTCGGTAAACCGTCGGAATTGGTGTCAGAATCTGATCTCTCTTCTGGTTTCTCTTTGGAGTTTGAAGTGATCTTTGGAGTTAGATATGTTGATTCATAGTACTCACGACGTTTGATATCCAACTCAATCTCTTTCAGTTTGTTGATCACCTCCATCAGTTTGTAATCCCGAAAGCCTCTATCTTGTTGAATCGACTTGCCGTGTGAGCTCCATTCTGATGAGAGGGAATCAAGTAATCTTAGAACTTGTTCATGATTTCCCAGTTGGGCATCAAACTTCTTCAGATTACTTGCCACCAACAGAAACCGATCAACAAAATCAGACATCTTTTCATTCTTTAAAGCTGCAAAATTATCAAACCGACATTGTGCAATTGTGAGATCATCTGATTCGAAGGATTTAATCAATTCTGCAAAAGCCATATTTATTTTTATTTTGTTTAAACAATTAAACGCCCCAAAAATATTTTTCCCAAAAATTGTAAAATAATTCTCCCCCGGGAAAAATATTATTTGTAAATGTCACGCTAGAAAATCTTAGCAACTGGGGTCAAGCTAGGGGAAAAAAGTCATCTTTAACATTCGAATTTCGCTGAAGAAATGATAGTTTCGCTGAAATTATAGTTTCGCAGAGCTAGTTTCGCTGTGAACTCTAGTTTCGCTTAGCCGACAGTAGTTTCGCTGGAAATTTCGGCAGCAGTTTCGCTAGCCGAATGTCACAAATGGCTTAGTTTCGCTGATAAGTTCGCAGGAAACAAGCTTGAACTTTCGTTCAGAGATAAATTCGGCAGCAATTTCGCTTGATGATTGGTCAAAAACACTATTGAACTTTCGTTCAAGGGAGTACTTTCGCTGAAACTCTAGAAAACAACTTCAGATCCAAAATAACTCATAATTTCGCTGAATGAAGATGACAGTTTCGCTGTAAGAACATCAGTTTCGCTGGTCGATCTCAAAACCCTTTTTCACCTCAAAATCAATCTGAAATCGCCCAAATCTCAATGGATTTGAAATCTGATGATTAACAGAGCTTTCCCAACCAATAATAAGCAAACTTCAATCAATTTCCATATCAATAACACTCAAATCTAATCCGAATTTGATGAAAACTTGATATTGAACAAAAACAACCAAAACCTCAACTTTTCTCTCTAAAAATCTTCAAATCTTCAGTGAATTTGATCCAAAATGGCTCTGATACCAAATTGTAACTCCAGGATAAACAAACTTGAATCAAATCATGAAGAATTAGATCAAAATATGATGAACACAATGAAAACCCCTTTGATCTCTCTTGATTGCTAATAATATTGTTTACAAATAATCCCTCAATCAATTGGTCATTCAACCATTAACCTAATTCTAATTACAATTAGGCTATTTATAGTCTAGTTTAAGTTTCCATATTTACACATAACCCCCTAGACTATATATTTAGACTAAAACATGACTCAAAGAAAGTAAAATATATTTTGTTCACACAAAATATATTTATTTCAATAAAACTCCTAGTCATCTAAATCTTCAACGTCTCGACTCGGTTCCTCGTCTCGAACGTGTCGGGTTTGACTTTTGTTGACTTTGACCGTGACGTTGACTTTGGTTGACTTTCACTGTGTTGATAATATAGACTATCTTTTCCAGCTCCAACAGTTCTAGCCCAAAACACCATTCTTGAGGCTGAGGAATGCAGACTACAAGAACTGCTTGCCAAATTGTCTCAAGAATAAAGTCCATCTGCCCCAATTCACCCACAGATGGCAGCTTCTTTTGAAGCTCTCCCAAACACTGAGCCACTCTCAACAACTATGCCACCAGCCTCTGTTTAAGGCACCATTTCTCAGGGACAGAACCCCTCTGAGCAAATGGCTGCTGCCTTTAAATCCTCCTTACCTCTCATCACTCCAATCATCACTAACATTGTGCATCAAACCATTGATGAGAGGCTTTCCTCAAATCTTCAAGACCTAGTTGATGATGCTGTTTCTAAGAGACTTTCTGACATTCAAACCCCTAAACCCAATGCAACCAAAAAGGGGGAGTCTAAGTCAGTAAAAGAAGACAAAAGAAAGAGAGTTGAAAAGGAAGAAGCAAAAGGGAAGAAAGAAAAGGAGATGATCACTTATAAGAGAAAGAAAAGTGCTGAACAGACTGAAGATGAGAAGAAGTTAGAAGAACTGATCAAAGAAGCTGATGAGCAACATAGCAGATCTATGGATAAGATCATTGATCAACTCTTCAGACAAGGTTTTGACACAGCCAAACTTGACTCTGAGATCAGACGGCTAGAGATTCAAGAGATTTAGAATAGATGGGCCAGTTGCAATGAGAAAGAAAGGGAAAGGCTGGAAGCTATGATAAGATTCTTGTCAAAACATTTGGGAAGACCAATCATTGAAGTGAAGTCATGGTCCAGAGACAGTATTTTGGAGATAACCACCAAAATCTGTTCTTCTGAAGCTTTCAACAAAGGATTGATCATTGAAGCTCTTGATGAAGCCGGTGCTGGAAAAAGATCTGATATGGCAAAGCTATCCAAAGCCTCCCTCATAACCAAGATGATAGAGCAGCCTTTACAATCTCCCTCACCAAAACAACCAACCTCACAACCCTCAAAACCAACTCCTTTACCCAAGAAACCTACTCAATCAACCACCAATGATGCACCTAAGAGGAAGAGAAGGGTGTTGAGGATGGAAGAAGAAGAAGTAGATGATGAGGATGATAGTCTGCCAATCTCTGCTGTTATTAAAATGAAGATGCCTGAGCCTAGGAGTCAACCAACAACAATCACACCTGACATTCAAAGGCAAATGGTAAAAGTGAAAATTGAAGAAGAAGAACAGCAAAAACAACATGATGAGCAGCTGTTAAGGATGGTTGATAAAGAATTTCCTAAGTCTTCATCCATACAAGCTATGAAGATACATGCTCAAAGGTTGTATGCTCTCAGATTCACATTTCAATATCAGAAAGAGAGAGTGAGAATTTGGCCTGACCCCAGAGTTAGTGACAGAACTCATAGAAAGAATGTTCCAAGTCGATACAATGGCCAAGTAAAGAAGACTGTAGATGCTGTTATAATGCTGGCCATTGTAGTGTCACCCTGGGAAATCCTTGATGACTTTAAGAGAGCTTACAAGACAAAGATGACTCCACAAACTTTACTCGAAAACAAAATGGTGAAGAAGGGGTTAATTTACAAGAAGCTTGAAGAAATAAGAAGAAATGAGCTCCAGTTGTTACTTGAAGGTACTCATCCTGATGAGTTTGCATACAGAGAAATAAGTACTGTGGAGCTAAAGAATGGCAAGAATGTTAGATACTTATCAGAATACTATGGGCTTGAGTTCTTCTTTGAAAGTGAAGCTGAAGAACTCATAATGGGAAGTAGGTTTCATGATTGGGGTAACGCTCTGTGTTCAATTCCCCAATACAGAGTTCCCATTCATCATTTGCCAATCAAATTTTTGAAACCTCTTCTTTGGCCTGAGCTTATTTTGGTAATTTCTGAGCTGATCCAGAAAATATTTCTGCTAATAAGTGGGACTTCAATAATCTTAAAGGTTTTGGCTGCATTGGGTCAGGGGGAGTTTGTTGGACCAAAAGAACCAATGAGCCAGATCAGAAAAACCTTTAAGTCCCACAGACATCATAACAACTGAAGTGATCTATATCTGCTGAAGACAAAGTCTGAAGACAATAGCTGAAGACAATAGCTGAAGATAAAGTCTGAAGACATCTGCTGAAGACAAAGTCTGAAGACCAAGTTCTCAGAAGTTGTCACAACAGCTGAAGTAGTTCTTTTCAGTAGTTGTGATGGTTTACTTTTCAGTAGTTTGTTTTCAGTAGTTTTATTATTGTAAAACATCTGAAGTTCTTACACTTAAGATGTTATAACTTCAGTAGTTGTATTTGTAGTTTATACTTAGCTTATTGTGAAGGTGTCCTCAGCTATTATGGACATCTTCAGTAGATTAGTTTACTTTCAGTAGTTTGTATAAATCAGTTAGATGTCACTATCAAGTGACATCAGCTGACGTCACATTCCTTTATAAAAGGAATGTTGACCTAATTGTTTTGGAACCCGAAGCTTTTTGCGTGAATGAAAACCTTCCATTTGCAGAAAATCCTCTCTCTATAATCGTCATTGTGTGATTGAATATTCATACTATTCTTGCTTAAATTTGGTCTAATTCGTGTTATATTCCGCTGCAAATTCTAATCTAATTGATCAAACTAGTTCCGATCCAGGAAGTATGCTATTTCCGAGCAAAACTTCCAAGCCATTCTTGCATCATCCTCTCACTCAAAACTTTGTTATCAAAACAAAGGTGGGTTGGGAACCAATGAAATTACTCCACCACACTCTTATGAGTCTATAAGACAACCAAGGTGTGGTACTGAAGAGCAAGAGGTTCCATTTGCTAACCCACCTTCTCAAGAGTCAAAGAATGATACAACTATGGAGACCATCACAGGGAAGGAACAGGTAATTATGCCCTCCCCAGCCAATGATGATCAAACCCTGACCACCAAAGCCAGAAGAAGCAGAGCTAAGGCAGCCAGAAAAACTGCCAAGAAAGTGGTTGAATCCAAGCTAAAGATAGACACAAAGCAAAAGGGTGTATTCATCTCAGCTGGATTCCAGGTGGTTGGAAATTCTGATTCAGGAAAGGAGTGCAGTACCAGTACTCCTATCTTACCAAAGGATCAGAAATTTAGGGAAAAGTTGCTGATGAAGAGAAAAAGAACAAGAAACAACAATCCTCTCATTCCCAGAAAGTTAACATTGCATGCATAATATGTGGTCTGCAAAACCACATGGCTAAAGATTGTTACTACAATCCTGCTAGCACACATTATGCAAATAATGTTAAAAGAGAAGGAGTCAGGGAAGGTTTCTCATTTGGACCATATCAAATGGTTCAAGTGATGAAAAAGGGAAAGCTTGTTTCCGAAGCAAGGCTTCTCTCGGAAGAAAATTCTTCTTTCGAAAGGAAAAAGGCTTCGGAAGTTAAAGCTGTAAAGACTCAGAAAAGCAAAAAAGTCCCCTTGAAACCATCCCAGAAGAAGACTGATTCGGAAGAAAAGGTGGTGAAGGTCTCTTCCGAAAAGAAAGAAGCTTCAGAAGAATGCCAAGCTACAAAAGCTTCAACAAGCTCATCCTCTATGATCAACCAAGGGATGGAATGGAAGATCAAGGAAGATGTTGTAGCCCAAACCTCTTCTTCAAAGATATCCATTGAACCCCTGCATAAATTTTGGTTCAATTATGTCATTATCATTGGCAGCACCCAAGACCAATAAGGCTTGGGTTTCCAATCAAAACTAATTATCTCACCTTATGTGTAGGGACATCCATATGACAAGAATAACAACATTTGGATTGTAGATAGTGGATGCTCCAGGCACATGACAGGGAACAGATCTGTCCTTCAAAAATTTCAACATTATGATGGAGGTCCTGTCCAGTTTGGAGGTGAGGCCGGAGGATATATTTCTGGCAGAGTAAGTATATCCAATGGAAAGTTAAAAGTTGACAAAGTAAATTTTGTCAAACAGCTTGAACACAATCTATTAAGTGTTTCTCAATTCTGTGATCAAAAGCATCAAATGCTTTTCACAGAACATGACTGCATTATCCTCAAACCCGGGATGACAATTCCTCAGGAATTGGTGCTTCTTAGATCTCCCAGGAAAGCGGATATGTACAAGCTTGATATGAACAATGCTTCCCCAATGGGAGAAGTATCATGCTTTCTTTCCAAAGCTGATGGTGATGAGTCAACACTATGGCATAAACGAATGTGTCATGTCAATTTTAAGACAATGAATAAATTGGCTAAAAATAACTTGGTACCTGGTTTGCCTAAAAAGGAATTTTTCTGCAAAGATAACTGTGTTGCTTGCCTGAAAGGGAAACAACATAGGTCTTCTCATAAATCCAAAGTTGTTAACTCTATCACCACTCCATTACACTTATTGCACATGGATCTATTTGGTCCCACAAGTATAATGAGCATTGGAAGGAAATCATATTGCCTTGTGATTGTTGATGATTTTACTAGATTTACATTGGTATTCTTTTTAAGAACCAAAGATGAAACTGCTGAAACTTTAAAATCTTTTATTCTTAAAATAGAAAATCAAGTTGATCATAAGGTTAAAATAATGAGAAGTGATCAAGGGACTGAGTTTAAGAACCTAGTTCTTGACTCATTTCGTAACTCAAAAGGGATTGCCAGACAATATAGTGCTCCTAGAACTTCTCAACAAAATGGTGTTGCTGAGAGGAGAAATAGGACACTTATTGAGGCTGCTCGGACTATGTTAGCTGATTCAAAGCTGCCTCTAACATTCTGGGCAGAGGCAGTCAGCATTGCATGCTATGTGCAGAACAGAGTTCTTATAGTAAAGCCACATGGAAAAACCCCTTATGAGTTATGGAACAAGAGGCCACCGTTCATTGGCTTTCTATGGTCCTTTGGCAGCAGGTGTACCATACTTAACACAAAAGACAATTTGGCAAAATTTGCTGAAAAGTCAGATGATGCTATCTTTGTTGGATATTCCTCCTACTCCAAAGCCTATAGAGTTTATAATATTACAAACCAACAATTTGAGGAATCTTCCAACATTGTAGTTAATGAGCACACTCCTTGTGTTAGGGGGAATAGCCCTGATCATATCTTTGATTTAGAATTGTTTCCAAACTATTCTAAACCATCTTGTGAGAATGTTTCAGCTGGAACAGGTGTTCAAAGTGATTCTGATGAAGATCAACTGTTTGAGCTTCCCAGACCTATTCCAAGTTCTCCAAGAGTTGCAGCAAATCAAGTTCCCACTATTGAAAGATCTGACAGTATAACCATTTCAAGAGATAGTGGTACTTCAACAAGGGATTCACCTGCTGATTTTCAAATCTCTTCAGGTGACCCTGCACAACACCAAGCTGATGGAAGCACCATCTTGAAGGAACAGGCAACTGTTAATGATGCTTCACAACAAAGAAATGATGATGTTTCTCTTTCATTCAATCAGTCCTCATTGAATGAGTTTGAAACAACAGCTGGACCAAGTATTCAAGCTCCTGAGCAAAATATGTCCAACTTGGACTTATCTTTGCAACTGGAGGTGATTCCTAGACTCAGGATTCATAACACTCATCCAGCTGAAAACATCATAGGGGAAGTCTCTGAAGGTGTGAGAACAAGAGGACAAACTCATAATGGGAATGTCTGCTTGTACTCATGCTTTTTATCCCAAATGGAACCCAAGAAGGTAGAAGATGCCTTGAAAGATAGTAGCTGGGTTCAATCAATGCAAGAGGAGCTGCTTCAATTCAAAAGACAAAAGGTTTGGAACCTATGTCCGCTACCATCTGGTCAAGTACCTATAGGCACCAAATGGGTTTTCAGAAACAAAAGAGATGATAGAGGCTTGATTATCAAGAACAAGGCAAGACTGGTGGTTCAAGGATACACTCAAGAGGAGGGAATCGATTACACTGATGTCTTTGCACCTGTTGCAAGACTTGAGGCAGTTAGGATCTTCCTTGCTTATGCTGCATCCAAGAATTTCACTGTCTACCAGCTTGATGTCAAGTGTCCCTTTCTATATGGGGATATAGATAGGGAAGTCTATGTATGCCAACCTCCAGGATTTGAAGATCCACAGCATCCAAACTATGTGTGCAAGTTGGATAAAGCTCTATATGGCCTGCACCAAGCACCTAGGTTGTGGTATGAGACATTGTCTCAATTTCTCCTGAAGAATGGTTACACTAGAGGTACCATTGATAAGACTCTTTTCATAAGAAAATCTGGGAAAGACATCTTGCTTGTTCAAGTATATGTTGATGATATCATATTTGGTTCCTCAAATGACCAAATGTGCAAAGACTTTGAGAGCATTATGAAGAAGAAGTTCGAGATGAGTTCCATGGGAAAAATGGACTTTTTCCTTGGAATTCAGGTAAAGCAATTGAAGGAAGGGTTCTTCATCAATCAATCTAAGTATGTCAATGATATCTTAGAGCGATTTGATATGAAGGATTGTAAAGCAGCAAAGACACCTATACCCAGAAACCATAATCTCTGCCCTGACTCTAAGGGGGAGGATACTGATCAACATCAGTACAGAGCAATTATTGGTTCTCTGATGTATCTCACAGCAAGTAGACCTGATATCATGTTTGCAACTTGCATTTGTGCAAGATATCAGACTGCTCCAAAGGTGTCTCACCTAATAGCTGCCAAGAGAATCCTCAGATACCTTAAAGGAGCACCTAAACTAGGTCTCTGGTATCCAAGGAATAGTGATTTTAATCTCTATGGTTACTCAGACTGCGATTATGGTGGCTACAACATCAACAAGAAATCAACATCAGGTGGATGTCAATTTCTTGGTGGAAGGATCATCTCATGGCAATGCAAGAAGCAATCCTGTGTCTCTACATCAACTTCTGAAGCTGAATACATTGCTGCTGCTAGTTGCTGTGCTCAGCTGCTGTGGATTCAAAACCAGATGATAGACTATGTATTCAACTTTATGAGCACTCCTATCCACATTAACAACAACAGTGCTATATCCATTACTGAAAATCCAGTGAAGCACTCCAAGACAAAGCACATTGATATCAGATATCATTTCATTAGAGATATTCATGAGGAAAATCTTATCAAACTAATCAACGTTGATTCAAATGAACAATATGCTGATTTGTTCACCAAAGCCTTTGATGAACAGAGATTTAAATATCTCATCACAGCTATTGGGATGATAAACATTGATTAGTTAATCTCATTTGAAAACCTTTTAATGTGTAGAGTCTCATGTCAAAAGAATCTAAGCCCTGTTACAAAAGATATTTTTCTAAATTTTATCTAAGTATGAATTCGTCCCAAGAGAAATTAACCCTCGGAAGATATCTTGCATATCTTCCGAAGCAAATTTCTCCCAGGATAATTTTCTTCTCGGAAGAGTGTTAAGTCTCGGAAGAAGCGATTGATTTCATATCAGATCTACTTCCGAAGCATTTAACACACTCCACCTGAAAAGCAACATATACTCTCGGAAGTAATCAATTTACCTTCGGAAGTAAATTTGCCTTTGGAAGAATATTACCTTCGGAAATGCTTTATACTCGGAAGAAAGATTTTACTGTGTAACGCAAATCTTTTGGGCCCCACACTGTAAAAAGTAAAGATTTTGTTAATGATGTCAGATTATTTAAATGGTCTAACCTTACCGCCCATGTCACATCATCCACTGAACCCTCACATCATCTTATCCAAAACCCCCTTTAAACTGCCATTTCACCCATTTAAATACTTCCGGTTAATCACTTACATACTTTTTACCCAAATTACTGCCCTAAAAGCTTTCTTCTTCTCCAATTTACCTTATTCCGAACTATCTTTCTGTCATCTTCTTCAATGGCACTAAACCCTCAGCACAACCAGGTCGCACTCCTTGATTCTTCAAGGGATGTTGACTTCTCAATATCATTTCTTTTCCTGACCCAATCCTCATACTACAACACTGTCTGACTGTAAACCCACAATTTATTTCAAACCAAATGTCTGAATTTTGGGCAAATGGTCGGATTGAAACCCTAAATGGGGTTCGTGTTATAAGGTCGAGCATTTGTGGCCAAGAGTTGGTCATCTCTGAACAAATCATCAGGGAGCATCTCAAGCTTCATGATGAGGGCGCTCCAACGGAATTACCCAAAACAGATTTGGACAGTTCTTATCTCCAAATGGGATACGATGGAGATGTCAGCAGGTCAACCGTTTACAAATTGAACTTCTCCTACAAGTGGAAGTTCCTGCTGCATGTGGTTCTTCACTGCCTGTCTAATAAATCTGGGGGATGGGATCAAATACCATATGAACTTGGGTGCTTAGTTCATGGGTTGGTACAAAGCCTCCGCTTCAACTATTCAAGGTTTGTGCTGACTAACCTAATGGGAAATCTTCAAAGGGACACATTCTTCATGTATCCCAGGTTTCTCCAGCACATAATCAACTGTGAGCTGGACCAGGGCAAGCTTGTCTGTGCAGCTGCTCTAACTGCTCCTCAAATGAGGCCGACCATCTTCAAGACCTTGAAGAGAGTGTCCACCAACTTCACTGGAAGAGATACTGCACTACTTCCAAGTTGATTGAGCCAATGGCTCCTGGTGACATCCCTGTTAACCCCACAGGTGATAAACCCACACCAGCAACTACCCTCACCCTGCTAAATCTACCTTCTCCACCCATTACTGTTACATATCAGAGACGTCCCAAACGAACCCTTGTTCAATCTACTCTGATTGAACAAGCTCCTCCTGTTCAATCCAAAAAGGCTAGAGTGGAACAAAGGGCTCCCACTCAGCCTGAGGTCCAACCATCCTTCACAATTGACCTCAATATGGGTCTTGAGGCTCCTCAGTCTCAGACCCATGAGCCCGAAACCCAAGCTGATAGCCCTCAGGGAGAGTCTCTATACTCCCCTGAGCAGCCTCAAAGGGACAGCTCAATGCCTCTAGACATTGATCAAAGTCCCGGGTCATTAGGTTTTAATTCCCTATCTTTTACTGACCTTTTGACCGGAGCTGGTGAAGAGATTATGTCTTTTAAAGGCAATGAAGTTGATCCACAACACCCTCTCAAGGATCAACAGAGCCTAGAGAGACCTGTTATCTCAAGCCCCCATCAGCAAAGCCTTACTGAGGTGAGTCCCACTGATATGGAGGGGACTCATGTAGATTCAGCTGCCACTACTGAAGGAGCCTCAATGGATCCTCAGGACAGTGGTAACAAAACTGAGACTGAATCTATGGCAACCTTGCCCTTTGATGACTCTGAAAGAGACATCATTGTGCAAGGGAAACCAGGGCGCCAAGAAACCACATCTGGTGGTGAGGATGAACATATGGTATGTTACCTCATCTCCCCATGATTCTTCAAAAGAAGATGAGGGAAGTATGCAACTCACCATTCAAGACCTACTTTCTAAAGTCTCAAACCTTGAATCAAAGGTTAGGACTTTAGAGGATAGGTCTGCCACTCAGCAACTTGAGATTGAAACTCTCAAGGCCAAACTAGCTGAGAAACAGATTGAGAGGTCTGTTAGGCATGTACCAATTCAGGTCTCCTTGACCTCTTCCTCTAGCTCATCAAGCTCTCAGGATGCTACCAAAAAGGGGGAGAGTGTTCAGAGACAAAGTCAAAGACAGGAGGAAACCCAAAGTCAAGCTCTCACTTCCTTGAGCTCAAAGTATCCTGTGCAACAAGCTGCTATCTTCCCTGAGCCTCATTCAGTTGTTTTTCAAGTGGATCAAAGGATGCTCCAGGATCTCAATAGGTTCTTTAACAAGTTCCTATTGGAATCCCTCATAGAACAGCCCAGCCCTGATATGTCTGTGATTTACTTCGGAGCTCAAGAGCTTCAGAGTTGAATGCACCTTCTACCACTATCGAGGAAGTTGGTCAACCTAAGGTCCAAGTGGAACCTGAGATTAACTTTCGAAGGGGAAACAAGGACTGATGGCCCAACAACCGAAACAGTTGGGACAGAAAGTGTATTTTCACACAGACTTCCGAAGCACAATTCAAAGCCTCGGAAGAACAAACTCAAACTTCCGAAGCTGAGATTGCTGCTGCGGAAGGACTATTCTCACTATCCGATGATCTAATAGTCACAGATGCAATTCTGGAACTTGCATCGAGGGTAAAGGGAGGATTTTCTCACCCAACCATTAGCTCTGACATCTGACATTGACTCCAGCTCCCATCTCTACTATCCAACCTGGATCTTCCATCCAAGAACCCCCAAAGTCTAGTACTTCCGAAGACATCAAAGGAAAGAGGAAGATGACTTCGAAAGAGCTTCAGGAGGAAGAAAGGTTGGAGAAGCTTAAAAGGAAAGGTAGGCTTCCAACTGGGAAACTGTTAGCTGCAAGTACCAAAGCAGCTGCAGCCAACCAGGAGGCAGTCAACAACCGAAGAAGAGTAGAGGTCATAGATAGACTTGTGGTCTAGGGGCTGCAACTGAAGATGTACTCCTGCTACCATTAGAGGAGTTGATAGAGCTGGAAAAGGCAACCTTGCTGCTAAAATAGCAAAAAGAAGAAGCTGCAAGGTTGGCCTTAGAAGAGGAAAGGGAGAGAAAGGAAAGAGAAGCTGATCTGCAGCTCAGGAGAGAAAGGATAACCTTCCTACTCTCCAGAGGTTTCTCTCAAGAAGAGTTGTCTCCACATAACAATGATACGAGCTTGTGGCTCTTCAACAAAGAGAAAGATCAAATGGAGAAAGAGAGAAAGAGAGCTGCAAGGGAGAAGCTTGTGCAAAAGAAGAAGAAGGAAGAGGAAGCTGGACTGACCGCTGCCAAGAAGATAGGTGAGAAAGCCTGGATGAAGAGTTATCTCAAAGCTCATGGCTTCTCTGGCAGGCAGGTGGGTCCCATGTCGGAAAAGACTCTCTAGCGACATGTCAGTGACATCAAGGCTGACATTCGCGCGGGAAAAGGAAGAAGATATATAGAAGGGGACAGGGATGACCTTCAAAGCATCCACTCAACCCAAACTCCAAACTCAAACCTCAACCTGAACCTATACCCTTTCCCTTCCCAATCAAAACCGAACCAACTTCTAAACCATTCACCCCTGAACCCCACCCACACCATCACACCTACCAACCTACTCACCTCAACCACCTAAACTACCTATCCTCCAACCCAACACCTTAGCCAGAACCCAAACACCTCAACCTACCCATCAACCAATCAAACCATCCCCTCAGCCTTCTAAACATCTCTCTCCATGGATGAATTCAAGGCAGTCAAGACAAAGCTCATAAACTGCACTACACTGAGCGACATCTCTTGTGAGGAGGATTCAGTCAACTTGACTTATGTTGACGGATCCTCAAGTTCCCTCACAAGAGATCAATTTCTTGATCTGCCCAGAGGAACTTTGGACCAAGCTGCAAACCTCCTTGGCCTCAATTCAGACACGTTGAATGAGGAAGAAAAGAAGCTAAGGAGAAAGCTGGTGACTCTACTGGATACAAAGAAAGGAGACAGGGTACCAAGACAACCTCTTGCACCCAGAAAGAAGATCATCCAGTGGAGGTTCGAAGACTCTTCTCACAACTTTGTTGTTGAAAGAGAGAATGGAGAGCTCAACAGGCTGAGTGCCTCATCTCTGCTACACTTGAGCAGGTTTGACATTGCTGAGTTAGCAGAGAAGCCATTCTCCAACCCTTCAAACTCTGATATAGCTGCCCACATCAGAAATCATCTAGGCAGCCTTCATATGGACGAGCTTACTGCTAGAAGCAAGGTTGAAAAGGAGTTTAAACTGAGAGAGGAGGAGGAAAGGAAAGGATCAGCAACCAAAGGCAAAGCCTTTCTACAAATGGTTGAAGGTCCTGAACTTGAGTCCATAGTTAGATGGGAGTATGACTATAACTCCCGTCAACTAACTCTCTTCAGGGGGACAACACAGAGGGTACATGTCATTCAAAGCGATAGACTGGATCTCCTATCCACCAATGACTTGTACAAGCTTTCTCACACTACTTCAGGGAAGAACAAAGAGACAGACAAATACCTTTTGTCCCTAGTGCTGAAGGCTTTGAGAAGCAGAAATAAGTGAAGTTTTGGTAGCATCAGCCTAGGGGGAGTTTGTTGGATCTAGAAAGGCTGTTGCAACCAAAACCAAGTCACTTAGAAGATTTTGGTACAACAAACAAAGGACTTCCGAAGCTAAGTATGGAACTTTCGAAGGAAGAAGGAGCTCTTCCGAAGACTAAGTGTAAAACACTCTTCCGAAGGAAAACTCCAACTTCCGAAGACAAAGAACCTACTTCCGAAGATCAAGACTTAGAGAGAAAGATCTGAAGTCAACTTTCGAAGTACAAGAAGTCCTCAAAGCCTCGGAAACATAGAAGCATCTTCCGAAGTATAAGTGGCTTCGGAAGAACAAGTTCTTCCGAAGCCAGTTAACCTTCGGAAGACACTCCTATTATCCAGTGGACATTCGTATGGCCTCTCTAACACTCCGCTGCAAATCTCTGAGATACTGCATGGCGTTTTCTCAAAAGCCATGTAGTTGACCATACTTTAATCCACTGTTTACCTTTTTATGTTAGTACAGTTGCCATCTTTAGTTGGTGACAAAAGGTAAGCCATGGACATGTCATGACTACCATATCTTAGATAATACTTTATCTAAGATACCTTAACTTTAGCATTGTAGTATATGCTTTAGTCTTAGGTTTCCAGCTGGTATCAAAGTATATCCGGCTGTAGGATCTAGTATATATAGTTTCTCATTGTAACTCTTGTTTCATGCTTGTAAGAGTCTTGTAATATCTTGAGTTGAGAAGTAATATATACAGGTGCATTGAAAAAATATATCTTTGCTTGTTTTTTTGCTACTTATTATATTATTATCAACTCTTGTAAAAGACATTACTACATCTGTTTTGAGTGTTTCCATAAGTGAGTTTGAGAGAAATACAAGTGTTTAAGTGACAAACCCGATCCTGCGTATATATATTATACGTATATATATATATATATATGTATATATATATACGTGTATATATATATATATATATACGTATATATACAGGTTATATATATACGATATATATACGTTATATATACGTATATATACGTATATATTACGTATATATACACATATATATAAATATACGTAGATATATACGTGTATATATATATAGTATATATAGATATATATATATATATATCTTCTATATCTATCTCTATATTATCTCTCTCTCTCTATCTATCTGAATCTCTTCTCTCTCATATCTCTCTATATCTATCTCTATCTCTCTATATATGTCTATCTGTTCTCTGTCTCTGTCTCTCTATCTCTATGTTTCTCTCATATATCTATTCTATCCTCTCTCTCTCTCATCTCTCTCTCCTCTATCTTTCTCTGTCTCTCTCTCTCTCTGTCTGTCTCTGTCTCTCTCTGTGTGTCTCTCTCTCTCTCTCTCTCTCTACTCTCTCTCTATCTCTCTCTCTCTCTCTCTCTCTCTCATCTCTCTGTCTCTGTCTGTCTGTCTCCTCTCTCTCTCTCTCTCTCTCTCTCTCTCTCTACTCTCTCTCTCTCTCTCTATCTCTCTCTCTCTCTCTCTCTCTCTTGTCCTGTCTGTATCTCTCTCTCTCTGTAATGCCAAGCGACCCCTTGGATTTTCTGATAACGCATGGAATTTAGTTTCTGGAGAAAATCTGATTATTCTAATAAAAATTGAGAGAGATATTTTTTTCTATATTCGAACCAAACATTTTGCCAGAAATTCAGTTTTTACCAATATTATTGTATTAACTGTTTCGATGCTCAAAACTTCTGGGTTTTTGACGAGACCAATTGGATTAAAAAGTATACTCTATTTGGGCTTTAAATTCGTTAATTTTGGACATCATATGACCAAGTTATCACTCACACAAAATGCAAGGCACCGTTCCCGTGATGCTCACAGCTGGTTAATCATCGCACATAAAACATATATGTATATTAACTTTAATAAAACATTGAAGCGGAAACACTTAAATAATCATTTCGTTTCATTATAATTGCTTTTGCAAAATAATACATCGTTGACTGATTACAAAATTACTTGTTGCATTACATCATAAAAACATTATACAAATGGATGCCATCCAAAATGAGCCAAGTAGCCGCCCCGTGCCATCCTCAGCAACATTTACCTGCCAACTAGAAACATATAAAAGTCAGCGTTGCAGAGTGAGTTCTAGTTTTAAAATAAAATATACTTTTCTTCCTTTTTAAACCATTCTTTACTTTCGAACATGATCACACATCATACGTACACATAGATAATATCATTATTATCTTCATCATTCGTTCGTTAACTTTCATTCATTCATTGTACATCATTATCATTCACTTTCATTCACTTTCATTCGTAAACTTCTTACTTATATTTCGTACTTTCATTATTTTCGATGACATATACAGTACCCCGAACATTGGGCACGAAGCTGGTTACTGGGCCTGAGGTCTATTAAGACCTCGAACATTATGCACGAAGCTCACTCCAGTACTTAGGGCAAGTACACTCATCACTATCTTTTCTCTTTCATTCCGGACCAATGCCATATGCTATACCCCGAACATTGTGCACGAAGCTGGTTCCTTGGCCTGAGGTCTATCAAAGACCTCGAACATTGTGCACGAAGCTGACTCTAGTACCTAGGGTAAGCGGCAAGGATCCCATACATATGGTCAATCACAAGGATTAGACCCCAGTGTGCATCCTTCCGGGGTAGCTAACCCGCACACAATTGATCTAACACCATTCATTGGGTGTGAACCTCCTTTCAGTGCTTGCAAGACTTTCTTACTTTCATTCGTTCATTAATGCATGCATTCTTTCATTATGTTCCTCTTTTCATTATCTTCCACTTTATGTTACATAATACATTCATTTCATTCATCAACATTCAACGTAAAGCCATGGAAAATAAACATACAGAACAAGGAACATAAGCATAACCATACAAAACATCACCATACAAGGAACCATCATACAAGACATAACAATCATCATACATGCCATAACATACCCCATACCTCATCAAAAGTCAACATACTTCGCCCCCAGGAACATCGCAAGTCAAAGCCTACATTTCACCTTTTCCTCAAAAGTCAAAAAAATAATCTACGTCTTAGGCGCATGGGCACTATACAGGCGCATGGCCTTTCAGGCGCATGTGGAACACTTAGTCGCATGAGGGACTTCTGGGACCATGGGCACTATTGGGGCGCATGGGAACACTTAGTCATTCTGGGCAAATTCTAGGCGCATGGGCACTATGTAGGCGCATGAGTGCCTAGGCGCATGGGCTTCCTAGGCATCTGGACACTTAGCCAAATTCAGCCTTTTCTAGGCGCATGGCTACTATTTGGGCGCATGGGATTTTGGGCGCATGGGCACACTTAGGCAGTTTATACCGTTAGACGCACGAGCCACTATCTAGGCGCATGGGCAGTCTAAATCATCCTTAAACAACATAATTCGGTTCCCAATAATTATATAACATGTTCTAAGCTTAAATCATACATCCTAAGCATTAGATACACAATCATAAAATCATCATAACACATACATTGCCCAAAATCAAACCCCACCCGCGACACACACACATAAAGCATACGGGTAGAAAACCCATTTTATAAAAACGTTCATACATGCATTTCCAACCCCAAATCAGTTTAAAACAAGTAAAAAAAGGGGGTTCTAGAACTCACCTTAGCAGCCTTTGGTTATGACTTCTTCAAAACCCGTTTGCAATCAGTTCAACCACCTAGAAACCCACCAAACACACACAACCGAACACACAAACACACATAAGCATACAACCGAGGCAAAGCCGGTTAAGAACACTCAAAAACCATGAATTCTTACCTTGAATTCAATCTTTTCTGGTTCTTCTTAAAAAACTCGAAAGCTTTCTGCTCTTCTTCTCTCTCTCTAAAACCTGATGACAAAAAGTGAAGTGTAAGACACAATGGGCGGCCATACCACCTTTATCACCAACTTTTGAAACCTTTTTTGTCCTTTTGACACATTTAGCCCCTCAACTTGGGTTAAATGGTGCTTTCTTTCTTTCTTATCTTAAAATAAATGTCCGGGTGTTACAAGTCCTCCCCCCTTATATAGGTTTCGTCCCCGAAACCTGTTATTTCTCAAACAGATGAGGGTAATGCTGCCTCATCTCTTCTTCGGTCTCCCATGTAGTCTCGGATCCCATCCTGTGCTTCCACTGTACACGCACAAGAGGAACTACTTTATTCCTTAACCTCTTCTCCTTACGATCAATGATCGCCACTGGTTGCTCCACATAATTGAGCTGTTCATCCACTTCGATATCACCCAGTGGTACAACCATATCCTCGTATGCTAAATACTTTCTCAGATGACATACATGGAAAGTCGGGTGAATTCCACTTAATTCATCTGGTAGCTCAAACCTATAGGCCACCTCTCCTACTCGAGCAATGATTCGGAAAGGCCCTATGTACCTTGGGCTCAACTTGCCCCGCTTTCTGAACCGAATGATACCTTTCCAGGTGATACTTTCAACATAACTCTATCACCCACCTGGAACTCAATCGGTCTCCGTCTCTTGTCGGCATACGACTTCTGCCTATCCTAAGCTGCCTTCATATAGGCTTTGATCTTTTCGAGCTTCTCAGTCATAGCCTCCATCACCTCTACACTCCCCAACTCTTTCTGACTGATATCACCCCAACAAATGGGTGTTCTACATCTCCTACCGTTTAACATCTCATAAGGGGGCATACCAATGCTGGCATGATAACTATTGTTATATGAGAACTCAGCTAACGGTAAGTGGTCATCCCAACTGCCTCCAAAGTCAATGACGCATGCCCGAAGCATATCTTCTAGCGTCTGAATCGTCCTTTCCGACTGACCATCCGTCTGTGGATGATAAGTCGTGCTAATGTGTAACCTCGTCCCCATGGCATCATGGAACTTCTTCCAAAACTTAGACATAAATCGGGTGTCACGATTAGACACAATAGACACCGGCACACCATGATGAGTTACAATCTCCTTGATGAACAGATCCGCTAATCTTTCAAAGGAATACGTCTCGCGGATCGGTAGGACGTGAGCACTCTTCGTCAGACGATCAACTATCACCCATATGGCATCATACCCTCGCGCGGTACGCAGTAACTTCGTAATAAAGTCCATAGTGATATGCTCCCACTTCCGCTCCGGTATATCCAATTTTGATCTTCCCGTACGGCTTCTGATGCTCGGCCTTCACTTGTAAACAAGTAAGGCACTTACTCAAATACTCCGCCACATCGCGTTTCATACTCGGCGACCAATAATTTTTCTTCATAGCTTGATACATCTTTGTAGCATCAGGATGAATGGAGTATCGAGTCTTATGAGCTTCGTCCATGATCTTCCCACGTAGATCCCCATAACGAGGAATCTACATTCATCCGAATCGGGTTCTAACATCGAGTGTGTTTTCACCCAACTCCGCGACTAGCCCTCTCATCCGTTCAGATTTAAGATGATATTCTCTCAACGCTTCATCTTGAAACTCTTTGACATGCTTCATAACATCAGAGGTCATAATCAACTGATAAGCTTTCACCCGAATCGGCTCGGGTCTCTCCTGTCGACTAAGGGCATCCGCTACCACGTTGGCTTTGCCTGGATGGTAATGGATCTCGCAATTATAATCTTTTATGAGCTCTAACCATCTCCTTTTGCCTCATGTTTAATTCCTTCTGCTCAAAGAAGTACTTCAAGCTTTTTTGGTTAGTGAAGATGGTGCATTTCGTTCCGTACAAGTAGTGCCTCCAAATCTTTAACGCAAAGACCACAGCTGCTAGCTCCAAGTCATGAGTAGGATAATTAACCTCATGAACTTTCAACTATCGGGATCGTAAGGATTCCTATAAGTCTGATGCAGCCAAAACATCCAAAGTCTCTCTGCAAGCAATGCACTAAAGAAATGAAGTAGAAGTGCTTCGGAAGTTTTACACCGTGCACTAGAAATATTCTAAGTGTAAAATCTTCCGAAGCCAAGACCAATATCTTCCGAAGCCAAAAGTGAAGTCTTCCGAAGCTTCAGAGACAAAGTCTTCCGAAGCCAAAAAGTGAAGACAGATTTCTTCCGAAAACTTTTAGAGATATGCCTTTATCTGATGTACTTTACCATAAAGCTGGACCACCTTTCCGCTGCAACTCTGTAAAGTCACCAACTTACATGAGTTGGTGAAAGGTCCATGCTTTTGGTAATTGTACATTGAGGTCTTGAGTCCATGCTTTCTACTTTATGTACTTTTATCCTTTTTGTAATATATTAGGATGTGAGCTATGACATGTCATACTCACAAGTCAAAAGGCAGATATGCCTTTTGACTCTTCATTTGGTTTTGTTTGGGTCTAGTCAATTGTATCCAGCTGGCTTTCAAAGTATAGCCGGCTGTAGGTTGTAGTATAAGTATTCCATGTTCTAGTATCTTTCTTTATGCTTTGTAACACTTGTAATAGAACTTGAGAAAGCAATATACTGCATCCTTGAAACCCAATCTCTTGTGTTCTCTTGTTCTGTCTCTTACTCATTACTTGTGTTCTTAGTATCATTCTTGTGGTTAATCCAGTTTACTGTTTGATTAAAGTTTGGTTAATCTCCTCTTTGTGTTGTTGTGTTGTAAGTGACCACCCTTCACCGGTCCTGCAGTTGGTATCAGAGCATTTCAGGCTCTTGATATAAGATCTCACCATCTTAAGATCCCTCACACACACAAATACTAAACTTTTCAAATGGCAGCCATTTCCAAGACTGATATGGAAACTGGAACCATGAACAAGTCCCCACTGATCACTCTTGATGACTTTGATACCTGGTGTATGAGAATGGAAGTTTCATCAGGTCTATAGACTCAAGAATGTGGGAGTCTGTTGAAAATGGACCTTTCATACCCAGCACTCCTTCTGCTACTGGTGCTGGTATGATCCCCAAAGATGTGGCTAACTTCTCTAATGAAGATAGGAAGAGAGTAGAGATTGACAGAAAAGCCATAATAGCTCTTCAAGCTGCCCTTCCAAACTCTATGTACAGAGGTTTCAAGAAGTGCAAAATAGCTAAACAGTTGTGGGATGCACTAAAACTGATGTATGAAGGCTCCTCTGAAGCCAACGAGAACAAGAAGGATCTCCTGAAGCAGCAGTTTGAAAACTTCACCTTCAAAACAGGTGAAACCATGACTCAGCAATACTTCAGGTATGTTGAGATAGTGGATACCCTTGTGGATGGAGGAGTTCCTCTTGAAAATAGAGACATTGTAAGGAAGTTCATGTCCTCACTTCTTAGGCAATGGACACACTATTGTGTGGTGATCAAGAGGACTAAAAATCTCAAAACTCTTACTCTGACAGAGTTATATGGGAATCTTAGTGGTTACCAGATGGAGATGAACATGCAAGGTTCATTGGCAACTCCAACAATCAATTGGGTTTAGCCCTGCATGTGGTTAAAGGGATAGCATAGAATCCCAACATCATCTCATATGCTACCCTGACAATTCACCAGAGGGTCCTTTCATCACCTTCCCAGAGACACCCAGGGAGAACTACACTCAAGGAAGCCCATTCCAAGAGACAAGCTCTTCTCAAGCTTTTGTGTCTACTGATGAATGTTGTGGCAACTCTCTTTTCACTCTTGAAGACCTGGATTGTATCCATCCAGATGATCTGGAATATATGGAAATAGTCCAACAGATGGCTCTTCTTACTCATAGAGCCAAGAAGTTCTACAAGAGAACTGGAAGGAGGTTTCCAAGCAATGCAACCAGTGGAAAGTTTGGCTTGGATAAAAGCAAAGTCAAGTGTTATAACTGTAACCTGATGGGCCACTTTGCTAGAGAATGTAAGGTACCTAAAACAAATGGTGGCCAAACACAAACCAGACCAAACTACACTAAGAAAGCCCCTCAGAATGAGAAGCCAAAGCAACAAGCTGTTGTTGCTGTTGAAGAAGGAGGCTTTGACTGGAGCTTTCAGGTGGAAGATGCTTCTCCAAACCAAGCACTAATGGCAGATCATGATGAAGCCAAGGTATTGGAACATCTCTGTACTCCTGAATGCATTTCTAAAGTTAACAGATACAGGTCCTATAACTTGGAGATGATATCTGATCTTGAGTCCTTAAACATTTTAAAATCTGATTTTAGAAAGTCTGAAAATGATTATAACCGAAAGATAGAAGACTCAGAGAAAACCATTTCAGTTCTAAAACATGAGCATACAGATTTTAGGACTCAAATCAAAGATCTCATAACCAAGCTGACTGAGTGCCAGGCTGAGCTTGTGATCAGCAAAGCCAGGGCAGAAAAGAGTGTTCTTGAAGAAGAGACCTTCAAGAACATGATATCCTCATCCCTGCACAACAAGATGTGTTATCAAAATAGACAGGGACTGGGATCAAATGAGATAGCTCCTCCACACACAATCTTGTCTGTAAGATCTCGTAGGTGTGGAACTTGTGAAGATGAGCTTCCTCTCATAGATCTTATAAGTGAAGAGGATGAAGAAGAGATAGTGAAGAATTCATCTGAGAAGAGTGAAGAGGAGGATTCTAAGAAGGGCCACTATCCTTCTGAGGAGAAGAAGATTACTGTGATGACCAAGTCAATGAGAAAGAACTTGATAAGGAAGAGCAAAAGAAAAGCAAGGAAGGCTTAAGAGATCAAGGCTACTTTTGACTTTAAGCAGAGACAAGTTTTTATCTCTGCAGGGTTTGAAGAAGTAAAGACTGAAGACATCAACCAAAACTCTTCAGCTAAGAGTTCTGGTTCTTATTCAAATCATCTCAGTACCAAGAAGAAGACAGATCTGCTGTGTACCACTGCTGCACAGCCTGGAGCATCAAACTCCAAGAACAGTTCCCAGCCCATAAGAACCGTCTCAACATCTACAAAGATGAAGGTGGAGAAGGGATATGACGAAAGACAGTCTTGTTCTCATAAGAAGACTCTTGTGAAGAAGAAAATGTTGTGTGTCATGTGTGAAAGTACCTCTCACATTGCTAAGGATTGTCCATACAATCCTAAAAGTACTCTCCATATGTCCAAGACAAAGACTTCAAAGAGTTCTGAAGATTCAAGCTTCGGAAGGAAAATTTGTTTCCTTCGGAAGCTCCGAATCTAAGAAGAAGGCAAATGGAAAATTACCTTCGGAAGAAAAGTTGGTCTTGGAAGAAAGGAATTCTTCCGAAGCACTGAAGTCTACTGTAGTGACTGCAGAATCTTCCGAATGTTCAGTCATCAAAACTTCCGAAGTCCCAAAAGCTTCCGAAGTTTTGAAGGTCAAGTCTAAGACTCCAAAGGTGGTTTGGAAGTCTAAGAAAGACCAAGTGGCTGAAAATTCTCCATCAACAACAGCTCAAGATCCTCCTAGCACAACCATAGAGCATTACCTTCTATTATACTTAGTGAGCCCAAGACAAATAAGGCTTGGGTTTCTAAATGTAACTAATCATTCTCTTTGTGCAGGAACATCTCAAGACAAACAAGAATGTCTGGATCATTGATAGTGGCTGTTCCAGGCACATGACAGGCAATAGGTCACTACTCCATAACTTTGAGAGGATTGATAGAGGACCAGTTGCTTTTGGAGGAGATGAAGGTGGTTAAATTTCTGGAAGGGGCAAGGTCACAAATGGTAAGCTCAGTATTGAGAAGTTAAACTTTGTCAAGGAGCTTGGGTACAATCTTCTGACTGTATCCCAATTTTGTGATTAGAGTCATAACATGCTCTTTACTGAGCATGAGTGCATTGTTCTCAAGCCTGGAGTGGTCATTCCTCATGAGCACATCCTGCTTAGAGCCCCCAGGAAAGGGAACATGTACAAGATGGACTTGCAAGAAACATTTCCCTCCGAAGAAGTTTCATGCTTTCTGTCTAAAGCAAATAGTGATGAGTCTTTCCTATGACATACAAGAATGTGCCATGTAAACTTTAAAAACATGAATAAACTAATTAAACATGATTTGGTAACTAGAATGCCAAAGAAAGAGTTTACAAGTGATGATCATTGTGTTGCCTGCCTGAAAGGGAAGAAACATAAGGTATCTCAGAAGCTTAAGGAAAGGAACTCCATCACTACTCCCCTATACTTATTACATATGGATCTCTTTGGCCCCACCAGTGTAATGAGTCTAAGAAGGACCTCTTATTGTTTGGTGATCACAGATAATTTTACAAGATTCACTTGGGTTTTCTTTCTTAGAACTAAGGATGAGACCCCTGAGATTATGAAGAATTTCATCTTAAAAATTGAGAATCAAAGTGATCACAAGGTGAAAACCATAAGATGTGATCATGGGACTGAATTCAAGAATCAAACCCTTGATGCATTTTGTGATGAAAAGGATATTACAAGACAATATAGTGCTCCCAGGACTCCTCAGCAAAATGGTGTTGCTAAGAGGAGAAACAGGACACTAATTGAAGCTGCAAGAACTATGTTATCTGACTCTAAACTGCCCATCACCTTCTGGGCAGAGGCAGTAAACACTGCTTGCTATGTGCAAAACAGAGTTTTAGTAGTTAAGACACATGGTAAGACTCCTTATGAACTTTGGCCAACAGAAAACCTTTCATTGGTTTTCTCAGGTCATTTGGATGTCCTTGCACCATCTTGAATACCAAAGATCAAATTGCCAAATTTGCTGAGAAATCAGATGATGGACATTTCATTGGATACTTTTCCCAGGCTAAGGCTTATAGAGTATACAATCTCAGAACTAGAATTGTTGAGGAGTCAGCCAATGTGACTTTCAATGAACACACACCCTGTGTAGCTGGTTCTGGTCCTGATTGGCTATTTGATCTTGATTTAGTTACCAACTGTTTTAACAAATCTTGTGAGAATGTTTCAGGATCTGCAGAAAATTTAAATATAGGTGATCCTGATCCAAGATTTGAGCTAAGAAGACTCTCAATTCATACATCTTCAGCTCCAGTTGGAACTACTTTAGCAAATGAGGTGTCTATTAGCACTACAATGACAAATTCAGTTGATACATCTAGGGTGCCTTCAAATTCCAGCTCAGAGGCTCCACAACCAGACAAAGATACCTCAATTGTGGAAGATGACAACATCAATGATGTCACACACTCATTGTATCAAGTCAATCTTGATAAGTGTAGTGATGTGGAGGGTGAATCATCTATGCCAGATTTAAATTTCTCAAATTTAGATATTTCTCAACAACTTGCTGTGATCCCTCAGCTTAGGATCCATAAGTCTCACCCCACCACAAACATCATTGGAGATGTTGTCACAAGGGTAAGAACAAGAGGACAAACCCATGAAGCAAATGTTTGTCTTCACTCTTGTTTCTTATCCCAGATAGAGCCAAAGAAAGTTGATGAGGCTCTAAAGGATGGAAGTTGGGTTGAAGCTATGCAACAAGAGTTGCTTCAATTCAAAAGGCAAAAAGTTTGGAACCTTTGTCATCTTCCTCATGGGAAGACTACCATTGGAACCAAATGGGTGTTTAGGAATAAGAAGGATGATAGAGGCATTATCATCAAGAACAAGGCAAGACTAGTTGTTCAAGGATACACACAAGAAGAAGGGATTGACTACACTGATGTTTTTACTCCTGTAGCAAGACTAGAAGCTGTTAGAATATTCCTGGCATTTGCTGTATCCAAGAACTTCAAGGTCTTTCAACTTGATGTGAAGTGTGCTTTCCTGTATGGAGTGATTGATGAAGAGGTGTATGTCAAACAGCCACCTGGTTTTCTAGACCCTGATCATCCTGATTATGTCTGCAAGCTTGACAAAGCTCTTTATGGGCTGCATCAGGCACCCAGGAAGTGGTATGAGACATTGTCTGAGTATCTTTGCAAACATGGACACAGGAGAGGTACTATAGATGGAACTCTCTTCATCAAAGGACAGGGAAATGACATATTGCTAGTTCAAGTGTATGTAGATGACATCATCTTTGGTTCAACTAATCAAGGCTACTTTTGACTTTAAGTAGAGACAAGTTTTTATCTCTGCAGGGTTTGAAGTAGTAAAGACTGAAGACATCAACCAAAACTCTTCAGCTAAGAGTTCTGGTTCTTATTCAAATCATCTCAGTACCAAGAAGAAGACAGATCTGCTGTGTACCACTGCTGCACAGCCTGGACCATCAAACTCCAAGAACAGTTCTGCAGGACCGTTTAAGGGCTTTAACACAATTACAACACAACAACACAATGAGGAGAGCAACTAAACTTTAATCAAACAGTGAACTGGTTTAACCAAGTATGATACTAAGAACACAAGTAAAGTAAAGAGACAGAACAAGAGAGTATGGGTTTCAAGGAGGCAGTATATTGCTTTCTCAAGTTCTTTTACAAGTGTTAGAAAGCATAAAGAAAGATACAAGAACTTGGAATACTTATACTACAACCTACAGCCGGCTATACTTTGAAAGCCAGCTGGATACAATTGACTAGACACTAACAAAATCAATTGTAGGATCAAAAGGCATATCTGCCTTTTGACCTTGTGACTATGACATGCCATAGCTCACATCCTTATACATTACAAAAAGGATAAAGTACATAAAGTAGAAAGTTACAAACTCAAGACCTCAATGTACAGTTACCAAAAGCATGGACCTTTTCACCAACTCATGTAAGTTGGTGACTTTACAGAGATGCAACGGAAAAGGTGCTTTATGGAACAGTACATCAGATAAAGCATGTGTACTAAAAGTCTTCGGAAGAAATCTGTCTTCATAGGTTGAAGCTTTGGAAGACTTTGTCTCTGAGGCTTCGGAAGACTTCATGTTTGGCTTCGGAAGATATTGGTCTTGGCTTTGGAAGATTTTACACTTAGAGTATTTTCTAATGCATTGTGTAAAACTTCCGAAGCATTCTTTACTTCAGTACTTAGTGCATGTTGCAGAGACACTTTGAATGTTTTGGGTTGCATCAGACTTAAGGAATCCTTACAAACTCCCCCTAGGCTGATGCTACCAAAACACTTAGAAGATCTTCAGATGTTGGTAGTGTTCAGTACAATCATGACCATTCCTTTCTTCATTAGATGGTCAGGATCATCAAGACTCTCATAGTATCTTCTCATCTCAAAGATAATGCAGAGGTAAGTTGATTATGTCTTGACATGAGTAGACATTCTCAATACCTTGATCTCTGATAACATGCCATCTTTCTGGATTGGTAGAGTAAGTCCAGGACAAGATGGGTGTCTCAGTTGTTAGAGGAGCCACTTGCATAGGAGTTGATTGGGCTGCCTCATCATGCACTTCCTCAGGTTGATCTGATTCAGCCTGAGGTGTAGAGGTAGATGACTTAGGCTTCTTCTTCTTAGTCTTTGGTTTAGAAGCCATTCTCTTCTTCCTCTTAGATGACTTTAACTGAGAAGACTGGTCTGCAGCACCATGTTGATCATCATTGTCTTTCCCAGTTGGGTGTTCCTCCCTCACAGGTTCAGAAGGAGAGGGTGTTTGACCCTGCCTTGGATCAGAAGATGAAGCTTGCTGAGGCTCAGCTGGAGGTTCCGGTTGAGGTGTCTCAGGTTGTTCAAACTTGACCTCCACTTCAGGTGGGACTTGACTTGGAAGAGAGTGCAAGTCAATCAGTTCTCCACTTTTAATCTTCTGCTTGATCACCCTTATATGCTCATCCATTGTGGATAGAGACATGGGGCCAAGTCTCCTTCCGGAGAATCCATACAGCTTCAAGAAGCTCATCATTCTTTGTTTGTCAGCAGACTTCTTTACACTCTTTTGAATGATGGCTCTTGACTTTGCAGCTTCTTCTCTTAGCTTCCTTTTGGTTGTCTTTCTTTCTTTGACTATCTCAAGCTCAAGTTCCTTTAGGTACTCAAACTCAATGAAGTCATAGGACAGGGGAAGAAGTGCATCTGCCTGATAGAAGCCTGTGGCACTCAGGTAGTTGATCATCTTGATCCTATCTTCTTATTTATCTACCTGAGGTTCTTGTGGAGCCACATCTTCCTGTGCAGGACTTTCTTGAACTGGAGAGAGAGTTGGAGCATGCTTGTAGAGTTTTTTTTGTCTCTTCTCCTCTTTGAATTGGAGAAGTAGCCTTGCATCCTCTTTCTCCTTCATCTCTCTTGACACTTCCATGTCAGCCAGTTCATTTAACTCTTCTAAGGGGAGGGAGATGATTTCATCAATATCATAGTTCCTGGTCTGTAAATAGGTAATCCTGACTGCCCTTAACTCATCATCTTGAGTATTTGGTCTGGGGGCAGCCCTGATTGCAGCTTGCATAAAGGTAGATGACCCGGAAGAACTTTCTCCCCTTAGCTTCCTTTTCCTCTCTCTCTCTTCCTCCTCAATTTCCTCAGGAGTCATTATCCTTTTCCCTTTGTCACCAACAGACCTTTGTGACTCAGGGTGGATTGAGGCTTGGCCTTTATTCGTGGGTGTAGCTTCCATGCTCTGGCCAGAGAGAGGCTGAGAAACACCTTCACCAGCAGGTGTCTCAAAAGGAGTTTGGACCTCTGCAGCAGCTGTTGATGATGAGACAGGGGTCTCAGGTTCTGCCACTGGGCTTCAGTCAAGGTTTCCCCTATGAAACTAATCTTAGGGTCCACCTCAACATCCAGTTGACCGATGACCTTGCCTGATTGCCTAAGTCTCCTTCTTAGAGAGAACTCTGCAAGGATCCTATCTTGGATTCTTTGAGCCAACCTGTCAGCTTGTCTTGAATTGCTTGGATTGACAAGTGGCATGTTGACTAAATCCAATCTTTCATAGAAGTTCAGGCTTTGGAAATGAAAAACTTCTTGTTGACCTTGAACTCTGTGAAGGATAAGGGCTCTTCTGTCATCATCATACCTCCACCCTATGATGTAGTTGCCAGTTCCTTGTGGTGGAGATGAGACAGCCCTTGGTATACCTTCCTCAAAGAGACTCCTGATGATTGAGTCTATAGAGTCCACATTAATGTGAACTTGAGGAAGTTGCTGAGAATGCACAACAGCAAGTGAGGATGGTGAGTCCTCTATGTCCATTCTCTGTGAAGAACTCCCAGGTTCTGTGGTTGTAATAACTTTCTCCCCCTTTTTGGTAGCATCACCCACTTGCATAGGTGAGCTGGAGGATAAGTCAATCACTTCCACAGGTTCTTGTGTTCCTGGTTGAGCTCTCCTTAAAGGTCTCCCAGCTAGTTTTTCCTTTAGATATGAAATCTGAAGTTGTTGATCATTGACCCTGTTACGTAAGGTAGTCACCTGAGATTCCAAGTGACTAACCTTAGAGACTAAATAGGAGCATGTTTTTGACAATTTCTGCACCTTTAGTCTCAAATTCCCCTCATCTTCATCAGAAGAATCATTGGGGGATGAGATGATTGGACCAAAGTCCTCTCTCTCACCACCAGCTTGAGGTTCTTGGCTGCTGGTTTTCCTCTGCTCATGGCAGCCTCAGTTGAGATGCCAGTGGGCTGAGTTGCCATGGTTGAGGTTTAATGATGTAATCACTTTCAAAAGTGAGAGCCTCTTCCATATGGACATCCTGAACATGTTTAGGAGTGTCCACCTCAGTAATAGGTGACTGATGTGGGATAGACTGAGGAGAGTCAGAGGTACTCATCTCTCTTTGAGTAGGGGAGGAGAAGAGAGACTCATGGTACTCACTGAATCCTAAGTCTTCATCAGTATAAAAGGATAGGTTGGGAATTGGTTGGTTGAGATCTAAAGGCTGGGGATGGTAACTGTCCCCTGAAGGTTGTTCACTTGAGTGTTGAGACTCAGAGTGAAGGCTTAAGGCTGTTGGGCTAGTGAGCTCATCAGGGTGAGCATGAGGAACCTCAGCCTTGATAGGTGAAGAAATGGGAGTGGTTTGCTCCTCAGGGGAAGTGGGAGCTCTAGTGTCCACTTCCTCCTGTAAGGTTGAGTATATGGGGGCCTGCACAGACTCAATAGCCTGAGCAGGGGTTCGTTTGGATTTTCTTTGGTAGGTGAGGGTGATTTCTGGTCTTTTAGGGGTAAGGATAAAAGAGGTGTGGGTTCAACACTAGCTTGTGTTGCTAGGTTGTCACCTTGAGCAATGAGCTCTAACATTTTTGGGACTAGGGCTGTTTCTACCCCTGAGAAGCCTACAGTTGGCTTCTTCATTATTTTAAAGATGTCGGGCTTCATCTGTCCCAATTTAAGAATATTACTTGTTTCCCTCAACTGTGAGCCCAGTTCACAGTTGAGAATGTGTTGAACATATCTAGGAAACATGTAATACTCTAAGGAGTCTAAGTTTGCAAGTAAATTAGTATAAACAAATTGTGAATACCTGAACTTGACCCCCTGAACCATTCCATGAACTATAAAGGAGAGATCCACCATGCTTGTTTGATAAGTCGTGGATAACCACATGGAGCAGGTATTTCCACTGGGATGAGACCTTCCCTTTCCTGAAGGTCTTTACAGAGAAATCTCCCTCATAGCCCATCTGCTCAAAGGAATGATTAACAGCTTCCTTTGGGAAGGACAACTCACCTTCTTCATCATCCAGCTGCAAATGTTGGTTAATGATGGCCGGAGTGATGAAGATTGTCCTCCCTTGCACTGTGGCAGACAGTGCCTTCTCCCCATCCATAATGACCTCTTGGCAGGTCTTCCAGAATTCAAGCAAGTGATCCTCATATAGAGTAGGATCAATGGTCAGGGAGGTGAAATAGTTGGATAGAGTTAAGAATTGGCAAATCTCTGAGAAACTTGCATCTTTCTCAGAGCTTAACAGAGCAACTTGATTATGTTGCCTGTGAAGTTGCATGGAGAAATCTGGGTTGTTTCTGCGGTTAAGGTTGGCCATTTCAAAGCTTAAGGGTGAAGAAAGGTAGAAAGCAAAGGCGGTTTAGAGAATTAGGTTAGAGGAATAGTGGAATTGAGGAAGATAGTGGGAAAGAGGGGGAACCGTTGGGTATTTATGTGAAAAGGGATTTGAACCAAAGTTAATGAAAGAGGATAAACTTTGAAATCCGGAAGTCGGTCCCACCTCTGAAAAGGTAGTTTACTTTTGCTCAAAAAGTAGTTTTCTTGGAATTCGAAAAGCTTCCGAAGGTAATTTGTCTTCGGAAGATTTGATTGAAAAAGCTTCCGAAGCTAAAATGGCTTCGGAAGATTTTCCAGAGAGTCTTGAAAATTTATGCTTCGGAAGAGAAATAAACCCTTGGATGCTTTGTATAAGAATAAACAAAGCTTCCGAAAGTTAATTTTGCTTCGGAAGGAAAAAGTCCTTAAAAATGAATAAGTGTCTGAGATAAGAATTTTAAGCTTCGGAAGATGAATTTTGACTTCTTCCGAAGGTAAAATCTCTTAGACAGTTATTTATTTTGAAGACATGTTTTTCTTCCGAAGATAAAACTTTATCTTCCGAAGTATCAGAAAATTTTCAAGAATCTAAGGAAAGTCTTCAAAAAGAATTTTACATCCAAAGAAAACATGAGCTTATGAAAGTGATGAACTAGACAACTTAGGACACACATATTTTAAGAAGAAATAATTAGAATTAGTTTTAAAAAAAGTCTACTCAAAGTTAATCATCCCAATAGCTGATATCAGATACTTAAATCTCTGTTCATCAAAAGCTTTTGTAAACAGATCAGCATATTGTTCATCTGTATGAACTTTGACTAGTTTAATTAATCCCTTTTCATAGTTATCTCTTATTAAATGATACCTGATATTGATGTGTTTGGTCCTTGAGTGCTGCACAGGGTTCTCAGTGATAGAGATAGCACTATTGTTGTCTATGTGAATAGGAGTCTCTTTGAAGTTAAATTCATAGTCCAGCATCTGATTTTGAATCCAAAGCACTTGAGCACAGCAGCTTGCAGCAGCAATGTATTCAGCCTCAGCAGTTGATGCAGACACACAGGATTGTTTCTTGCATTGCCATGAGACAACCCTTCCACCAAGGAATTGACATCCCCCAGATGTAGACTTTGCAGTCATGTTGCAACCACCATAATCACTATCTGTATAGGCATACAGATTGAAATTAGGATTCTTTGGATACCATAGACCAAGTGTTGAAGCACCTTTGAGGTATCTTAAAATCCTTTTCACAATGATTAAGTAAGACATCTTAGGATTGGCTTGATATCTTGCACAAATACATGTAGCAAACATGATATCAGGCCTGCTAGCTGTAAGATACATAAGAGACCCAATCATAGCCCTGTATAAGTGTTCATCTACACACTCCCCCTCAAGATCAGGTCCAAGGGAGTGGTTTCTGGCTATGGGTGTCTTAGCAATCTTACAATCAGTCATGTTGAACCTCTTGAGTATGTCTTGAACATACTTTGACTGACTTATGAAGATGCCATCTTCAACCTGCTTCACTTGAATTCCCAGAAAGAAATTGAGTTCTCCCATTGCACTCATTTCAAATCTGTCTTTCATCAGCTTCTCAAAGTCTTTGCAGAGCTTTGGATTAGTTGAACCAAAGATGATGTCATCTACATATACTTGAACCAGCAATAAGTCATTTCCCTGTCCTTTGATGAAGAGAGTTCCATCTATAGTACCTCTCCTGTATCCATGTTTACAAAGATACTCAGATAGTGTCTCATACCACTTCTTGGGTGCCTGATGCAGCCCATAAAGAGCTTTGTCAAGCTTGCAGACATAATCAAGGATGATCAGGGTCTACAAAACCAGGTGGCTGTTTGACATAAACCTCTTCATCAATCACTCCATATAAGAAAGCACACTTTACATCAAGTTGAAAGACCTTGAAGTTCTTGGATGCAGCAAATGCCAGGAATATCCTAACAGCTTCTAGTCTTGCTACAGGAGCAAAGACATCAGTGTAGTCAATCCCTTCTTCTTGTGTGTATCCTTGAACAACTAGTCTTGCCTTGTTCTTGATGATGATTCCTCTATCATCCTTCTTATTCCTAAAAACCCATTTGGTTCCAATGGTAGTCTTCCCATAAGGAAGAGGACAAAGGTTCCAAACTTTCTGCCTTTTGAATTGAAGCAGCTCTTGTTGCATAGCTTCAACCCAACTTCCATCCTTTAGAGCTTCATCAACTTTCTTTGGCTCTATCTGAGATAAGAAACAAGAGTGAAGACAAACATTTGCTTCATGGGTTTGTCCTCTTGTTCTTACCCCTGTGACAACATCTCCAATGATGTTTGTGGTGGGATGAGACTTGTGGATCCTTAGCTGAGGGATCACAGCAAGTTACTTAGAAAGATCCAAATTTGAGAAATTTAGATCTGGCCTGGAAGATTCACCCTCCACATTATCACACTTATCAAGATTAACTTGATCCAATGAGTGTGTGACATCATTGATGTTGTCATCTATGGTATGGTTATTAGCATCAAGAAATTCCTGATCACTATCACCACCACCATTGTTGTCTTCTACAATGGAGGTGTCTTTATCTGGTTGAGAAGCCTCTGAGCTGGAATTTGAAGGCATACCAGATGTATCAGCTGAATTTGTCATTGTAGTGCTGATAGAAACCTCATTTGCTGAAGTAGTTCCAACTGGAGCTGAAGATGTATGAGTTGAGGGTCTTCCTAGCTCAAATCTTGGATCAGGATCACCTGTATTTAAATTTTCTGCAGATCCTGAAACATGCTCACAAGATTTGTTAAAACAGTTGGTAACTAAATCAAGATCAAACAGCCAATCAGGACCAGAACCAGCCACACAGGGTGTGTGTTCATTGAAAGTCACATTGGCTGACTCCTCAAAATTCTAGTTCTGAGATTGTATACTCTATAAGCCTTAGCTTGGGAAGAGTATCCAATGAAGTGTCCATCATCTGATTTCTCAGCAAACTTGGCAATTTGATCTTTGGTATTCAAGATGGTGCAGGGACATCCAAATGACCTGAGAAAACCAATGAAAGGTTTCCTCTTGTGCCAAAGTTCATAAGGAGTCTTACCATGTGTCTTAACTACTAAAACTCTGTTTTGCACATAGCAAGCAGTATTAACTGCCTCTGCCCAGAAGGTGATGGGCAGTTTAGAGTCAGACAACATAGTTCTTGCAGCTTCAATAAGTGTCCTGTTTCTCCTCTCAGCAACTCCATTTTGCTGAGGAGTCCTGGGAGCACTATATTGTCTTGTAATACCTTTTTCATCACAAAATGTATCAAGGATTTGGTTCTTGAATTCAGTTCCTTGATCACATCTTATGGTTTTGACCTTGTGATCACATTGATTCTCAACTTTTAAGATGAAATTCTTCAGAATCTCAGGGGTTTCATCCTTAGTTCTAAGAAAGAAAACCCAAGTGAATCTTGTAAAATCATCTGTGATCACCAAACAGTAAGAGGTCTTCCTAGACTCATTACACTGGTGGGGCCAAAGAGATCCATATGTAACAAGTGTAGGGGAGTAGTGATGGAGTTCTTTTCCTTAGGCTTGTGAGATACCTTGTGTTGCTTCCCTTTCAGGCATGCAACACAATGATCATCACTTGTAAACTCTTTCTTTGGCATTCCAGTTACCAGATCATGTTTAATTAATTTATTCATGTTCTTAAAGTTTACATGGCACATTCTTTTATGCCATAGGAAAGACTCATCACTATTAGCTTTAGATAGAAAGCATGAAACTTCTTCAGAGGGAGATGTTTCTTGCAAATCCATCTTGTACATGTTCCCTTTCCTGGGGGCTCTGAGCAGGATATGCTCATGAGGAATGACCACTCCAGGCTTGAGAACAATGCACTCTGCTCAGTAACGAGCATGTTATGACTCTGATCACAAAATTGGAATACACTCAGAAGATTGTACCCAAGCTCCTTAACAAAGTTTACCTTCTCAATGCTGAGCTTACCATTTGTGACCTTTCCCCTTCCAGAAATGTAACCACCTTCATCTCCTCCAAAAGCAACTAACCACCTTCATCTCCTCCAAAAGCAACTGGTCCAATTTGAAGTAGAGACCCATTGCCTGTCATGTGCCTGGAACAGCCACTGTCAATTATCCAGACATTCTTGTTTGTCTTGAGCTGTTCCTGCACAAAGAAAATGATTAGTTACATTTGGAAACCCAAGCCTTACTTGTCTTGGGCTCACTAAGTGTAATAGAAGGTAATGCAACAGTAATAGTTCCTATGGTTGTACTATGGGGATCTTCAGCTGTTGTTGATGGAGAAACTTCAGTCATTTGGTCTTTCTTAGACTTCCACACCACCTTTGGAGTCATGGACTTGACCTTCAAAACCTTAGAAGCTTTTGGGACTTCACAAGTTTTGATGACTGAACCTTCGGAAGATTCTACAGTCACTGCAGTAGACTTCAGTGCTTCGGAAGAACTCCTTTCTTCCGAGACCAATTTTACTTCCGAAGGTAATTTTCCACTTACCTTCTTCTTTGATTTGGAGCTTCCGAAGGAAACAGACTTTCCTTCCGAAGCTTGAGACTTCTTGAGACTCTTTGAAGTCTTTGTATTGGTCATGTGGACAGTACTTTTAGGATTGTATGGGCAATCCTTAGCAATGTGAGAAGTACTTTCACACATGATACATAACATTTTCTTCTTCAAAGGAGTCTTCTTTTGAGAGCAAGACTGGCTTTGGTCACATCCCTTCTCCACCTACATCTTGGTAGATGTTGAGACAGTTCTTTTGGGCTGTGAACTGTTCTTGGAGTTTGATGGTCCAGGCTGTGTAGCAGTGGTACACAGCAGCTCAGTCTTCTTCTTTGCACTGAGATGATTTGAACAAGAACCAGGACTCTTAGCTGAGGAGTCTTGGTTGATGTCTTCAGTCCTTACTACTATGAAACCTGCAGAGATAAAAACTTGTTTCTGCTTAGCATCAAAAGTAGCCTTGATTTCTTGAGCCTTCTTTGCTTTCCTCTTGCTCTTCCTGATCAAGTTCTTTCTCTTGGACTTGGTCATCACAGTTGATTTCTTCTCCTCAGAAGGATAGTGGCCCTTGGAAGAATCCTCTTCTTCACTCTTCTCAGAGGAATTCTTCACTATCACTTCTTCATCATCCTCACTTATAGGATCTATGAGAGGAAGCTCATCTTCATAAGTTCCACACCTAGGAGATCTTACAGACAAGATTGTGTGTGGACTTGCAAGAAACATCTCCCTCCGGAGAAGTTTCATGCTTTCTGTCTAAAGCAAATAGTGATGAGTCTTTCCTATGGCATACAAGAATGTGCCATGTAAACTTTAAAAACATGAATAAACTAATTAAACATGATTTGGTAACTAGAATGCCAAAGAAAGAGTTTACAAGTGATGATCATTGTGTTGCATGCCTGAAAGGGAAGAAACATAAGGTATCTCACAAGCTTAAGGAAAGGAACTCCATCACTACTCCCCTACACTTATTACATATGGATCTCTTTGGCCCCACCAGTGTAATGAGTCTAAGAAGGACCTCTTATTGTTTGGTGATCACAGATGATTTTACAAGATTCACTTGGGTTTTCTTTCTTAGAACTAAGGATGAGACCCCTGAGATTCTGAAGAATTTCATCTTAAAAATTGAGAATCAAAGTGATCACAAGGTGAAAACCATAAGATGTGATCATGGGACTGAATTCAAGATCAAACCCTTGATGCATTTTGTGATGAAAAGGATATTACAAGACAATATAGTGCTCCCAGGACTCCTCAGCAAAATGGTGTTGCTAAGAGGAGAAACAGGACACTAATTGAAGCTGCAAGAACTATGTTATCTGACTCTAAACTGCCCATCACCTTCTGGGCAGAGGCAGTAAACACTGCTTGCTATGTGCAAAACAGAGTTTTAGTAGTTAAGACACATGGTAAGACTCCTTATGAACTTTGGCACAAGAGAAAACCTTTCATTGGTTTTCTCAGGTCATTTGCATGTCCTTGCACCATCTTGAATACCAAAGATCAAATTGCCAAATTTGCTGAGAAATCAGATGATGGACATTTCATTGGATACTTTTCCCAGGCTAAGGCTTATAGAGTATACAATCTCAGAACTAGAATTGTTGAGGAGTCAGCCAATGTGACTTTCAATGAACACACACCCTATGTAGCTGGTTCTGGTCCTGATTGGCTATTTGATCTTGATTTAGTTACCAACTGTTTTAACAAATCTTGTGAGAATGTTTCAAGATCTGCAGAAAATTTAAATATAGGTGATCCTGATCCAAGATTTGAGCTAAGAAGACCTTCAATTCATACATCTTCAGCTCCAGTTGGAACTAATTTAGCAAATGAGGTGTCTATTAGCACTACAATGACAAATTCAGTTGATACATCTAGGGTGTCTTCAAATTCCAGCTCAGAGGCTCCACAACCAGACAAAGATACCTCAATTGTGGAAGATGACAACATCAATGATGTCACACACTCATTGGATCAAGTCAATCTTGATAAGTGTAGTGATGTGGAGGGTTAATCATCTATGCCAGATTTAAATTTCTCAAATTTAGATCTTTCTCAGCAACTTGCTGTGATCCCTCATCTTAGGATCCACAAGTCTCACCCCACCACAAACATCATTGGAGATGTTGTCACAAGGGTAAGAACAAGAGGACAAACCCATGAAGCAAATGTTTGTCTTCACTCTTGTTTCTTATCCCAGATAGAGCCAAAGAAAGTTGATGAGGCTCTAAAGGATGGAAGTTGGGTTGAAGCTATGCAACAAGAGTTGCTTCAATTCAAAAGGCAAAAAGTTTGGAACCTTTGTCATCTTCCTCATGGGAAGACTACCATTGGAACCAAATGGGTGTTTAGGAATAAGAGGGATGATAGAGGCATTATCATCAAGAACAAGGCAAGACTAGTTGTTCAAGGATACACACAAGAAGAAGGGATTGACTACACTGATGTTTTTACTCCTGTAGCAAGACTAGAAGCTGTTAGAATATTCCTGGCATTTGATGTATCCAAGAACTTCAAGGTCTTTCAACTTGATGTGAAGTGTGCTTTTCTGTATGGAGTGATTGATGAAGAGGTGTATGTCAAACAGCCACCTTGTTTTCTAGACCCTGATCATCCTGATTTTGTCTGCAAGCTTGACAAAGCTCTTTATGGGCTGCATCAGGCACCCAGGAAGTGGTATGAGACATTGTCTGAGTATCTTTGCAAATATGGACACATGAGAGGTACTATAGATGGAACTCTCTTCATCAAAGGACAGGGAAATGACATATTGCTAGTTCAAGTGTATGTAGATGACATCATCTTTGGTTCAACTAATCAAGGCTACTTTTGACTTTAAGCAGAGACAAGTTTTTATCTCTGCAGGGTTTGAAGTAGTAAAGACTGAAGACATCAACCAAAACTCTTCAGCTAAGAGTTCTGGTTCTTATTCAAATCATCTCAGTACCAAGAAGAAGACAGATCTGCTGTGTACCACTGCTGCACAGCCTGGACCATCAAACTCCAAGAACAGTTCCCAGCCCATAAGAACTATCTCAGCATCTACAAAGATGAAGGTGGAGAAGGGATATGACAAAAGACAGTCTTATTCTCATAAGAAGACTCTTGTGAAGAAGAAAATGTTGTGTGTCATGTGTGAAAGTACCTCTCACATTGCTAAGGATTGTCCATACAATCCTAAAAGTACTGTCCATATGACCAAGACAAAGACTTGAAAGAGTTCTAAGAAGATTCAAGCTTCGGAAGGAAAATTTGTTTCCTTCGGAAGCTCCGAATCTAAGAAGAAGGCAAATGGAAAATTACCTTCGGAAGAAAAGTTGGTCTCGAAAGAAAGGAATTCTTCCGAAGCACTGAAGTCTACTGTAGTGATTGCAGAATCTTCCCGAATGTTCAGTCATCAAAACTTCCAAAGTCCCAATAGCTTCCAAAGTTTTGAAGGTCAAGTCTAAGACTCCAAAGGTGGTTTGGAAGTCTAAGAAAGACCAAGTGACTGAAAATTCTCCATCAACAACAGCTCAAGATCCTCCTAGAACAACCATAGGATCTATTACTGTTGCATTACCTTCTATTATACTTAGTGAGCCCAAGACAAATAAGGCTTGGGTTTCGAAATGTAACTAATCATTCTCTTTGTGAAGGAACAGCTCAAGACAAACAAGAATGTCTGGATCATTGATAGTGGCTGTTCCAGGCACATGACGGGCAATAGGTCACTACTCCTTAACTTTGAGAGGATTGATAGAGGACCAGTTGCTTTTGGAGGAGATGAAGGTGGTTACAATTCTGGAAGGGGCAAGGTCACAAATGGTAAGCTCAGTATTGAGAAGTTAAACTTTGTCAAGAAGCTTGGGTACAATCTTCTGAGTGTATCCCAATTTTGTGATTAGAGTCATAACATGCTCTTTACTAAGCATGAGTGCATTGTTCTCAAACCTAAAGTGGTCATTCCTCATGAGCACATCCTGCTTAGAGCCCCCAGGAAAGGGAACATGTACAAGATGGACTTGCAAGAAACATCTCCCTCCGGAGAAGTTTCATGCTTTCTGTCTAAAGCAAATAGTGATGAGTCTTTCCTATGGCATACAAGAATGTGCCATGTAAACTTTAAAAACATGAATAAAGTAATTAAACATGATTTGGTAACTAGAATGCCAAAGAAAGTGTTTACAAGGGATGATCATTGTGTTGCCTGCCTGAAAGGGAAGAAACATAAGGTATTTCACAAGCTTAAGGAAAGGAACTCCATCACTACTCCCCTACACTTATTACATATGGATCTCTTTGGCCCCACCAGTGTAATGAGTCTAGGAAGGACCTCTTATTGTTTGGTGATCACAGATGATTTTACAAGATTCACTTGGGTTTTCTTTCTTAGAACTAAGGATGAGACCCCTGAGATTCTGAAGAATTTCATCTTAAAAATTGAGAATCAAAGTGATCACAAGGTGAAAACCATAAGATGTGATCATGGGACTGAATTCAAGATCAAACCCTTGATGCATTTTGTGATGAAAAGGGTACTACAAGACAATATAGTGCTCCCAGGACTCCTCAGCAAAATGGTGTTGCTAAGAGGAGAAACAGGACACTAATTGAAGCTGCAAGAACTATGTTATCTGACTCTAAACTGCCCATCACCTTCTGGGCAGAGGCAGTAAACATTGCTTGCTATGTGCAAAACAGAGTTTTAGTAGTTAAGACACATGGTAAGACTCCTTACGAACTTTGGCACAAGAGAAAACCTTTCATTGGTTTTCTCAGGTCATTTGGATGTCCTTGCACCATCTTGAATACCAAAGATCAAATTGCCAAATTTGCTGAGAAATCAGATGATGGACATTTCATTGGATACTTTTCCCAGGCTAAGGCTTATAGAGTATACAATCTCAGAACTAGAATTATTGAGGAGTCAGCCAATGTGACTTTCAATGAACACACACCCTGTGTAGCCGGTTCTGGTCCTGATTTGCTATTTGATCTTGATTTAGTTACCAACTGTTTTAACATATCTTGTGAGAATGTTTCAGGATCTGCAGAAAATTTAAATATAGATGATCCTGATCCAAGATTTGAGCTAAGAAGACCTTCAATTCATACATCTTCAGCTCAAGTTGGAACAAATTTAGCAAATGAGGTGTCTATTAGCACTACAATGACAAATTCAGTTGATACATCTAGGGTGCCTTCAAATTCTAGCTCAGAGGCTCCACAACCAGACAAAGATACCTCAATTGTGGAAGATGACAACATCAATTATGTCACACACTCATTTGATCAAGTCAATCTTGATAAGTGTAGTGATGTGGAGGGTGAATCATCTATGCCAGATTTAAATATCTCAAATTTAGATCTTTCTTAACAACTTGCTGTGATCCCTCAGCTTAGGATCCACAAGTCTCACCCCACCACAAACATCATTGGACATGTTGTCACAGGGGTAAGAACAAGAGGACAAACCCATGAAGCAAATGTTTGTCTTCACTCTTGTTTCTTATCCAAGATAGAGCCAAAGAAAGTTGATGAGGCTCTAAAGGATGGAAGATGGGTTGAAGCTATGCAACAAGAGTTGCTTCAATTCAAAGAGCAAAAAGTTTGGAACCATTGTCCTCTTCTTCATGGGAAGACTACCATTGGAACCAAATGGGTGTTTAGGAATAAGAAGGATGATAGAGGCATTATCATCAAGAACAAGGCAAGACTAGTTGTTCAAGGATACACACAATAAGAAGGGATTGACTACACTGATGTTTTTACTCCTGTAGCAAGACTAGAAGCTGTTAGAATATTCCTGGCATTTGCTGTATCCAAGAACTTCAAGGTCTTTCAACTTGATGTGAAGTGTGCTTTTCTGTATGGAGTGATTAATGAAGAGGTGTATGTCAAACAGCCACCTGGTTTTTTAGACCCTGATCATCCTGATTATGTCTGCAAGCTTGACAAAGCTCTTTATGGGCTGCATCAGGCACCCAAGAAGTGGTATGAGACATTGTCTGAGTATCTTTGCAAACATAGACACAGGAGAGGTACTATAGATGGAACTCTCTTCATCAAAGGACAGGGAAATGACATATTGCTAGTTCAAGTGTATGTAGATGACATCATCTTTGGTTCAACTAATCCAAAGCTCTGCAAAGACTTTGAGAAGCTGATGAAAGATAGATTTGAAATTAGTGCAATGGGAGAACTCAATTTCTTTCTGGGAATTCAAGTGAAGCAAGTTGAAGATTGTATTTTCATAAGTCAGTCAAAGTATGTTCAAGACATACTCAAGAGGTTCAACATGACTGAATGTAAGATTGCTAAGACACCCATAGCCAGAAACCACTCCCTTGGACCTGATCTTGAGGGGGAGTGTGTAGATGAACACTTATACAAGGCTATGATTGGGTCTCTTATGTATCTTACAGCTAGCAGGCCTGATATTATGTTTGCTACATGTATTTGTGCAAGATATCAAGCCAACCCTAAGATGTCTCACCTCATCACTGTCAAAAGGATTCTAAGATACCTCAAAGGTGCTTCAACACTTGGTTTATGGTATCCAAAGATTCCTGACTTCAATCTGTATGCTTATACAGATAGTGATTATGGTGGTTGCAACATGACTGCAAAGTCTACATCTGGGGGATGTCAATTCCTTGGTGGAAGGGTTGTCTCATGGCAATGCAAGAAACAATCCTGTGTGTCTGCATCAACTACTGAGGCTGAATACATTGTTGCTGCAAGTTGCTGTGCTCAAGTGCTTTGGATTCTAAATGAGATGCTGGACTATGGATTTAACTTCAAGGAGACTCCTATTCACATAGACAACAATAGTGGTATCTCTATCATTGAGAACCCTGTGCAGCACTCAATGACCAAACACATCAATATCGGGTATCATTTAATAAGAGATAACTATGAAAAGGGATTAATTAAACTAGTCAAAGTTCATACAGATGAACAATATTCTGATAGTTAACAAAAGCTTTTGATGAACAGAGATTTAAATATCTAATATCAGCTATTGGGATGATTAACTTTGAGTAGATCTTTTCTTAAAACTAATTCTAATTATTTCTTAAAAAATATGTGTGTCCTAAGTTGTCTAGTTCATCACTTTCATAAGCTCATGTTTTGTTTGGATAAAAAAATCCTTTTTGAAGACTTTCCTTAGATTCTTGAAAATTTTCTGATCCTTCGGAAGATATATTTTTACCTTCGGAAGCAAATCATGTCTTCAAAATAAATAACTGTCTAAGAAATTTTACCTTCGGAAGAAGTTTCATTCTATCTTCCGAAGCTTAAATACTTGTCTCAGACACTTATTTGTTTTTAAGGACTTTTTCCTTCCGAAGCAAAATTAACTCTCGGAAGCTTTGTTGTTTTATATACAAAGCATTCAAGGTTTTTCTCTTCTGAAGCCAAATATTTCAAGATTGAGAGGAAATTCTTCCGAAGTCATTTTAGCTTCGGAAGCTTTTTTCATTAAAACATCCGAAGATAATTTACCTTCCGAAGCTTTTCGAATTCCAAGAAAACTACTTTTTGAGCAAAAGTAAACTACTTTTTTAGAGGTGGGCATTCGGATTTCAAAGTTTATCCTCTTTCATTAACTTTGGTTCAAATCCTTTTCACATAAATACCCAACGGTTCCCCCTCTCCGTCACTATCTTCTTCAATTCTACTATTCCTCAAACCTATTTCCCAAACCGCCTTTGCTTTTCATCTTTCTTCATCCTTAAGCTTCTCAAATGGCCAACCTTAACCGCAGAAACAACCCAGATTTCTCCATGCAACTTCACAGGCAACACAATCAGGTTGCTCTGTTAAGCTCTAAGAAAGATGATAGTTTCTCAGAGATTTGCCGTTTCTTGGCTTTATCTAAATACTTCACCTCCCTAACCATTGATCCTACTCTCTATGAGGATCATCTACTTGAATTTTGGAAGATCTGCCAAAAGGTCATCATGGATGCGGAGAAGGCACTGTCTGCCACAGTGCAAGGGAGGACAATCTTCATCACTCTGGCCATCATCAACACTCATTTGTAGCTGGATGATGAAGAAGGTGAGTTGTCCTTCCCAAAGGAAGCTGTCAATCATTCCTTTGAGCAGATGGGCTATGAGGGAGATTTCTCTGTAAAGACCTTCAGGAAAGGGAAGGTCTCATCCTAGTGGAAATACCTACTCCATGTGGTTATCCACAGCTTGTCAAACAAGCATGGAGGGTGAGACCAGATTCCTGAGGATCTCTCTTTCATAGTGTATGGAATGGTTCAAGGGGTCAAGTTTAGGTACTCTCAATTTGTCTATACAAACTTTCTTGCTAACTTGGACTCCTTAGAGTATTATATGTTTTCTAGATATGTTCAACACATTCTCAACTATGAACTGGGCTCACAATTGAGGGAAAGAAATAATATTCTTAAATTGGGACAGATGAAGCCCGACATCTTTTAAATCATGAAGAAGCCAACTGTAGGCTTCTCAGGGGTAGAAACAGCCCTTGTCCCCAAAATCTTAGAGCTCATTGCTCAAGGTGACAACCTAGCAACACAAGCTAGTGTTGAACCCACACCTTCTATCTCTCTACCACTAAAAAGGCCACAAGTAACCCTTACCTACCAAAGAAAATCCAAACGAACCCCTGCTCAAGCTATTGAGTCTGTGCAGGTCCCCATATACTCACCTTTACAGGAGGAAGTTGACACTAGAGCTCCCACTTCCCCTGAGGAGCAAACCACTCCCATCTCTTCAACAATCAGGGCTGAGGTTCCTCATGCTCACCCTGATGAGCTCACAAGCCCAACTGCCTTAAGCCTTCACTCTGAGTCTCAACACTCAAGTGAACAACCTTCAGGGGACAGTTACCATCCCCAGCCTTTAGATCTAAATCAACCCATTCCCAACCTTTCATTCTATACTGATGAAGACTTAGGTTTCAGTGAGTACCATGAGTCTCTCTTCTCTTCCCCTACTCAAAAAGAGATGAGTACTCCTGAGTCTCCTCAGTCGAGCCCACATCAGTCACCTATAATTGAGGTGGATACTTCTGAACCTGTTCAGGATATCCATATGGAAGAGGCTCTTACTTTGGCAATTGATTACATTATTAAGACCTCAACCATGGCAACTCAGCCAATTGACATCTCAACTGAGAATGTCAATGAGCAGAGGAAATCCAGCAGCCAAGAACCTGAAGCTGGTGGTGAGAGAGAGGACTTTGGTCCGATCATCTCATCCCCCAATGATTCTTCTGATGAAGAAGAGGGGAATCTGAGACTAAAGGTGCAAAAACTGTCAAAAACATGCTCCTATTTAGTCTCTAAGGTTAGTCACCTTGAATCTCAAGTGACTACCCTTCACAACAGGGTCAATGATCAGCAACTTGAGATATCTTATCTCAGGGAAAAACTAGCTGGGAGACCTTTAACAAGAGTTCAACCACGAACACAAGAACCTGTGAATGTGGTTGACCTAACCTCTAGCTCACCTATGTAAGAGGGTGATGCTACCAAAAAGGAGGAGAAAGTCATTTCAGACACAGAACCTGGGAGTTCTTCGGAGAGTATGGCCATTAAGGACTCACCATCCTCACTTGCAATTGTGCATACTCAGCAACTTCCTCAAGTTCACATTAATGTGGACTCTATAGACTCTATCATCAGGAGTCTCTTTGAGGAAGGTATACCAAGGGCTATGTCATCCCCACCTCAAGGAACTTCAAACTACATCATTAGGTGGAGGTATGATGCTGATAGAAGCGCCCTTATTCTTCACAGAGTTCAAGGGCAACAAGAAGTATTTGATTTTCAATCCTTGAACTACAATGAAGGTCTTGATCTGGTCAACATGCCAATTGTCCATCCAAGCAAATCAAGACAAGCTGACAGGTTGGCACTCAGAATTCAAGACATAATTACTGAAGAGTTCAGCCTAAGAAGGAGACAAAGGCAATCAGGTAATGTCATTGGTCAACTGGATGCTGAGGAAGACCCTGAGATTAGCTTCAAAGGGAAAACCTTGGCTGAAGGCCGAGTGATAGAGCCTGAGAGCCCTATCACACCAACAACTGCTTCAGAAATTCATTCCCTCGGTGAAACACCTGCTGGTGAAGGTGTCTCACAACCTCTCTCTGGCCAGAGCATGGATGCAACACCAAGCAATGAAGGCCAAACCTCTATCCACCCTGAGTCACAAAGGTCCGTGGGTGACAGAGCGAAAAGGATTTTGACTCCTGAGGAAATTAAGGAGGAGGAGAGAGAGAGGAAGAGGAAGCTAAGGGGAGAAGTTCCTCTGGGTCTTCAGGTTTTATGCAAGCTGCAATCAGGGCTGCTCCCAGACCAAACACTTAAGATGATGAGTTGAGGGCAGTCAGGATTACTTACCTGCAGACCAGGAACTATGACATAGATGAGATTATTTCTCTCCCCTTAGAGAAACTAAATGAGCTGGCTGACATAGAAGTGTCAAGAGAGATGAATGAAAAAGAGGATGCAAGGTTACTTCTCCAATTCAAAGAGGAGAAGAGACAGAAAAGACTCTACAAGCATGCTCATACTCTCTCCCCAGTTCAAGAAAGCCCTGTGCAAGAGACTATGGCTTCTACACAAGAACCTCAGGTAGACAAAGAAACAGACAGACAAAACATGATCAACTACCTGAGTGCCACAGGTCTCTACCAGGCATCTGCACTTCTTCCCTTGTCCTTTGAGTACATTGAGTTTGAGTATCTCAAACAGCTTGAACTTTAAGTGCTCAAAGAACAAAAAGCTACAAAGAGAAAGATGAGGGAAGAGGCTGCAAAGTCAAGAGCCATCATCCAAAAGAGTATGAAAAAGTCTGCTGACAGACAAAGGATGATGAGCTTCTTGAAGCTGTATGGATTCTCCGGAACGAGACTTGGCCCTATGTCTCTATCCACAATGGATGAGCATATCAGGGTAATCAAGCAGAAGATCAACAGTGGAGAGCTGATTGACTTACACTCTCCTCCAAGTCAAATCCCACCTGAAGTGGAGGTTAAGGTTGAACAACCTGAGACAACACAACCCGGACCTCCTGCTGAGCCTCAGCAAGCTTCATCTTCTGATCCACAGCAGGGTCAAACTCCCTCTCCTTCTGAACCTGTGAGGGAGGAACACCCAACTGAGAAAGACAAGGATGATCAACAAGGTGCTGCAGACCAGTCTTCTCAGTTAAAGTCTTCTAAGAGGAAGAAGAGGATGGCTTCTAAACCAAAGTCTAAGAAGAAGAAGCCTAAATCATCTACCTCTACACCTCAGACTGAGTCAGATCAACCCGAGGAAATGCATGAAGAGGTCGCCCAATCAACTCCAATTCAAGTGGCTCCTCTTGTAGCTGAGACACCCATCTTATCCTGGACCTTCTCTACCAATCCAGAAAGATGGCATGTGATCAGAGATCAAGGTGTTGAGAATGTCTATACATGGCAAGAAATAATCAACTTACCTCTGCATGATCTCTTTGAGATGAGAAGATACAATGAGAGTCTGAATGATCCTGACCATCTAATGAAGAATGGTATGGTCATCATTGTGCTGAAGACTACAAACATCTAAAGATCTTCTAAATGTTTTGGTAGCATCAGCCTAGGGGGAGTTTGTAAGGATTCCTATAAGTCTGATGCAGCCAAAACATCCAAAGTCTCTCTGCAAGCAATGCACTAAAGAACTGAAGTAGAAGTGCTTCGGAAGTTTTACGCCATGCACTAGAAATATTCTAAGTGTAAAATCTTCCGAAGCCAAGACCAATATCTTCCGAAGCCAAAAGTGAAGTCTTCCGATTCTTCAGAGACAAAGTCTTCCGAAGCCAAAAAGTGAAGACAGATTTCTTCCGAAGACTTTTAGAGATATGCCTTTATCTGATGTACTTTACCATAAAGCTGGACCACCTTTCCGCTGCAACTCTGTAAAGTCACCAACTTACATGAGTTGGTGAAAGGTCCATGCTTTTGGTAACTGTACATTGAGGTCTTGAGTCCATGCTTTCTACTTTATGTACTTTTATCCTTTTTGTAATATATTAGGATGTGAGCTATGACATGTCATAGTCACAAGTCAAAAGGCAGATATGCCTTTTGACTCTATAATTGATTTTGTTTGTGTCTAGTCAATTGTATCCAGCTGGCTTTCAAAGTATAGCCGGCTGTAGGTTACAGTATAAGTATTCCATGTTCTAGTATCTTTCTTTATGCTTTGTAACACTTGTAATAGAACTTGAGAAAGTAATATACTGCATCCTTGAAACCCAATCTTGTGTTCTCTTGTTCTGTCTCTTACTCATTACTTGTGTTCTTAGTATCATTCTTGTGGTTAATCCAGTTTACTGTTTGATTAAAGTTTGGTTAATCTCCTCATTGTGTTGTTGTGTTGTAAGTGACCACCCTTCACCGGTCCTGCAGGGATGCATAGGCTATAACCTTTCCTCTCTGCATTAACACACATCCCAACCCCGAGTAGGAAGCATCTGAATAAACCACCAAATCCTCGCTTCCTTCGGGTAATGACAAGACAGGAGCTTGAGCCAACCTTACCTTAAGCTCCTCAAAAGCATTCTCTTGATCCTGACCCCAACAAACTTCACATCTTTCCGGGTTAGCTTGGTTAGTGGAGAAGCGATCTTAGAGAAGTCTTGAATAAATCTTCTATAATAGCCTGCCAAACCCAAGAAGCTACGAATCTCGGATGGCGTCTTCGGTGACTTCCATTGCATTACCGCCTCCACCTTTGCCGGGTCCACCATAATCTCCTCGGGATTCACCATGTGACCCAAAAACTGAACTTCGTGCAACCAGAAGGCACACTTGGAGAATTTAGCATACAACTTCTCCTTTCTCAATGTCTCCAACACTTCTTGAATGTGACCGGCATGCTCCTCCTCGCTCTTCGAGTAAATCAGAATATCATCAATAAACACAATCACTGATTTATCTAACATCGGCCGACACACTCGATTAATTAAGTCCATAAAAGCTGGTGGCACGATGGTTAAATCAAAAGTCATAACGAGGAACTCGTAGTGTCCATATCGCATGTGAAAAGTTGTTTTAGGAATATCCTGCTCCTTCACCTTCAACTGATGAAAACCAGATTGAAGGTCTATCCTCGAGAACCAAGTGGCACCCTAGAGCTGATCAAACAGATCATCAATTCTCGGTAAGAGGTATCGTTTCTTCACTGTTAACTTATTTAGCTCACGGTAGTCTATACGCATTCTCATGCTACCGTCTTTCTTCTTCACAAATAGGACCGGAGCACCCGATGGGGAGATACTCGGTCTAATAAACCCCTTATCAAGCAACTCTTACAGCTGCTACATCAATTCCTTCATCTCGGTCGGAGCCAACCTATACGGTGCCTTAGCAACTGGTTGGGCACCGGGTATCAGGTCAATCTGAAACTCAATCTCGCGGTCCGGTGGCACTCCTGGTAAGTCCTATGGAAACACGTCAGGAAAGTCACACACAACTAGTACGTCGGATAGTTGTGGTGTTTGCGTATCCACATCCTTCACGTAGGCCAAATAGGCACTACATCCATGCCTCATGCACTTTCTCGCCACCGCCATCGAAATCATTTTCGGAATCGTCGTGACCCGATCACCGTGAACCGTCACCGAACTCCCGTCAGGCGCTGTCAACTGAATCATCTTCTTGCGACACACAATGTTTGCCTCGTATTCCGCCAACCAATCCAGTCCTAGGACTACGTTGAACCCGCCTAAGGTCATCACGAATGGTCTAACATGAAACTTTTGACCTTCTAATTCTACGTCACAACCTTCTATCACCTTTGAAATCCTTGTAGACTTACCTATGGCGGTTTCTACATCAAAGGGTGTATCTATACTCCTACTACTAAAAGGCAGTTTAGCATAGAAAGCCGCAGAAATAAAACTTTTACTAGCACCAGAATCAAATAACACAAAAGGTAAAGTTTGGTTTACTAGAAACGTACCTGACACAACATCAGAGTCCGTCCTAGCCTCCTCCTGCGTCATTGTGAACGCCCTAGCGCTCGCCCTCTGCCCTTCAGTCCCGGCCACCTTCTTCCCTGCACTGGAACTTTCAGCCCTCGTCTTCTTACAATCCTTGCACATGTGGCCCTCCCCGCCACAGTTGAAACACCTCCCTGCCTTGCATTCTCTCGCCATATGGCCAGGCTTCCCAAACTTTAAGCATACATTCAGTCCCCATCTAAACTCCCCGGTATGCTCCTTTCCACACTTGCCACACCTCTTCATCCCCGCACCAGATGTGACCACACGTCGGTCATCCACCCGTGCACCTTTGTTGCTTGGACTGGCCCCGCCACGTCCAACCCACTTCCCATTCCAATTCCGGTCACCACCACTCTTCTTGCTGACTTCAGCCACCACTACAGCCGTTCATCATACAACCTCCCCGCCAAGTCAACCGCCGACCTAAACATGCTCGGCCACGCAGCGATCATGTGCATACGGATATTCGTCAGCAACCCTTGGATGTATCTCTTGATCTTTCGTGACAAAGGTGTCACTTGATCCGGCACTAGCCGTGCCATCTCGTTAAACTTGGTGGTGTATTGCTGATGTGTCATGGTTCCCGCCTCTAGCTGCAGGAACTCCCTTGCAACCTTGTCCATCTCTCTGTGTGGACAAAACTCCTCGATCACCAGATTTTTCAACTCTGGCCACCTCATTCTCCCGATAACCCTGCTGCCCTCAACTTGGACAATATTGTCCCACCAACACAACGCCGAGTCCATGAATGAGTGGGTGGCAAAATTTACTTTCTGATCTTCCCGGCACTCGCTGATGTCGAGAACAGCTTCCATCTCTCTCACCCACCGGTAAGCAGCAGCAGCAGTGCCATTACCATCGAAGCTTGGGGGCTTGCACCTTTGTAATACCCCGTAGTTACAGCCTCGTGCCTCCTCCGGCACAGGCTCTTCTTCTTCCTCCTCATCCTCGGAGAGAACCGTCTCAGTCTCGCGTTGCTCCCTCTCCCCGCGAGCCTTCTCCTTTCCTTCCTCTCTCCTTCCCGTACAACTTTTATCACCACAGTCGGTAAGATCATCTGCATGACCTGATGCACCTCCTCAACAACAGCCTTGTTGATACATCATGTTCCTAGTTTATGTTCTTAATATAAAAGTCATTCATTTCTTTTACATGTGTAATGTAAATGCTTAATGAAATATGATATCCTCTTTATGTTTATTTATCTTTAAATATTTCATAATATAGGTGGTTGTTCATGCTAATGGATCATACTTATGGACCATACGCATGAATAAATCATACTTATGGACCAGTCACACGACTGAACCAGGAGACTGGATCAGTCGTATGACTGAGACATAAGATTGACTCAGTCGCACGACTGAACCTTCAGTCGTGCGTATGAATCAACCGCATGAGTCAGTCGCACGACTGAACCATGCTAATGGTTCAATCGTACGAATGAACACAAGAAACCTATAAATACCACATAATTCGTGGAAAAAGGGAGACTTAAAAGATAATTAAACCCTAGCCGTCCAGAGCGTCCTAAACAGCATATCCAACTTAAAAGTTCGTTCTTGATCGATTTCTAATCAATTCTTAACGTTTGTTTCATTGTTAGATCGATCAGGTTGTCGTTCTCACTAATTGGATCGCCAATCAAATAGAATTCCGCGCTATTTGATCTGGTCTCACGCAGAATCCGTTAGTACTCCGTACGAAAACGGTCCTAACAAGTGGTATCAGAGCTTAGGCTCGTGATTTTGCATGGATTCAATTGGTTTTGCTGTTAAAATCTACGTTTTTCAATCAAAAGAGTCACTGTTTTTGCTTCAAAAGGTGTTTTTGACGTTTGCATGTTTTAAAGTTTCGATTTTTCATCAAACAGCAGATTAGGGTTTCTGGAAAATTCGTATTTTGTGTCAAAGTATTCAAAATATTAGATTTTTCAAACACAGCAGCCTTCAGTCGCACGTCTGGACCATTCGTACGACTGATCTCATTTGTATACACTCATTCGTACGACTGAACTCATTCGTATACACTCATTCGCACAACTGAACTCAGTCGTGTCTCTCATTCGCACAGTTAAACAGCTCCAGTCGTTTGCTTTCATTCGTCATGTTCATTCGCACGACTAAATCCAATCGCACGATTGAATTCATTCGCATCTGTCATTTGCACGAGTGACCCATTCGAATAGCTCATTCGCGCGAGTGAATTTGTCATGTTCTAAGTTCACCAAGTCTATAGCAATGGAAGATCAGTTTGCTGCATTCACTGCTGGAAAGGACTCACGTATCCAGAACCTTTTACTTCTGGAGAATGAGATAGGAAACCACAACAAACCGCCAAAGTTGTTAAGTTTGGATGAATACCCACAGTGGAAACAGCGGTTTGAAATCTACTTGAATGGAGTTGACCCAAATCTTTGGACATCCATTGAGTCTGGTTACACGGTACCAGTCAGTGCAAATGGAGTCAAATTGACTTTGGGAGGAATGAGTGAATCCCAGAAGACTCTGCATAATGCTGAAAAGAAAGCATATGCCTTGTTGACTCAGTCAATACCTAAGGACATATTTCATCAGTTCTCTGAGAACAAGCAGTCTAAAAAGTTATGGGATGCATTGGAAAAGAGATACGAAGGGAATACAGCTCTGAAAGCACTGAGGGCAAAAGCTCTTAAGGAGGAATTTGACAATTTCTCTCCGATTGGGAATGAGAGCTTGGATGATATCATTGATAGATTCTATCATTTGATGAGTGAGTTGCACACTCATGGCGTGACCACATCGATGGAAGATAAAGTCTCTAGTTTTGCAGATGGTCTGCCAGACAAATGGGATTCATTTGTGTCTAATTTGAGACAAAACGACATTCTTGCTACTTTAGACATAAATGATTTCATTTTGAAGTTAAGAGAGGAAGAACTACGTATGAAATACAAGTCAAAGAAAGGGTCATTTGTTCAGAATCCTGCACTATACAATTCAGTTCCAACTTCGGCTGCTTCAGGTGCACCACTACAAACGGCATTTATGTCTAGCTCTTCTGCTCCTTCCCAAAGCAGTGCTTCAGGAACTGTAACGTCAGGGTCATCTGGAACCCAATACATAGTTCCTGAGGCAAATACTACCAAGTTGAAGACCGAGAATCTCGGAAATGTCACCGTGGAAGTTGCCAAAGAGCACATGGATCTTCTAGCTGCTGTTGTTCAATCTTATGATGGATTAGTTGCTGGTAAGATTGGAAACTGTCATCTTGCTGATGAGGACTACGAGCAAGTGGATAAAAATGAGCTAGAACGCATGGACATAATGTGGGCCTTGGCTAGTGCTATTAGAAGAGCCAAGAAGTTTGTGAAAAAGACAGGGCATAATTTGGTTGCAACGAAAGATACGACGTTTGGATTTGACAAAACCAAAGTCACATGTTTCAATTATGGTGAAAAAGGGCACTTCAAACGTGAGTGTGTGAAGCCAAAGAAGACTGGAAATGGAAATCCTTTTCCTACATTCAACCGACAAGACAAGGATAAGATTGGAGCTTCATCTTCATATCAAGATCCTAAGGCATTTGTTGCTCAAGATGATGAAGGACAAGACTGGTCCTTCCGATTTGTTTCTCAGGGTGAATCAAACATTGCCTTAGTTGATACATTGGATGATGGATCTACAACTGAAGGAGACATCATAGCTGAGCATTCACTTTTCAATATCGAAGAAGCTATAGATGTTGTTGATCATCTGGTTGAAGAAGAGCTCAGTGCTACAAACTCAAAATCTCCAGTCACCGAAGATTTTGACACTGCTTTGATGGCTGATTCGTCTAGTTCTACACAGGTCTGTTCTAAAGATGAATTATTTAAAAACCATGCTTGTACTGAATGTGATAAATTTAGAGAAAGCATTGATTTAAAATTTGCTAGGTTATTAGAACATAATGATAATCTAGTATATGAAATACAACTCTGCACTGAAGCAAATCGTATTTTAAAACAAAATGAGTGCAGCTTTAAAGAAAAGATAGAAGTGTTTGGGAAACAACTAAGGGAAACCGAGGTTGTTGCATTAAATCAATCAAATGACATAAAATTCTATCTAAATTCATTGGAGGAAACTAAGAAAGCAAAAGCAGTTTTACGAGTTGAAGTTGATTCTTTAAAACAAAAAATGCACAGTTTGGCAAGTTCTTCTCACATAGTTCGAACCTTGTGAAAGAACGAAATTCAGGGGAAGGTCTTGGTTATAAGGTTGTACCGCCACCACATGAAATCCTTTTGAACACTAAATGTAGAACAATTAATGATAACCCTGTAAAGGATCATGTGGTGTCTACTCCTCTGGTTAGTGATCCAGATTCCATGGGTCAACCTGTGAAATCTGTCACTAACCAGAAGGATTCTTCTTTGGAATCAACAAATAATATACCTGTTGAGAATTTGGATGCTAAAAGTGAAAAGGTTAAATCAGGGTCCGGTTCACAAAAGTCTATTTCAGAACCTAAGAGGAATAATCCAATGAACCTTAAACATGTTAATCATCAAAATCCAAATAAAATGAAAATGAAAGATGTTCAAAATGTTAAAACAATTAAGTTTGTTAAAGAAGGTGAAACATCTAAACAGGAAGAGTCTTCATTGAAACCCCGACCAAACTCAACCCCAATTTACAACATTCCTCAATCTGTTGATGGGAGATCCTGCTATAGTTGTGGAAGACGAGGACATATCTCTCCAAATTGTCCTTATTATCAGACACTTAAAAAGAAAATTGAACTTTTTGATGAAAAACCAAGATTTTCTAAAACTAGATCTAACGTGTCACCTAAGGTTACACCTAAAATTATTAGTGAACCTAAAGTTCAAACCATAAGTCAGTCGTTTGTTTACCACAAACAGGCCTTACACAAAACTGGTTTATCGAAAATCAAAACAAGTAATGTATCTGATAGTGAGAATAAGAAGGAGAAAGATATGCCCTCATCCTCTGAAGGACAGTGGGTTGAGTTCATGATGTGTGATACCTCTGGGACACCAAAGCCAGTCAAGGCTTAGGTCCCAAACCTGAACTAATCATTTCCTTTGTATGTGCATGGTGTCCTCTAATACATGGATTATTGATAGTGGGGCTTCCAGGCACATGACCGGGAGTTCGTCTCTCCTTTTCAACATCAAGCAAATTAAAGGGGGACACGTATCATTCGCAGGGAATAAAGGAGGTTACATCACAGCTCAAGGCGAAGTTGGAAATGAGAAAGTGAAGTTTGACAAGGTCAACTACGTTCATCAATTACAGAACAACTTGCTTTCTGTCTCCCAAATTTGTGATAAAGGATTCAAAGTTATGTTGTCGAGAAGGATAAAATTTTAATGTTAGCTTCAAGATGTAACGATCTGTATGTTTTGGATCTATCAAAAGCCTCCACAACTGAGTCTACTGCCTAGTGCTTCTTATCAAAGGCAACAGAGAGGGATTCTGTCTCCTGGCATAGGAGAATGGGACACATTAATCCCAGGAAGATAAATCATCTGGTTCAAAATGATTTGGTGAATGGAGTTACAGTCAAGAATTTCCAGCTCCCAGATTTCTGCGTAGCATGTAAGAAAGGGAAACAGACCAAGAAGTCTCACAAAGCAAAGAAAGTCAATTCTATCGACATTCCTCTCGAGCTTCTACATATGGATCTGTTTGGCCTAGTCAGTACAAAAAGCATTGCTGGTGATTTGTATTGCTTTGTAGTAACTGATGATTACTCAAGATTCTCTTGGGTGATGTTTCTAAAAGCAAAGTCAGAGACATTTGAATCATTCAAGCATCTAGTCACTACGTTAGAATCACTCTACAAGCTAAAAGTTAGAAAGATTCGATCAGACAACGGAACAGAGTTCAAGAATCAGTGGATGGAGGCATTCTGTCGAGAAAAAGTAATTGTTCATCAATTTTCGTCTGCCTACACTCCACATATGAATCGGGTTGCTGAAAGAAAGAATCGGAGCTTGATAGAGACTGCAAGGACAATGTTAGCCGACTCTAAACTGCCTATTCAATTCTGGAACGAGGCAGTGGCTAATGCATGCTATACTATCAATCCAGTCTTAGTGGTCAAACGTCATGGAAAAACATGCTTTGAATTGGTCCAGCGACGTAAACCTAACTTGGAGTATCTAGAACCATTTGGAGCACCGTGCATGCTCTTAAAGAAAACTCGGACTGGGAAGTTTTGTGAGAAGGCCGAAGAAGGTATCTTTCTCGGATATAGTATACCAGATAAGAGAGTTTATAACAACTCAACAGGTCAGGTAGAAGTGTGGTGCAATGTTGATGTCCAAAGATACACCACCCTCCTTGCTGGCAAAGGACCTTCCTTCTTCTTTGACTATGATGGATTTTTCAAGTCCTTCAATCTACCTCCTTCTTATCCTGATGATAGTGACTCTTCCTCTGATGATGAGGCAGTTAAGACTGCAAATGCAGACAGGAGGAACAGGTTCCCTCTAATGAAAGTACACATGCATCTGATCTGGATGCCACTGACACTTCTAAACCTCATACTCCAACAACCACAGATACTGAACCTGGGATTTAAAATCTGGACACTGAACTAGTTGTTCCCACCACTCCTGGATCTCGAATAAATGTGTATCATCCCCTGGACAACATCATTTGTGATGTTCTATCGGGAGTTCAGACACGAAATCAGCTATACTCAGCTGATTATGCCGCAGTCATGGAAAAAGGTTATCTACACGATGGTGCTTATCGATATTTTTTGTCTCAACTTAAGCCAAAATATGAAAGTGAAGCCTTAAACAATGAAGCATGGGTTAGTGCTATGCAAGAAGAACTCCTTCAGTTCAAGAAGTTAGGAGTATGGACTCTTGTGGGTAGACCAAAAGGTGCAAAGGTGATTGGCACTAAATGGGTTCTTAAATGTAAGAGAGATGATCAAGGAGTCATAATCAGAAACAAGGCCAGGCTAGTCGTTCAAGGATTCAAACAAGTAGAAGGCATTGACTACAATGAAGTGTTTGCACCGGTGGCAAGGATGGAATCAATTCGTATTTTCTTAGCCTACGCATCCTACATGAAGATTAAAGTTTATCGATTGGATGTGAAAAGTGCATTTCTTCATGGTGAAATTCGTGAAACTGTGTACGTCAGTCAATCCAAAGGATTTGAGGATCCGTATCATCGGGATAGAGTCTATAAATTGGACAAGGCTCTATACGGGCTTCATCAAGCTCCACGAGCCTGGTATGAGAAACTATCAACTCATCTGCTAAAACATGGTTTTCACATAGGAGTCATTGACTGCATGTTGTTCATCAAAAAGAAAGATGATGATTTACTACTGTTACAGATATATGTGGATGACATCATCTTCGGCTCCAAAAATGAAGCTTTGTGTAAGGAATTGGAATCTGTGATGAAAGCTGAGTTCGAGATGAGTGTTATGGGAGAGATGAAGTTCTTTCTTGGGTTACAGGTGGATCGGACACCAAAAGGGATCTCCCTGCATCAGTCCAAATATGTAGGAGATATCTTCAGTCGCTTCGACATGGAGAATGCTACGGCTGCTGGAATACCACTTACCACAAATCACGATGTGGCAACCGATGATAATGGTGATCTGGTAGATGTCACTATGTACAGAGGAATGATCAGATCTCTCATGTATCTCCAGCCTCTCGTCCTGATATTATGTATGCCACGTGTCTGTATTCCAGATATCAGGCTAAACCAAAAGTAAATCATCTAAATTGGGTTAAAAGGATCTTTTGTTATCTGAAGGGTACTCCAACACTCGGGTTATGGTATCCTCATGATGATGACTTTGAGCTTACAGTGTATAGTGACTCGAATTATGGTGGTTGCAAGATGAATTACAAGTCAACATCAGCGGGATGTTTGTTCTTTGGAAGATGGTTAGTCACCTGGCAGTGTAAGAAGCAGACATTTGTTTCTCTGTCAACATGTGAAGCTGAATATTTTGTTGCTGCAAGCTGTTGCTCCCAAATCATTTGGATTCAACAGCAAATGCGAGACTACGGTTTCCAATTTTCTAACACCCCTATCTTTGTTGATAATTCTACTGAAATTGCTGTTACTAAAAATCCGGTCCAACACCCAAAAACTAAACTTATCGGTATTAAATATCACTTTATACATGACTGTTTTGAAAAGAAATTAATCGATGTTGTTAAAATTAATACTGATTTTCAACGCGCCGACCTTTACACAAAAGCGTTTGACAAACCTCGATTTTTGTATCTGTTGGAGGTCAATGGCGTGAAAAAAAAAGTGTTGTGATTCCAGAAGAGTCGAGTTCGTAGTCCATCATATTTCTCTTATTATTTAATTTTATTTTCCTGCTTTTAAAAAATCCAAAAAACACAAAAATATTTTCGGTTTTAGAACTTTAGGGGGAGAATAGTTTAGTTTAGTTTCAGTATTTAATTACTTATATTAAAAAAAAGAGGGCGGGCAGATTAGCTGAAAGTTAAGAAATGGCAGGCAGGTTAGCTGAAAGTTAAGAAATCAAATCTATGAGATTGATTCAACAATTATGGAAAATGATAGTACACAGGGTACTAATTATTTGGGACATCATAAGGATTTAAATGATCAACATGTTATATTCAAATTACAAGTCTGAGAAGTCTAAGCAAAATAGAGGAAAAATGATAGTAAACTAGTCTGCTACTGAGGTAACATAAAGAAAGTAGACCTAGAGGTTGCTAGTTCATTATATGATGTGTCGGTAGATTCAACACAATAGATGAGTAGACTTCATTGGTGATTCAAATTCAAACTAAGTTGTTCAACTTATTGTCGGATCTCATCTTATCCCTGGTTAACACAATCAATGCATTTCCAATAAGGGGTGACGAGCAAAATAAATGCCACAAATGTGTGCGAATGACCATAAAAATGAGCAAAGCACATGAAAAAAAATGTTAAGCACAATCAAGCTAATGACTAATGTTGTTGGTGCGTTATGTGCAAAAGAAATAAAGGTGCTCTAACAAGAAGATAGGTTGTGTGCCTCTCTGCTGTTGCGATGGCACTGACCTGAGGATAAGCATAACCTAAATATTCTAGAATTCATTGTTGTTTGCGCCTCTCTGCTGTGCGATGGCACTGACCTGAGGCTTGGCATCTCTCTGAAAGCTCTTAGAATAGTTTCTTCTTGTCAAATACCCGTAGACCTCTCAAAAATCTCCTGAGGAATGTTGATTACCATATAAGTGTGGGATCCACAAACGCTTGTTGAAATAATATAACCTAACTCATCACCAATGTGAGTCAAAAATCTGTGTATGGATTTAAGTGGACAAACATACTGACAATCATCGTGACTGCAACTCTCGACTGTCAAAATCAGTGTGTGCATCTTATAGCTCTAGTATGATTTCCTACAAGTGCTATTGACTCTCAAACAAATAAGAATCTAGTATTCACATAGACCTAAAAGGGTCCCAAATACTTGTGATATACATGTATGAGACTTTCATCTGATGCCCGACGCTTTTCTTTCTTGTAAATCTCAACCTTTACTTTCTCAATCATCGAATCCCACATCTCATAAACCAAGTGTAAACATGGCTTGTCGGTGTCACAAACCCTAATCATCTCATAAATAGGTGCAGTGAAATTAAGAATATACGATACTTTTTCCCACCATTCATCATCCACAATCTTTTCTTTAACCAAGCTTGCTTTCACAGTGTCATCTTCTTTATAAGAAGACCATTCTTCACTAATGACCATAGCTTGAAGACCCCTTTTGATAAGTTTCAATCTCTTAAGCATCACAATAATAGAGGCAAAGTGAGTATCAGCAACTGAAAGAAGTCTAAGAGGAGTAAACTTGCTGAAAATTGAGATTCTCATGTTATGGTTCATGATGAATTTTTTTATAGTAAGCGCATCTCCGTGAACTTCTAGAATCCATTTGCACTCTTCATATGGTGTAGGATTTGCTTCCACATACCTTGGTGAACAAATGTTCTTCAAATATGAACAACACATGGTGTCCAATAGATTTTAGGAAACTGACTCTATATTATCTCTCTAGCCACCTTACAGTTTGTTGCATTATCGGTAATAATTTGCACAACATGTTGATCACCAAATTCATTGATGACTTCTTTCATCAAATTAGAAATAAAAAATTTTATCTTTTACTTCCCCAAAACAATTCACTGCTTTTAGAAACAAAGGACCGTTACTTGAAGTAGCCATAAAATTTATTAGAGGCTTTCTTATAGGATCACTCCAACCATCACTCACAATAGTGACACCTCTTTCTTTCCAAGTAGATCTAAGTGGTTCCAATAGCTTCTGAACATTTTCTTTTTCTTTTTGTAGTAAGGTAGTTCTGAGTTTATTATAACCAGGAGGTAAATAATTATCAATCTTATAGTCAGCAACAAACAGAAAAGCCCTAACATAATGTGGATTTCTTGCAAGATTAAAGGGTAAACCACTGGTATAAAACATTCTTGCTATTTCTTGATCCAATTGGTCTCTAATTTCTACACCAAAAGCTCTTTGAATAGGATTTGAAATAGCTTTTCTCTTCTTAAATTCAACTCTAGATTCACATGGCAACCCGACTTCTTTCACTTTTGACTCTTCTTTCTTCTCTTCATATGCCTCTTCTAATCGTCTCATCTCAAGTTTATCACTCGCTGTTGATTTCTTGCAAATAGCAATTCCACTACCTATTAAATTATTAACACAAGTCATAACATATTATATATATTATATATAAGTCACCTACTGTTTCACAAGTCACAACAAATTATATATATTATCAAACATGATACAACAGTTTCATCAATACAACAGTTTCTTGCAAATAGCAATTTCGCTTTTGCATATAATATATTTTAAAACAACATCAAACATCAAATAGCATATTATATATATTATTATATATATTATTAAACGTGGCATGATATCACAAATCACAAGATGATACAACAGTTTTATTATTCAATGTGGCATGATACTAAAGTTTCACAAGTCACAACATATTATATATATTATTATATAATATATAAATAAACAACAATTGGTTTCACCATACTATATATAACAACACATGAATATAGAGTCATGGAGTCATGGAGATTACCTTTTATACAAAGCAAATGCGCCTTAACCCGTGTATACGATCCTTGTCGGATTTCACTACAAAGTTTACACATAAATTTCCAAGTTTCGCCGGAACCTTGCTTTTCTAATTTGGTGACGTACGCCAACAACAGAGGTTCGTCTGTTGCTGATGAAGCTTAAGATGGGCCTTGTGAATCTTGTTAAGAAGCCATGGAGAATCAAAGATGAAGACGATGGAAGAATAATGAATGAAGATGAAGAAGATGGGTTATATAATACGTACGTGAGCATGTGAAGGGTTAAACCCTAATAAAAAATAAAAGGAAAACAGAAGGGTTCAAGGAAACGTACCCCAAATTTACGGTGTAAGGCCCCGTTCCCTGGAAACCTCACAGTTGGTTAATCATAGCATAAAATCATTTTAATAACAAAACAATGCAGCGGAAATAATTAGACATTCATTTAAAACTTGGAAATCATATTGTACTCATACATTTGTCCTAAATTTGTAAATAAAACATAGAACTTTTTCTTAAATAACAATAAAAGATTTCATAAACAGGAATGCCATCCATCGCCATCCAAGTAGCGTCCAACCGGTGTCATCCTTAGCATCATCATTTACCTGGCAACTATTATGCATAAAAGTCAGCTTTGCTGAGTGAGTTCTAGTTTTAGATAAATAAGAAAATATAACTTTATCCTTCATTTAATGACCATGCATACATCATAATACATATCATTTGCGTCTTAATAAGCATGTTCATTATCTTTCATTATTTTATTATCTTTCGCTTCATCATCAATGAGATTGCACAAAGCAAGAGCTCCATGTTGATCGACAACGAATGTCGATCCCTGTCAGTACACATGAAAACGGTAGCTAACCCCCGACAGTTGATCCACACTGCAAGGTACATAGCCCGCTCATGAATACGGATCCATCATCATACATCAGACTCACATAAGTGAAGTCTATCATAGTGCTTGCAAGACTTTTCATCATCAAACGGGCCTGGGAGTAACATTCATTAAGTTTCACTTTTCATTAATATCACCTTCCACTTTAATATATAATACTTAACTTATTAAGTACACAACATACCAAGTACCAGTCATCATAACACATTTTCTTATAGAAAAATCTACTTTTCCTGTTAAAACCTTTTGAAATCTTGGTCATTTAAAAACGTATATTTAGTATGCATAATAGCCCCAAAACATGGAAAAACTTATAAATAGGGGGGGTCTAGAACTCACCTGGATACCGTGAATAATCTTCTAGACTAAACTTTCTAGGCTAGGATCACACTACACAGCCTGCAGACAAGTTAACACTCTAAGGGGTTAATTTCTGCCTAAATTCACTGCTAATTTTGCTGCCAGAAAAGCAGTTTCGCTAACAGTTTCGCTGCCAGTTTCGCTGACAATTTCACTGCTAGTTTCGTATGGCAGTTTCGCCTAACTTTCGTTGGAATTTCCAAGGCTGCGAAATTACCTGCGAAACTATAGTTTCACAGAAAACCCATAGTTTCGCAGCTTGAATATGCAATTTCGCTGAATGCATATACAGTTTCACAGATTGAGCTGAAATGACGAACCAAACCATTTTAACCCAAAATCGCAACTTTTTACCTCCAAACCCTTAGTTTATCATCCATGAGGCTATATCTAAGCTTTATACATGTTTTCATACGTAAAATGTGACCTTTATGCGATTCTTTGCAACTTTTCAAAACTCAAAACCCTAGAATCCGGGTTTGATCTACAGAAGGGTTTAGAGGTTGATTCTTACCTGGATTTGTTGCTCCTTTCTTGTGGTTCGATGCTCCAACACCCAGATCTTTAATCCCTTAACCTTTGAAGCTCCAAATCTTGAGTTTTCTTCACTTTCTCTCTCTACTTTCTCTCTCTACAAATTTGGTGGCTAGGGTTGCAAATGATGGAGATGGAAGCTGCTTTGGTGGGTTAAGGGGCTGATTATGGGCCTTTAATCACTTAGGCCTTGCCCATAAACCCAATTTAGCCCCTAACCCATTTCCTTCTTTTATTAAATACCCACTAATTAAGCCCGTTATTCTAGTTGACTCGTTTTGACTTTTCGGGGTGTTACAAGTCTCCCCCTCTTATTTAGGTTTTGTCCTTGAAACTTGTCAGTCATCAAACAATTGAGGATAAAATTTCCTCATCTCTTCCTTTGTCTCCCACGTAGATTCCGATCCTTTTCTGTGTCTCCACTGTACTCGTACTAGCGGAACCACCTTATTACGTAAGTGCTTTTCTTTCCAATCAATGATGGCCACCGGCTGCTCTACATAATTCAGCCGTTCATCGACTTCAATGTCTTCTAATGGTACAACTGCATCATTATCTGCCAGACATTTCCTGAGATGAGATACATGGAACGTAGGGTGAATTCCACTCAACTCATCAGGTAGTCTTAATCTATAGGCCACTTCCCCTACCCTCGCGACAATACGGAATGGCCCTATGAACCTTGGGCTTAACTTTCCCCGTTTTCGAAACCTGATGATCCCTTTCCTGGGAGATACCTTGAGCATAACCTTGTCACCAACCTCAAACTCTATTGGTCTACGCCTCTTATCAGCATAAGACTTCTGGCGATCCTTTGCGGCTTTCATGAATGCCTTAATCTTATCTAACTTCTCGGTTGTGACCTCAATCACTTCAAGACTTCCTAACTCCTTTTGTCCGATGTCACCCCACACACGGGCGTTCTGCACTTCCTACCGTACAACATCTCATAAGGTGGCATACCAATGCTGGCATGGTAACTATTATTATATGAGAATTCCGCCAACGGTAAGTGCTCATCCCAACTTCCTCCAAAGTCGATTACATACGCTCGTACCATGTCTTCTAACGTCTGAATCGTTCTTTCCGACTGACCATCCGTCTGGGTTGGTAAGCCGTACTAATATGCAGTGTAGTCCCCATTGAGTCGTCAAACCTCTTCCAGAACTTGGACGTAAACCGTGTGTCCCTATCCGAAACGATAGACACTGGCATGCCGTGACGAGCCACGATCTCCTTGATAAATAGCTCTGCTAACCTTTCAGAGGAAAACGTTTCACGAATTGGTAAGAAATGGGCACTCTTTGTTAAACGGTCAACAATCACCCAGATCGCGTCGCTTCCTCTCGTCGTACGAGGTAGCTTCGTGATGAAGCCCATGGTGATGTCTTCCCATTTCCATTCGGGAATATCCAAGGGCTGGATCTTCCCATATGGCTTTTGGTGCTCTGCCTTCACTTGCAGACAAGTCAGGCACTTGCTCACGTACTTAGCCACGTCTCGCTTCATTCCCGGCCCTCAGTAATCTTTCTTCAAATCCTGATACATTTTCGTGGCACCGGGATGAATGGAATATCGATTTTTGTGAGCCTCATCCATGATCTTCCCCCTTCAATCCCCATAGAGAGAGATCCAGGGTGTTTTCCCCCAAAACTGAAACTTGTCCTTTCATCCTTTCAGAGTTGACTCTGTCATCTCTCAATGCCTCATCTTGAAACTCCCTCACTTGTTTCATAACATCAGGCGTCATGATTATCTAGTAAGCCCTCACCCAAATTGGTCGGGTTGTCCCTTCCGGCTAAGGGCGTCAGCAACCACAATGGCTTTGCCAGGATGATAATGAATTTCGCAGTCATAATCCTTGATCAGTTCCAACCACCACCTCTGCCTCATGTTGAGTTCCTTTTGTTCGAAGAAATACTTCAGACTTTTATGATCAGTGAAGATGGTGCACTTCACCCCATACAGGTAGTGCCTCCAAATCTTCAATGCAAACACCAACACAGCCAACTCTAAATCATGGGTAGGATAATTAGCCTCGTGGACCTTTAATTGTCTAGAAGCATAGGCTATCACCTTCCCTCGTTGCATCAACACGCAACCCAATCCTGCATACGAGGCATCTGAGTAAACTACAAGATCCTCGTTCCCTTAAGGTAACGTCAAGACAGGGGCTTGAGTTAACCTTATCTTCAGTTCTAGGAAGGCGTTCTCCTCATCAGTACCCCATTCATACTTCACGTCCTTCCGGGTCAGCTTAGTCAAAGGAGAAGCTATCTTGGAGAAATCCTGGATAAACCTCCTATAGTAGCCTGCCAGGCCTAAGAAACTGCGAATCTCGGATGGCGTCTTTGGAGGTTCCCATTGCATCACCGATTCAACCTTCGTAGGGTCCACCCTGATCCCTTCGGGATTAACCACATGACCCAGAAATTGAACATCTCGAAGCCAAAATGCACATTTAGAGAACTTAGCATATAACTTGTCACTTCTGAGCGTGTCCAATACTTCTCGAATATGCTCGGCATGTTCCTCTTCACTTTTTGAATAATTCAAGATGTCGTCGATGAACACTATCACCGATTTATCCAACATCGGTCGACATACCCGATTCATGAGATCCATAAAAGCAGCTGGCGCATTGGTTAAACCAAAGGACATGTTGAGAAATTCGTAGTGTCCATAACGCGTACGGAACGCTGTCTTTGGAATGTCTTGTTCTTTCACCTTCACTTGGTGGTAACTAGACCGTAGGTCTATCCTCGAAAACCAGCTGGCACACTGAAGTTGATAGAACAGGTCGTCGATCCTTGGTAATGAATACCGATTCTTTACGGTCAGCTTATTGAGCACGCGATAGTCAATGCACATCCGCATGCTACCATCTTTCTTCTTGACAAATAAAACCGGAGCACCCCATGGAGAGATACTCGGTTGGATGAAGCCTTTATCCAATAAATCTTGCAACTGGTCCCTCAGTTCTACCATCTCCGAAGGAGCTAATCGATACGGTGCTTTAGCGACGGGTTGTGCTCCCGGTAGCAAATTAATCTGGGATTCGATTTCGCGGTCAAGCAGCACACTAGTAAGATCTTCAAGAAAGACGTCAGGAAACTCACGCACTACCGACACGTCTGATAATTGTGGCTCTGGTGCATCCACATTGTTTACATAGGCCAAGTAAGCGCTACACCCACGTCTCACGTACTTTTCAGCTGTGATCATCGACACGAACCTCGGTACACAGCACACCTTATCTCCACGAATCGTAAAAGAACTACCATCGGGCGCTGTTAGATGAATTATCTTCTTACTACATACTATATTGGCTTCAAAGCTAGCTAACCAATCCATGCCTAACACCACATCAAAACCTCCTAAGGCCATAACATGCAACCTAGCAGGGAACTTACAATCTTCTAACTCAATCAGGCAATCCTCAACCACCTCAGTTACCTTAGTGGACTTACCAATGGTTGTTTCTACATAGAAAGGCTCGTCTAACTTTCTACTCTTATCATGCAACAAACGGCAAAAGGCAGCAGACATAAAACTCCTACTAGCACCAGTATCAAAGAGCACAAAAGCATATTCATGGTCTACCAGAAACATACCTGAAACTACTTCTGGACCTGCCCTGGCCTCCTCACGAGTTATGTTGAATGCCCTCGCCTTCGCCTTCGAACCATCACCCTTTCCTTTATCTCCAGCTTTAACCGTTCCTGATTCTCCTGATTTTCCTTTCTTGCAGTCCCTCCCCACATGTCCCATCTCGCCACACTGGTAACACTTCATCGCCTTGCAATCCCTAGCATAATGGCCCTCACCCCCACATTTAAAACATTTTCCAGTCCCAACTCTACACTCCCCCGAATGACCTTTTCCACATTTTCTACAAGCACCTTCTTCGCCTGAATTTCCTCTCCTCCTTGATTGATCCTCATCTCTCATCCTCTTCTCCCCAATCCTGAAGTTGTCACCTCCGAACCTCTTCCCATTTCCATTCTTATTCCCACTCCATCTATCAACCTTCTTTTGTACAGGCACCAGATCTCTTTAATCGTATAGTCTCCCAGCTAAATCCACCACAGACCTAAACGTACCCGGTCTGGCTGCAATCATGTGCCTCCTAATGTCCACGGGCAAACCCTGCATGTATCTCTTGATCTTCTTGGATGCAAGTGTCACCATGTCTGGCAACAAGTCTTGCAAGTTCATTGAACTTGGAGGTATACTCTTGATGAGTCATGTTCCCAGCCTCCAAATGCAAGAATTCCTTCTCAATCTTGTCTAATTCTCGATGGGGACAATACTCCTCCAGCACAAACTCCTTCAACTCAGACCACTTCATTCTAGCTATCGATCGCTTTCCTTCAGCCTGGACAACATTGTCCCACCAGCACAATGCTGAGTCAACGAAAGAATGAGTGGAAAACTTAAGTTTCTGATCCTCCCGACACTCACTAATTTCCAATACCGCTTCCATCTCTCTAAGCCAGCGATGAGCGGCAGTAGCATTGCCGTTACCGTCAAAGGTCGGGGGCTTGCACCTTTGAAATGCCCCATAGTTGCACCCTCTAGTAGTCTCTCTCTCGGACTCCTCATCACTGTCGTCATCATGGATTACCACCTTAGGGTTTGATGGCTCATCTTCAGATTCCTCAGTCCTCGCAGTAGATTTTCCTGAATTCTTCTCACCTTCCTTCCCCTTCTTCTCAGCTTTCTCTCCATCCTTGACTGGTTTGATCACCTCGGTCACCACCGAGGGTAAGACATTTTGCATGACATTGAAGACTTCGTCAGCGATAGCCTCTTTCACACTGTTTTTGAGGGTGGCTGATCCCTCCCCTTCCGGGTGACTATGGAGGTCTGACTCCTCGTGAACAGTCTCGGGAGCCTTAGCTTTGCTCCGGGTGACACGTGGCTCAGTAGTACGCCCGCCACGAGCACCTCCTCAAGTTGCCTTCCCAGATTTTCTACCAGCCATAACTAATTCCTATAAGATTAAAACACCAAAATGGTTATTCAAGATAATTTCTCACATCATTATAAGTACGGTAAGTCCTTAATTACAGTGGCCAAGTGTGATTAACCACTTACCTTACCCTCCTGTCCCAAGCAATCACTATCCTAACACATATCAGTATTCAAATCTACAAGCACATAAAACAAATAGCACACGCACATAATTCCGGTTTTACTTCAAACTTTTACCTGATGGCACGTAGTTACTTGGATTGGCATCCTTCATTCGGTCCCATTTTCAGTTTAAGTTTAGGTTTTGAAAACAATTTACCCATTTCTCTTAAACTTTGGCTTTGATACCAACTTGTAAGGCCTCGTTCCCAGGAAACCTCACAGTTGGTTAATCGTAGCATAAAATCATTTTAATAACAAAATAAAGCAGCGGAAATAATTAGACATTCATTTAAAACTTGGAAATCATATTGTACTCATACATTTGTCCTACATTTGTAAATAAAACATAGTACTTTTTCTTAAATTATAATAAAATCCATCGCCATCCAAGTAGCCTCCAACCAGTGCCATCCTCAACAACAGCATTTACCTGCCAACTATTATGCATAAAAGTCAGCTTTGCTGAGTGAGTTCTAGTTTTAGATAAATAAGAAAATATAACTTTATCCTTCATTTAATGACCACGCATACATCATAATACATATCATTTGCGTCTTAATAAGCATGTTCATTATCTTTCATTCTTTCATTATCTTTCGCTTCATCATAAATGAGATTGCACAAAGCAAGAGCTCCATGTTGATCGACAACGAATGTCGATCCCTGTCGGTACAATAAAACTCCTAGTCAACTAAATCTTCAGCGTCTCGTCTCGGTTCTTCATCTCGAAGGTGTCGGGTTTGACTTTTGATGTTGACTTTGACCGTAGCATTGACTTTTGTTGACTTTGACTGTGTTGATAATATAGACTATGTTGTACAGCTCCAACACAAAGCCGTGCCCGAGTCAAACAGTTACAAATCTAGTACAAATTAAATCCATAAGTTATTTAGCATCAAATTTAAATTGTCCAAGTGAAATTTAAACTGAACAATGCCATGTGGGTCACGGAACTAGGTCATCCATAAGGTCTTGTAATCAACCGAGCTTCCATTAAGGGTTACCTGAAACATGCTCAAAAAGATTTTGTGTCAACTAAAAAGTTGGTGAATTCAAGTGCTTAAAGTTTAAAAACAAAATGACTCTTTAGAATCCAAATTTTAGTTTTAAAACATGAGTATCACTGTTGTGGGGTCACAATCAACCTTGCACTCAATCCCGGCTAGCCTCTTCTAAACTTGAGTTAATACCGGTTAATTCTGAAGGAAAAACAGAGCCTCAAATAGTGGACCATAGTTGCTAGATGGTTCACCTTAGTATCTTGTAAAACCTGTTACATAACACAAACGACCCCGCAGGATCTCAGTATGGTACCCTTCCTGTTAAGTTATGGGGTCATGACGGAAGGCACTGTGTGGGGAATTCCCCAAGTAGATCTACTCATATAGGACAAGCGGTTCACACAAGAATTAATGATTGTGATACAACAAAAAGCAGGTACTAACCTTATCGACAACATATAAGCATCATATAATAGCACCATAGTAATAATTTCAGTTTAAACAAAGCATGTTTCATCCTAAAACAATAGTAAAAGGGGATCACTTAAACTCACCGTAGGTTTCAAGTAACATATCTTCACGTACAGAGAAACAGTCAATCCTAGCACGCTAACATCAAGATTTAAATATTAAGCTATGTGCCATAGGGTCATAATAGGTGTGCAAGGTGTGTTAAAAGGTTAAATGTTCAATTAGCTTTGATTCGTTAAGGTTCGCATAAAAAAGATTCCTTTTTAGGAAAGTTAGGGGAAACGACATGTTTTAATACTTTTGATCAGTTATATTAGTGAAAGTAAGTTTATCAAGTGATTTAGTCAAAAGGGATCGAATTATAAGGATTTGGCAGAATTTACAGTTTAGTCCCTCAAGTTCCAAAATTTACAGTTTTTACCCTAGAGTTTGCTTTCTTTCATGTCTTGAATTTTATGGCCCCCTACTAGATCTTAGGAGTTAAATACTAAGCATAAACACCAAGCATTTACTGAGCCCCAGAGGAGAGACGAGAGGGCAAGATTGGATGAGGATATTATGAGGAACCTCAACTCTTCACTGGACAATGAGTTGAGCATGAATTAAACTAAACTGAAAAATCAAGAATTAAGGGAGAAAAGGAAGGATGAGATGTTAGAGGGGATGTCCAAGATGCTGGTGGATCAGCAAAATCTGATGAAGAGATTATTGTCTGAAGTAAATGAGCTGAAGGCAACCGCTGGCCTACCCAATCAGCTAACTAAATCTGAGTTAGATGATCTGACTGATATGTCTAGGTACCCTTTTCTAAATGTGGGTACCTCTACTAGGGGAGGAGAAGGAACAAGTGGTGCAGGTGATGAGACAGCTAGAGGATCTTGTGTAAGGAATAAGGAGGAAACAAAGAATGAGGCTGGAAGGAAGGAGAATGAAGAGAATGAAGAGAATGAAGAGGTGATAGAAGCTGGATTTATTGACTTGGGCTTTGATATAGATAAAGATTTGGTAGGAGAGGAGATTGTGAGAGACACAGTTGTGGAAGGTGCTGAAAAGACTGTTGAAAAGAGGTTGATTGATGAGGAGGAAGACAATGAACAACTGGTAGTTTATGACTTAGAACCTGAGTATTATGAGGTTGATGAACGACCATTGACTTATCTGGCCAGGAAGGGCCCTACTGAGGATGATGTGTTTGAGTTGGCAAAGGAAGAGTGGTTTGTTAAGGAGAAGGAGTCTGAGGAGATAACCCCTTTATTTCAAAATATGCCAGGGCAGAGCATAAAAGAAGCTGACAAGAAGATAATCAACTCGAAGTATAATATTTGGCTAAAAATGTTTATGATAAAGAGGAGAGGGGAGGTATCACATACTTGCATAAAAGGATGGCGTTTAAGACCTTGCCTAAGTAGGATCTTAGGAGGTTGGCTGTGATTCCTATGATAGATTCCAATCTAAGTGAGCGAGCCAAGATGTTAGAAGAAGAGATCAAAAGACAATTTTGAGGCATTTGGTTACATGAAGGCTGAGAGGAGGAGATCAAAGAAGGATATGGATAGGGAGACCAGGAAGGGTCAGATTATGCTGAGGGTGAAGCCCCCAAAGACTATGAGTAGAGTGAGATTACCTGATCCCCTCCCACAAAAGCTTCAGAGCTTTGAGAAGTGGTTCTATGATAATAATACTAGGGAGGCGGTGATTAGATTGAAGGATGGAACTAAATACAGACTCTTTGATCCAATGGAATTATTTGCTTGGTGTGATGAGGATTTGCTTGTGTTGTGTGAAAATCACATTAAAGACGGGGCATGAGCTGAAACACGTAAAGAGGCAAGCCTGTTTATGACGGTTGCCAACAAAGTGCGAGGTGTTAGGGCTGAAGTGAGAGAACTGGCCCAGAAGATTTGTGAGGAGGATGAAGTAAGGATGGACGTGCGGGACTTGGCAAGACAATTTGAGCATGCAAGCGCTCGTGCCGAGGAAGCTACATCAGCAGGAACTAACCAAGGAGAATCATTGGCTAAAGCTTCTGAGGATGTTGATACAGCAGGAGCTGATGCAGAAGGCAAATCTGTGGCTGATAAAGAAAGTGGAGCTGAAGCGACAAATGAAGGATGATCAAGATGGTGAGGTCCGACCTAGGGGGAGTATTGAAGATTAAGACTAGGTTAGCTCACCTTAGACTAGTTTTTGTTTATGTTTAATTGTAATAGGTTAAATGTTAGATTACTTTTGAGCATGTTTCACGTAATCCATGAAGGGAGTCTAGCGGTTGTAGAAGACCTAGCACCATGACAATGGCATTGGCTTGTTTGATTTTAAAACATTTTGAATTTTTTTCATTTATTGTTGTTGGAAACAATTTGTAACTGATGTTGTATGTACTTTATTTGGGGGCTAGACCTACATCTAGCCCTGCTTTCTTATAAATTTAATGCCATGTGATGTTCTCTCTGTTGCGCTCTTATGATGGTTTGTTTCCACTGCCATATGTTGTTGCTAGTCTGTGACGTCCCACCCTACCTGGGCCCGGGGTGTGACAGATTGGTATCAGAGCCAAAGGTTGTAGAGAAGTCGGGAATACCACAGTAAACCCTAGGCTACAACCCTAATACCTTAGGACCATCCTTGTGGGAAAGTGTTGGGATGATCGGGTCGGGTAAATTGATAATTACACTTGATCAACGTAATCATTAATTTACCAAACACGTAAGTTCCACCATGGACCTTTAGGAAATGACTAGACCATTTATGTTTGAAACTTATGATTTCTGAAATTTCTTTTGAAGTGGTCTAAAGGTTTTTCCTAAAATAAACTACTTCACCTATTGTTATTTGAAGAAGCTACTGATATCTGATACTATTGCTTACTGATACCTCTGGTTATTGATACTATTGGGATATCTGACACTATTGACATCACTAATATAAGTACTATTATTATTACAATCATGAGCTATGAGAAACAAAATTACTCATGATATTTCTTGCAGGTTATCAGAGCTATGGCTGACAAGGGAAAGGCACGGCTACCCAACTGATGGTACTGCACAACCTGGGAGCCTTAGGAAGGCGACACCGCGAACGGAGTACGAGGAATACATGAGGAGATGCGGACATCCGGGCTGGATATCTGTTACACCCGACGACACTGAGCCGTTAGAATACTCTTCCTCGACATCCCCCTCCCGGAGCCGGACACGCTCCCATGCACCGCATGTCGCAACTCCTACCCACTCACCTATCCCACCTATCGAGGATAGGGGTGCACGTTTTATCACCCGCCCACGCAAGAGTGCAAGGTCAGGACCCTCATTCTCTTTTAGGATGCCACCTCCTCCACCACCTGTTAGGATTCGACACCTGCCCCACCACCATTTGACCCACTCCGACACCACCCACATGACGAGCACTGGATTCCACCGAGGCGTAGCATGTATGTTGGCCCTAGTGTGCTAGCTGGTGACCGGTACTCCCAGTCTAGCTGCTGGGCAAGCGACGTAGGTCCCTCCGATGCCGCACTAGACGAGATTTTGAAGACCGTCCGTCGTCACTAGCTAACACTCCAGCACGCCACTCGGACCTCTCAGTCTGCCCAGTTTCAGGCCATGATGGCTTCGCATGGGGTCCAGAGGTTGGAGCAAGAAAAGAGGAAGAAGAACTCGGGATGGCTAGGGTGGCTGAAGAAGATGTGGATGTGAGAGCAGAGTGAGGAAGTGGGATTATCTGTCTTTTTGATAGGAAGTGGATGTGCTTGGGCAAGATAGTTTCGCTGACAATGAAATTGTCAGCGAAACTATCCTCTATATATAGAACTTATTTCTTTCATTGTAATCATCCTTGCAAAACCCTAAATCGACTGATTATTGTTGCAAGTGTGTTGTGTAAGCTGGATTTTCACTGAAATATCATTGAGCATTGATTCTATTGTGTGTATTGGATTAAATTGTCTTATTTTGAATACTATTAACGTATTCTTCATCATCAATTGCTTCTTGTTTGTGTTTGTTATTGATATTGAACGATTCCATCATTCAAGTGTACTGTTATTCGATCATTTTGGACCAACAATCACTTTTCCTAAGACTCCAAGGTCTTAACAGGCTCAGTCAAGTCCCTTCCAGGACTGTTGTGCCCTTGTCTCAAGGAATGGGCATTCTAGTGACTTTCAGTTTTGCTTTGATGATCTAGAATGTTTTAGCCCAGATGATGTTGAATACATGGAAATTGTCCAACAGATGACTCTGTTAAGTTACCAAGCAAAGAAGTTCTTCAAGAGAAGTGGAAGGCAATTTCTCAAAACCCAACAAACAGCAAATTCGGGTTTGACAAAGCCAAAGCCAAGTGTTACAACTATAACCAGCTAGGTCACTTTGTAAGGGAATGCAAGGCTCCCAAATCCAAACCGGGAACCTCTCCAGCCTCCTCATATCCCACTTCCCCTAAAGCCACTGGGAAGTCCACTGAACAACACACAACTGCTGTTGCTCAAGAAGTTGACTGGATCTTCATGGTGCAGGTTGTAATTCCTGCTCAAGCATTGATGGCTGGAACTGAAGACAACAAGGTATATGAACACCTCTGTACTCTAGCTTGCATTGCTAAAGTTAAAATGTATCAAACTACAATATGGAAATTAAATCTGATATTGAGTCTTTAAATATCCTTAAAAGTGATTTTAAAAGGGTCAAATCTGACTACAAAATGAAAATTGAAGAGTTGGAGAAAACTGTGTCCTTTTTAAAACATGAACATACCAACTATAGAACTCAAATCAAAGATTTAATCTCCAAATTGATTGAGGCTAAAGCCCATCTTGTAATAGCTGAGGCTCAAGATAGGAAGCATGTTATTTATGAGTAAAACTTCCAAGACATTCTTGCATCATCCTACCACTCAAAACTCTGTTATCAAAACAAAGGTGGTTAGGAACCAATGAAATTGCTCCACCATATTCTTATGAGTCTATTAGACAACCAAGATGTGGGACTGAAGAGCAAGATGTTCCATCCACCATCCCATGAGTTGAAGAATTTTGCAACTATGGAGACCATCACAGGGAAGGTCTAGGTTGATCAACCCATTTCCACCAGTGATGATCAACCCCTAACCATAAAAGCCAGAAGAAACCAGGCTACATCAGCCATAAAAACTGACAAGAAAGTGACTGAGTCCAAGCTGAAGATCGACCCAAAATAAAAGGGTGAGTTTATTTCAGCCGGGTTCCAGGTTGTTGGAAACTCTGATATAGGAATGGAGTGTAGTACCAGTATTCCTGTCCTGCTGAAGGATCAGACGTTAAAGGGGAAGACTGTTGATAAAGACAAGAAATGCAAGAAACAACAGTCTTCACATCCCACAAAGATTAACATTGCATGCATAATGTGTGGTCTGCAAAATCATATGGCTAAAGATTGTTACTACAATCCTGCAAGTACACATTATACAAACAATGTTAAGAAAGAAGGAGTCAATGAAGGCTTCGCATTTAGACCATATCACATGGCCTAAGTGATGAGGAAAGAAAAGCTTGTCTCTGAAGCAAAATTGCTTTCGGAAGAAACTCATTCTTCCGAAGGTAAAATATCTTCAGAAGATAAGCCGAAGAAAATTCAAAAGAACAAAAGAGTTCCTTTGAAATCTTCCGAGAAGAAAAATGTTTTGGAAGAAAAGGTGGTGAATGCTACTTCCGAGAAGAAAGAATCCTCGAAAGCATGCCATGCTGCTCAAGTTTCAACAAGCTCGTCTACACTGATAAGCCAAGGGATGGAATGGAGAATCAGACAAGATGTTGCAGCCCAACCCTCTTCTTTACAGACATCCATTGAGCCCTCATGCATACATTTTGGTTTAATTATGTCATCATCATTGGAAGAGCCCAAGACCAACAAGGCTTGGGTTTCTAATAAAAACTAACTTCTTCACCTTGTGTGCAGGGACATCTATATGACAAGAATGACAATGTATGGATTGTAGATAGTGGATGCTCCAGGCACATGACTGGGAACAAATCTCTTCTTCAATAATTTCAACATTTTGATAGAGGTCTTGTTCAATTTGGAGGTGAGGCTGGATAATATATTTCTGGCAGAGGAAGTATATCCAATGGAAATTTAAAAGTCGACAAAGTAAACTTTGTCAAACAGCTTGAACACAACCTTTAAAGTGTTTCTCAATTTTGTGCTCAACAGCACCAAATGCTTTTCATTGAACATGAGTGCATTATCCTTAAACCCGGGATGACAATTCCTTAGGAATTGGTGCTTCTTAGATCTCCCAGAAAAGTGGATATGTACAAGCTGGATATGAACAATGTTTCCCTATTGGGTGAAGTATCATGCTTTCTTTCCAAAGCTGATGGTAATGAGTCAACTCTATGGCATAAACGAATGTGTCATGTTAATTTTAAAACCATGAATAATCTGGTTAAAAATAACTTGGTACATGGTGTGCCTAAAAAAGAATTTTTCTGCAAAGATAGCTGTGTTGAATGTCTGAAAGGAAAGCAACATAGAGCATCTCATAAATCCAAAGAAGTTAACTCTATCACTACTCCATTACACTTATTGCACATGAATCTGTTTGGTCCTACAAGTATAATGAGCATTGGAAGAAAATCATACTGCCTTGTGATTGTTGATGATTTTACTAGATTTACATGGGTATTCTTTTTAAGAACTAAATATGAAACTGTTAAAACTTTAAAATATGTTATTCTTAATATAGAAAATCAAATTGATCATAAGGTTAAGATAATTAGAAGTGATCAATGGAATGAGTTTAAGAATCAAATTAAGTTCTTGACTCATTCTGTAACTCAAAGGGGATTGCTAGACAATATAGTGCTCCTAGAACTCCTCAACAAAACAGCGTTGCTGAGAGGAGAGATAGGACACATATTAAGGCTGCTCGAACTATGTTAGCTGATTCAAAGCTGCCTCTAACATTCTGGGCAGAGGCAGTTAACACTGCATGCTATGTGCAGAACAGGGTTCTTGTAGTTTAGCTACATGGAAAAACCCCTTATGAGCTATGGAACAAGAGACCACCGTTCATTAGCTTTCTTAGGTCCTTTGGCAGCAGGTGTACCATACTTAACACAAAGAACAATTTGGCAAAATTTTCTGAAAAGTATGATGATGCTATCTTTGTTGGATATTCCTCTACCTCTATTGCTTATAGAGTGTATAACATAAAAAATCAAAAATTTGAGGAATCATCCAAAATTGTTGTAAATGAGCACACTCCTTATGTTATGGGGAATGGACCTGATCATATCTTTGATTTAGAATTGTTTCCAAACTATTCTAAGCCCTCTTGTAGGAATGTTTCAGCTAGAACAGGTACTCAAAGTGATTCTGATGATGACCAACTGTTTGAGTTACCCAGACCTCTTCTATGTTCTCTAAGAGTTGCTAAAAATCAAGCTTCAACAATTGACAGATCTGATAGCATAACTATCTCAAGAACCAGTGGAGCTTCAACAAGTTGTCAACAAAGTGAGCCTCAAAACTCATCTGGTGACAATATACAACACCAAGCTGATGGAAGTTGCATTTTGAAGGAACAGGCGACTGTTAATGCCACTTCTCATCCAAATGATGTTGATGATGTTTCTCCTTCATTCAATCAGTCCTCATTGAATGAATGTGAAACAACAGCTGGGCCAAGTGTTGAATACCTTGAGCAAAACTTTTCCAATCTAGATCTATCCATGCAACTGGATGTAATCCCTTGGCTCAGGATCTACAACACTCACCCAATTGAGAACATCATTGGAGATGCCTCTAAAGGCGTGTAAACAAGATGACAAACTCATAATGGGAATGTCTTCTTGTATTCATGCTTCATATCTCAGATGGAGCCAAAGAAGGTGGAGGAAGCCTTGAAAGGTACTAGTTGGGTTGAATCAATGCAAGAAGAATTGCTTCAATTCAAGAGACAAAAGGTTTTGGAACCTATGTCCTCTACCATCCGGTCAAGTACCTATTGGCACTAAGTGGGTATTCAGGAACAAAAGAGATGATAGAGGCTTGATCATCAAAAACAAGGCAAGACTGGTAGTTCAAGGATACACACGGGAGGAGGGAATTGATTACACTGATGTCTTTGCACCTGTTGCAAGACTTGAGGCAGTGAGGATCTTACTTGCTTATGCAGCATCCAAGAACTTTACAGTCTGCCAGCTTGATGTCAAGTGTACTTTTCTATACGGGGATATAGATAGAGAAGTCTATGTGTGCTAGCCTCCAGGATTTGAAGACCCACAACATCCCAACTATGTGTGCAAATTGGATAAAGCTCTTTATGGGCTGCACCAGGCACCTAAGCTGTGTTATGAGACCTTGTCTCAGTTTCTCCTGAAGAATGATTACAGGAGAGGTACCATTGACAAAACTTTATTCATAAGAAAGTCTGGGAAAAACATCTTGCTCGTACAAGTCTATGTTGATGACATCATATTGGGTTCCTCAAATGACCAAATGTGCAAAGACTTTGAGAGGATAATCAAGACGAAGTTTGAGATGAGTTCTATGGGAAAAATGGACATTTTCCTTGGAATTCAGGTGAAACAGATGAAGGAAGGGTTCTTTATCAATCAATCTAAATATGTCAATGACATTTTAGAAAGATTTGATATGAAAGATTGTAAGCTAGCAAAGACTCCTATACCCAGAAATCACAATCTTTGTACTGACTCTAAGGGGGGGATACTGATCAACATCAGTATAGGGCAATCATTGGGTCTTTGATGTATCTCATAACAAGTAGACCTGATATCATGTTTGCAACATGCATCTGTTCAAGATATCAGGCTGCTCCAAAGGTGTCTCACTTAGTTGCTGCCAGGAGAATTCTTAGATACCTCAAAGGAGCACCTAAACTGGGTCTCTGGTATCCAAGGAACAACAAATTCAATCTCTATGGCTACACTGATTGTGACTATGGTGGCTGCAACATCAACAAGAAATCAACATCATCAGGATGTCAATTTTTTGGTGTAAGGATCATCTCATGTCAATGCAAACATCAACTGCGGAAGCTGAATACATTGCTGCTGCAAGTTGATGTGCTCAGCTACTGTGGATTCAAAACCAGATGATAGACTATGATTCAACTTCACGAGGACTCCTATCCACATTGACAACAAGAGTGCTATATCTATTATAGAAAATCCGATCAAGCACTCCAAGACAAAGCACATCGACATCAGGTATCATTTCATTAGAGATATTCATGAGAAAAACTTGATTAAACTAGTCAAAGTTGATTCAAATGAACAATTCCGTTCACCAAAGCATTTGATGAACATAGATTTAAGTATCATATTACAGCGATTGGGATGATCAACATTGATTAGCTTATCTCCTTTTAAACCCTTTTCAAAATGTGGTTTATCTTTGTCAATACAATGTAAGCCCTGTTACATAAGGTATTTCTTCAAAAATTGTTAAGTATAAGTTCTTCCGAAGAGAAATTAACCCTCGGAAGAAATGTTATGTATATTCCGAAGGATAATTCCTTCAAGTTGTTTTCATCTTCCGAAGAGGTTTTAGCCTTGGAAGAGTATTTGATGGTATATTAAATCTCCTTCCGAAACTTGAAAACTTCTTCATTCGGAAGACCTTCTCACTCTTGGAAGTAAATTTCTCCTAGGATAAATTTACCTTCGGAAGTAAATTTTGGCTTCGGAAGAAGATTACCCTCAGAAGAGCTTTTACCTGCGGAAGAAACTTTTAGTGTGTAACAAAAATCTTTTGGGCCCCACTCTTTAAAAAGGTAAAGATTTTCTTAATGATGTCAGAATATTTAAATGACTTATCCTTACCGCCCACATCACATCATAGCCCAAACCATCATTTCACCTTATCCAACCGCTATTTTACCCATTTAAATAACCCCGATGGGATACGGTGGTGATGTGAGCAGGTCAAGTGTATACAAATTCAATTTCTCCTACAACTAATAGTTTCTGCTTCACGTAGTTCTTCACTATCTGTCAAACAAGTCTGGGGGATGGGATCAAATTCTCTATGAACTAGGATCCCTAGTTCATGGGTTGGTAAAAGGCCATAGGTTCAACTACTCAAGATTTGTGCTGAACAACCTCATGGCAAACCTTCAAAGGGAGACATTTTACATGTACCCCAGGTTTATCCAACACTTAATCAATTCTGAGTTAGATCAGAGTCAACTTGTCTGTGCAGCTACTCTGTCTATCCCTTACATGAGGCAGGCCATCTTCAAGGTGCTGAAGAAGGTGTCCACCAACTTTACCGGAAGTCACATTACGCTTCTTCCAGGTATGATTAAGCCAATGGCTCCGGGTGATATCCTTGTTCACCCCATAGGTGATGAACCCACGCCAGCAATAACCACCTCAATGCCAAATATTCCTTCCCACCCCATCAAACACACATATCAGAGACGCTCCAAGCGAACCCTTGTTCAATCTCCTCTGATTGAACAAGTTCCCCCTGTTCTATCCAAAAAGGCTAGAGTGGGAACATGGGCTCCTACTTAGTCTGACTCCTACCTTCCTTCACAATAGACCTCAATATGGGTATTGAGTCCCCTCAGCCTCAATCCCATGAGCCCCACACCCAAGTTGTAAACCCTCAAGATGAGTTTCCATACTCTCTTGGGCAGCCAAAAAGGGACAACCCATCATATGCTCAATGCCATTACACATTGTATAAGGTCTCGGGTCATTAGGCATAACTTCCATATCCTTCTCTGACCTTTTAATTACCACTAATGAAGAAATCATGTCTCTTTAAGGCCATGATGTTGATCCACAACACCCATCTAAGGATCAACTAAGTCTAGACAGATCTTTGATTTCTAGCCCCCATCACCAAACCCCAACTGAGGTGAGTCCCACTTGTGTGGAGGGGACTCATGTAGATTCAACTGCCATTAGTAAAGGTGCTTCAATGAGCCCTCAGGACAGTGGTAACATATCTGAGACTGAATCTAAGGAAACCATGCCTTTTGATGACTCTGAAAGATACATCATTAAGCATGGGAAACCAGGGCGCCAAGAAAACACATCTGGTGGTGAGGATGAACATACTAGGTATGTTACCTCATCTCCTCGTGATTCTTCGAAAGAAGATGAGGGAAGTATGCAACTCACCATTCAAGACCTACTTTCTAAAGTCTCAAATCTTGAATCAAGGGTTAAGACTTTAGAGGATAGGTCTGCCACTCAGCAACTTGAGATTAAAAATCTCAAGGCTCAACTAGCTGAGAAACAGATTGAGAGATCTGTTAGGCATGTACCTATACAAGTCTCTCTGACTTCCTCCTCTAGCTCATCTACCTCTCAAGATGAGCTACCAAAAATAGGGAGAATGTTCAGAGTGAATCTCACATGGGGCAGCAAAGCTTAGCCCTTTCCACTCTATCTTCAAGATATCTTGCTCAGCAATCAATTGTTTTCCCTGAGCCTTCTCCTATCATTCTTCAAGTGGACCCAATGATGCTTATCGATCTGAATAGGTTCCTAACTAGGTTTATGATGGGCTCCTCCCTTGAACAACCAAGTCCGGATGTTGCTGTGGCATACATTGGAGCTGAAGAGTTCCAGAGGTTGAATGCACCATCTACCACTGTCAAAGAAGTTGGTCAACCTAAGGTCCTCATTGAACCTGAGATTGAATTCGAAGGGGATATGGAGACTGATGGCCTAGCAACTGAAACAGTTGGGGACAGATAGTGCAATCCCACAAACTTCCGAAGTTGAAGTCAAAGCTGTGGAAGAAGTATTCCAAACGTCAGAAGCTGAGATCCAAGCTGCGGAAGGACTATACACCTTGTCTGAGGATCTAATTATCATAGATGCAATTCTTGAACTAGCATCTAAGATAAATAGTGAAGACTTTCTCAAACTCCCTCTCACTCAAGCACCATCATCACCACAAACTCTAATCACCTCCCACCAACCTGAAACCTTTGCACAAGAACCTCCAAAATCTCAACCTTCCGAAGACATCAAAGGTAAGAGGAAGTTGACTGTGGAAGAAATATTATAGGAAGAAAGGTTGTAAAAGCTTAGGAGAAAAGGTAGACTCCTAACTGGGAAGCTATTAGCTGCAAGTAGCAAACCAGTTGTAGCCAACTAGGAGGCTATCAACAACCAAAGAAGGGTGGAGATCATTGACAGACTTGTCAACCTGGGAGCTGCAAGTAAAGATGTGCTCTTCTTGCCACTAGAGGAGTTGGTTGAGTTAGAAAAGGCAACTATGTTGCGGAGAGGACAAGAAGAAGCAACAAGGTTGGCCTTGGAAAAGGAAGAATAGAGAAAGAAGGAGGAAGCTGAGCAACAGCTCAGGAATGAATGGATAGCTTTTCTGAGCTCCAAGGGATTCTCTCTTGAGGAACTGGCTCCTCATGATAATGATACAGTCTTGTGGCTTTTCAAAAAGGAACAAGACCAAATGAACAAAGAGAGAAAGAGGGATTCTAGGGAAAAGCTGAAGGAGAAGAAGAAGAACGAAGAAGAAGCTTAACTTGCAGCTGTCAAGAAGATGGGAGATAAAGCCTGGATGAAGGATTATCTCAAGGCCCATGGCTTCTCTGGCAAGCAAGTTGGCCCCATGTCAGAGAAGACCCTGCAGCGACATGTCAGCAACATCAAGGCTAACATTTGCTCAGGAAGAAGGAAAGAGATGTACAGAAGAATGCAGGGGATGACTTCTAAACCCATACCTCAACCACAACCTCAACCAGAACCAACACCTCTTCCTTTTCCCATCAAAACCGAACCAACCACTGAACCTTACACTCCTGAGCGCACACCATCATCCATACCTCTCCCACACCAATTCCATCAAAACAACCACCTCCACTACTTATCTTAAAACCTAAAACACTCTCCAGAACCCAATCATCATCTACCCAATAGCCACCTAAGTCATCCTCTCAATCCTCTTAACCACTGACCTTAGAAGAGTTTAAGGAAATCAAGAGGAAGCTCATCAAATGTACTACATCGCGCGATATCTCATGTGAGGAGGGGTCCATCAAGTTAACCTTCATTGATGGCTCCTCATGTTTCCTCACAAGAGAATAATTCCTTGATTTGCCTAGAGGAACACTGGACCAGGCTCTCAAACTCTTGGCAACTAACTCTGACTCTCTTGAAGAAGAAGAGAAGAAGCTGAGAAGGAAGCTGGTGACTCTACTGGACACTAGGAAGGAAGACAAATTACCATCTCAACCTCTTGTTCCTAGAAAGAAAATACTCCAGTGGAGGTTCGAAGACTCTTCTCACAACTTTGTTATGGAAAGAGAGAATGGTGAGATCAATAAGCTTAATGCCTCTTCTCTGCTACACTTAAGCAGATTTGATATTGCTGAGTTAGCAGAGAAACCATTCTCCAATCCCTCTAACTCTGAAATAGCTGCTCATATCAGAAATTATCCAAGCAGTCTTCATCTGGCTGAACTAACTGCAAGGGCCAAGATTGAAGAAGAGTTGAAGCTGAGAGAGAAAGATGAAAAGGAAGGGTTAGCAACCAAAGGCAAAGCCTTTCTACAAATTGTTGAAGGTCCTGAATTGGAATCTATAGTTAGATGGGAGTATGACTACAACTCCCGTCAACTAACTCTCTTTAGAGGGACACATAAAGGGTACATATCATTTAGAGTGACAGACTTGATTTGCTGTCTACGAAGGATTTGTACAAACTTCTCAGCACTACATCTGGAAAGAAAAAAGAGACAAATAAACATCTCCTATCCTTGATGCTGAAAGTTGAAGAAGAAACAAGTGAGGTTTTGGTAGCATCAGCCTAGGGGGAGTTTGTTGGATCAAGTAAAGCTGGTGCAACCAAAACAAACACTTAGAACATTTTTGGTGCAACCGACAAGGAACTTCCGAAGGCAAAAGGAACTTCTGAAGGCAAATGCTGAGCTTCTGAAAGTCAAGACTAACAGAGCTTCTGAAGAGGAACTCTAGCTTTCGAAGACAAAGTCTTCCTTCGTCCGAAGTTCAACACTTAGAAGATTCCAAGACAATGACTTACGAAGTATGAAGATCATCTCAAGCCTCGGAAGAAGTAGACTCTTCTGAAGTATAAGTGGCTTCAGAAGAACTTGTTCTTCCGAAGCCAGTTAACATTCGGAAGAACCTACTATGAACTAGCGGACATAAGTATGCTCCTTTTGATAAGCCGATGCAACCTCTGAGATACTGCATGGCGCTTTCCCATGCCCATGTAGTTGACCATACTTTATTCCACTGTTCATTCCTTATTAGTTAGTATAGTTACCAACTTCGGTTGGTGACAAAAGTCTTGGACATGTCATGACTACCAAATCTTAGATAGTATTTTATCTAGGATACCTTACCTCTAGCAATGTAGTATTTACTTTAGTCGTAAGTTTCCATCTGGTATCAAAGTATAACCAGCTGTAGATAGTAGTATATATAGTTTCTCATTGTAACTCACTTATCATGCTTGTAAGAGTCTTGTAATATTTTGAGTTGAGAAGTAATATATACAAGTATCTTGAAAAACCTTTCTCTTGTGTTTGTTTACTTATTATATTACTATCAACTCTTAAGAGGTTCTGCATCATCAATCCGAGTGTAACTTAGTGAGTTTGAGAGATAACAATTGTGTTGAGTGACCAAACTCGATCCTGTAAGTGTAATGACGATAGGGGTGGAGGTGTCAACCTGTTAGTACTAACAATACCTCTCCATGACGTCCAAGTCACAAGAACAAGCAGAAGTCCAAGTATACACTCATGAATTAACATCTAGACTCAACCCATGACCCGAACCACATACATTGTTCCAAAATAGTCTTTAAGACACGACATAGTCCAAAACCATGAGCATGCTTTTCCCTCAAGTAAAATATATTAGAGAGGGGTTGTGAAACTCACCTCGAAATAGTACAGTCCAAATTATACAACACGCAAAGCAAGCACTAAAAGTACAAATTCACGAAAAGGATTACTAAAGTACAAAAAGCATGACCAACATGGGTGTAATCCTTGTAACCCGGTCCTTAATGTACATCATGGTTCTTATTTTTATGAAAACATGATTCACTAAAAGGACAAGTCCAAAGTTAGATTTAAACTTTAATTTTGTCACTCTTAGGGTTTTAGTTGTCGCTTTATATTACTTTATTAATGTGCGTTAATGCACTTCACTTTGTCCATACAAGATGAATAAAAGATATTATTGTTTTATTCTTTTAAAAGTCACTTAATCACTTTTAAGTATAAAAATTGTATTCCTTTGATTATTTAGTTTCAAATCCTTATTGTTAAGTTCAACTAAATATTTCAGCATGAAGAGCTGATTCCGCACCAGTTTTGGATAAACTGGTTGGAGGTCGAAACGGTAACAAAAAGTTGCATAATAGAAGTCACCAGAAAGATAATACTTTAAATTAAACTCCAGAAAAAGAATCACCTCAATTAATATCAGAAAGATATGACTTGATGAACACAGACGCACCTGCTGTCCAGATTCTTCAGTTTTGACCTTCAGTTTTGTATGTCGCGTTTGGAAAACCAAACAATGTCGAAACGACATAAGAACACTTGGGTTAGTTAGAGGACTCATTAAAATTTTTGTTAGACAAGAAATTCGACCAATTTGGACTTATTATGCCCAAGTTAGGACCTGAACAAAACATCCTATTTTTCTGACAACAAACTGTCTAGTTTATTAGTCTTGTTCACCTCCATATTTGACCCTTTTTGACCCGAGTACTTAAATAACATTTATTACATGTTCAATTGACCAAAACTTTAATTGACCACTAGAATCAGTCCAATTTTCAGTCCCAAACAGTTAGTTGGATGTTAGTCTTCCGGTTCGCATCATTACTTAATCGTTCCATAGTTTTGACTGTCCAACTAGTCCATTCGACCAAGAAACAAAATTAATGATTTTAAAAACGATTTAAGAGAGCAAGATGTCTATTTAGATCAGGTAACACAAGATTACAACCTAATTTATAATAGATTCAAGAATATTCAAAGACCAAAGATTAGGGTTTTACCGGGTAGAGAGTCCAACACTCGTAACACCTAGATCTTCACGATCCAATGCCCAAAACCAAGAAGAAAAGATTATTAGATGATAATTTTTTATGTTAGCTGATGAAAATCATCAATACCATGATTAAACAAGAACTACATCATCAACAAAATGACTTTTCTTACCAATAATGCGTAGAAGACCAATGTTTTAAAAAGATGAGTGCTTGAACAACAAAAATTGATCAAGAATGAGGAAGATGATGATGATTCACGATGAAGATGATGCGAAACAAAAGAAAAACATGACGACGGCTAGGGCTTTCTCTAGAGAGAAAACTGTGAGCAAAAACATATAAAAATTAGAGAATGAGAAAACAAGGGGAACTCCCTTCCTTATATAAGGATTCGGCCAAGGGTGGGCCTCTCAGGCCTGTTTCTTGTCTCGTCCAATTCCATCTTGTCCCGATTCACGCGTCGTCTAATCTTGGCGTTTTTAAATTCCCTTTGTTAATACGATTCCAATGGACTATTATATGCTAGATAAATTATTTAATTTATATATTTTTTAACTAAATTATGTCTATTTAGTAGGTTTTAGGGAAAGCCACATGTTCTATTTTTGTTTCGTTCTTAAAATAGATTTTCATACTTTAAGTTTTAACAATCCTTGATCAAGCCCAAGGTACATAATCATCGTACTACATCCAAATCGATAAATGTCTCACTTCACTAACCCTAAGCTCATTAGCACATATTTGGCCCGTATTGCACAGTTCTACAACTTAGCGTGCCTACATGCGTCTAATATACTATTCTTAGACCAAGTAAACATTAGGTCAACAATTAAGTTAATGTCAAAGAGTCAAAGTCCAAAAGTCAAAGTCAACGATCAAAGTCAATGGTCAATACACCTATTTTGGTTACGGATGTCATACCATCCGTTGTAGTCACTTAGCAAAAATTCCTTTTTATCTATAATCCTGAAAAAGAAATTTAAGCTACATTAGTGTATGTTATGAATGTTAATAATCTAATGTGTTAGTTAACGACTCTTTGAATGTTAGAACACATTATGTTTGATTATGGCAAGCATTATCCTTTTAATACACTTGTTGAGTCCAACAATACTCCCCCTAAGGATGATGTTGCCATCTTTTTAATGTTTGATTGTTAATGTTTTGTTTGTTAGTAAAATATGTGTGTGTTTGTGTTTGATATGATTGATTGCAATGGTTTGTTTAACTTACACTGTTTGATTGCATTTTTGAATGTTCTGCATGAATGAATGATTGACTGTTTTTTCTGATTATATACTTGAATGATTGTTTGTTTGCTTGATTACATGAATGATTATTTGTTTGTCTTCTTATTTACATGAATGATTGTTTCTTAGTCTGTTTACATGGATGATTGTCTGCTTGATTACTTGTTTGATTAAATATTTTCATGTATGATTCACTGATTACACACGTGTAATCAGATTGCCTTGTATGATTGATTTATGTATGTTTGTCGGTATATCTTATTATATGTATGATTGATCCTCTGATGTATTTGTTGTTTGTTATGTATGTTTGGATATTTTATTTGTTTGAATGGTTAGACATGTTTGTTTGTTTCTTTTTTTATGTTTGTATGTTAAAAACCATTAATAATGAGAAGGACCAACTTCTTCTACATTCTTTTGAATTTCAAAAGTAGCCTTCAAGGATTCTTTAACATCTTTCTCAATTGATTGATCCTTTTCAGCTTTTTTGACTTGATCTAACAGTAGAGTGATCCTTAGTGCATTTTTGCAGTTGACTATATGCTTAACAAAGTAATTAACTGCACTCTTCTAATCATCATATTTGCTTTTTATTGTTAGATGGACCAGCTTCTCAAGTGTTGATTTGTCTAAACTTTGCACATCAATTTTGCTAACAAGTATGATTACAACATGATTGTCCTTTAAAATCTCAAGATTGTTGTTTTATGAGATTCTCATGACTGTTATGCCTTCTATGTGTGTTAATGGTTGCTATTTGGTTTCCAATATTTGTTTGAGAGTAGCATTTACATACAAAGTCCCCAAAATTCTTAGCATGTGTATGAAATAACAACAATCTCCCTTGCAAAGAACATCTTCTATTATAGTGATTGTCTTTGTCTTCAAAAATGATACATAGGAAGGATGAAGGAGTTTGATTTCAACTAGATCAAACAACCTTATGTCAGGGGCTTCCTTTACTTCAAGCTTCCTCTCAAGAACAACCTCAAAATGGGTTTCGTCATAATACCATTTAGTGATTAGGTGGTTGTACTGATTTCCATCAATCTTCTTCATAATTAATTTCAGATCTGATGGCCTTAGTGAATATCCCCCTCTTTCTAGTAGTTCACTATCAAACTGTAATGTTGTGCTTCAATTGTTTGTTTTCTTTTACCAGCTGCTTGTTGTTCTTTTTTGCTTGTTCATGTATGTTCTCATTATATGAAAGAAATCAGCTACTCTAGGATTCTTTATATGATTGACTATTCTCACCTGCATGAGGTCAAGCCTGTCTTCAAATGTTAGTGATCCCAGTTGAGATATGTATGATAAGTATTGGACAAGTCCACATACTCTTTTGATGAGCACAACATCCTATATCTCATCATATTTCCAAGCCACTATTTTTCTTTCATCTGCGGATGCTGTGAGAGTTATTTTGTCATAGAGCTTGACAAAATTTGTGTTTTAATTAATCATCTCTCTCACTTCATTTCCCTCTGGCCATAGCCTGTAGGGCATGAATTGTCTAGGTTCCTTAATTGAGTGAAGCTCAGGAGGAGCTTGATGATATGTACATAAAGAAGATGCAGGATGAGGTCTAAAGATCTGTGGCTTATGTGCATTTGCAAGCATGTTTTTGTATATCTCTTTAGTCATTTCTTTCATTTGAGAAACAAATATTCCTGCATATGACCTATATGGAACTCTTGTGTGACTCAACCAGCTTTTAACTTGGGAGTAGCTCATCTTCTATATTTGAGGATCTTTAGGCTGATTCTTCTAAAGCTTTTGTCTGTCTTTGATTTCCTTGTATCTTTTGTATGTTTGCTCTTTGTCACTTTTCATGACTTCTCGGAAGTCTTTGAGCAAGTCTTTAACCTCAGATAGGTTAAGATGTATGAATGAGTGATAAGAAAATCCTCTGGTTGTTAACTCAATTCCAATTAAGGTTTGAGGATCATCAATAAAAAGTTCTTGAATGTTTTGCATCTCCTCATCTTTATCCCTATCTTCAGTATCATCATCAAAATCACTCAGGATAATGATGGGTTCTTGTTACTAATCATGAGATTGGTCTATCTCTTTTTCTTTAACAACTGCAGCCTCAGATGTTAGTTGTTTTGGTTCATCAAAATCTACTGGTTCAGATTGCACTTTCAATAGCTTAAGAGGTGGAGAATCAAGTTCTTCGTGTTCTTGAACTGGTTGTTTTCCTTTCTTCAAAGAGGCTAAATACAACCTCTCTCTCTTCCTCTCATATGTTCTTAATTGAGGCTTTGATGATGATGAAGCTTGATCTTTGGATGGTTTGGAAGGTTCTGTAAAAGATTCAGCAAACTGCTTTATTAGCTCCTTTTGTTTTTCAGAAAGTGGATTTATAGGCATAATGCTTGTTTTAGCAGTTTGAATTTCTGGAGTATGGAAAAGCTGTCTGAGGATGGGTGAATAGTATATGTTCTCAAATGGATTTAACTCACTAAAAAGTTGATTCATTGTGTATGACTCTTTAGGGATAATAAGTGCTAGTTCTGTATGTTGTTCCTGAGAGCTTGTTTCAACAACAGGTGACATGATCTGTTTAGCATATTCATAACTTAAGTCTTGCTCTAGACCTTTTGAATGATCTTCTTCATTTTGTTATGAGTCTTTGCATTCCATCTCTCTATTTAGTCTTTGAATTTCTTCATTTGAGCAGCAATGATCTTTTTCAATTCATCTATTTCACTACCCTTTGCATCTATCTGCTCAGTAAGATATGCAACATCCAATCTTGTATTGTTAAGATCTTGATCTTTTGCTTTCACCTCTTCCTTTGATTGATCTGGTTGTTGTTCTAGGACTTGAACAATCAACTTTTAAACAGTTTGATCTACTGTGAGCCTTTCTATCTCTTTATCTTTGCTCTTTAGCTTTTCTTTTAATCTTTTAGCTCTGTTTTTTGACTTTTCAATCAGCTTGTTGTACTCAGTGAATAGAAACACTTTACAGTACTCAATTTCATCCTCAGTTGGTATTTCACTTGTGTGCTCTTCACCTTGTATTTGCTCATCATGAGCAATTTGTTCTACTTTATCTTGCTCATGTTGTGATGATGTGCCAACTTCTTCTTGTACATGTTGTTAAGCTAATGAAGTACCAACTTCTTCTTGTTGATTTGTATGTTCTTCCAAAGATGCATCAATGTCTCTCGAACGAGAAGATAATGTTTGTTGATCAGACAAGTTTGGGCTTTGTGGTGGTGAAGGCATGTGATGTTCAAACTGAAAGTGTTGCAGTTCTTGTGTTTCACCTATAACATGCTCTTGTTTTTGATGTTTGAATGGTTCTGGTTCTGGTGCAATAGGATCTTGTATGATTGTTTCAGGTTCAGGAGCAGCTTGCTCTTCTTGTATAGTTGGGGCTGATTGGATGATTGGTTGTTCATGAATAACATTTTAGAACATCATATAAGGTTCACCTTGTCCTGGAATCCTCATGAAGATCTCTGGTACAGGGAGGTTATGATCAATCATCTGAGTAGGAACTGGCACTTCAGCTCCATGATACAAGCTTGACTTGATCCTTGTGAAAACATGTTCATTAAAGTGAATAGGCTGAAAAATGGCACCTTCTCTTGGGATGTCTTGTAGGAGATCATCAATAATCATCTAAAGGAATCTTGGAAAAATTAGAAACTTGTTCCTCACCTCAGTCAAGTTGTAGATCATCCTATTTAACACTTGTGCAGCAAAATTAAAGGGTCCTCTGGCTATGATGCTTGCAATAGCTGATGAGCTCCTTAGAGAAGTGGCATCCCAATCAGTCTTTCTGTTAGTTATACTCTTTTGGTAAGTGTGCATCAAGTACCTGAATTGAGCACATATGTATGACTTCTTGATCTGTTTTCTTTCAATTGTTCCTGTGTACCCAATCTGTCTAAAAACATGAAGTACATAGTTCTGTCCAAATTGTAGTACTCTCCTGATGACTTCTTCTGATATAATGATCTGCTAATCATGCATAATATTGCTCCAAATGAGCATGAGTCTAGAATTGGACTATGTGATTGTCATAAATATCAGGTCTTGATGTCATAACATGGATGAGTCTAGTTTGTCTAATAGCATGGGTGATATCTTTGTAGTTCTCAGCCTTGGAAGAATCACCATTGAGAAAAGTATAGAGGTTGTGATCTCTAACAAACACTAGGTTTGCCATTTCTATAATGAAAAATAATTGATGCTATTATTTTCTATGTTAATAATGTGTGATGGTGAAATATTGATCAAGCGTTCACTTTGACTGTTTTGAATGTTATGAAATGATGAAATGTATGTTCAATACTTGTGATTGTTTATAGTATATGTTTTATTGGTATTGACAAATTAGTCAGTTTGACTTATCCAAAGTCAATTGCTTGATTAATTTTGATCATGAAAATCTTCTTTAATTCAAATTGTTTTGATCGAAATTGTTTTGCTTTGTGTTTCTTTTATCAAAAAGAGTTGTTTTGTTCAAATCATACAATAATTTTATCTTATAACAGCTTGTTCTTGAATTTCAATTTGACCTTTTAAAGTCAAACAGACGAATTAATGCACACTGAATGAATATGCGTTTAATGTTTGTATGTTCAATCTCACGCCAAGTTAACTAATTTTACATATTTGTTACTGACTTTTGAACATGTTTACCAAATTATAACATATTTCTAGTTAATTTAAACATTTTCAAAGATCAAACATCAGTTTTTGTATGATTTTGAAAAGAGCATCATGACTGTTCATGAAACCAAAGAAAATTTAATCAAATTACATCAAACAACAGTTATAATATATTCGATTAAGGTCATCTAATACATATTCAGCGTTTGATTTGGTTTAAAACATCAAAAGATTCATGTTTTGATTTCGGTTCAATGCTCGACTTAGGTCTGACAATGTTCGAATTAGAATCAATGAACATGATGTTTTAACGAATGTTTGTTTCTTACAATCATGTTGTTATACCTATTTGATTGTAAATCAGAAAAGAAATCAAATAGATTTTAGGTTTGGAATTGAACAGGGGTTTAAGGGTTTAGTAGAATGTTTGAATGTTTTGAAATTTTAATTTTCTCTCTCTCACTCGTGATGAATGAAAAATCACAAGTGTGGAACTATATATACTACGGAAAAAATGAACGTCTGCTGTGTATATAGTTTAAGTTGTCCGATATGAGTTACAAACATGTGCTGTGTGTACAGTACATCCGCTGTACAATATTAAACTGTATGTTGTGAACCCTTTGACTATTTGACTAAGTATACAACGGATGACCACTTGGTCATGCGTTGTGTATCCTTTGTTTGATTGACTGAGTATACAACGGATGACCACTTGGTCATGCGCTCTGGATCCTTTGAATGTTTACTATGTTCACAATGGATGACTACTTAGTCATGCGCTGTGGACCCCTTTGTATGATAAATTATGTTCATAGCGGATGAACATTTGTTCATGCGCTGTGAAGACTTGTTTGTTTTGATTTACACAGCGGATGAGCATTTGCTCATGCGATGTGTAAACTTTGTTTGTTTCAACAATGGATAACTAAAGTTGGTCATGCGTTGTATAATGGTACTGTATTCACAACGGATGTCTTATCAACTTCATGCGCTGTGAACACTTGTGTGTTTATTGAATGTTGATGGTTGTAGCTACATCGTGTAAGGCCCCGTTCCCGGAACGCTTACAGTTGGATCCTCATCGCATATAAAACATATATTTTCATCATCTTACATAAAAAACATTGCAGCGGAAACATTAAACATCATTCCATTTCATCATAAAAACTTTTGAAACATATTAAATCATTATCCAATTACAGAATATTTGTTTCATTACATTACAAAAGCATTAACCTGCCAACTGGAAACACATAAAAAAGTCAGCGTTGCTGAGTGAGTTCTAGTTTTATAATAAAACTAACTTTTCTTTGTTAAAACCATTCTATACTTTCATGCAATCACACATCATACGTACACGTAGATAATTTCATTATTATCCTCATCATTCATTAATTAACTTCCATCCGTTCGTACGTTCTTAATTTCATTCGTTCGTTTATTATTACATCTTTTCTTTCCATCAAACCATAAACTTTACCCTTCTGTTCATGGTATTGCACCTAGGCCTATCATAGACCTTCTATAACGGTGCACAGCACCTCATGATCACAGTACCTAAGGTAAGGTTCAGGATCATTACATCTGTTATTTCATCACGTTCTGGATCAGCGTCAACAGCTATGACCCAAACTACATGGCTACTCGGCCGAAGTTCATAAATGACTTCCACACTGCACCTAGCCTGGCACCAGCACCGGGGTAAGCGACAAATATCCCAACTGTATTTCCTCACCCCTAACATTATGGGTAACTCGGGTAACCGCTATAAACCACTGCACACTACACCCCAGACGTTATGCGTAACTCGGGTAACCATCATATACTACACCCCTAACATTATGGGTAACTATGACATACTACACCCCCAACGATATGCATAACTCGGGTAATCGATACATTCTACACCCCCAACATTATGCATAGCGTGGGTAACTATTACCTACTACACCCCCAACATTATGCATAGCGCAGGTAACCATTACATACTACACCCCCAACATTATGCATAACGCGGGTAACAACTATACGCCATGTACCACACCGATGGTCAGTCACAAAGACTGGAACCCCTGCGTGCACCCTTAAGGGTTAGCTGAACCATACGTGGTTGAGCTTACGGCATTTTAGAGTCGTGCACTTCTGTACATTTCGCTTGCAAGCCTTTCACATTTTCGTTCGTTCATTAATGCATACATTCATTCATTCATCATATTCCTTTTTTCATTATCTTCCACTTTACGTTACATAATACTTTTCAGTTCATTCATTAATCATTCAACGTAAAACCACGGAAAGATACACATACATAACAGGAATATAAACTTAAACATACACAAATCGCCATACAGGGCATCATCGTACATACATACCATCATACACACACATCAATCATACATCACATCATCATCATCACACATCAATCATACATCCCATCATCATCTTCACACACATGCCCTACATAACGTCGATGACCTCAAAGTCAACTTACACGAACTTCCAGGAACCTCCCTAGACAAAAACCCACAACAGCACTTTCCCTCGAAAGTCATAAGATAAACCGTTGTTCCTTCGGGCGTATGAGCCCTACTTGGGCGTATGGAAACCCTTCAGTCGCATGGCCTCCCAGGCGACTGAACACATAGGCGAATGGACATCAGGCGAATGGACCCTATGCGAATGGACCTATGGGCGAATGGACATCTATGCGTATGGACTCTCAGTCGCATAGCTTTCATGCGTATGGCCTTCAGTCGCATGACTTCAAGCGCCTGGGCTTCAGTCGCATACCCTTCGTGCGAATGAACCTCAGTCGCATGGCCTCCAGGCGCATGGACCTCAGTCGCATAACCTTCATGCGAATGAACCTCAGTCGCATACCCTTCAATCGCATTCCTTCCAGAAACATGAACTTCAGTCACATGACTATCATGCGTATGGACCTCAGTCGCATGGCAATCATGTGCATGGAATTCAGTTGCACGCCAATCGGCCGTATGGCCTCCAATCGCACTCCAGTCGGTCGCCTAGCCCTAGCTGATGCAGAATGCAGTTTCAGCCGAACGCAAACTGCCTTTTTCGGCCTCCAAGCTCTTCCAAACTCGATTTTAGCCTGAATCAACCATCCTAAACCTTAGAAACACCTACCACAACATCATTCATGCATACACAAGCCCAAAATCCAACCCCAAACGCATGAAACACATACACATATGCATAAAAACGGGTCAACGCCAAACTTTTCCAAAAACGGGTTTTAGATATGTTCCAGCCCCAAAATCAGTTGAAAACGTGTAAAAGTGGGGTCCTAGAACTCACATAAACGATCCCGTCGAGTAGAGCTTCGATTTTACCCGCTACACTTCGATTTTCACGCTCGAATCCACCCGAGCCAAGCTTTTCTCCTCTTTTTCTCTTTCTCTTCACCCTTGGCTGAGTTTTAGCAAGAATGGGGAGGGTGTGGGCTGCCCTCCCCCTTTTATACTCCAACTCATCGAAGTTTCTTCCCGTTTTGGCAAGTTTGGTCCCTCGACTTTGGACTTTATTTCTTTTCTTCTTTCGTCGGCTTCAAAGAAAATTTCCGGGTGTTACAAGTCCACCCCCCTTATATAGGTTTTGTCCTTGAAACTTGTTATTCCTTAAACCATCGTGGCAATATTGTCTCATCTCTTCTCCAGTCTCCCACCTTGAGTTCAATCGCTCTACGTCGTTTATCCACACACGACTTTTTGTCTATCTTTGTCTACCTTCATCAAGGCTTTGATCCTTTCGAGCTTCTCAGTCGTAGCCTCGATCACCTTAAACCATCACCATGACCCCGTCAGGCGCTGTCAACCGTATCATTTTCCTGCGACACACAATGTTCGCCTTGAAGTTCGCTAACCAATCCCACCCGAGAACTAAATCGAAGGGCGTGTCTATATTCTTATTACTAACAGGTAACGTAGCAATGATAGTAGCAGGAATAAAACTTTTACTAGCGCCAGAATCGAACGACACAAAAGCTAAAGGTTGATTTACTAGAAACGTACCTGACACAACATCGGGGTCCGTCCTAGCTTCCTCCGATCTTCTTCACTCCCGAACCTTCCGCCCTCGGCTTCTTGCAATCCCTACTCATGTGACCTTCCTCACCACAAGAATAACACCTCCCCATACCGCAGTTCTTCGCCACATGCCAGGTCCTTCCACAACTGAAACAGACATTGGTTCCCAATCTACATTCCCCGGGGTGCTTGTGTCCACACTTGTCACACCTTTCCGAACCCACATTAGTTATGACCACAAGCTGGTCAACCACCCGTAACAAAGGTTACTTGGAGCGGCTCCGCCACGTCCCAATCGCTTCCCGTTCCAATCCCGATCACCCTCTCCTTTCTTGCTACCTTCTGTCACCACCACAGATCTTTCATCGTACGATCTCCCCGCCAAATCAACCGCCGACGTAAACATGCTCGGTCGGGCAGCGATCATGTGCCTACGGATGTCCGCTGGCAAGCCATGAATATACCTCTTGATCTTTCGTAATAGAGGTGTCACCTGATCCGGCATCAGCCGTACCATTTCATTGAATTTAGTGGTATATTGCTGATGTGTCATCGTTCCCGCCTCCAGCGGAAGGAACTCCCTCTCAACTTTATCCACCTCACGGTGAGGACAGAACTCCTCAATCACCAGCATTTTCAACTCTGACCATCTCATCCTTCCGGTAGCCCTGCTTCCCTCAACCTGGACAATATTGTCCCACCAACACAAAGCTAAGTCCATAAAAGAGTGGGTAGCAAACTTTACTTTCTGATCATCCCGGCATTCGCTGATGTTCAAAACAGCTTCCATTTCTCTCACCCACCGGTGAGCAGCAGCATCGGTGCCATTTCCATCGAAAGTAGGGGGCTTGCATCGTTGAAACGCCCCATAGCTACAGCCTCATACCGCCTCCGGCGCAGGCTCTTCTTCTTCCTTTTCTTCATCATCAGAGAGAACCGTTTCAGGCTCCGGTTGCTCCCGTCCTCCCGAGGACCTGTTCCTCTCTTTCCTCTCTCCTTCCTTTACAGCCTTAATCACTTCGATCACCATAGACGGTAGGATCGTCTGTATGACCTGATGAACCTCCTCTGCAACTGCCTCTTTCATTGAGGCCCTCAAATTTGCGCTCTCATCCCCAGCCTCCGGATGAGGGGTCTCAGGTTCTTCATGAGCCACCTCCTCGGCCCTAGGCCTTCCTCTTGTGACCCGTGGTTCAGCACCACGTCCACCACCACCTCCACCACGAGAAGCTTTTGAAGATCTACCACCGGCCATTCTCTAACACACTGAAAGATTCAAACACCAACACGGTCATTCAAGGAACAGCTCAGTTTATGTCAAGTATAGTAAGTCCCTAATTACAGTGGCCAGTTGTGATTAGCCACTTACTTTACTCTTCATACCCCAAGCATTACCTGTCCTGACTACATCAGTATCTCAATCTACCAGCAACACGTAAATCACATAACATACGCACATAATAATGGTAACATTACGAAAATACCTGATGGCACGCGGCTACTCAGATTGGCATCCCATTCCCCTTCCGTCCCATTCTCAGTTTAAGTTAAGATTCATTTTGAAAATTTACCCATTTCACTTAAACTTTGGCTCTGATACCAACTTGTAAGGCCCCGTTCCCGAGACGCTTACAGTTGGATCCTCATCGCATATAAAACATATATTTTCATCATCTTACATAAAAACATTGCAGCGGAAACATTAAACATCATTCCATTTCATCATAAAAACTTTTGAAACATATTAAATCATTATCCAATTACAGAATATTTGTTTCATTACATTACAAAAGCATTAACCAAAAGGATGCCATCCAAAATAAGCTGAGTAGCCGCCCCGTGCCATCCTCAGCAACATTACCTGCCAACTGGAAACACATAAAAAAGTCAGCGTTGCTGAGTGAGTTCTAGTTTTATAATAAAACATACTTTTCTTCGTTAAAACCATTCTATACTTTCATGCAATCACACATCGTATGTACACGTAGATAATTTCATTATTATCTTCATCATTCATTAATTAACTTCCATTCGTTCGTACGTTCTTACTTTCATTCGTTCGTTTATTATTACATCTTTTCTTTCCATCAAACCATAAACTTTACCCTTCTGTTCATGGTACTGGACCTAGGCCTATCATAGACCTTTTATAACGGTGCACAACACCTCATGATCACAGTACCTAAGGTAAGGTTCAGGATCATTACATCTGTTATTTCATCACGTTCTGGATCAGCATCAACAACTATGCCCCAAACTACATGGCTATTGGGCCGAAGTTCATAAATGACTTCCACACTGCACCTAGCCTGGCACCAGCACAGGGGTAAGCGACAAAGATCCCAACTGTATTTCCTCACCCCCAACATTATGGGTAACTCGGGTAACCGCTATAAACCACTGCATACTACACCCCAGACGTTATGCGTAACTCGGGTAACCATCATATACTACACCCCTAACATTATGGGTAATGTCACACCCCCGCTAAAAGCGGAAACACGGGGATGTAACGAGACCGGGATCGTCATAACACATGGTAAGCGATAGAGAGCAATATAAATAAATGATGACAAGCGTGTCATGACGACACCCGACAACAAGGGGACTTGTGTCGTGTTTAGTCAGTGTTCACGACGACATAGCCATAAGCAACATGATAATGATAACACATATTCACATAAAGATGAAAATGTAATTGTTAATTCCCACAACCCAGGAACAAGTTCAAAAGTTGATAATTGTTTACATGCGTTAACATTGTTCAAAATATTGTTTATCAAAATGAGCTAAGTCCCAAAAATGCATCCTAGGGTCTCCACTAAGGCAGCACACCTAGATTCCTGGACTTGCATGATCACCTGAAAAGATATGCTTAAAACGGTCAACAAAATTGTTGGTGAGCTCGCAGGTTTATGTAATAAAAATGTAAGTGATGCTGTAATATATAAGCGCGTCGGAATACCGTGAATAAAGTTATTACACAAGTAAATATCACATGACATGAGCTTTGCAACCAAACCTAGCGACGCACACAAAGAAATTGTCGGCATATATTCACCCAAGGGCCCGTTCCTGGCCACTGATGGTACCAACCAGTATACCATCGAACGAGGGTGGGGGTGTCAACCCAGTAGTACTACCAATACCTAACCGTCGGTTCCCACACTGGAATTAAATAGTTGCAAAGATAGAACTACACAGCAGACCCAAGCATGTATCAAATAGTACTTGCAACACAGTATCACGTTGATTCCTTGTATGTAAAATGTATGTAAGTTGTACAGCATAAAAATTGTGTAAGCATACTTTTCCCCCAATTTGTAAATGATTGAAATATTGTATAAGCGTAAAAAGGGGCCACGAAACTCACTTGTTAGGTGGTAAGTATGTATGATCGATGTATCCCAAATGTTGAATGCAAATAAACAGTCAAACAGCTATTGACAGTTATTGTATAGCATTAATGATATGATTTATGTATAAGCGTGCAATAATGATGGGTCGGTTCGGGTCGTATCGGATGGGTCACGCACAACACACGCAGACTGACACACGTACTAGACCTTATGTAGATCCAAGTACAAGACATTGTCGCCACTAATGATGATGTTTAAGTAAAAGTCTCGTTGTTTATTGAAGAAACATTGAATAAGTGTCAATAGTTATAAGTCAATTTGATCGTTGTAAAACGTTAGTTCAATTTGCTCAAAATAGTTTCTGTGCCCTTTCTCGCGTTGACTTTAATATTTGTGGCCGAACAATGGCATAATTGTGTTCGTGTTACCTCGACACCACACGACATACTCACGCCACGCACAAGGGGTCAAACACAACATATTTCAGTCGCATAACAAGGTCAGACGCACGACTCAACCTCCATTCGTGCGAATCAACCCTCAATCGTGCGAATCAGCTTCATTCGTACGATTGAGCCTTCATTCGTATGATTGGCCTTCAGTCGTACCACACAACACCCAATCGCACGACTCAACTTCCATGCGCACAAATCAACCTTCAATCGTGCGAATTAGCTACTTTCGTACGACTGAACCTTCATTCGTGCGATTGGACTCCAGTCGTGCGAACCACATTCATTCGCACACATTCAGTCGGTCACCTGACTCAATCGCACACAAACACTCAATCGCATGACTCATTCGCATACACTCAATCGCACGCATGACTCAATCGCACACAGACACTCAGTCGCACAACTCAGTCGCACGACATGCCTAGTCGCACAACTCAGTCGCGCGATTGACTCAGACGCATGATCCAGTCGCACGACCCACTCAGTCGCACGGCTCAATCGCATAGATGACCCAGTCGCCTGATCTGCAGAATCGCGACTGTGGTCGGGATGAGCAGCCCCCGAGCTGCTCTAAACACGGGTTTTACACCACAAGAACCTCCAGAAACACTCAACAAACATACACAAGCATAAAACACAAGCAAAGAGACCTCACACGCACCCATACGACCTTGTATGTTCGGGTTGAACCCGAACACCCGAAACCCTAGTTTGGACAGCCGTGAAAAGGCTAGAAAACGGACAACCAAAGGCAACTACCTGCTAGAAGGAAGTAGTCTAGGCTGTAGATAGTGTCAAGACGAAGAAAACAAGACCTCTCGGGTTGGATTTGGTGCTAAAATGGAGATTTTGTGTGTGAAGAGGAGATGAAGATGAAGAAGATAGTGAAATGGGGATTAAGGCTGGTATGAGGGTATTTATACCCAGCCCAAGTTTACAAAATTACAAGTTTAGTCCCTGCACTTAACCCCCGAGTTTTCCCAAATTGTGTTCGGTTGAAAAACGACTTTGTTGGGTGTTTTATATTAATTGTAAAAGTTCATTTAAAGTTATTATGACTTAAGAAATGGTTATATTAAAACATTTATTATATTTATTAAATGGTATATTTGACGTTTTCAAAAATGAAGTTTTAAAGGTCTTTTTAAGGTCAACACATGGCTATAACGAATGCACACACAACGATAACATTGCACACATGATATCCACATAAAGAGTCAAATAAAGATGAGGAATGACCAAATATAGAATAGATGACGGACAAACACGTTAATTGACGGACCTTAAATTGACGGATGTCACAGGTAACTATGACATACTACACCCCCGACGATATGCATAACTCGAGTAATCGATACATTCTACACCCCCAACATTATGCATAGCGTGGGTAACTATTACCTACTACACCCCCAACATTATGCATAACACAGGTAACCATTACATACTACACCCCCAACATTATGCATAACGCGGGAAACAACTATACACCATGTACCACACCGATGGTCAGTCACAAAGACTGGAACCCCTGCGTGCACCCGTAAGGGTTAGCTGAACCATACGCGGTTGAGCTTACGACATTTTAGAGCCGTGCACTTCTGTACATTTCTCTTGCAAGCCTTTCACATTTTCGTTCGTTCATTAATGCATACATTCATTCATTCATCATATTCCTCTTTTCATTATCTTCCACTTTACGTTACATAATACTTTTCAGTTCATTCATTAATCATTCAACGTAAAGCCACGAAAAGATACACATACATAACATGAATATAAACTTAAACATACACACATCGCCATACAGGGCATCATTGTACATACATACCATCATACACACACATCAATCATACATCACATCATCATCATCACACACATCAATCATACATCACATCATCATCATCACACACATGCCCAACATAACGTCTATGACCTCAAAGTCAACTTACACGAACTTCCAGGAACCTCCCTAAACAAAAACCCACAACTGCACTTTCCCTCGAAAGTCATAAGATAAACCGTTGTTCCTTCGGGCGCATGAGCCCTATTTAGGCATATGGACACCCTTCAGTCGCATGGCCTCCCAGGCGACTGAACACTTAGGAGAATGGACATCAGGCGAATAGACCCTATGTGAATGGACCTATGGGCGAATGGACATCTATGCGTATGGACTCTCAGTCGCATAGCTTTCATGCGTACGCCCTTCAGTCGCATGACGTCAGGCACACGGGCTTCAGTCGCATGGCCTCCAGGCGCATGGACCTCAGTCGCATAACCTTCGTGCGAATGAACCTCAGTCGCATACCCTTCAATCGCATGCCTTCTAGACACATGAACTTCAGTCGCATGACTATCATGCGTATGGACCTCAGTCGCATGGCAATCGTGCGCATGGACTTCAGTCGCACACCAATCGGCCGTATGGCCTCCAATCACACTCAAGTCGGTCGTCTACCCTTAGCTGATACAGAATGCAGTTTCAGCCGAACGCAAACTGCCCCTTCGGCCTCCAAGCTCTTCCAAACTCGATTTTAGCCTAAATCAACCATCCTAAACCTTAGAAACACCTACCACAACATCATTCATGCATACACAAGCCCAAAATCCAACCCCAAACGCATGAAACACATACACATATGCATAAAAACGGGTCAACGCCAAACTTTTCCAAAAACGGGTTTTAGATATGTTCCAGCCCCAAAATCAGTTGAAAACGTGTAAAAGTGGGGTCCTAGAACTCACATAAACGATCCCGTCGAGTAGAGCTTCGATTTTACCCGCTACACTTCGATTTCACGCTCGAATCCACCCGAGCCAAGCTTTTCTTCTCTTTTTCTCTTTCTCTTCACCCTTGGCTGAGTTTTAGCAAGAATGGGGAGGGTGTGGGCTGCCCTCCCCCTTTTATACTCCAACTCATCGAAGTTTCTTCCCGTTTTGGCAAGTTTGGTCCCTCGACTTTGGACTTTATTTCTTTTCTTCTTTCGTCGGCTTCAAAGAAAATTTTCGGGTGTTACACATCGGATGTATGTTTGTATGTCCGCTGTGACAGCAGTTATATAAATTATGATTATTTTGAAATGATTTCTTCCGAGAAAAAATGTTTGATAAATTTTCTTACGAAGCAAAATTTTGATAAATTTTCTTCCGAAGCCAATTTTTGTTTGTTTTTCTTCCGAAAGAAATGTCGTTTGATGACACTTGTTTAAGTCAGAATGTTTGTTTAAAATGTATGTTAAAATTTTAAAATTTTGACATGATCAATATACGGATGTTAAAATATCACTCACAATAAATATTATGCAATAAAGTGCATATCTATGTGTGTCAAACTTCTATGTTTGAGTGTTTGTTTGACTTGGCTTTATTTAAAACTTGAAATTTAATATTTCAAATGTTAAAAGTTGTATGATTATGCACATATTCAGCTGAATTTAATATTTCCATGTTCAGTTTTCTCCCCCTAAATTTTTGCATATTTTATAATAGAGTTCTAAAATGACAAAAAATTGAATTGGTTATGGATATTTTGCAAAGTCCAAAATGATTGTTTGTATGATATTCCTTGGTAAAGAGATATAACATCATCTAACATAGAATGGATGTTTTTATTGGATAAGGGGTATATCCCGGAGATTCTATTAAGAAAAATAAGTACAAGTAGTGAGGAGAATCCACACTAATTTAGTTTTGTACATGCCCAAACTACGAACTAGTAAACATAACCAAACACCACAAACCAAAGAAACCAATCAAAAACAACGCAACAAAACTAAACCTATTCACCCCATTTCAGAATATAACTCCTCATGAATACCCCATCGTTGAAGTATTAATCTGATCCGAGCCATCCTCTTTGCCTTGAATCCCATAAGTTTATAGCGAACCACTTGGAGAATTAACTTTGCTAAAAGTTCTGGAGGGCGAGGTTTATCATTAAACAGCCTCCCATTCCTCTCTTGCCAAATGAAATAAACTAAAGCCGCAACCACAAGCCTTCCAACAATAGCAACTATAGATCTAGAGCTGACTTTAGAGAGAAGATCAAGATATATATTATTCCACTCCAGACCAACATGTTGCATATATGCACACTCGTGAACCAAGCACCAATCCTGAGAAACATACGAACACTCAAAAAATAAATTAAGATGCAAGTCAAAATTTGACACACATAATAGACAACACATCATGTTCATATTTGGATTCCTAGAACAGTTCCATCCCCGAATCCGATCCTGAGTCAGTAACTTTCTTCTGCAAACTAGCCACATGAGAAAAGCATGTTTCGGTATACATTAAGCAAAGCAAACACACTCCACCCACAGAACAAGGGGCTCTTTATATCGTATAGTATCCCACGCCACTGTAACCGAAAAAGGAACACATACATTACCCTCTCTCCAGCACACTGAGTCATCAACATCATTAGACAATACTATAGAGATAGAGGATAATGCTGGAAACCAAACCAGCAAACCATCCGGCCACAACCACGTACCATCTCTAAAAAATCTGTCAACCTTTTCATTCAACGACAGCCCCGCATCCCTGATATCCCTATATGAAATAAAGGCACCTAACTGGCTCACCCTACACCAGTAATCATGCCACACATTAGTAAATTTTCCATTACCTACCTTAGACCAGAGGTAACCTTTAATAACATCACGTATATTCTGTAAATTACGCCAACTCCAGCTGCACACACTTGGGGTCTTAACCTTCCAAAAGTTACTTGAACCCAGCCTATACGCATGAATCCATTTAACCCATAACGACTCTTGATGAGACAACAACCGACATATATGCGAAACAATCAAAGCTACATTCATATCACCAATACGACGAATTCCAAGACACCTTCGCATTTAGGCAAACAGACAACTTTCCAGGAGACCTTTGCATACCCTTTTCTCGTATCCGTATGCCCCCATAAAAAGCTACGCATCTTAGTCTCCAACTCCGCAATAACACGAGATGGCAAAATAAACGCAGAAGACCAATAAATATGCATAGAAGAAAGAATCGACCAGATCAATTGCAACCTCCCTGCAAAACATAAATATATTTATTCATCCATAACTTCACCTGATTATCCAAACTTTCAACTGGAATATGGCAATCCAAATAACAAAGTTTCGTTGAAATAAGAGGGACTCCCAAATATATAACAGGAAGTTTGCCTTCCTCAAAAGTCATAAGACTAAGAATACTACTTTTAACTGAGGGGGGAACATGACAGAAAAACACCATGCTTTTATGATTACTCGGTTATAATCCAGACATATCCACAAACTATTGTAACACCCGTAGTATACTCCCCGCCGAATCAGCCTCCCCTCTAGTAAAAAATAAACAAGTCATCCGCAAAACATAAGTTAACAATACCAAGCTTTTTACACTTATGATGGAACTTAAACGTATCAGTCACAACCATATTATTAAAAAGCAAGGTTAGAACTTCCATCACTAGTGTAAACAGATACGGAGATAACGGATCACCCTGTCGCAAACCTCTTGTCCCTTTGAAGTAACCATGAGGATCACCATTAATACCAATAGCATAGGAAGGAGTAGAAACGCAAACCATAATCCATTAGACCATTGTTGAGTGTAATCCAAATCCCTTAAAAACTCTCTCAAGGAAACTCCAATCAACTGTGTCATAGGCTTTCTGAATGTCAACTTTAAACGAACACCTAGGAGGCCCTACATTCCGATGATAATTATGCATCAGCTCTTGGGTAAGATGGATATTGTCTAAAAATCTTCTACCCGGCACAAAAGCAGACGGATTCGTACTAACAATACCATCTAATCTCACTTTTAATCGGTTTGCAATTATTTTAATAATACATTTATACAGGACGTTACAGTATGCTATCGGTCTATAATCAGTTACCCAATTAGGCGTAGAACTCTTAGGAACAAGAGCAATGACTGTATGATTCAGCTCTTTCAATAATCAACCCATCTTGAAGAAATCCTGAATTGCAAGAACAACATCATCTCCCAATATATCCCACGCTTTCTTTAAGAAAGCCGAGGTATACCCATCCAGGCCCAGAGCCTTATCATCATTCATAGCGAACATGACTTTTTTAATTTCATCCCTAGTATTCGGTTCCACCATATTTAGAGCAACTTGATTATTCAGGCAATTAACAAACACACTCTCCGGAGGCAGTACATTAACCACATGATTCCCGCCTAGAAACTGCTCGTAAAAAGAAACAAATGCTCAGATCATCTGGTCACCTCATATACATTACCATTCGAATCCGTAATTGAAGGAATCCAAGAGAGATGATTACGGCATTTCAGCGAGTTTCGAAAGAATTCAGTATTAGCATCACCTGCCACAAGCCAATGCACCTTTGATTTTTGTTTCAAGAACCTCTCTTAATCCAGACTCGCTCCTTGGTAATCCTTAAGACACTTAGCCTCTAACCCCCGTAAATGCTGATCAAATGGGTTTTTTATCAATCTGCAACTCAATATCATCCAACTTAGCCCTCAGATCAGAAACTTAGTATGGAGATTACCCTGTTGAACATCAAAGCACAAAGATTATGCTTCATACCTCGCAATCATTTAACAACTCTAAATTGCGCCACCCCTTGAACATCAACCGCCCAACCCTTACGAACTAAATCAAGAAATTCCGGTTTGTGAACCAGAAAGTTTGAGAACTTAAACAATTTTGGTTTGCTTCTATCCTCCTTCGACAAATGTAAAACAAACGGGCAATGATCCGACAAACGATATGGTTTAAAAACCGCACTCGCCACGAAAACATGTCACACCCCGACCGACGGCAGAATCATCGGGGCGGAGGAATGTGAAATGATTGTTCATAGCTCATGGAATTAAATAAGTTGAAATAATATTAATTGCCATTTTTTTATAGAATAATACTAAACAATTAAGTCATTACAATAAAACAAAGATATAAACAACAACATAAGATATTTAATTAAACTAAGTGCAAGTCCTATATGAGCAAGAAGAGTTCCTCAAGTAGCAGTCCTGAAACATGTTAAAAATAAAGGGTACTCTTTGAAAGTTGGTGAGTTTCCATGGATTAAACATACATATATATATATATATAAAGATTTACAAGTAGCAATTCAGGTCAATGGTTATGAGTTATGCAAGTTTATAGAACACATATAGCTACAATCAAACCTTGACCAAGAATAAGTTTACAAGTTTATAAGGATTAGCTAAGTGTACTTGGTTCCCATGATGAACAAACATATGTCATCAGGAGCCAGCAATACATCGGCTTTAGCACCAAATAGGCTTGTCAGGCTCATAGATCTATGACGTCGCTAGGCTAGCAATAGTTAATGATTGTCAAAATATAATGTATCTCATATAACACTCACAATAATACCAATAACCATGAGAAAAAGTAAAAATGAATTGCATGTGCATTTACAAGTATCAAGATGTTTACAAGTGTAAGTTTATAAGGTAAACATGTTCCACCCTAAAAGGTGTGAAATAAAGTAAAAAGGGGGCATGGAGAACTCACATTGTATAATGATGGTTGTAGAGTACATAAGCAAGCTTAGATGTTCAAGAGTCAAATGTGATGTCCTAAAGGATAAAAAATAGAAACAATAACTTGACGTCGGAATTCATTAAAAGAAGTTAGGACGTTTAGAGAATGTCAAAAAGCGAAAGGTAGATTGGAAAAGGATTATTGTACCAATTTTAGATTCTGGACAGAATGTTTGGTAGGTGTTTGAACAGATTTTAAAAATAGCAAAAGGTTTCATAAAATTATAAAAATTTACAATTGACTAGTTCAGAGTCTCCCGCACAACTTTTGTTCAGAAACATTTTTATAAAAAAATCCGTAAATAGGTAAAAACAGCAGTACAAGACAAAAGGTGGTGAAATGCACACTTATCTTGTGAATGCTATTGTTGAGTCGTCCGATCGAGTTTGAAGACGTATAAACTATCGTTGTTATGATCAAATTTAATTTTTTATGATCAAGTTATGGTCAGTTGAAATCAGACTATATTCTGTTAAATATGTAGTAAGTCACTTATGTGCACTTTTAAAATTGCTAAAGCATGAAACGGGTTAGAACAAATTTATTATGTCGATATATGGTATATTAGATTTCATTTGAGTTATAAAAAAAATATTCCAAGACTTTAGCATAGTTATCATTTAGAGAAATAATCTTGTGGAATAACCGAATGCGGCGGCATAGCCGTCCATATGCAAACGAGATTCTTTGTTTACGTTAGCGTGTTCTTAGTTTGATTTAGGAATGTTAGTGATTGTTATAAGGTTTGTAAAAGTTAGAATGTTAATGATCAAATGATAATGATTAAAAGTAAAGAGATTTAGTAGAAGAAAGAATAAAAATAAGAACATGAGAACAATTGAATGTTAGGATGATAAGAACAATATAGATATACATAATATAAAAGCAATTATAAGGTTACCTTAGTATTAGAAACTTCTTGAAATTACATGTTAAATAAAATTATTGAAATTAATCATAACCAATGGATGAAAGAAAGATACGAGAGTGAGATTTTTGAAGAATGAGCAAATGAAAAGTGTGGCCTAAAGCTTGCTTTTATAGTTGAGGTTAGGAGGGGGTTATGAATGGTGTTAATGGTGAGTTAAAAGTCTTTCAAGAGGGGGTTATAATTGGAATTTGAAATAAATATAAAATTAAATAATTTAAATAAATAAAAGAATAATTACAATTTAAACTCTAAATTTATTAAAAATCTAATTTTAATTTAACAACTTCTTTTTTTTATTAAATCTTTGTAGACTTTATAAATGTCACAAGAACTTGTAATTTGATTATTTATTTTAATTGAATATTTAAAACCTTATAAATATTAATAACCTTTTATAATTTATTTTATAAATTATAAAAATTATTATAAATTGTTTAAATGATTTAATATATGGAATTTGAATAAAACAGTTGTCAATATTGGTTATATTACACATTAACCGTATTTGATTCATTAAAATTATTAAAATAATTTAATATTGGAAGTTCGAAATGGGTTTGGGTTTGGGTTTTAACTTGTAAAATGGCGGATGTTACAAAACATATCAATAAACGTAGAATTTCCAAGAATACGATCTAGTTTCTTCATGATTCCAATACCCGTTTTTGGTTTCTGGTTCCATGTAAATTGCGTACCCATACTATTAATATCAAACAGCTCCACAATATTTAAACATTCCTGAAATTCACGCATACCAATAGAATGTTTTGAAGACCCGGCTATCTGCTCATCCAAATGAAGAGAGGAATTAAAATCCCCCATTAAGACCCACAGAGAGTCCTTAACTAGACATTTATGAATCTGCAAATTATCCCATAAACTCCTCCGATGAACATAATAATTGTAAGCATAAATCACAGAACATAAAAACGTCTTGTTAGAAGATTTATTCAACATCTGAAGATGCATCACTTGATTAACATGAGCTATCACATTAACATCAAACACCGAAGAATCCCATCCAACAATAATTCTGGCCCCCTTTGATCCTGAAGCACAAGAAGTTGCATTCGATATCCAATCCCACGTCCTAAACACCTTTTTACAGACATACGACAAGTTATTAACATCCACATGAGACTCTATGAGACAAACAAAATCAACTTATTTTCCTTGATAACATTTTGAACCTCTTTTTGTATGAGGGGTCGATTCAGCCCTCTAACATTCCAAGAAGCCAGACTAGTCATTAGAAACCATTACGGAAGGAGTGCTTGCCCTTTAGGAACTTTAATATCCGCCATCAAAAAGCTCGCCGTCTCATTATAACCTTCTTCCACTTCATCATCATCAACCGAATCTTCCTCTTCCAATCTACCCAATTGAGACTCTTTATGACATCTGCAAGACCGGTTAAGGGCTTAACAATTACAACACAACAACACAAAAAGGAGATTAACCAAACTTGATCAAACAGTAAACTGGATTAACCACAATAATGATACAAAGAACACAAGTAATAATAAAGAGACAGAACAAGAGATTTGGGTTTCAAGGATGCAGTATATTGCTTTCTCAAGTTCTATTACAAGTGTTACAAAGCATAAAGAAAGATACTAGAACGAGGAATACTTATACTACAACCTACAGCCAGCTATACTTTGAAAGCCAGCTGGATACAATTGACTAGACATAAACAAAATCAATTGTAGAATCAAAAGGCATATCTGCCTTTTGACCTTGTGACTATGACATGCCATAGCTCACATCCTTATCTATTACAAAAAGGATAAAGTACATAAAGTAGAAAGTTACAGACTCAATACCTCAATGTACAGTTACTAAAAGCATGGACCTTTTCACCAACTCATGTATGTTGGTGACTTTACAGAGATGCAGCGGAAAGTTGTCTAGCTTTATGGAACAGTACATCAGATAAAGCATGTAACTAAAAGTCTTCGGAAGAAATCTTTCTTCATAGGATGAAGCTTCGGAAGACTTTGTCTTTGAGGCTTCGGAAGACTTCATATTTTGCTTCGGAAGATATTGGTCTTGGCTTCGGAAGATTTTACACTTAGAATATTTCTAGTGCATGGTGTAAAACTTCCGAAGCATTTCTACTTCAGTTCTTTATTGCATTGCTTGCAGAGAGACTTTGGATGTTTTGGTTTGCATCAGACTTAAAGGAATCCTTACAAACTCCCCCTAGGCTAATGCTACCAAAACATTTAGAAGATCTTCAGGTGTTAGTAGTCTTCAGCACAATCATGACCATACCCTTCTTCATTAGATGGTCAGGATCATTCAGACTTTCATAGTATCTTCTAATCTCAAAGAGATCATGCAGAGGTAAGTTGATTATGTCTTGCCATGTATAGACATTTTCAACACCTTGATCTCTGATTACATGCCATCTTTCTGGATTGGTAGAGAAGGTCCAGGATAGGATGGGTGTCTCAGCTACAAGAGGAGCCACTTGTATTGGAGTTGATTGGGCTGCCTCTTCATGCACTTCCTCAGGTTGATCTGACTAAGCCTGAGGTGTAGAGGTAGATGATTTAGGCTTCTTCTTGTTAGACTTTGGTTTAGAAGCCATCCTCTTCTTCCTCTTAGATGACTTTAACTGAGAAGACTGGTCTGCAGCACCTTGTTGATCATCCTTGTCTTTCTCAGTTGGGTGTTCCTCCCTCACAGGTTCAGAAGGAGAGGGAGTTTGACGCTGCTGTGGATCAGAAGATGAAGCTTGCTGAGGCTCAGCAGGAGGTCCGGGTTGTGTTGTCTCAGGTCGTTCAACCTTAACCTCCACTTCAGGTGGGACTTGACTTGGAAGAGAGTGTAAGTCAATTAGCTCACCACTCTTAATCTTCTGCTTGATTACTCTTATATGCTCATCTGTGACATCCGTCACTTTAAGGTCCGTCAATTGACGTGTTTGTCCGTCATCTTTTCTCTATTTGGTCATTCCTCATCATTACTTGACTCTTTATGTGGATATCATGTGTGCAATATTATCGTTGTGTGTGCATTCGTTATAACCGTGTGTGAACCTTAAAAAGACCTTTACAACTTTCATTTTTGAAAACGCTTAATGTATCATTTTATAAATATAATAAATGTTTTAATATAACCATTTCTTAAGTCATGACAACATTAAATATACTTTTACAATTAATATAAAACACCTAACGAAGTCGTTTTTCAACCGAACAAAATTTGGGAAAACTCGGGGGTTAAGTGCAGGGACTAAACTTGTAATTTTGGAAACTTGGGCTGGGTATAAATACCCCATTTCCAGCCCTAAACCCCCATTTCTATCATCTTCTTCATCTTCATCTCTTTCACACACAAAAACACCATCTTAGCACCAAATCCGACCCGAGAGGTCTCGTTTTCTTCATCTTGACATCATCTACAGCCTAGATTACTTCTTTCTAGCAGGTAGTTGTCTTTGGTTGTCCGTTTTCTAGCCTTTTCACGGCTGTCCAAACTAGGGTTTCGGGTGTTCGGGTTCAACCCGAACATACAAGGTCGTATGGGTGCGTGTGAGGTCTCCTTGCTTGTGTTTTATGCTTGTGTATGTTTGTTGAGTGTTTCTGGAGGTCCTTGTGGTGTAAAACCCGTGTTTAGAGCGGCTCGGGGGCTGCTCCTCCCGACCACAGTCGCGATTCTGCAGATTGGGCGACTGGGTCACCCATGCGATTGAGCCGTGCGACTGAGTGAGTCGTGCGACTGGATCATGCGTCTGAGTCAATCGCGCGACTGAGTGGTGCGACTGGGCATGTCGTGCGACTGAGTTGTGCGACTGAGTGTCTGTGTACGATTGAGTCATGCGTGCGAATGAGTGTATGCGAATGAGTCATGCGATTGAGTGTTTGTGTGCGATTGAGTCAGGTGACCGACTGAATGTGTGCGAATGAATGTGATTCGCACGACTGGGGTCCAATCGCACGAATGAAGGTTCAGTCGTACGAAAGTAGCTAATTCGCACGACTGAAGGTTGATTCGTGCGCATGGAAGTTGAGTCGTGTGATTGGGTGTTGTGTGGTACGACTGAAGGCCAATCATACGAATGAAGGCTCAATCGTACGAATGAAGCTGATTCGCACGATTGAGGGTTGATTCGCACGAATGGAGGTTGAGTCGTGCGTCTGGCCTTGTATGCGACTGAATTTGTTGTGTTCGACCCTTGTGCGTGGCGTGAGTATGTCGTGTGGTGTCGAGGTAACACTAACACAATAATGCCATTGTTTGGCCACGAAAATTAAAGTCAACGCGAGAAAGGGCACAGAAACCACTTTGAGCAAATTAAACTAACGCTTTTACAACGACCGAATTGATTTATAACTATTTACACTTATTCAATATTCTTTCGATTAACAACGATACTTTTACCTAAATATCATCATTAGTGGCAACAATGTCTTGTAGTTGGATCTACATAAGGTCTAGTACGTGCGTCAGCCTGTGTGTGTTGTACGCGACCCGTCCGATACGACCCGAACCGACCCATCATTATTGCGCGCTTATACATATATCATATCATTAATGCTATACAATAACTGTCAATAGGTGTTTGACTGTTTATTTGCATTCAACAATTGGGATACATCGCTCATACATACTTACCACTTAACAAGTGAGTTTCGTGGCCCCTTTTCACATTTATACGATATTTCAATCATTTACAAATTGGGGGAAAAGTATGCTTACACAATTTTTATGCTGTACAACTTACATACATTTTACATACAAGGAATCAACGTGATACTGTGTTGCAAGTACTATTTGATACATGCTTGGGTCTGCTGTGTGGTTCTATCTTTGCAACTATTTAATTCCAGTGTGGGAACCGACGGTTAGGTATTGGTAGTACTACTGGGTTGACACCCCCACCCTCGTTCGATGGTATACTAGTTGGTACCATCAGTGGCCAGGAACGGGCCCTTGGGTGAATATATGCCGACAATTTCTTTGTGTACGCCGCTAGGTTTGGTTGCAAAGCTCATGTCATGTGATATTTACTTGTGTAATAACTGTATTCACGGTATTCCGACGCGCTTATCTATTACAGCATCACTTACATTTTTATTACATAAACCTGCGAGCTCACCAACAATTTTGTTGACCGTTTTAAGCATATCTTTTCAGGTGATCATGCAAGTCCAGGAATCTAGGTGTGCTGCCTTAGTGGAGACCCTAGGATGCATTTTTGGGACTTAGCTCATTTTGTCAAAACAATCTTTGAACAATGTAACGCATGTAAACAATTATCATCTTTTGAAACTTGTTCCCGGGTTGTGGGAATTAACATTTACATTTTCATCTTATGTGAATATGTGTTATCATTATCATGATGCTTATGGCTATGTGTTGTGGACATTGACTAAACACGACACAAGTCCCCTTGTTGTCGGGTGTCGTCATGACACGCTTGTCATCATTTACTTATATTGCTCTCTATCGCTTACCATGTGTTATGACGATCCCGGTCTCGTTACATCCCCGTGTTTCCGCTTTTAGCGGGGGTGTGACAGATTGGTATCAGAGCCAGGTTATAGAGAATTAGGCAATACGCTTGACCTAGACTATAACCTAGGAACCTTCATGTAGATTTGCATGCTAGGACTCTGTATGCATATTATATCTCGTGTATGTGTTCCTCGCTGCTTGATTTGCTCATCTATTTGTTGTGTGATCTTTCTACCCTATGAGAGAGCCCTTGTGCTCACTCTTTTATGGGGATGCTTCTATTGGATCTTCCGTTCCCTCTGCGCGCCGAGTTAGTTTATCAAATCCGGGTATTAAACCCGAAGAGATCATCACAGATCATGTTATTGCGCTTGACCTTGGACATTGAGATTAACTTGAGGAGGTATATGTCTGAAACCTCTAAGGATGAGGAAGTAGGCAACCTCCGCAAGACTAAACGTGATTGTATATATGGACTTACAACTGTTATGATGGATTATTATGGATATGATGTAAAGGAAGGTCGGATGTCATGTAACCGGATCAGGCATCATTCTCGGTACATCGTGGGTGTGGTGGGAACGCTGCGGGGAACCCTATATATAAACATCACCGGTATACCGAGAATATGCTTGAAATGGGCTGCATGGTGGTCTGGCTAACCGGAACATGAACTTTGGAATTTGATAAGTGGAATACATTTGTATCATATGGTGACTAAAGTTTATATGTTACCTCTTTTATGATTAGAACATGCCGCCTCGAAGAGTCACCCGTAGCAGTAGTGGCGGGAGTGAAGCCCCAAGGGGCAGAGGCCGAGGCAGAGGCAGAGCACCAAGAGCAAACGATGCTCCTGCCAGTAACAGTCAAGGAACAGGGAACGTCGACATGGCAGCCCTGATCGCTCAACAATTGGCCGCACTGATTCCTACTATCGTGGCCCAAGTGAGCGACGCACTTCAACAACACCACCCTCACGGGGATGGTGGCAACGATGAAGGAGCCCAAGGTGGGATTGAAACTGAAACGGGAAACGGGAACCCGACTGGAAACGAGAGCAACCAGGAAACCGGGAATGGTGGTACTGCCGGTATCGAGACTGGAGTGGTCAATGCTCGTCGGGGATGCTCGTACAAGGAGTTCGTGGCTTGTAAGCCAAGGGAATTCGATGGGAAAGGTGGGGCGATAGCCCTGACCAGGTGGTTGGAAAAGATGGAGGCAGTGATCGACATCAGTGAGTGCCTCGACAGCCAGAGGATCAAGTATGCTACTTGTTCTCTACAGGGTAAAGCCCTAACCTGGTGGAACACCCAGATTCAAGCACGAGGAAGAGAGTCTGCGATGCAGATGTCATGGGATGAATTCAAAGCTTTGATTACCGAGGAATACTGCCCTCTCAACGAGATGCAGAAGCTGGAGCATGAATTCTGGAATCATGCCATGGTGGGGGCAGGGCATGCAGCTTATACTGATCGTTTTCATGAGCTTGCAAGATTGGTTCCGCATCTAGTCACGCCGGAATCAAAGAGGATTGAAAGGTACATTTGGGGACTCGCGCCTCAAATTAGGGCGATGGTTACAGCAGCCGCTCCTCCTACTATTCAGAGCGCAATTCTGAAAGCTGGCGCTCTAACTGACGAGATGGTTAGAACAGGGGTATTGGGCCGAGGGGCCGAGAAGAGGAAAGATGTTGGGGAACCAAGCCGGTCGAGTGCCGGAAGGTTTGAGAAGAGGTCTAAGCCGACCAGGAATTTTGTGGCCGTGTCTCAGGCCAGAAGAGAGTATGTGGGGCCGCACCCCAAGTGTGAAAGGTGCAATTATCATCATCCCCCAGGGACGCAGTGCCGGGTGTGCGCTAACTGTAAGCGCCCGGGTCATTTGGCCAGAGATTGCAGAACTGCACCGAATCTTGTAGCACCCGTCAACGCGGTTAACCCCGCCGGGAATGCAAGGGCTTGCTTTGAGTGTGGGAGCCCCGATCACTACAGGAATATGTGCCCCAGGCTGAATCGGGCACCGGGTCAACAGGGGAACAACCAGCAGCAGGTGTTGGCTATCGCTGGGAATCAAGGCCCGGCTACTCAGGGAAACGCAGCTCGGGGACGTGCATTCGTCATTGGAGCTAATGATGCCCGTCAGGACCCGAATGTTGTCACGGGTACGCACTTACTCAATCATCACTTCGCATCTATATTATTTGATACTGGAGCAGACAATAGTTTCATATCTTCTGAGTTTGTGCAATTACTTGATTTGAGTCCTAGTAGGCTAGAAACTAGCTACTCTGTAGAAATGGCCAATGGTAGGGTTGCTCAGGCCGATGAGATTATTAGGAAGTGTTCGTTGACGTTGGAGGATTATACATTTGACATAGATTTAATACCCTTCGAGTTAGGGAGCTTCGACGTGATTGTGGGTATGGATTGGTTGTCGCAGAATGGAGCAGAGATTGTCTGCCGAGACAAAGTAGTACGTATCCCTATGCCAAACGGGGAAGTACTCAAGGTTCAGGGAGAACGACCGGGTAAGAGCTTAAAGATTATTTCCTGCATGAAAGCACGCCAGAGTCTACGAAAGCAGTGCTACGCCTTTCTGGCTCATGTAGTTGAAAAGAAAGACGAGGAAAGGAAACTGGTGGATATTCCAGTGGTACGGGATTACCCAGAAGTATTTCCAGAAGACTTGTCTGGTTTACCTCCTCCACGACAGGTGGAATTCCGTATTGAGTTGGTTCCTGGAGCTACACCGGTAGCGAAAACGCCTTATCGACTAGCGCCATCCGAGATGCAAGAGTTGTCTAGTCAGTTACAGGAACTACTGGAGAAAGGTTTCATTCGACCAAGTCATTCACCGTGGGGAGCACCGGTACTATTTGTCAAGAAGAAGGACGGATCGTTCCGTATGTGCATCGATTACCGTGAACTGAACAAGTTGACGGTGAAGAACCGATATCCTCTCCCCAGGATCGACGATTTATTTGATCAGTTGCAAGGAGCTTCGTATTTTTCAAAGATCGATCTTCGTTCTGGTTATCATCAGCTAAGGGTTTTCGAGGACGACATACCGAAGACTGCGTTCAGGACTCGTTATGGGCACTATGAGTTTTTGGTCATGCCGTTCGGGTTGACCAACGCACCAGCTGTGTTCATGGATCTAATGAATCGGGTGTGCAAACCATACTTGGATAAGTTCGTGATCGTGTTCATAGACGATATACTTATCTATTCCCGATCAAAAGAGGATCATGTAGAACATCTTCGGGCTATTCTGGAGCTGCTACGCGAAGAGAAACTTTTCGCCAAATTCTCAAAGTGTGAATTTTGGCTGCGAGAAGTGAAGTTTTTGGGTCATGTGGTTAATGAGGACGGGATTCACGTAGATCCCGGCAAGATTGAAGCGGTGAAGAAGTGGGATACGCCCCAGACACCATCAGAAATACGGTAATTCTTAGGATTGGCCGGTTATTATCGTCGCTTCATAGCGAATTTCTCAAAGATCGCGCAACCGTTGACCCTGCTTACTCAGAAGGACAAGAAGTTTGACTGGGGATATGCACAAGAGCAAGCGTTCCAAACGTTGAAAGAGAAGTTGTGCAACGCGCCGATACTGTCTCTCCCAGACGGAACAGATGATTTTGTGGTCTACTGCGATGCGTCACATCAAGGATTGGGATGTGTATTGATGCAGAAGGATAAGGTGATTGCCTACGCTTCGCGACAACTTAAAGTGCACGAAAAGAACTACACCACTCATGATCTTGAGTTGGGCGCTGTAGTATTTGCACTCAAAATTTGGAGGCATTACTTGTATGGCACCAAATGCATCATCTTCACCGATCATAAAAGCCTTCAACATATTCTGGATCAGAAGGAACTCAACATGCGCCAACGACGTTGGGTAGAGCTTCTTAGCGACTACGACTGTGAAGTCCGGTATCATCCGGGGAAAGCTAACGTGGTGGCTGATGCCTTAAGCCGTAAAGAACGTGTGAAACCACTGCGTGCACGAGCGTTGGGATTGACTATCCAAACCAACTTGAGAGCTCAGATTCAGATTGCACAGGGTGAGGCATTGAAAGAAGAAAACCTTGCGGGAGAAGAGTTCCGGGGGTTAGATAAACAGATGATACGCAAGGATGACGGTATTCAGTACTTCATGGATCGCATATGGGTACCCAAATGGGGAGGTGTTCGAACCTTAGTCATGGATGAAGCCCACAAGACGCGATATTCTATTCATCCTGGTGCAGACAAGATGTATCATGATCTTAAGGATCTGTACTGGTGGCCAGGCATGAAGAAAGACATTGCCTTATACGTCAGTCGATGTTTGACGTGTTCGAAAGTCAAAGCTGAACATCAAAAGCCATCGGGATTATTACAGCAGCCTGAAATTCCCGAGTGGAAATGGGAGAACATAGCTATGGATTTCATTACCAAACTCCCTAGGACGAACAGCGGTCATGACTCGATATGGGTCATTATTGATCGGATGACGAAGTCCGCACACTTCTTGCCTATCCGAGAAGACTACAAGATGGATAAGTTGGCGAGATTGTACATCAAGGAGGTCGTGACACGGCACGGGGTGCCGGTGTCAATCATATCCGACTGTGATAGCAGATTCACTTCACGTTTTTGGCAGACACTACAGAAAGCGATGGGTACTCGGTTAGACATGAGTACAGCCTATCACCCTCAAACAGATGGCCAAAGTGAACGCACTATACAGACGCTAGAAGACATGTTGAGAGCGTGTGTAATCGATTTTGGTGGTAGTTGGGATGCTCATCTGCCGTTGATTGAGTTCTCCTACAACAACAGCTACCATACGAGCATTGGATGTGCTCCATTTGAAGCGTTGTATGGAAGGAAATGCAGATCTCTCGTTTGTTGGGCCGAAATTGGTGAAAGTCAACTGACAGGACCAGAGATCATCCAAGAGACAACAGACAAGATTTTCCAAATCAAAGATCGACTTAAAGCCGCGCGAGATCGCCAAAAGAGCTATGCCGACAATCGTCGGAAGCCTCTAGAATTCAATGTTGGGGATCGTGTGTTACTCAAAGTTTCCCCTTGGAAAGGAGTCGTTCGATTCGGAAAGAAAGGGAAGTTAGCCCCAAGATACGTTGGACCATTTGAGATCACTGAAAGGATCGGTCCAGTGGCTTACCGATTAAGGTTGCCACAAGAGCTTAGCAGTGTACATGATACTTTTCACGTGTCAAACCTCAAGAAATGTTTGGCCGATGAATCCCTTCACGTGCCAATCGAGGAAATCAAGATTGATGACAAGCTTCATTTTGTTGAAGAACCCATTGAGATCATGGATCGAAAGGTCAAGCAACTGAAGCGCAGTAGAATACCTATTGTTCGCGTAAGGTGGAATTCAAAACGAGGGCCAGAGTTTACATGGGAACGTGAAGATCAGATGAAACTCAAATATCCACATCTTTTCGAGGATGACACCCTTGGACCTAACTCCAGCTGAATTTCGGGACGAAATTCTCTCAACTGGGGGATACTGTGACATCCGTCACTTTAAGGTCCGTCAATTGACGTGTTTGTCCGTCATCTTTTCTCTATTTGGTCATTCCTCATCATTACTTGACTCTTTATGTGGATATCATGTGTGCAATATTATCGTTGTGTGTGCATTCGTTATAACCGTGTGTGAACCTTAAAAAGACCTTTACAACTTTCATTTTTGAAAACGCTTAATGTATCATTTTATAAATATAATAAATGTTTTAATATAACCATTTCTTAAGTCATGACAACATTAAATATACTTTTACAATTAATATAAAACACCTAACGAAGTCGTTTTTCAACCGAACAAAATTTGGGAAAACTCGGGGGTTAAGTACAGGGACTAAACTTGTAATTTTGGAAACTTGGGCTGGGTATAAATACCCCATTTCCAGCCCTAAACCCCCATTTCTATCATCTTCTTCATCTTCATCTCTTTCACACACAAAAACACCATCTTAGCACCAAATCCGACCCGAGAGGTCTCGTTTTCTTCATCTTGACATCATCTACAGCCTAGATTACTTCTTTCTAGCAGGTAGTTGTCTTTGGTTGTCCGTTTTCTAGCCTTTTCACGGCTGTCCAAACTAGGGTTTCGGGTGTTCGGGTTCAACCCGAACATACAAGGTCGTATGGGTGCGTGTGAGGTCTCCTTGCTTGTGTTTTATGCTTGTGTATGTTTGTTGAGTGTTTCTGGAGGTCCTTGTGGTGTAAAACCCGTGTTTAGAGCGGCTCGGGGGCTGCTCCTCCCGACCACAGTCGCGATTCTGCAGATTGGGCGACTGGGTCACCCATGCGATTGAGCCGTGCGACTGAGTGAGTCGTGCGACTGGATCATGCGTCTGAGTCAATCGCGCGACTGAGTGGTGCGACTGGGCATGTCGTGCGACTGAGTTGTGCGACTGAGTGTCTGTGTACGATTGAGTCATGCGTGCGAATGAGTGTATGCGAATGAGTCATGCGATTGAGTGTTTGTGTGCGATTGAGTCAGGTGACCGACTGAATGTGTGCGAATGAATGTGATTCGCACGACTGGGGTCCAATCGCACGAATGAAGGTTCAGTCGTACGAAAGTAGCTAATTCGCACGACTGAAGGTTGATTCGTGCGCATGGAAGTTGAGTCGTGCGATTGGGTGTTGTGTGGTACGACTGAAGGCCAATCATACGAATGAAGGCTCAATCGTACGAATGAAGCTGATTCGCACGATTGAGGGTTGATTCGCACGAATGGAGGTTGAGTCGTGCGTCTGGCCTTGTATGCGACTGAATTTGTTGTGTTCGACCCTTGTGCGTGGCGTGAGTATGTCGTGTGGTGTCGAGGTAACACTAACACAATAATGCCATTGTTTGGCCACGAAAATTAAAGTCAACGCGAGAAAGGGCACAGAAACTACTTTGAGCAAATTAAACTAACGCTTTTACAACGACCGAATTGATTTATAACTATTTACACTTATTCAATATTCTTTCGATTAACAACGATACTTTTACCTAAATATCATCATTAGTGGCAACAATGTCTTGTACTTGGATCTACATAAGGTCTAGTACGTGCGTCAGTCTGTGTGTGTTGTACGCGACCCGTCCGATACGACCCGAACCGACCCATCATTATTGCGCGCTTATACATATATCATATCATTAATGCTATACAATAACTGTCAATAGGTGTTTGACTGTTTATTTGCATTCAACAATTGGGATACATCGCTCATACATACTTACCACTTAACAAGTGAGTTTCGTGGCCCCTTTTCACATTTATACGATATTTCAATCATTTACAAATTGGGGGAAAAGTATGCTTACACAATTTTTATGCTGTACAACTTACATACATTTTACATACAAGGAATCAACGTGATACTGTGTTGCAAGTACTATTTGATACATGCTTGGGTCTGCTGTGTGGTTCTATCTTTGCAACTATTTAATTCCAGTGTGGGAACCGACGGTTAGGTATTGGTAGTACTACTGGGTTGACACCCCCACCCTCGTTCGATGGTATACTAGTTGGTACCATCAGTGGCCAGGAACGGGCCCTTGGGTGAATATATGCCGACAATTTCTTTGTGTACGCCGCTAGGTTTGGTTGCAAAGCTCATGTCATGTGATATTTACTTGTGTAATAACTGTATTCACGGTATTCCGACGCGCTTATCTATTACAGCATCACTTACATTTTTATTACATAAACCTGCGAGCTCACCAACAATTTTGTTGACCGTTTTAAGCATATCTTTTCAGGTGATCATGCAAGTCCAGGAATCTAGGTGTGCTGCCTTAGTGGAGACCCTAGGATGCATTTTTGGGACTTAGCTCATTTTGTCAAAACAATCTTTGAACAATGTAACGCATGTAAACAATTATCATCTTTTGAAACTTGTTCCCGGGTTGTGGGAATTAACATTTACATTTTCATCTTATGTGAATATGTGTTATCATTATCATGATGCTTATGGCTATGTGTTGTGGACATTGACTAAACACGACACAAGTCCCCTTGTTGTCGGGTGTCGTCATGACACGCTTGTCATCATTTACTTATATTGCTCTCTATCGCTTACCATGTGTTATGACGATCCCGGTCTCGTTACATCCCCGTGTTTCCGCTTTTAGCGGGGGTGTGACATCATCCATTGTGGATAGAGACATAGGGCCAAGTCTCCTTCCGGAGAATCCATATAGCTTCAAGAAGCTCATCATCCTTTGTCTGTCAGCAGACTTCTTCATACTCTTTTGGATGATGGCTCTTGACTTTGCAGCTTCTTCCCTTAGCTTCTTCTTAGTTGTCTTTCTCTCCTTGACTAACTCAAGCTCAAGTTGTTTTAAGTACTCAAACTCAACAAAGTCATAGGACAAGGGAAGAAGTGCATCTGCCTGATAGAAGCCTGTAGCACTCAGAGAGTTGATCATTTTGATCCTATCTTCTTCTTTGTCTACCTGAGGTTCTTGTTGAACCACATCTTCTTGTACAGGGCTTTCTTGAGCTGGGGAGAGAGTAGGAGCATGCTTGTAGAGTCTTTTCTGTTTCTTCTCCTCTTTGAATTGGAGAAGTAACCTTGCATCCTCTTTTTCTTTCATCTCTCTTGACAGTTCATTTAGTTGTTCTAAGGGGAGAGAAATAATTTCATCAATGTCATAGTTTCTGGTCTGCAGGTAAGTAATCCTGACTGCCCTTAACTCATCATCTTGAGTATTTGGTCTGGGGGCAGCCCTGATTGCATCTTGCATAAAACTTGAAGACCCAGAGGAACTTTCTCCCCTTAGCTTCCTCTTCCTCTCTCTCTCTTCCTCCTCAATTTCCTCAGGAGTCAAAATCCTTTTCCCTATGTCACCCACAGACCTTTGTGACTCAGGGTGGATAGAGGTTTGGCCTTCATTGCTTGGTGTAGCATCCATGCTCTGGCCAGAGAGAGGCTAAGAAACACCTTCACCAGCAGGTGTCTCAGAGGGAATGTGAATCTCTGCAACAGTTGATGATGATGAGACAGGGGTCTCAGGTTCTGCCACTGGGCCTTCAGTAAAGGTTTCCCCTATGAAACTAATCTTAGGGTCCACCTCAACATCCAGTTGACCAATGGCATTACCTGATTGCCTAAGTCTCATTCTTAAGCTAAACTCTGCAGTGATCATGTCTTGGATTCTTTGAGCCAATCTGTCAGCTTGTCATGAGTTGCTTGGGTTGACAAGTGGCATATTGACTAGATCCAGACCTTCATAGAAGTTCAAATTTTGAATGTCAAATATTTCTTGTTGCCCTTGAACTCTATGAAGAATAAGGGCTCTTCTATCAGCATCATACCTCCACCTTATGATGTAGTTTGAAGTTCCTTGAGGTGGGGATGACACAGCCCTTGGTATACCTTCCTCAAAGAGACTCCTGATGATAGAGTCTATAGAGTCCATATTAATGTGAACTTGAAGAAGTTGCAAGTGAGGATGGTGAGTCCTCAATGTTTATTCTCTGTGAAGAACTCCCAGGTTCTGTGGCTGCAATGACTTTCTCCCCCTTTTTGGTAGCATCACCCACTTGCATAGGTGAGCTGGAGGATAAATCAATCACATCCACAGGTTCTTGTGCTCCTGGTTGAGCTCTTCTTAAAGGTCTCCCAGCTAGTTTTTCCTTAAGATATGAAATCTGAAGTTGCTGATCATTGACCCTGTTGTGCAAGGTAGTCACCTGAGATTCAAGGTGACTGACCTTTGAGACTTGGTAAGTGCATGTTTTAGACAATTTGTGAACCATTAGTCTCAGATTCCCCTCTTCTTCATCAGAAGAATCATTGGGGGATGAGATGATTGGACCAAAGTCCTCTCTCTCACCACCAGCTTGAGGTTCTTGGCTGCTGGTTTTTCTCTGCTCACTAGAAATCTTAGTTGAGATGTCAGTGGGCTGAGTTGCCATGGTTGAGGTCTTAATGATGTAATCACTTGCAGAAGTGAGAGCCTCTTCCATATGGACATCCTGAACAGGTTCAGAAGTGTCCACCTCAGTTATAGGTGACTGATGTGGGCTAGACTGAGGAGACTCAGGAGTACTCATCTCTCTTTGAGTAGGGGAAGAGAAGAGAGACTCATGGTACTCATTGAATCCTAAGTCTTCATCAGTATAGAAGGATAGGTTGGGAATGGGTTGATTTAGATCTAAAGTGGGATGGTAACTGTCCCATGAAGGTTGTTCACTCGAGTGTTGAGACTCAAAGTGAAGGCTTAAGGCTGTTGGGCTTTTGAGCTCATCAGGGTGAGCATGAGGAACCTCAGCCCTAATAATTGAAGAGATGGGAGTGGTTTGCTCCTCAGGGGAAGCGGGAGCTCTAGTGTCCACTTCCTCCTATAAAGGTGAGTATATGGGGACCTGCACAGACTGAATAGCTTGAGCAGGGGTTCGTTTGGATTTTCTTTGGTAGGTGAGGGTTACTTGAGGCCTTTTTAGTGGTAAAGAGGTAGAAGGTGTGGGTTCAACACCAGCTTGTGGTGCTAGGTTGTGACCTTGAGCAATGAGCTCTAACATTTTGGGGACAAGGGCTGTTTCTACCCCTGAGAAGCCTACAGTTGGCTTCTTCATGATTTTAAAGAAGCCGGGCTTCATCTGTCCCAATTTAAGAATATTATTTGTTTCCCTCAACTGTGAAGCCCATTTCACAGTTGAGAATGTGTTGAACATATCTAGGAAACATGTAATACTCTAAGGAGTCCAAGTTTGCAAGTAAATTGGTATAAACAAATTGAGAGTACCTGAACTTGACCCCTTGAACCATTCCATGCACTATGAAGGAGAGATCCTCAGGAATCTGGTCCCACCCTCCATGCTTGTTTGACAAGCTGTGGATAACCACATGGAGTAGGTATTTCCACTGGGATGAGACCTTCCCTTTCCTGAAGGTCTTTATAGAGAAATCTCCCTCATAGCCCATCTGCTCAAAGGAATGATTGACAGCTTCCTTTGGGAAGGACAACTCACCTTCTTCATCATCCAGCTGCAAATGAGTGTTGATGATGGCCGGAGTGATGAAGATTGTCCTCCCTTGCACTGTGGCAGACAGTGCCTTCTCCCCATCCATGATGACCTCTTGGCAGGTCTTCCAAAATTCAAGCAGATGATCCTCATATAGAGTAGGATCAATGGTTAGGGAGGTGAAGTAATTTGATAAAGTTAAGAATTGGCAAATCTCTGAGAAACTTTCATCTTTCTCAGAGCTTAACAGAGCAACCTGGTTGTGTTGCCTGTGAAGTTGCATGGAGAAATCTGGGTTGTTTCTGCAGTTAAAGTTGGCCATTTGAGAAGCTTAAGGTTGAAGAAAGGTAAAAAGCAAAGGCGGTTTTGGGAATTAGGTTTGAGGAATAGTAGAATTGAAGAAGATAGTAAGGAAGAGGGGGAATCGTTGGGTATTTATGTGAAAATGGATTTGAACCAAAGTTAATGAAAGAGGATAAACTTTGAAATCCGAAAGTCGGTCCCACCTCTGAAGAAGTAGTTTACTTTTGCTCAAAAAGTAGTTTTCTTGGAATTCGAAAAGCTTCCGAAGGTAAATTATCTTCGGAAGTTTTAATGAAAAAGCTTCCGAAGCTAAAATGACTTCGGAAGATTTTCCTGAGAGTCTTGAAAATTTTGCTTCGGAAGAGAAATAAACACTTGAATGCTTTGTATATGAAACAACAAAGCTTTCGAGAGTTAATTTTGCTTCGGAAGGAAAAACTCCTTAAAAACAAATTAGTGTCTGAGACAAGAATTTACGCTTCGGAAGATAGATTTAGACAGTTATTTATTTTGAAGACATGATTTTCTTCCGAAGATAAAAATATATCTTCCGAATGATCAGAAAATTTTCAAGAATCTAAGGAAAGTCTTCAAAAAGAATTTGATATCCAAAGAAAACATGAGCTTATGAGAGTGATGAACAAGACAACTTAGGACACACATATTTTAAGAAATAATTAGAATTAGTTTTAAGAAAAGATCTACTCAAAGTTAATCATCCCAATAGCTGATATTATATATTTAAATCTCTGTTCATCAAAAGCTTTTGTAAACAGATAATCATATTGTTCATCTGTATGAACTTTGACTAGTTTAATTAATCCATTTTCATAGTTATCTCTTATTAAATGGTACCTGATATTGATGTGTTTGGTCCTTGAGTGCTGCACAGGGTTCTCAGTGATAGAGATAGCACTATTGTTGTCTATGTGGATAGGAGTCTCCTTGAAGTTAAATCCATAGTCTAGCATCTGATTTTGAATCCAAAGCAATTAAACACAGCAACTTGCAACAACAATGTATTCAGCCTCAGGAGTTGATGCAGACACACAGGATTGTTTCTTGCATTGCCACGAGACAACCCTTCCACCAAGGAATTGACATCCCCCAGATGTAGACTTTGCAGTCATATTGCAACCACCATAATCACTATCTGTATAAGCATACAGATTGAAGTCAAGATTCTTTGGATACCATAAACCAAGTGTTGAAGCACCTTTGAGGTATCTTAAAATCCTTTTGACAGTGATGAGGTGGGACATCTTAGGGTTGGCTTGGTATCTTGCACAAATACATGTAGCAAACATGATATCAGGCCTGCTAGCTGTAAGATACATAAGAGACCCAATCATAGCCCTGTATAAATGTTCATCTACACACTCCCCCTCAAGATTAGGTCCAAGGGAGTGGTTTCTGGCTATGGGTGTCTTAGCAATCTTACAATCAGTCATGTTGAACCTCTTGAGTATGTCCTGAACATACTTTGACTGACTTATGAAAATGCCATCTTCAACTTGCTTCACTTGAATTCCCAGAAAGAAATTGAGTTCTCCCATTGCACTCATTTCAAATCTGTCTTTCATCAGCTTCTCAAAGTCTTTGCAGAGCTTTGGATTAGTTGAACCAAAGATGATGTCATCTACATATACTTGAACTAGCAATAAGTTATTTTCCTTTCCTTTGATGAAAAGAGTTCCATCTATAGTACCTCTCCTGTATCCATGTTTACAAAGGTACTCAGACAATGTCTCATACCACTTCCTGGGTGCCTGATACAGCCCATAAAGAGCTTTGTCAAGCTTGCAGACATAATCAAGATGATCAGGATCTACAAAACCAGGTGACTGTTTGACATAAACCTCTTCATCAATCACTCCATACAGAAAAGCACACTTTACATCAAGTTGAAAGACCTTGATGTTCTTGGATGCAGCAAATGCCAGGAATATCCTAACAGCTTCTAATCTTGCTACAGGAGCAAAGACATCAGTGTACTCAATCCCTTCTTCTTGTGTATATCCTTGAACAACTAGTCTTGCCTTGTTCTTGATGATAATGCCTCTATCATCCTTCTTATTCCTAAAAACCCATTTGGTTCCAATGGTAGTCTTCCCATGAGGAAGAGGACAAAGGTTCCAAACTTTTTGTCTTTTGAATTGAAGCAACTCTTGTTGCATAGCTTCAACCCAACTTCCATCCTTTAGAGCTTCATTAACTTTCTTTGGCTCTATCTGGGATAAAAAACATTTGCTTCATGGGTTTGTCCTCTTGTTCTTACCTCTGTGACAACATCTCCAATGATGTTTGTGGTGGGGTGAGACTTGTGGATCCTTAACTGAGGGATCACAGCAAGTTGCTGAGAAAGATCCAGATTTGAGAAATTTAGATCTGGCATAGATGATTCACCCTCCACATCACCACACTTATCAAGATTTACTTGATCCAATGAATGTGTGACATCATTGATGTTGTCATCTACGGTGTGGTTATTAGCATCAAGGAATTCCTGATCACTTTCACCATCACCATTGTTGTCTTCCACAATTGAGGTATCGTTATCTGGTTGTAGAGCCTCTGAGCTGGAATTTGAAGGCACCCCAAATGTATCAGCTGAATTTGCCATTGTAGTGCTGATAGAAACCTCATTTGCTGAAGAAGTTCCAACTGGAGCTGAAGATGTATGAGTTGAAGGTGTTCCTAGCTCAAATCTTGGATCAGGATCACCTGTATTTAAATTTTCTGCAGATCCTGAAACATTCTCATAAGATTTGTTAAAACAGTTGGTAACTAAATCAAGATCAAATAGCCAATCAGGGCCAGAACCAGCCACACAGGGTGTGTGTTCATTGAAAGTCACATTGGCTGACTCCTCAACAATTCTAGTTCTGAGATTGTATACTCTATAAGCCTTAGCTTGGGAAGAGTATCCAATGAAGTGTCCATCATCTGATTTCTCAGCAAACTTGGCAATTTGATCCTTGGTATTCAAGATGGTGCAGGGACATCCAAATGACCTGAGAAAACCAATGAAAGGTTTTCTCTTGTGCCAAAGTTCATAAGGAGTCTTACCATTTGTCTTAACTACTAAAACTCTGTTTTGCACATAGCAAGCAGTATTTACTGCCTCTGCCCAGAAGGTGATGGGCAGTTTAGAGTCAGACACCATAGTTCTTGCAGCTTCAATTAATGTCCTGTCTCTCCTCTCAGCAACACCATTTTGCTGAGGAGTCCTGGGAGCACTATATTGTCTTGTAATACCTTTTTCATCACAAAATGTATCAAGGATTTGATTCTTGAATTCAGTCCCTTGATCACATCTTATGGTTTTGACCTTGTGATTACTTTGATTCTCAATTTTTAAGATGAAGTTCTTCAGAATCTCAGGGGTTTCATCCTTAGTCCTAAGAAAAAAAACCCAAGTGAATCTTGTAAAATCATATGTGATCACTAAACAATAAGAGGTCCTTCCTAGACTCATTACACTGGTGGGGCCAAAGAGATCCATATGTAATAAGTGTAGGGGAGTAGTGATGGAGTTCCTTTCCTTAGGCTTGTGAGATACCTTATGTTGCTTCCCTTTCAGGCATGCAACACAATGATCATCACTTGTAAACTCTTTCTTTGGTATTCCAGTTACCAAATCATGTTTAATTAGTTTATTCATGTTCTTAAAGTTTACATGGCACATTCTTTTATGCCATAGGAAAGACTCATCACTATTTGCTTTAGATAGAAAGCATGAAACTTCTCCAGAGGGAGATGTTTCTTGCAAATCCATCTTGTACATGTTCCCTTTCCTGGGGGCTCTAAGCAGGATGTGCTCATGAGGAATGACCACTCCAGGCTTGAGAACAATGCACTCATGCTCAGTAAAGAGCATATTATGACTCTGATCACAAAATTGGGATACACTCAGAAGATTGTACCCAAGCTCCTTGACAAAGTTTACCTTTTCAATGTTGAGCTTACCATTTGTGACCTTGCCCCTTCCAGAAATATAACCACCTTCATCTCCTCCAAAAGCAACTGGTCCCCCATCAATTCTCTCAAAGTTATGGAGTAGTGACCTATTGCCTGTCATGTGCCTGGAACAGCCACTATCAATGATCCAGACATTCTTGTTTGTCTTGAGTTGTTCCTGCACAAAGAATATGATTAGTTACATTTGGAAACCCAAGCCTTACTTGTCTTGGGCTCACTAAGTATAATAGAAGGTAATGCAACAGTAATAGATCCTATGGTTGTGCTAGAGGGATCTGGAGCTGTTGTTGATGGAGAAACTTCAGTCACTTGGTCTTTCTTAGACTTCCACACCACCTTTGGAGTCTTGGACTTGACCTTCAAAACCTTGGAAGCTTTTGGGACTTCACAAGTTTTGATGACTGAACCTTCGAAAGATTCTACAGTCTTTGATTTGGAGCTTCCAAAGGAAACAAATTTTCCTTCCGAAGCTTGAATCTTCTTGAAACTCTTTGAAGTCTTTGTATTGGTCATATGGACAGTACTTATAGGATTATATGGACAATCCTTAGCAATGTGAGAGGTACTTTCACACATGACACACAACATTTTCTTCTTCACAAGAGTCTCCTTATGAGAGCAAGACTGTCTTTGGTCACATCCCTTCTCCACCTTCATCTTTGTAGATGCTGAGACAATTCTTTTGGGCTGTGAACAGTTCTTGGAGTTTGATGGTCTAGGCTGTGCAGCAGTGGTACACAACTGATCAGTCTTCTTCCTGGTACTGAGATGATTTGAACAGGAACCAGAACTCTCAGCTGAAGAGTTTTGGTTGATGTCTTCAGTCTTTACTACTTCAAACCCTGCAGAGATAAAAACTTGTTTCTGCTTAGAGTCAAAAGTAGCCTTGATCTCTTGAGCCTTCTTTGCTTTTCTTTTGCTCTTCCTGATCAGGTTCTTTCTCTTTGACTTGGTCATCACAGTAGTTTTCTTCTCCTCAGAAGGATAGTGGACCTTAGTAGAATCCTCCTCTTCACTCTTCTCAAAGGAATTCTTCACTATCTCTTCTTCATCCTCTTCACTTATAGGATCTATGAGAGGAAGCTCATCTTCACAAGTTCCACACCTAGGAGATCTTACAGACCAGATTGTGTGTGGAGGAGCTATCTCATTTGATCCCAGTCCCTATCTATTTTGATAACACACCTTATTGTGCAGGGATGAGGATATCATGTTTTTGAAGGTCTCTTCTTCAAGAACACTCTTTTCTGCCCTGGCTTTGCTGATCACAAGCTCAGCCTGGCACCCAGTCAGCTTGGTTATGAGATCTTGGATTTGAGTCCTAAAATCTATATGTTCATGTTTTAGAACTGAAATGGTTTTCTCTAAGTCCTCTATCTTTAGCTTATAATCATTTTCAGACTTTCTAAAATCAGATTTTAAAATGTTTAAGGACTCAAGATCAGATCTCATGTCCAAGTTATAGGACCTGTATCTATTAACTTTAGCAATGCATTCAGGAGTACAGAGATGTTCCAATACTTGGCTTCATCATGATCTGCCATTAGTGCTTGGTTTGGAGAAGCATCTTCCACCTGAAAGCTCCAGTCAAAGCCTCCTTCTTCAACAGCAATAGCAGCTTGTTGCTTTGGCTTCTCATTCTGAGGGGCTTTGTCATTATAGTTTGGTCTGGTTTGTGCTTGGCCACCATTTGTTTTAGGTGCCTTACACTCTCTAGCAAAGTGGCCCATCAAGTTACAGTTGTAACACTTGACTTTGCTTTTATCCAAGCCAAACTTTCCACTGGTTGCATTGCTTGGAAACCTCCTTCCAGTTCTCTTGTAGAACTTCTTGGCTCTATGAGTGAGAAGCGCCATCTACTAAACTATTTCCATATATTCCAGGTCATCTGGATGGATACAATTCAGGTCTTCAAGAGTGAAAAGAGAGTTACCACAACTTTCATCAGAAGACACAAAAGCTTGAGAAGAGCTTGTCTCTTGGAATGGGCTTCCTTGAGTGTAGTTCTCCCTAGGTGTCTCTGGGAAGGTGATGAAAGGACCCTTTGGTGAGTTGTCAGGGTAGCATATGAGATGATGTTGGGGTTCTATGCTATCCCTTTCAACCACATGCAGGGCTGAACCCAATTGATTGTTGGAGTTGCCAGATGAACCTTGCATGTTCATCTCCATCTGGTAGCCACTGAGAATCCCATATAACTCTGTCAGAGTAAGAGTTTTGAGATTTTCAATCCTCTTGATCACCACATAGTAGTGTGTCCATTGCCTAGGAAGTGAGGACATGAACTTCCTTACAATGTCTCTGTTTTCAATAAGAACTCCTCCATCCACAAGGGTATCCACTATCTCAACATACCTGAAGTATTGCTGAGTCATGGTTTCATCTGTTTTGAAGGTGAAGTTTTCAAACTTCTGCTTCAGGAGATCCTTCTTGTTCTCCTTGGCTTCAGAGGAGCCTTCATAAATCAGTTTTAGTGCATCCCACAGCTGTTTAGCTGTTTTGCACTTCTTGAAACTGAAGGGGTTTTAACAAGTTTATCAAAGTTGTTTAACCATTTTAAACATAAAACGCAACGGATAATCATTTTAACATCTTGTTAGAAGTTTACATAAAACATTTTATGTTGACAAAACCCTTTAAGATGGATCTATTTGCATGAACAAGTAACTAACAAAATAAGCAATGAAAGATAATGAAAACTACATTTCAAAGCTTTCTTTTGAGATGAGAAGGATGATGTTCTTGAAGCAAGACTCCAAATAGCAATCCTCAAGAAGTAATACCCCAAGCTCCTCTAAACACCCACTTGCTAGGTGGTGTTGCACCACTTAAAAGAAACTCTCTTCCAAGTCGATTTCCAGCCAAGAATCCCTGCTTGAAGGCTGAAAATGAGCTTGTTTGCAGCCCTAAAAACCGAGTTCTAGAGAGAGAGATGAGAGAATTTCTATAGCCTTTTGTGTGTGAGAGAGAAGTGTGTTTTCTTTGGAAGAGTGTCATGTGATGGTTGCTTGGAACAACTACCAAAATAGAGAGTTCAAAAGCCCCTTAGGGGCGGCCGAATTCACTCCCCAAAAGGGGAGTTTCCCTCTTATTTTTCATTTTATAAAATGTACACTTTCAACCTTATGTTTTTATAAAATTAAACCCCTTTTAATTTTATGACAATAACACACTACTATTTGTCATTGTTTAACTAATTTAAATAATGAAACAAATATCTCTCATGAACAAATTATCTATATATAATCTTGTTCATTTACAAAAGCAATGTCTTTAGAAAACCCGGTTTCTAAATTGGTGCTAATATTTATTCGTATGATCACATCGATGGACAAATATTTATTGGTGTTTGTTTGGCTTGTTATTGGGTATGACCCGACTTGGATCATATCACACTAGCCACATCAATTTAATATGTGTCTTGGGCAGATCATTCCTTTCAATCTCCCACTTGCACAAGATTCATAGTAGATTGATGCAAGCAGCAAATAACGCCTAGCAACGGTTTGCTACCCCTAGTGTATATGATTAAGTGCCATTCAATAACATCATCCTCTTCAAGTACCTTACTTGAAATGTTTTAGGTGAATCAATCATCTATCCTTTTGTTTCAGATGTCATGTTGAATCCAGAGACACAGGATTGTCATTCTCCGATGATTCAAATTTAAAAGGCCTTAGACATCTAACTCTCAATGAATAAGAGGAACAAATTCCATCTTGACTACATACGTCTCTCACAATCACCTTATATCATACCTGAACCTAGCCTTATGTACTGCCAATCTTTCATAACAGTAAAGAACTAAGTCAAAGTACAATACTTGGTGAATATCAAGACCCAATATGTATCTCAGGTCTGAGGATGCAATGATATTCGCCTTTACTCAATATTTCTTATGACTAATCACAAAGATTCCATGCAGAAATAATTGAGAGCGGGTCAGTCCTATATCTATATCCCATAGATATCAATGAACTTTGGTAGCAACCTCTTGCTCTATATTCATACCTTATGAATATCAACCAATCCAAGTTCATTATAGTCTTACATTCATAGTTGTTCCCACAAGTATGATCGACTACGGACGTTTAGAATAACTTATTTATTCATGGATTTAAAACATGCTAAAATAGAAGAACAAATGAAAGTTATAACCATACAATTAAGTCAAAAAAAAACATAAGTTCCAATATCCAAATACAAAATATAAAATCAAATCCAGTCACTAGAATATCTAAGTCCCATGGCACAAGCATGACCTTCATGCTTTGCCTTTTCAAGGAGTTTTGTGAGTGGATCCGCAATGTTTTTATCAGTGTGAACTTTGCGAATACATATCTTTCCCTTTTCAACTTCATCCCTTATGTAGTTGAATCTCCGCTCAATGTGCCTTGTTTTATGATATGCACGGGGTTCCTTGATTTGTGCAATCGCACCCTCGTTATCACAAAGAATCTCTAGAGGATCCTGAATGGAAGGTATTACCCCTAGATCGGCTATGAATTTCTTCAACCATGCAGCTTCCTGTCCTGCCAATGAAGCGGCGATGTATTCTGACTCTGTAGTGGACAATGCTACGACTTCTTGCTTTGAGCTTTTCCAAGAAACAGCTCCCCCATTCAGGATAAAGATGTACCCCGATTGAGATCGTGAATCATCTCGATCGGTTTGGAAACTCGCATCCGTGTAACCCTTTACAACGAGTTCCTCTTCACCAGACCCGTAGATCAAGAACATATCCTTAGTCCTCCTTAGGTACTTTAGGATGTTCTTGACAGCCATCCAATGACCATCACCAGGATTTTGCTGGTATCTACTTGTCATGCTTAAAGCGTATGATACGTCCGGTCTAGTGCATATCATTGCATACATGATGGATCCTATAGCAGATGCATATGGGATTGCCTTCATTCTATTCTGCTCTTCCTTTGAGCTTGGACATTGAGTCGTACTCAATATTGTCCCTCTCTGAATAGGTACAGTACCTTTCTTAGAGTTTTTCATCTTGAACCTTTTCAAGATTTTGTCAATGTATGCACTTTGATTCAAACCAATCAGCCGCCTCGATCTATCCCTATAGATCTTTATTCCCAGAATATAGGCGGCTTCACCAAGATCCTTGATGGAAAAGCAGCTTCCAAGCCAGGCTTTTACACCTTCCATTGTTGGAACGTCATTCCCAAACAGTAGAATGTCATCGACATATAATACTAGGAAAGTTATTATGCTCCCACTAGCCTTCTTATACACACAAGCCTCATCAGCATTTTTGATGAAGCCAAATTTCTTGACTTCCTCATCAAAACGGTGATTCCAGCTTCTTGACGCTTGTTTCAATCCATAGATTGATTTCTTTAACTTGCATACTTAATTAGGATGTTTTGGATTAACAAAACCTTCAGGCTGAACCATATAGACATCTTCCTCAAGATATCCATTCAGGAAAGCGGTTTTGACATCCATTTGCCAAATCTCATAATCATAATGAGCAGCTATGGCAAACAATATCCTTATTGACTTTAGCATCGCAACAGGTGAGAAAGTTTCATCATAATCAACTCCTTGAGTTTTAGTGAAACCCTTTGCTACAAGTCTAGCCTTATAAGTATCCAAGTTTCCATGCATGTCAGTTTTCTTCTTGAAAACCCACTTACTTCCAACTACCTTGGAGTTGAGAGGTGGTGCAACAAGTTCCCAAACTTGATTGTCATACATGGATTGCATCTCAACATTCATGGCTTCAAGCCATTTGTCACAATCCGAATTGGACACTGCATCATGGTATGTGGTTGGTTCATCTGATTCTACCACATAGCATCCATCCATGAAAAATCCGTATCTTTCAGGTGGATTACTAGTTCTACCACTTCTGCGAACGTTTTATGTGTATTGATCAACCACTTGATCATCTTCAACATCCTTATGTTGGGTGCTTGTTTCAACCAAACGTGCATCGGGTTGTGGTTCTTGATCCTCCTCAAGATCCACTGTTCTACTGCTAGTTCCTTCCATAAGGAACTTTGCTTCTAAGAATTCACCCTTTCTGGCAACAAACACCTTTTGTTCTAGTGGATCATAGAAATAATATCCCATAGAATCTCTAGGGTATCCTACAAAAATACACTTGGTGGATCGGACTTCCAATTTGTTTGGGGTGGGAGTCTTAACATAAGCCTCACAACCCTAGACCCTTAGATATGATAGGGATGGAACTCTTCCATGCCATATCTCAAAAGGTGTCCTTTCCACCTTTTTGGTTGGGGCCATATTTAAAATACGGGTCGCGGAGAGCAAAGCAAAACCCCAAAATGATAGAGGTAATGTGCTTCTAGCCATCATAGATCGAACCATATCTAATAAGGTTCGATTCCTCCTCTCAGACACACCATTATGTTGTGGTGTTCCGGGTGGAGTGAGTTGTGAGACAATCCCACAACTCCTAAGATGATCTTGAAAGGCATCACTTAGGTATTCACCTCCTCTATCGGTACGAAGAACTTTAATCGACTTGTTGAGTTGATTTTCTACTTCATTCTTGAAGATTTTGAACGTTTCAAAAGCTTCATCTTTGTGCCTTAATAAGTACACGTACCCATAGCGACTATAATCGTCGGTAAAGGTAATGAAGTATCTTTCACCATTCCTAGTCATTGGCATAAAAGGACCACATACATCCGAATGTATGATACCTAATAAATCTTTTGCCCTTTCGTTAGTTCCACTAAAGGGTGCCTTAGTCATTTTTCCTTGTAAACAAGATTCACATACATCAAATGAATCACATTCATTTGTTTTTAAAAGACCATTCTTTTGAAGTGTTTGTATACGTTTCTTGTTTATATGACCAAGACGACAATGCCAAAGATAGGTATCACTCAAATCCAACTTGAGTTTCTTGGTGTTAGTTTGGTAAAATGAACTATTTAAAGTATTTCATAAATACCATTAATGGGAATAGCTTTAAAATAGAACATATCATTTAAAGAAACATGAATATCATTTTCAACAAAAGATAATACATAACCATAATGTCTTAATTGGGAAACAGAAATAATGTTCCTAGTCAAACTAGGAGCATACAAAACATTCTTCAAAGTTACTTCCAAACCACTTGGAAGTTTTAGGATGTATTCCCCACGAGCTTCAACTTTGACTTTGGTTCCATTGCCCATGAAGAGGCTAACATCCCCTTGATTGAAGTCCCTACTTCTTTTGAACTCCTGCAACAAATTGCAAATATGAGTTCCACATCCGGTATCCAATACCCATGTGTTGGAAGATATGACATTAAGATCAATATGAATCATGTAAATTGTACCTGAGGTTTGCCCCGCATCCCTCTTTTCCTTCAACTCTTTGAGATAGACTGGACAATTTCTCATCCAATGCCCTATCTCACCACACTTGAAGCATGGGTCGTTTGCAGCAACCTTTTGCTTCTTCTCCTTGGGCTTCGGAGGTTCTGCCCTAACAACCATCTTCCCTTTTCCCCCAACGTGCCCCTTTCCTTTGGCAACAATTGCCTTAGGAGGGGGTTGAGACCTTTTCTTCCTCCCACCTTCATTGATGGTGAGAACGGGTAAAACCCTTTTACCCATTCCCGCCTCGGCCGTTTTGAGCATTGAATGAAGTTCATTTATGCTCTTGTCCCATCCCTTCATGTTGTAGTTCATGACGAATGCCTCAAACCTTTTAGTTAGGCCATAAAGGATCAAATCCGTGGCCAACTCCTTAGAGACAGGACAATTTAGCCTTTGAAGGCGGTCGATGTGGCTTTTCATCTTAAGAACATAAGATGAAACCGATTGGGATTCCTCCATCCGACATGCATGAAGTGCTCGAACCGTTTCGAAGCGCTCCACCCTAGCTTGTTGCTGGAACGTTTCCCGCAACTTGGTGATCATGTCATAAGCTCCATGGAGCTCATACTCCTTTTGGAGGTCGGGTGTCATACTTGCTAACATTAGGCAAGAGACTTGGATGGAGTCTTCCACATATCTAACCCAATCGTTATAGGCCTCTTCATCTTCCTCGTTGGGTTCATCGGGGATGGGATCATCAAGGATGTAGGCCCGCCTTTCTTGCTTGAGAACGATTCTCAAGTTGCGGTACCAATCCATGAAGTTGTTAGGTGTTAGACGATCCCTTTGAAGGATCGCCCTCAGAGATTGGTTGTTTTGGTTTGGTACATCGTTATTAGCGTTGTTGTTGTCGGCCATCTACAAGATTTTACAAAGTTCATTTTTAGTATTTGTTGATATAATTATATTTCATTTAATCAATACCCTTTGATGTCTCATAGACAATTAATAAATAAAATTTTAGAATCCAACGTTATATTTAAATATTGGTTAGGTGACCTTTATCCCATTATTTAAATCAACAAGGTAGTCATGAATGACAATTGCAACCTATTGCAACTTCTAATGGTATGGGATCGTTTGAACATCTTATGTTTAAAACGACATGTTTATCCCATCAACACCTTTGAAAAACATATTTTAGGTGATCCATTCAATATATTTCACAAATCAAGTCGTCCTACTTACACACACGTGTGAGTTTATTATATAAGTGGTTAGGTGATCTTTATCCCACAAACATAGTATTCTCACCTCAAGTTACAAGTTCCCTCAAAGTGGTTAGGTGACCTTTATCCCACTAAGAGTTTGCAAGTAACCTAAGTGTTGTGTAAGGATGGTGTTAAACTTGTTTCCAAAAGGGATTTACATTTTCACAATCCTAGTTTAGAAAGCTCTATGTACCATATGATTGTATGCATTCAACCATATGGTACCCTATTGGTTCTTTTAAATAAAACCCATTTTATTTTGCAAATCATTAATCCTTTTATAAAACAATTCTATTTGTGCTCAATGATTTGAGAACCATTTGCTTGTTATAGCTTGTATTAATTGACGGTTTGTTAATCACATCCAAATATTCAAAACAAACATCAACATAAGCAATCAACCAAGCATAAACAAACCATTCACATATGCATAACAAAGCGTACTAAATTGAGCACACTTGTTAGCCAAAACAAGTGTGTCAAAAGGTCTTGTCCTAAGGGTTAAGAACATGACACAAGGATGGCAAAAGGACTCCCACTTGAAACCACATCTTCAAGCATCCTCTTTGTCCATCTTTTCTTCAAATCTTGATCTTGAGCATCCTTACAAAATATGTATCCTAATACAATTTTCTAATAAAGGAAAAACTCCTAATCTATTTATTACAAACAAAATGAATAAATAAATTACAAAACAAGACTTTCAACATATAATAAGATTATTACATAACCAAATGAATAAAACATGACAATCAATCCATCAATCCACAAGGTCAAGGCTTTGTTATGCATAACCAAACAACATATCCCAAAAGGAAATCATCCAACTCAAGCATGGCTTCATGTAATTAAAAAATCCAACCAAAAAATATATATATATTTTTTTATATACACTGCTGTCGCACAGCAGCATAAAAAAATTGGATTTTTCAATTTTTTAACAAAATTAAAACCACAAGATTCAAGCCATCTCAATGCATATAAGATTAACCAACTTGAATCAAGAGAAACCAAGTTAAATCTTGAGTTCTAGGGTTTCTAATAACCCAAGAAAAGACACAAAACGATCTAAAGAAGTTAGTGTCCATGCAACCGGCTCTAGATGCCATTGAAGGGGTTTTAACAAGTTTATCAAAGTTGTTTAACCATTTTAAACATAAAACGCAGCGGATAATCATTTTAACATCTTGTTAGAAGTTTACATAAAACATTTTATGTTGACAAAACCCTTTAAGATGGATCTATTTGCATGAACAAGTAACTAACAAAATAAGCAATGAAAGATAATGAAAACTACATTTCAAAGCTTTCTTTTGAGATGAGAAGGATGATGTTCTTGAAGGCAAGACTCCAAATAGCAATCCTCAAGAAGTAATACCCCAAGCTCCTCCAAACACCCACTTGCTAGGTGGTGTTGCACCACTTAAAAGAAACTCTCTTCCAAGTCGATTTCCAGCCAAGAATCCCTGCTTGAAGGCTGAAAATGAGCTTGTTTGCAGCCCTAAAAACCGAGTTCTAGAGAGAGAGATGAGAGAATTTCTATAGCCTTTTGTGTGTGAGAGAGAAGTGTGTTTTCTTTGGAAGAGTGTCATGTGATGGTTGCTTGGAACAACTACCAAAATAGAGAGTTCAAAAGCCCCTTAGGGGCGGCCGAATTCACTCCCCAAAAGGGGAGTTTCCCTCTCATTTTTCATTTTATAAAATGTACACTTTCAACCTTATGTTTTTATAAAATTAAACCCCTTTTAATTTTATAACAATAACACACTATTATTTGTCATTGTTTAACTAATTTAAATAATGAAACAAATATATCTCATGAACAAATTATCTATATATAATCTTGTTCATTTACAAAAGCAATGTCTTTAGAAAACCCGGTTTCTAAATTGGTGCTAATATTTATTCGTATGATCACATCGACGGACAAATATTTATTGGTGTTTGTTTGGCTTGTTATTGGGTATGACCCGACTTGGATCATATCACACTAGCCACATCAATTTAATATGTGTCTTGGGCAGATCATTTCTTTCAGAAACCTCTGTACACAGAGTTTGGAAGGGCAGTTTGAAGAGCAGTCATGGCTTTTCTATCAATCTCTACTCTCTTCCTATCTTCATCAGAGTAGTTAGCCACATCTTTGGGGATCATACCAGCACCAGTAGCAGAAGGAGTGCTGGGTATGAAAGGTCCATTTTCAACAGATTCCCACATTCTTGAGTCTAGAGACCTGATGAAACCTTCCATTCTCATACACGAGGTATCAAAGTCATCAAGAGTGATCAGTGGGGACTTGTTCATGGTTCCTGTTTCCATATCAGTCTTTGAAATGGATGCCATTTGAAAGTTTAGTATTTGTGTGTGTGAGGGATCTTAAGATGGTGAGATCTTATATCAAGAGCTTGAAATGCTCTGATACCAATTGCAGGACCGGTTAAGGGCTTAAAAATTACAACATAACAACACAAAGAGGAAATTAACCAAACTTGATCAAACAGTAAACTGGATTAACCACAATAATGATACAAAGAACACAAGTAATAATAAAGAGACAAAACAAGAGATTTGGGTTTCAAGGATGCAGTATATTGCTTTCTCAAGTTCTATTACAAGTGTTACAAAGCATAAAGAAAGATACCAGAACAAGGAATACTTATACTACAACCTACAGCCGGCTATACTTTGAAAGCCAACTGGATACAATTGATTAGACATAAACAAAATCAATTGTAGAATCAAAAGGCATATCTGCCTTTTGACCTTGTGACTGTGGCATGCCATAGCTCATATCCTTATCTATTACAAAAAGGATAAAGTACATAAAGTAGAAAGTTACAGACTCAAGACCTCAATATACAGTTACCAAAAGCATGGACCTTTTCACCAACTCATGTAAGTTGGTGACTTTACAGAGATGCAGCGGAAAGGTGTCCAGCTTTATGGAACAGTACATCAGATAAAGCATGTTACTAAAAGTCTTCGGAAGAAATCTGTCTTCATAGGATGAAGCTTCGGAAGACTTTGTCTCTGAGGCTTCGGAAGACTTCATATTTGGCTTCGGAAGATATTGGTCTTTGCTTCGGAAGATTTTACACTTAGAATATTTCTAGTGCGTGGTGTAAAACTTCCGAAGCATTTCTACTTCAGTTCTTTAGTGCATTGCTTGCAGAGAGACTTTGGATGTTTTGGTTTGTATCAGACTTAAAGGAATCCTTACAACATCCACTAACATTCACATCATCGCATAGAACATTAGAATCAACTAACTTACAACCACCAGCGCTACTACCCTCATTTGGATCATTTGATGCAGCTAACACTTCAAATGGGTTACTAGAGACAACTTGGTCCATACTTTTAACATCTTTCTGCACGCACGAAGATGCCCCCTTCTCTACTCTTTTATTTTTGTCATTAACTGGCCTATATTCAAGCTTCTGTTTATGTTTCTCAACCGGGATTCCAAGTTTCCTAGCAGCTTTTTTCCCCTAGACCTCGACAAATCCTTCACTATTAGGTTTAGAAATAACCTTCTTCCTCATCTCATTATGCGGACACATAGCCGAATCATGGCCAATTATGCAGCTATGAACACAACGAGGAGGCTGCCTCTCATACTCAACATCAACCTTTTCCACAAGAATAGTCTCACCCTCTAACGATGGGATCCCAACCGTAATAACCTCCTTGAATTCTTTCTCTGCTCAAATTTCCACCATAGCACGTGCATAACTACTTCTGCCCCAAGAATTTAAACACATCGAAGTCGTATATGTATCAAGCCTTTTAGGATTACCTACTTTAGACATAAGCATACTCAAACCATCATCTGTATAAGCCGAGATAGGAACCCCATGTAGCTTGACCCAAACAAAAACCGATTTAATATCATCCTTTTTGAGTTTAACAGTAGGGGACCAAACATTTAAGAATATAGGTGAGTTTTTAATCAACCAGGGGCCACCTCCAAGAACTCCTAACATACCTTTATTATCCGCAAACTGGAAGAAATAGAAACCATCCGCATTCATCATAACTTTCTGGAGACCATATTTCTTCCAATTGTTTGGAACAAAGAAATCCACCGCTTGATAAGACTCCCGATCACCAAGGAAATACCCATATAGAGTATTAGCAAGCTTAGACTAGACTTTCCTAACCAATTCAGATGATAACACCACATTCACTCCTTCCTTGATAGAATCTGATTCAAGAAAACGAAAATTAACACTTTTAGTGTCACTAGTACCTGTCTTAACCGAATCAGCATAAAATATTATGACATCTCCAGCGTTGTTAGGGTTGTTAAGAGTTAAAACGGACAAATTTTTAGAAACCCTAGTTGTTACATTCAAGTTAGGGTTTATCGTAAAAGCTGTAGACTCTTGTGGCTCCTTCTTCTCAACATCCAACATCAAATCCACATCATTAGACCCTTCATTCATAATCATGCTTTGTTTAGTCTTCTTCAAAATACTCTAAACCACCAGAACCCTATCTATATTCTTTATTTTAGACGCCAAAGAATTAGCCTCAATGCATGCAAACCCTAAACCAAACCAATCGAATCAAGAACCCTTAAAAGGTTAATAAAATTCGTACTAATCAAGCTAAGTTATTAAACAATAACCGCGAAAAGTTATAGATCTATTAAGTAATCAGGGAAACAAGATTCATTGACTGGTGGAAAACTAATAAGAACAAGAAAACCCGAAATCAAGAATCTCAACTTGTTAAACACGCTCGTACCACAAATATTGTAGTCACAAGATGTTTAACAGACGATTAATTAATGACTAGGGTTACAAGAACAGCAAAAAAGAAATCAAGAACCAAGATTCAAGATTCAAGAAAATGAAGAACACCAAAATCGCCAAGAACGCCCAAAACCCTAAATCAAGCGAATGAGTATGGTTACAAGAACAGCAAAAAACGAATCAAGATTCAAGAATTAAGAAACCCAAGAACACCAAAATCACCAAGATCGCCCAAACCCTCTATAGAATGAATGTTTTGATTGCTTGTGACATGAATCATGTGTACATGAGATGAGATCATACTAGTCTTTAATTCTCATTGAGTGTTTCGAATGATTTTTTAGACTAGACATAGACTAATACAATGTTGATAATAAATATAGTTGTCCACCTAAACTCATGCATGGTTTTAATAATTGTTTTAAACAATGACCGGTTTATCCTGTTTTGGGTGTATTGAGATGATTTGTATGTACCCCACACTTGATTGTATGTTAAGATCAATCCTCCTCAAAATTTACTAGAAAACACTTGCAATACTTATGACCTAGTTACTTAGGAGTATAAATGCTCAATTTGATCCAGGATTCTTTTGATTTATTTACTAGGGATGTAGTCTAAAAGACTTTATTGATTGTTCATCCAAGAAGGATGTGTTCCTCTTTGGGAATTTTTTGGATCATGATATAGATCATTCAGGTCTGTGCTTAGCACAACAAAGAATGCCTAAGTGTACTCCAGGTCTATGATAATCATAACAAAAGAGACATATGTATGATTGAGCAATTTGTAAAATGTTTCACTTGGTGTATAATAGTTACTTTACAATAAATTTATATTGGATAGACCAATACTTACCATAAGCCAAGATGGCTGTTTGCTTAGCACATAACCATGAGACTTTAGCTCTTCATTGTTGTATGTTATGTTATGTGTCCCATGTTAAGCCTATCCACACATCAAACAAATATATTGTCAGTCTTTATTATTGGAAAATGACTCGAGTGAAGAATGAAGCTAGTGTACTATCATATCTCATGTGGTATCATGTATGATTTAAACATGGTTGTTATTTGAAAATTATGAATGTTTGTTTGATACTTGATTTTAAAAGATTATATGTTTGATAAGAAACTTGGACTTTGACAAAAACAAGCTTGTTTGATATTAATGATTTGAAAACATTACTAGTTTGATTCGTAGTTGATCATACCAAGAGACTAAACCAAAAATTCAAATCTTGTTGAATCAAATGGTTTTGTAAAAAGGTCAGCCAATTGATTATCTGTATGAATCTTGATCAATTTTATCAGACCCTTTTCTGAGTAATCTCTCAGAATGTGATATTTGATGTCTCTGTGTTTGGTTTTTGAATGTTGAATAGGATTGTCAATGATAAACATGCCAGCAGAATTGCTATGTGTATGGTTGTTTTATGAAAATTAAAACCACAATCAAGCATTTGGTTTTGAATCCAAAGCACTTGAGAACAACATGCAGAAGCAACTATGTATTCTGCTTCAGCTGTTGACAAAAAGACATTTGTTTGTTTCTTGCACTGCCAGAAGATTAATCTTGACTCAAGAAACCGACATCCTCCTATTGATAATTTTATGTTTTGATTGCATCCACCATAATAACTGTCTGTGTATGCATATAAAGAAAAATCTCCATCTTTTGGATACCACACACCAAGTGCTGGTTTGCCTTTTTAAGTATCTAAAGATTCTCTTTACTGCAGATCTACTTGGTATCTGGCACACATGCAAACTGGATACATTATGTCTAGTCTGCTTGCTGTTAGGTACATCAGGGAGCCTATCCTAGATCTGTAGAGCTTCTGATCAATTGATGTGCCTTCTGGATCAGGTCCAAACTTCAACCCAGTTGCAAATGGTGTTTTGCTTGATGTGCGATCAAACATGTTGTATTTCATCAATATCTGATTGACATACTTGCTCTGATTTGATGAAAATTTCTTCAACAGATTGCTTAACTTGAAGACCAAGGAAGAAGATAAGTTATCCTATTATACTCTTTTGGAATTTAGATTGCATAAGAGTTTCAAACTCTCTACAAAGTTTGATGTTGGTGGAGCCAAATATTATGTCATCCACATAGACTTGAACTACTAACAAATCTTGTCCTTTTATCTTAAGGAACAATGTTTGGTCAATCTTTCCTCTTGTGTACCCATTCTATAGTAGAAACTTAGATAAAGTTTCTTACACTTCCTAGGTGTTTGATGAAGACCATATAAAGCTCTATCTAACTTGTAGACTCTGTGATGAATGACTGGGTCTTCAAACCCTGGTGGTTGAGCAACATACCTCTTCATCTATATTTCCATAAAGGAATGCACATTTAACATCCGTTTGGAAGACAGTGAAGTTCTTGGATGATGCATATGCAAGGAACACTCTAATTGCTTCTAGTCTAGCTATAGGAGCAAAGACATCTTCATAATCAATGCCTTCCTCTTGAGTGTATCCTTGAGCAATAAGCCTTGCTTTGTTTCTAATGACAATCCTCTATCATCTGCTTTATTTCAGAATAGCCATCTTATGCCAATAGCACATTGACCTTCAAGTAGGTCAACTAACTTCCATACCTCTTGTTTTCTGAATTACTGTAATTCTTCTTGCATAGTTTCTATCCAACTGTTGTCTTTGAGTGTTTTTGTGATGTTTTTGGGTAGAGTGAGAGTTACAAGCAAATGTTTTCTATGTCAGATTGACTTATTGTCAGTCTGGTATTGAGGTCACCTATGATGTTTTCCAAAGGATGATCTTTATGAACTCTTGTTGTTTCAATTTGATCAACAAGGATGGTTGAATCAAGATTGTTGATTGTTTGATCTGGAGTTTATGGATGGACAAGGGTAATTGAAGTTGTGGGATTATCTATCTTTATGGGTTCATTGAATATGTGTGGAGAATCATGAAAGAACTCTAAGATTTCATCTTCATGATGTGTGTCTGGTAATGAATGATAATCATCATCTTCTTCAGTTGTGGTTGGTTGATGTGACTTTGGTTGGTTGTTTGGTTGTGGTTGAGTGGTCACAGGCGTTGATGAAGATAGTGTGTTTGGTGATATTCCTTTTGAGGTGTTTGCTTGTCCTGAAGGAGTTGTAACTGTGGTACTTGAAGGAGTGATATTTCTTCTCCTTGAAGGATCAATAGTTAAAGGAACATCATTTGCTGGAGGAGGTACCATTGGATATTTATGTCTTCTTGTGTACCTGAAACATCAAACTAAGATGTGTCAAATGATTTTGTTAGTGTGTCAATATCAAACAACCAGTCTGATCCAATGACTTTCTTTGGGAAAGAATGTTCATTAAAAACAATATTTGTTGTTTCTTCCACAAAATTAAGTCTTGGATTGTATACTCTATAAGCTTTTGAGCTTTTAGAATATCCAACAAAGAATCCTTCATCTGTTTTAAAGGAAAACTTGGATAGATGTTCTATGGTGTTTAATATAGAAACAAAACATCCAAATGCTTTAAGAAAGCCAATGAATGGTTTTCTTTTAAACATTAACTCATATGGAGTTTTGTTTTGTTCTTTAATATTTAATGTTCTATTTTGAATATAACAAGCTATATTAATTGCTTCAGCCTAAAACAATATGGGCAATAAAAAGTCATAAGATTCAGCTAGCATAGATCTGGCTGCTTCTATCAATGTTTTGTTTCTCCTTTCAGCTACTCCATTTTGTTGAGGAGTTCTTACTACACTGAATGATGACTGATTCCTTTCTCTGCACAAGAAGAAGAAATAAAGTCATTCTTAAATTCATAAAGATATAACTTTAAGATCCAATTGATTCTCAATCTTAGTGATAATTATTTGATTGAATTTTGTAGCAGAAAGAAAACCCATGTGAATCTTGAGTAATCATCTACAATAATAAGACAGTATTGCTTCTTTCCTATGCTTAAGATGTTAGTTGGGCCAAAAGGTCCATGTGAAGCAATTTAAGTGATACGTTGTTAGTGTTTACCAATTTAGACTTATAGGACACTCTGTGTTGTTTGCCTTTCAAACATGCAGTGTAGTGGTCTGTACAGAAGAATTCTTTTTATGGTAAACCCAATATTAAGTCATCTTCTACAAGTTATTTCATTTTGTTATAATTAGAGTGACCCAAATGTATGTGCCATATTGGGAAACATCTTCTGATGCTTTTGATAGTAAACATGTTTCAGGGGTTGATGCTAAAACAGTATTCATATCAACAATGTATGTTTTGCTATAAAGGGGTGTTTTTAAAAGGATACAATCTTTAGGTAATTGAAAACCCGTCTCGAGGATGTAGCAGTTTTTTGGAGTCAAATAAAGTGGCATAACCGTTATCACATATTTGGGACACACTTAGAAGATTGAACTGAAGGTTGGAACAGTAGTTGACATTTTCAAAGCTAATCAACTCATTTGATATTGTTCCTTCACCAATAATCTTTCCAGCTGTCTTATCACCTCCAAAGGCTATGTCTCCTCCATGTTTGCTTTTAAAATCTCGAAGGAGGGAACAATTGCTAGTCATGTGTCAGGAACATCCATTATCAACATACCAGAATGTTATCAATCATTCTTTGATGTCCCTGTAAAACCAAAGAAATTAGTTATATGGTTCAACCCAAGCCAAGATGGTATTGGGTTTTCTGTTTTTTCCCATAACACATATTTCTTCTAATGTGGCCTTGTCTGATGGTCTCGGAGTTCTAGATATACTACATTCCTTTGTGTTTGTTTAGCTCTATCTAAAGAAGTGCTTTGAGCTCTTCTCCTTTGAGAGCTTTTGACTCTATTTTGAGACTTATGTCTCCTTTGTTTTAAAGTTGTCATAGCATGTTATATCATTATTCAAAGCAACTTTAGTGTGAGGAGTTTGTCTTGGTGCTCTTCTTTGTTCTTTTTAGGAACAACTGTGTGTTTCTCAGTTGATTTCTCAACTGGAGCTTGTTTGGTTCGCTTCTTATTTTTCTTGTTGAAGAAGCAACTCGCAGTACTATGATTGTTTCTTTCATAAATTGAATAGTAATTGTGAAAGTGGCAAGATTTAGTAATGTGATTGTTCATGTTACAGTACTTGCAATATTTACCATATTTGCATTTGTTAATGTTGTGTGTGTATTGACAACACCACTCACAATATGGTAAATTTACATTTCCTTGTTTGTTTATAACTTTTGATTTTAAATTTGACATTAGAGGTATATCAAAAGTTACAGTTGTTTGTTTTTGCTGAATGGGAGCTTTGTCTTTCCATTTGTGTGTTTTAGTGGAAAATCGCGCTTTTCTTCCACCTGAGCAGATGTTAAAACCTTTAGTCTGCTTTGTTTGTTTTGTTGGTGTATCAACCACACTTGGAACTTTTATAGTTTCAGTAATTGGTGATTTGACTCATCGTCCAATAGATCAACATCCATAATCTGCTGTTTGTTGATCAAATTTATTATTTTCTCCTTGATAAAAATCTCTTGGTTTGATATGTGAAGGTGCTTAACGTTTAACAAATTTTATCAAAGGTGTTTGTGATATTAATGCTGATTTTGATGATGATGATGATGATGATGATTATCAATCCTGTCATGTGGGTCAAGAGACTCACCCTATTGGTTGGTCATTGATTCAGATAGAGGTATATAATTTTCATTATAAGGTGGGTTGACCTTATTATATCCTAAACCTAAAGGGTTTTTAAAAGCCCTTTGTTGAGCAATAAGTTCTTCAAACTTCTTGTTGCTCCCCTGAAATTTTTGAAGTTTCACTTCTGTTTCAGCTTGTACGGTTTTTTACTGAGTCAAAGATTCAAAGAGTTGCTCAACTTGAGCTGCAAATGATAATTTTTCAGACATTAATTTGTCCAAATCATTTTGTAATGAAAGAATTTTAATCCCGTATTGTTTTTGTTCTAATTTTAGACTTCCATTCAAAATGTTTGTTTCAATTACTTTCTTAAAAAGTATGTCTGCATGGACTCTGTATCTACTGACTTCGTTAATGCATGTTGTGTACAAAGGTTTTCCCTTACCTCTTTCGGGATTTCAGAGATCTTTTTGCAGGACCGGTTAAGGGCTTAACAATTACAACACAACAACACAAAGAGGAGATTAACTAAACTTGATCAAACAGTAAACTGGATTCACCAAGATAATGATACAAAGAACACAAGTAATGATAAAGAGATAGAACAAGAGAATTGGGTTTCAAGGAGGCAGTATATTGCTTTCTCAAGTTCTATTACAAGTGTTACAAAGCATGAAGAAAGATACTAGAACTTGGAATACTTATACTACAACCTACGGCCGGCTATACTTTGAAAGCCAGCTGGATACAAATGACTAGACACAAACAAAATCAATTGTAGAATCAAAAGGCATATCTGCCTTTTGACCTTGTGACTATGACATGCCATAGCTCACATCCTTATCTATTACAAAAAGGATAAAGTACATAAAGTAGAAAGTTACAGACTCAAGACCTCAATGTACAGTTACCAAAAGCATGGACCTTTTCACCAACTCATGTAAGTTGGTGACTTTACAGAGATGCAGCGGAAAGGTGTCCAGCTTTATGGAACAGTACATCAGATAAAGCATGTTACTAAAAGTCTTCGGAAGAAATCTGTCTTCATAGGATGAAGCTTCGGAAGACTTTGTCTCTGAGGCTTCGGAAGACTTCATATTTGGCTTCGGAATATATTGGTCTTGGCTTTGGAAGATTTTACACTTAGAATATTTCTAGTGTATGGTGTAAAACTTCCGAAGCATTTCTTCTTCAGTACTTAGTGCATTACTTGCAGACAGACATTGGATGTTTTGGTTTGCATCAGACTTAAAGGAAACCTTACAAACTCCCCCTAGGCTGATGCTACCAAAACATTTAGTAGATCTTCAGATGTTAGTAGTCTTCAGCACAATCATGACCATACCCTTCTTCATTAGATGGTCAGTATCATTCAGACCTTCATAGTATCTTCTCATCTCAAAGAGATCATGTAGAGGTAAGTTGATTATGTCTTGCCATGTATAGACATTCTCAACACCTTGATCTCTGATTACATGCCATCTTTCTGGATTGGTAGAGAAGGTCCAGGATAAGATGGGTGTCTCAGTTGCCAGAGGAGCCACTTGCATTGGAGTTGATTGGGCTGCCTCTTCATGCACTTCCTCAGGTTGAGCGTACTCAGCCTGAGGTATAGAGGTAGATGATTTAGGCTTCTTCTTCTTAGACTTTGGTTTAGAAGGCATCCTCTTCTTTCTCTTAGATGACTTTAACTGAGAAGACTGGTCTGCAGCACCTTGTTGATCATCCTTGTCTTTCTCGGTTGGGTGTTCCTCCCTCACAGGTTCAGAAGGAGAGGGAGTTTGACCCTGCTTTGGATCAGAAGATGAAGCTTGCTGAGGCTCAGCAGGAGGTCCGGGTTTAGTTGTCTCAGGTTGTTCAAACTTAACCTCCACTTCAGGTGGGACTTGACTTGGAAGAGAGTGTAAGTCAATCAGTTCACCACTCTTAATCTTCTGCTTGATTACCCTTATATGCTCATCCATTGTGGATAGAGACATAGGGCCAAGTCTCCTTCCGGAGAATCCATATAGCTTCAAGAAGCTCATCATCCTTTTTCTATCAGCAGACTTCTTCATACTCTTTTGGATGATAGCTCTTGACTTTGCAGCTTCTTCCCTTAGCTTCTTCTTAGTTGTCTTTCTCTCCTTGACTAACTCAAGCTCAAGTTGTTTTAAGTACTCAAACTTAACAAATTCATAGGATACGGGAAGAAGTGCATCTGCCTGAGAGAAGCCTGTGGCACTCAGGTAGTTGATCATTTTGATCCTATCTTCTTCTTTGTCTACCTGAGGTTCTTGTGGAGCCACATCTTCTTGTACATGGCTTTCTTGAACTGGGGAGAGAGTGGGAGCATGCTTGTAGAGTCTTTTCTGTCTCTTCTCCTCTTTGAATTGGAGAAGAAACCTTGCATCCTCCTTTTCCTTCATCTCTCTTGACACTTCCATGTCAGCCAGTTCATTTAGTTGTTCTAAGGGGAGAGAAATGATTTCATCAATGTCATAGTTCCTGGTCTGCAGATAAGTAATCCTGACTGCCCTTAACTCATCATCTTGAGTATTTGGTCTGGGGGCAGCCCTGATTGCAGCTTGCATAAAGCCTGAAGACCTAGAGGAACTTTCTCCCCTTAGCTTCCTTTTCTCATCTCTCTCTTCCTCCTCAATTTCCTTAGGAGTCAAAATTCCTTTTCCTTTTGTCACCCACAGACCTTTGTGACTCAGGGTGGATAGAGGTTTGGCCTTCATTGCTTGGTGTAGCATCCATGCTCTGGCCAGAGAGAGGCTGAGAAACACCTTCACCAGCAGGTGTCTCAGAAGGAGTGTGAATCTCTGCAGCAGTTGATGATGATGAGACAGAGGTCTCAGGTTTTGCCACTGGGCCTTTAGTCAAGGTTTCCCCTATGAAACTAATCTTAGGGTCCACCTCAACATCCAGTTGACCGATGACATTGCCTGATTGCCTAAGTCTCCTTTTTAAGCTGAACTCTGCCATGATCCTGTCTTCGATTCTTTGAGCCAATCTGTCAGCCTGTCTTGATTTGCTTGGATTGACAAGTGGCATATTGACTAGATCCAGCCTTTCATAGAAGTTCATGCTTTGAAAGTCAAATACTTCTTGTTGCCGTTGAACTCTATGAAGAATAAGGGCTCTTCTATCAGCATCATACCACCACCTTATGATGTAGTTTGAAGTTCCTTAAGGTGGGGATGACACAACCCTTGGTATACCTTCCTCAAAGAGACTCCTGATGATAGAATCTATAGAATCCACATTAATGTGAACTTGAGGAAGTTGCTGAGAATGCACAATTGCAAGTGAGGATGGTGAGTCCTCTATGTCCGTTCTCTGTGAAGAACTCCCAGGTTCTGTGGCTGCAATAACTTTCTCCCCCTTTTTGGTAGCATCACCCACTTGCATAGGTGAGCTGCAGGATAAATCAATCACATCCACAGGTTCTTGTGTTCCTTGTTGAGCTCTTCTTAAAGGTCTCCCAGCTAGTTTTTCCGTAAGATATGAAATCTGAAGTTGCTGATCATTGACCCTGTTTTGTATGGTAGTCACCTGAGATTCAAGGTGACTGACCTTATAGACTAAATAGGAGCATGTTTTTGACAGTTTTTGCACCTTTAGTCTCAAATTCCCCTCTTCTTCATCAGAAGAATCATTGGGGGATGAGATGATTGGACCAAAATCCTCTCTCTCACCACCAGCTTGAGGTTCTTGGCTGCTGGTTTTCCTCTTCTCACTAGCAATCTCAGTTGAGATGTCAGTGGGCTGAGTTGCCATGGTTGAGGCCTCTTCCATATGGACATCCTGAACATGTTCAGAAGTGTCCACCTTAGTAATAGGTGACTGATGTGGGCTAGACTGAGGAGACTCAGAGGTACTCATCTCTCTTTGAGTAGGGGAAGAGAAGAGAGACTCATGATACTCACTGAATCCTAAGTCTTCATCAGTATAGAAGGATAGGTTGGGAATGGGTTGATTTAGATCTAAAGGCTGGGGATGGTAACTGTCCCCTGAAGGTTGTTCACTAGAGTGTTGAGACTCAGAGTGAAGGCTTAAGGCTGTTGGGCTTGTGAGCTCATCAGGGTGAGCATGAGGAACCTCAGCCCTGATAGTTGAAGAGATGGAAGTGGTTTGCTCCTCAGGGGAAGTGGGAGCTCTAGTGTCCACTTCCTCCTGTAAAGGTGAGTATATGGGGACCTGCACAGACTCAATAGCTTGAGCAGGGGTTCGTTTGGATTTTCTTTGGTAGGTGAGTGTTATTTGAGGCCTTTTTAGTGGTAAAGAAGTAGAAGGTGTGGGTTTAACACTAGCTTGTGTTGCTAGGTTGTCACCTTGAGCAATGAGCTCTAACATTTTGGGGACAAGGGCTGTTTCTACCCTTGAGAAACCTACAGTTGGCTTCTTCATGATTTTAAAGATGTCGGGCTTCATCTCTCCCAATTAAAGTATATTACTTGTTTCCCTCAAGTGTGAGCCCAGTTCACAGTTAAGAATGTGTTGAACATATCTAGGAAACATGTAATACTCTAAGGAGTCCAAGTTTGCAAGTAAATTGGTATAAACAAATTGAGAGTACCTGAACTTGACCCCTTGAACCATTCCATGCACTATGAAGGATAGATCCTCAGGAATCTGGTCCCACCCTCCATGATTGTTTGACAAGCTGTGGATAACCACATGGAGTAGGTATTTCCACTAGGATGAGACCTTCCCTTTCCTGAAGGTCTTTACAGAGAAATCTCCCTCATAGCCCATCTGCTCAAAGGAATGATTGAAAACTTCCTTTGGGAAGGACAACTCACCTTCTTCATTATCCAGCTGCAAATGATAGTTGATGATGGGCGGAGTGATGAAGATTGTCCTCCCTTGCACTGTGGCAGACAGTGCCTTCTCCCCATCCATAATGACCTCTTGGCAGGTCTTCCAGAATTCAAGCAGATGATCCTCATACAGAGTAGGATTAATGGTTAGGGAGGTGAAATAGTTTGATAGAGTTAAGAATTGGCAAATCTCTGAGAAACTTTCATCTTTCTCAGAGCTTAACAGAGCAACCTGGTTGTGTTGCCTGTGAAGGTACATGGAGATATCTTGGTTGTTTCCGCGGTTAAGGTTGGCCATTTGAGAAGCTTAAGGTTGAAGAAAGGTAAAAAGCAAAGGCGGTTTTGGGAATTAGGTTTGAGGAATAGTGGAATTGAGGAAGATAGTGAGGAAGAGGGAGAACCGTTGGGTATTTATGTGAAAAGGGATTTGAACCAAAGTTAATGAAAGAGGATAAACTTTGAAATCTGAAAGTCGGTCCCACCTCTGAAAAAGTAGTTTACTTTTGCTCAAAAAGTAGTTTTCTTGGAATTCGAAAAGCTTCCGAAGGTAAATTATCTTCGGAAGTTTTAATGAAAAAGCTTCCAAAGCTAAAATGACTTCGGAAGATTTTCCTGAGAATCTTGAAAATTTTGCTTCGGAAGAGAAATAAACACTTGAATGCTTTGTATATGAAACAACAAAGCTTTCGAGAGTTAATTTTGCTTCGGAAGGAAAAAGTCCTTAAAAACAAATAATTGTCTGAGACAAGAATTTAAGCTTCGGAAGATAGATTTAGACTTCTTCCGAGGGTAAAATTTCTTAGACAGTTATTTATTTTGAAGACATGATTTTCTTCCGAAGGTAAAAGTATATCTTCCGAAGGATCAGAAAATTTTCAAGAATCTAAGGAAAGTCTTCAAAAAGGATTTTATATCCAAAGAAAACATGAGCTTATGAAAGTGATGAACTAGACAACTTAGGACACACATATTTTAAGAAATAATTAGAATTAGTTTTAAGAAAAGATCTACTCAAAGTTAATCATCCCAATGGCTGATATTAGATATTTAAATCTCTGTTCATCAAGAGCTTTTGTAAACAGATCAGCATATTGTTCATCTGTATGAACTTTGACTAGTTTAATTAATCCCTTTTCATAGTTATCTCTTATTAAATGATACCTGATATTGATGTGTTTGGTCCTTGAGTGTTGCACAGGGTTCTCAGTGATAGAGATAGCACTATTGTTGTCTATGTGGATAGGAGTCTCCTTGAAGTTAAATCCATAGTCCAGCATCTGATTTTGAATCCAAAGCACTTGAGCGCAGCAGCTTGCAGCAGCAATGTATTCAGCCTCAGCAGTTGATGCAGACACACAGGATTGTTTCTTGCATTGGCATGAGACAACCCTTCCACCAAGGAATTGACATCCCCCAGATGTAGACTTTGCAGTCATGTTGCAACCACCGTAATCACTGTCTGTATAAGCATACAGATTGAAGTCAGGATTCTTTGGATACCATAAACCAAGTGTTGAGGCACCTTTGAGGTATCTTAAAATCCTTTTGACAGTGATTAGGTGAGACATCTTAGGGTTGGCTTGATATCTTGCACAAATACATGTAGCAAACATGATATCAGGCCTGCTAGCTGTAAGATACATAAGAGACCCAATCATAACCCTGTATAAATTTTATCTAGACACTCCCCCTCAAGATCAGGTTTAAGGGAGTGGTTTCTGGCTATGGGTGTCTTAGCAATCTTACAATCAGTCATGTTGAACCTCTTGAGTATGTCTTGAACATACTTTGACTGACTTATGAAGATGCCATCTTCAACTTGCTTCATTTGAATTCCCATAAAGAAATTGAGTTCTCCCATTGCACTCATTTCAAATCTGTCTTTCATCAGCTTCTCAAAGTCTTTGTAGAGCTTTGGATTAGTTGAACCAAAGATGATGTCATCTACATATACTTGAACTAGCAATAAGTCATTTCCCTGTCCTTTGATGAAGAGAGTTCCATCTATAGTACCTCTCCTGTATCCATATTTACAAAGATACTCAGATAATGTCTCATACCACTTCTTGGGTGCCTGATGCAGCCCATAAAGAGCTTTGTCAAGCTTGCAGACATAATCAGGATGATCAGGGTCTACAAAACCAGGTGGCTGTTTCACATAGACTTCTTCATCAATCACTCCATACAGAAAAGCACACTTTATATCAAGTTGAAAGACCTTGAAGTTCTTGGATGCAGCAAATGCCAGGAATATCCTAACAGCTTCTAATCTTGCTACAGGAGGAAAGACATCAGTGTAGTCAATCCCTTCTTATTGTGTGTATCCTTGAACAACTAGTCTTGCCTTGTTCTTGATGATATTTCCTCTATGTTAGGTCTAGAATCAGTAGATCTAGTCATTATGTATAGGCTTAGTACTTGAATTAATATCTGTAATGAACCTTTGTATTTCATTATTGTATATGCATTAAATATATAGGTTAACCCATTTATATATGTGTTGGTTTATGTATGGTTGCAGGAACAAAATTATAATTGGTCAATTTGTGAAATTGACCAAGTGTAAGAAACATCTACGGATGAACATTTTGTTCTTCCGTAGATATATTTCTTACAAGTAATTATGCATCCAAAGGTCTTCTGCGGATGAACAACAAGATACCTTCGGAAGAACAAGTTACCTTCAGAAGAACAAGATACCTTCGGAAGAACAAGTTACCTTCGGAAGAACAAGTTACCTTCGGAAGAACATTACCTTCGGAAGAACAAGTTACCTTCGGAAGAACAAGTTACCTTCGGAAGAACATTACCTACGGAAGAACAAAATTACTACTGAAGACAATATTCCTGCGGAGTCCAAACACTTGTATTATCCAAGCGGTACAAGTCAACAAGCCAACAAGTCAACAAGGCGGTTATGCGAATCCCGAGAAATCCGATGATTCCTTAACAGAAACAAATCAAATCCCAAGAGATCCGGTGTTTCCTATAACTGAAACACCTTTGTCTATAAATATGGATCCTAGGTTTCGATTCAAACACGATTGAGTTAGACGATTGATTGATTGAGAACAGCAATAGCAATACAACAATCATCAAAAGTCTTTCGATCAACTTTAACATACACAACATCATAGCATTCTTTGATATAGTACATTCAATTCTTTGTAATCATCAACACATTATAATAAAATACTTATTAATCATTAATTGTGTTTTGTTTCGTGTGTTCTTGATATTTCATTGATATTTAAAGTTGTTTAAACACAATTAAACCAAATCAACGTTAATTCCGCTAACGTTGACTTGTCATCGATTCACACTGATAATTCCTGTTGACGATCCTTGGATTCACAGGTGGTATCAGAGCCAAGTAATCATTGATTTAGATCAATTGATCTATCAGTGTTAGTTGTGTTTTAATTGTGGTTGATTTCGTTTAACAGCAATCGTTTTTAATTAACTTGTTTCTATATTCAAATCAATTGAATAGCAGATCTTGTTAACATCATGAGCAACTTCAGTGGTTCATCTTACCAATCTCTGAAGTTGGAAACAAAAGCAGATTTCAAGTCTTGGAAAATCAAGTTCAGGAATCATGTAAACTATACTGATTCTGACTTGTGGATTTCCATCACTGAAGGTCCTTATATTCCACCCACTCTTGGGCCGGATTATAATGACGAAAATCAACCAATCAGTACGAAAGATCTATCACCTGCTGATGTCAAAAAGGTTAAAGTCGATATAAAAGCATACAGTTTGCTTAGTATGGCTTTACCTGAAGAGATATTAATCAGGTGTGAGAACTATAAAACAGCACACTCCTTATGGAAGATACTTCACACTCTCTGCGAAGGGAGTGATGAGATAAGAAGTATAAGGAGAGACACCCTCAGATCACAATATGAAACTTTTCATCATATTGAGGGTGAATCAATTCCTCAGCAACTTCATAGATTCATGCAGTTAGTCACTGAGATGAATATTCTAGAGTTGAAGTATACTAGTGAGGAATTAAACAAGAAAATGCTCCACACTTTGCCAGAAAGTTGGAAGCATACTGTGTCCATGTTCAAGAACACTATAGATCTGAAAGCAACTGGCTTAGATACTCTGGTTGCAAAAGTGGAAGCTCTTGAAATGGACGAAAAATCAAGAAACAAGAGTGTGAGAACTCATGTCTCACCCTATCACTTCAAAGAAACAAATAATGTAGGAAGTGCATTTATTTCAAACAATGAAAGTGATAACTCTTGTGCTAGGAGTGATGATGAGGAGGAAGTTAGCTTCTATGCTTCAAAACCCTCAAAAAAATCATCTCAAGACAAGCAGCAAAAGAATAAAGGAAGAACTACTGATAGACAAGATACAACTGCAGCAACAGCTAAGTCTTCCTTTTCAGCAAATCAGTCAGAGCCAATAACTGTGATATTGGACTCTGAAGAACAAAGAGCAGCCTTTGCAGCTTTTAGCTCAAGTTTTCAAGCATATCTGGGAAGCTCTCTAACATCAGCCAATATCTGCAAACAAGACTTAGAAGAACTACCTCCAGATGTAGTGGAAGAGATGGATCTACAATGGCAGATGGCCATGATTGCTTATAGAGCTAAGCAATATCTCAGGAGAAACAAGAACTTGGCTTCAGCAAGCAAAACATCAAAGATTGGTGTTGACAAATCAAAAGTGAGATGCTACAAATGCAATCTCTATGGACATTTCTCAAGAGAATGCAATCAACAGTCATATCCAGAGATGAGACGACACCAGCAGCATCAACAACATCAGATTCAAGCAAATCAACAATCTTCTCAAAGACCTCTGCATAAGCAAGCTCAACTGATCAATGCTTCACCACCAGCCACCAAAGAATCAGTTGGACCAAGTAACTCAAAGGAGTCAGGGCTGATCATACTTCAAGATAGAACGTGTGACTGGAGTTTGTATGAGAATGAAGTTTTGGAAGAGTATCAAGCATTGATGGCCCATATGGATCAAACAGTTCCACCTATGGCAAAAGAGGTAAAAGAAAGATTGTGTTCATCAACTTGTGTTGAGGAAGTTGAACGATATAGAGTCCATGCTCAACAGTTGGCTGATAAAGTAAAAGAAACAATTATTTTGAATGAATCTCATGTTAGAGAACATAAATTATATCAAATAAAAATTAACTCCTTGCAAAAGGATTTAGAAAAATTTGTTTCTGAAAAATATCACCTAAAAGCCGAAGTTGAGCATTTGACCACTTCCTTAACAAAATCCATGGCTGATCATGCATCAACTGAAGTGAAACTTCAGAAGTTTCAATTATCATCTCAGCAATATGAGAAATTACTAAATTCTCATATTGAATCAAAGAAAAGGTCTGGGTTGGTTATAATGCGGTTGCACCACCTATAAATGATAATTACACATCCTTACCTACAACAATGTATCACATCTTATGGTTTTGACCTTGTGATCACTTTGATTCTCAATTTTTAAGATGAAATTCTTCAGAATCTCAGGGGTTTCATCCTTAGTTCTAAGAAAGAAAACCCAAGTGAATCTTGTAAAATCATCTGTGATCACCCAAGAATAAGAGGTCCTTCCTAGACTCATTACACTGGTGGGGCCAAAGAGATCCATATGTAACAAATGTAGGGGAGTAGTGATAGAGTTCTTTTCCTTAGGCTTGTGAGATACCTTATGTTGCTTCCCTTTCAGGCATGCAACACAATGATCATCACTTGTAAACTCTTTCTTTGGCATCCCAGTTACCAAATCATGTTTAATTAGTTTATTCATGTTCTTAAAGTTTACATGGCACATTCTTTTATGCCATAGGAAAGACTCATCACTATTTGCTTTAGATAGAAAGCATGAAACTTCTCCAGAGGGAGATGTTTCTTGCAAATCCATCTTATACATGTTCCATTTCCTGGGGGCTCTAAGCAGGATGTGCTCATGAGGAATGACCACTCCAGGCTTGAGAACAATGCACTCATGATCAGTAAAAAGCATGTTATGACTCTGATCACAAAATTGGGATACACTCAGAAGATTGTACCCAAGCTCCTTGACAAAGTTTACCTTTTCAATGCTGAGCTTACCATTTGTGACCTTGCCCCTTCCTGAAATGTAACCACCTTCATCTCCTCCAAAAGCAACTAGTCCTCCATCAATTCTCTCAAAGTTATGGAGTAGTGACCTATTGCCTGTCATGTGCCTAGAACAGCCTTTATCAATTATCCAGATATTCCTGTTTGTCTTGAGCTGTTCCTACACAATGAAAATGATTAGTTACATTTGGAAACCCAAGCCTTACTTGTCTTGGGCTCACTAAGTATAATAGAAGGTAATGCAACAGTAATAGATCCTATGCTTGTGCTAGAGGGATCTTCAGCTGTTGTTGATGGAGAAACTTCAGTCACTTGGTCTTTCTTAGACTTCCACACCACCTTTGGAGTCTTGGACTTGACTTTCAAAACCTTGGAAGCTTTTGGGACTTCACAAGTTTTGATGACTGAACCTTCGGGAGATTCTGCAGTCACTGCAACAGACTTCAGTGCTTCGGAAGAACTCCTTTCTTCCGAGACCAATTTTTCTTCCGAAGGTAATTTTCCATTTACCTTCTTCTTTGATTTGGAGCTTCCGAAGGAAACAAATTTTCCTTCCGAAGCTTGAATCTTCTTGAAACTCTTTGAAGTGTTTGTATTGGTCATATGGACGGTACTTTTAGGATTATATGGACAATCCTTAGCAATGTGAGAAGTACTTTCACACATGACACATAACATTTTCTTCTTCATAAGAGTCTCCTTATGAGAGCAAAACTGTCTTTGGTCACATCCCTTCTCCACCTTCATCTTTGTAGATGCTGAGACAGTTCTTTTGGGCTGTGAACTGTTCTTGGAGTTTGATGGTCCAGGCTATGCAACAGTGGTACACAGCAGATCAGTCTTCTTCATGGTACTGAGATGATTTGAACAAGAACTAGAACTCTTAGCTGAGAAGTTTTGGTTGATGTCTTCAGTCTTTACTACTTTAAACCCTGCAGAGATAAAAACTTGTTTCTGCTTAGAGTCAAAAGTAGCCTTGATCTCTTGAGCCTTCTTTGCCTTTCTTTTGCTTTTCCTGATCAAGTTCTTTCTCTTTGACTTGGTCATCTCAGTAGACTTCTTCTCCTCAGAAGGATAGTGGCCCTTAGTAGAATCCTCCTCTTCACTCTTCTTAGAGGAATTCTTCACTATCTATTCTTCATCCTCTTCACTTATAGGATCTATGAGAGGAAGCTCATCTTCACAAGTTCCACACCTAGGAGATCTTATAGACAAGATTGTGTGTGGAGGAGCTATCTCATTTGATCCCAGTCCCTGTCTATTTTGATAACACACTTTGTTGTGCAGGGATGAGGATATCATGTTCTTGAAGGTCTCTTCTTCAAGAACACTCTTTTCTGCCCTGGCTTTGCTGATCACAAGCTCAGCCTGGCACTCAGTCAGCTTAGTTATGAGATCTTGGATTTGAGTCCTAAAATCTGTATGTTCATGTTTTAGTACTGTAATGGTTTTCTCTAAGTCCTCTATCTTTAGCTTATAATCATTTTCAGACTTTCTAAAATCAGATTTAAAAATGTTTAAGGACTCAAGATCAGATCTCATTTCCAAGTTATAGGACCTATATCTGTTAACTTTAGTAATGCATTCAGGAGTACAGAGATGTTCCAATACCTTGGCTTCATCATGATCTGCCATTAGTGCTTGGTTTGGAGAAGCATCATCCACCTGAAAGCTCCAGTCAAAGCCTCCTTCTTCAATAGCAACAGCAGCTTGTTGCTTTGGCTTCTCATTCTGAGGGGCTTTGTCAGTGTAGTTTGGTCTGGTTTGTGCTTGGCCACCATTTGTTTTAGGTGCCTTACACTCTCTAGCAAAGTGGCCCATCAAGTTACAGTTGTAACACTTGACTTTGCTTTTATCCAAGCCAAACTTTCCACTGGTTGCATTACTTGGAAACCTCCTTCCAGTTCTCTTGTAAAACTTCTTGGCTCTATGAGTGAGAAGAGCCATCTGCTGAACTATTTCCATATATTCCAAGTCATCTGGATGGATACAATCCAGGTCTTCAAGAGTGTAATGAGAGTTACCATAACTTTCATCAGAAGACACAAAAGCTTGAGAAGAGCTTGTCTCTTGGAATGGGCTTCCTTGAGTGTAGTTCTCCCTAGGTGTCTCTGGGAAGGTGATGAAAGGACCCTTTGGTGAGTTGTCAGGGTAGCATATGAGATGATGTTGGGGTTCTATGCTATCCCTTTCAACCACATGCAGGGCTGAACCCATTTGATTGTTGGAGTTGCCACATGAACCTTGCATGTTCATCTCCATCTGGTAGCCACTGAGAATCCCATATAACTCTGTCAGAGTAAGAGTTTTGAGATTCTCAGTCCTCTTGATCATCACACAGTAGTGTGTCCATTGCCTAGGAAGTGAGGACATGAACTTCCTTACAATGTCTCTGTTTTCAAGAGGAACTCCTACATCCACAAGGATATCCACTATCTCAACATACCTAAAGTATTGTTGAGTCATGGTTTCACCTGTTTTGAAGGTGAAGTTTTCAAACTGCTGCTTCAGGAGATCCTTCTTGTTCTCCTTGCCTTCAGAGGAGCCTTCATACATCAGTTTTAGTGCATCCCACAGCTGTTTAGCTGTTTTGCACTTCTTGAAACCTGTGTACACAGAGTTTGGAAGGGCAGTTTGAAGAGCAGTCATGGCCTTTCTATCAATCTCTACTCTCTTCCTATCTTCATCAGAGTAGTTGGCCACATCTTTGGGGATCATACCAGCACCAGTAGCAGAAGGAGTGCTGGGTATGAAAGGTCCATTTTCAACAGATTCCCACATTCTTGAGTCTAGAGACCTGATGAAACCTTCCATTCTCATACACCAGGTATCAAAGTCATCAAGAGTGATCAATGGGGACTTGTTCATGGTTCCAGTCTCCATATCAGTCTTTGAAATGGATGCCATTTTGAAAGTTTAGTATTTGTGTTTGTGAGGGATCTTAAGATGGTGAGATCTTATATCAAGAGCCTGAAAAGCTCTGGTTAAGGGCTTAACAATTACAACACAACAACACAAAGAGGAGATTAACTAAACTTGATCAAACAATAAACTGGATTAACCAAGATAATGATACAAAGAACACAAGTAATGATAAAGAGACAGAACAAGAGAATTGGGTTTCAAGGAGGCAATATATTGCTTTTTCAAGTTCTATTACAAGTGTTACAAAGCATGAAGAAAGATACTAGAACTTGGAATACTTATACTACAACCTACAGCCGGCTATACTTTGAAAGCCAACTGGATACAATTGACTAGACACAAACAAAATCAATTGTAGAATCAAAAGGCATATCTGCCTTTTGACCTTGTGACTATGACATGCCATAGCTCACATCCTTATCTATTACAAAAAGGATAAAGTACATAAAGTAGAAAGTTACAGACTTAAGACCTCAATGTACAGTTACCAAAAGCATGGACCTTTTCACCAACTCATGTAAGTTGGTGACTTTACAGAGATGTAGCGGAAAGGTGTCCAGCTTTATGGAAGAGTACATCAGATAAAGCATGTTACTAAAAGTCTTCGGAAGAAATCTGTCTTCATAGGATGAAGCTTCAGAAGACTTTGTCTCTGAGGCTTCGGAAGACTTCATATTTGGCTTCGGAAGATATTGGTCTTTGCTTCGGAAGATTTTACACTTAGAATATTTCTAGTGTATGGTGTAAAACTTCCGAAGCATTTCTTCTTCAGTACTTAGTGCATTACTTGCAGAGAGACATTGGATGTTTTGGTTTGCATCAAACTTAAAGGAAACCTTACACTTTTCTTCTATAATTGCCATGAGGGCTTTATTAGGAGATTCGATCTCAGCCTCGTACATGTTCCAATCACACTCACCTTCTTCTTTGATGATCTTGGCAGATGATTTTGAGTGTTAATTTAGGCTATATTGTGTGATTTGAGGTGGAGTTGGTGCAGCAGGAATACTAATAGGAGGTGGAACTTGTCTGTTTGAATGGTAGCTGATCTGGTTGTCGTGACTTGATCATAAACAAGTTGTTATGTCAGTCTTAGCTACCTTTATTGTGTAAGGGTAAGTAAGGTCGTCTCCAAAGGGAATATGTGGAAAGTGTTTAATTAACGTGACTCGATTACCCAAAAGACTCAAACTATAGAATTAAATATTAAAACATTGAATGAATTAATGAGCACAATTTCATAAAGCAAGAAACTTTAAAACAAATTTACTTAAATAAAGAAAGATAATTACTTTCGGGTTTCCAACTCTTCAAGATCCACAATTTATACTTTTAAATTAGGGTTCGTAATAACGTAAGTTCAAGATATTAAATTTTAATTCAAGTGACAACAAAGGAACAAGCTTTTAAGATTTGTTTGTTTACAATGTTACCAAGTTACCTATATCACTTTGTCTACTTCTCTTAATGAGCTCACGATTCAAGGAATCCGAAAACTGATAATCAAGCGAACAACTATATTTATAAGCAAATTGTTTAAATCAACCAAAACATAAAACTTCAATCAATCGCACAATGTTCATTACAAGAACCTAATCCAACATACCAATTGTCTTACTTGACAAGAATTGTAGTCTCAAAAGATATCAAGAGAACCTAGCCACGCATCATCTTCGATAAATCATCAATCTTTCTTTGATAATGACGATCAATGATGATAGGGAAGATGTTAGGAAGCTTGAAAGCACCTAAAATCTCCTTGAAATCACCTATTTTCGGCTAGGACAAGTTGTTCTTCAACTTGGGGTTGGATGTGTTTAAATAAACTTGAAGATCCACGAAATTCGAAAGTTTATTGGAGACCGGCGTATCATATGCACACATGGGCATATCATGCGCCCAAAACAGTATCCATACGCCCAACTTACTATTATTTCTTCCAAATACCACTGATACGCCGCCAATACGCCGCCCGACGTATTACGCCCAAATCCGGCGTATCATACGCCGGTACACCTAAATTTTTGCCTTTTCTTGTAACTTTTTATATTTACATCTTTGAGTCCTTGTAGTTGTGTGTTTTGGTTCTTTTCATCCAAAATAAGCCTCCTTTAGATCGAAACACCTATAATTAAAAAAAAAACAACTTGAACTCATTCCACCATAATCGTGATGTAAAATCAAGCATTTATATCAATTAAACACCAAATTATCGACACATGATCACATCCCTACACTTAACCTTTTGCTTGTCCCTAAGCAAAGCTTTTAATCAGTTTTAAACTTTTATTATCAAATACATTCTCCAATCCCTTACTCATTCTCGGTTATGATTCAAGTTCATACCTAAACTCGTATACTTTTTCTTTTGAACATATTTGTCAATTTTTTTTTCAAACAAAATCATGTCAATTTAGATTCGCCTTACCGAGCCTAATAGGCCTTCATGTTTTGCCCATGCATATAATCACATTTTTCTCACAATACACCAAAATTATACACAAATCAAAAGGACCTTTGTAGGTTTTATTAGGCTTAAGTTAAGAGTAAGAAATTAAGGATAAAAATGGTTGAAAAGTGATGAAATCCAAAAATTGGGTAAGGCTACCTTCTTTGAAGGTCTTTTATTGATATCAATGCATTTTGCATTATGAGGTCAACATTAGCCTATCTTTTATTATCTTTTTCTTTACTTTTATGGGGAACACTAACATTGGCCCTCTTTTTATTTCTCACTTTTCGAATGATATGACCTTTTTTAGCCTATATTTTCATATAATTTGAAACGTCCTATCAGCTTACCGAAGTACGAGGCTTGGCACTTTGGCCATATTTTAACACATAATCACCTATCTAATTTGGATTTCATTAAAAAAAACTAGAATGATAAAAGGCTTCATATTTTTCTTCTTTTCATCATGTATAGCATTGGGTGCTACATTGGTTTCTTTTGGTTTCTACTGGGTAATATTGGGTATGCTCTAAAAACTAAACAAATAAAAAGGGTTTTCAATTCCTATTCCTTGATCCTAATGCCTTTATAATCTTGTGCATAACATGGTTTCTTGCTTGAGACATTCCATATGAATTATTTTCTTTTTAACTTTGGGAATTTCATGTAACCTATGCATGAAAGATCCACCTTCTAGCTTATTACCCTCGGTTAGATAAATCTAAAGTCTTTTTCCTCTTTTGAACTTCAGCACGAATCTAATCATGACCAAGAACCAAAAACCATGCTTAAGTAGGTAATTAGTTAATGATTTGTACTTAAAGATTCAATCTTTACATCTTTTCAAGCTTACTTAGAACACTTTGTTCAAAAATTTTACTTTTCTTCAAATTTTAGCATTCTTCTCCTTTGCTTCCCCCATCCCCACATTTATGATACATTGTCCCCATTGTATGGTTTTAAAACATTAATAACCATGGTGATAATGAATAAACAAGGTAAGGAAGGAGTACATAGACCTGATCATTAGTGAGAGTCTTCATTAATTGGCTTGCACCTCCCCACACTTGAGTGCTTGCGTCTGTTGATGATTGAACTACAAACCAAAATAAAGAACAAACAAACTAATAAAAGAAGTAAAATTCACTTTTGTAGGAATCACGGTTGCATTTAGCGTATGCAATAAGCCTTTAAACCCCTCGGTAGACCCAAGTGGACGAGTTGTTTTCTCGTGAGGGTTTATAGTGAACACACCCACAAAGTTCTCGGGTTGCCTCCCGCAAACGCTAAGTTTTAGGTCTTCAGCTAGACCTCACATGCGACAACTTATGGTGCTCGTATTGAGTGCTTTTCTTCAAATTTATCTTCAGAGAACTGTTTCTCCTTGCTTAAAAGATTTTCTTGTTCGTTCCCATATTGGTCAAACATCTCTGCTTTGACCTTTCAATTCTCCACATCCGGTTGTTTCCTCATCCGGTGGTTTACCCATCTTAACCTTCTGATTCGGATTTTCCTTCCTTAATGTCTCAACCTTCACATTCACCTCCTTTTCCACATTTTTGAGCTCAAACCTATAAGGATCTAAAGCATTTTCCTTGGTAATGTCGTCACTTACATGTGAGATGTAAGGAGGAGCACACCCGTTAGTAGCATTTATTATAGAACAATCATTATTATCCATATATATAATTGATTTTGAAACCATATTAAAGAACAACTTACGGTTTTCATCTGTCATGTCGATGATTCCGTCTCGGCGATTGATTTGAGCTTTAGCTGTTGCTAAGAATGGACGACCTAAAATTACCTTTGGTTGCTCATTCGTCCTTACAGTTGCATAATCAAGCACCATAAAATCCACTGGGTTGTAGAACTCTCCTACCTTGATGATTACATCCTTGACCATTCAACTTGGTTGTTTCTATGTTGAATCAGTAAGCACCACTGTGTTGTCGGTTTCATGTAATGGACAAAATTCATATTGGTCATACAAGCTCCCCGGGAGGATGCTCACACAAGCTCCATAATCCAAAAGTGCCTGGTTGATTTTAAATTTCCCAGCTTGAATGAGAATAACTGTTTCTCCTAGGTCACTTCCTTCTTCTTCATCCCCTTCCTTATTATTAACTGCAACTACTTGAGGAGTAAAGGTCAAATCATAAGCAATACATTCAAATTTAGGAATGATACTAACCAAGTTTATGTGCATATTATTTGAAGTTAGGCTTGATGTTGAGAGTTTTTGGTTGTGTCACTTGGAAGCTTCCCTAGTTGATGTCCGGACAATTGTTCAACTAATTGTCCTAGTTGCTTGGCAATGGCCTCATTGGTCTTTTCTTGCACCTCTTTGAATTGCTTGAATTGTTTCATCTCCTTTGCAAGGTCTTGAATCACCGCGAGGATTGCATTTTCATTACTACTTGTAGAAGTCTCTTGTTTTTGTTGTTGATTCCTTTGTTGGTATTGACCTCCTTGTGTGTAATTCCCTTGATTGTTACTATTCCTTTGGTAGCTGCATTGGTTGTAGCTTTGTTGTCGGCCTTGATATTGGTTGCTTCCTTGATTTGGTACCTGAAAAGGAGGATTCAATTGGTTAGTAGAATGACCATATCTAAGATTTTGGTGATTTCAAAGACCGGGATGATAACTGTTCGAATTCATGTCATGTGTCTTCCTTTCCCCTTGGCCTTGTAATTGATTTACACTTTCACTCTTCCCAAAATTCAAGTAGCATGTGATCGATGTATGGACGCTATCATTGCACATGTCACACACTTCGTATTCATTAGATATATGTGCCACACCACTCTTTCCAACCTCAAGGCTTGTAGTTTCTCGTTCCAAAACCGCAATTCTATCCATGCCGACATCATCATTCACCATCTTCACACTCGACCCCCTCGACAGTCGGCATGATTGTGCACGCTTCTTGGAGATTACACTCATCCTTTCGAGAATATCCCAATCATCATCCTCATGGTTTAAGGTAAACGTTCCTGCACTTGTGGAATTTACATCTTTTGCATCCTCTGGTGATAATCCATCATAGAAAGCTAAAATCAACTCCTATTTAGCTATGCCATGATGTGGACAAGTTCTTAGAATCTCTTTGAATTGATGAAAAGCTTCATGAAACTATTCACCTGACTGTTGTGTAAATCCGTGAATGGATCGCCTTGCGTCACTTGTCCTTTGAGAAGTATATTATTCACAAGAATTGTTGTTGTATTTGTTTCCATGTGTGAATACTTGCAGATCGAGAGATCAGAACCATTGTTTGGCCTTGTCTTTCAGTGTGAATTGGAATAAGACCAATTTAACTTCATCCAGTGAAAAGCTTTGGCCACCAATAGTGCTACATGATGCGTCAAATTCGGATATATGCAAGTAGGGTTCTTCAATTGCCATACCATGGAAGTAAGGTAGAATTCTCAAATGTTGTGGTCGAACTTCAAAAGCTCGCCTCCTTTGTGTTGGTGAAACTATTGGAGATGAATTTTCTAAATCAATATTTCAGATTCATTGAGCTTGGATCTTAGGATTCATCTCGTTCTAACCTAGAAATAAAAATAAAGATGGGTGGACGTGTGTGAATCAAAAAACAAAGAGACGGATAATAATAATGTTATGATTTGATTGATGTTGATAAACAAGTTACAATGAGAATCATAGATGGCTGGTGAAATCAAACCACCCAAAGGAGAGGATTTCTCCTTAGGTGGTGATTTACACCATGAGAAACACACACAAGAACCACACTTGCAAAAATGCACTAGTGGGTCTATTTATACTAATATTACATCATGACTGTAACATCTTGTATTTTTGGTTTAAAAATAAGTTATCTTTGTTAAATTCTTATTATGAAATTGGTGTGTACTTATGCTTACTTGTTATGTTGCCATCAATTTTAAATATACCACTTGATAATATAACTATTAAATAGATAGTAATAATAATAATTATAATAACACTAATAATAATAATAATATCATTAATACTAATGATTAGAATGATAATAGTAACAATAATAATATTAATAATAATATTAATAATGAAAATAATAATAATAATAACATCAATAATAATATTAATAATAATAGTAATAAAAAGAAACTTAATGATCTTGATTTAGAAATAATTAACTTAGGGGGGGTTAGTTGTCACTTTTAAAACTTAAAATAAAGGTTTTATGCATAAAATGATAACTTTTGAAACTACAGGGGGTAATCCTGTAATTAATTAAAAACAAACCCAAACCACCGCACCTCCCCCCCCCCCCCCCCGTTTTTCCGGCACCGACTCCGGCGGCCCTCCGGCGACTGCTCCGCTCTTGAATTAACCGTTATTAACCAAAATAATTCCATTGAATCGCCTCATGACCCGTTTTCGAACCCATGATCATGTTTAATTTCGATTTAAAGTGTTGTTAAGAACATTTAATCAAGAAACCAAAATGCGCATTCAAGTTCCAACCGTTTGAATCGAAACTGATCAAATTAAGTTGTTGTAATTGAGGGAAAACCATCTAATCGATACCCTAAAACTAATTGAACACTTAATTTCACCTGAAAAACAAGCGAACACCAAAAAAATTACTCTCGAATACGTCGCGGTCTGTAGCTAGTTGAACTCAACTGCCTCTACAATTCCACCTTCAATTAACCGAGGGCTTTCGTTCATTGGGGTCTATAGAAGCTACATGTGCAACGAATTGGATTATCATCACTCCTTGCACGTCGACAGAATCTAACCTGATCGCGGTCTGTTCTTCGACTAGTTCATCCCCGAATCTGTCCTCAACCGGGTAATTAAGCACATATTTAAACTCGTTTTTACACGAGGAGCAAAAGCCCCATGAACATAATCGTTAACCGAATCGAATTGGTGTTCAATTTGGGCTTTAATCGAATCTAGGGTTTATGTAATTTGGGGGTTTGTTTGAATGGGTGTATTTGATAATTAAAAACCCAAATGAACCGCGGGTGGAAGCCTTGGTTCATTGGTTAACACATGTTTCCTCCATCCATGAGGTCCCGGGTTCGAACCCGGGCACCCTCATGCCATTTTTTTAAAGGTTTTAGCCTTAAAAAGGCTATATAAAATTTCTAAAAAATTATAAAAATTGTTTTCATAAATTTTGTTTATTTTAGAAATTATCTAGTTATTTTCTGTTAATTTATTTCTTTAATCTCCTTAACAAATTTGTTTTATATGAAATGTTACTAGGAAATGTTATAATTAGCTATTTTCATAAAAACAAACTTTAAATGGTTGAAATCACTAAATTATTATTTGGCTTATATGTTATCTTTAATTTTAGATTAATTATGTTGATAATAAAATGTAATTTACATTTGATGATTAAATCATTATAAGGGTTAATTTAAAAGGATTAAATAAGTTTCTTCGTTGTATTAAAATATATGTTTACGCGGTCGACAAATAACCTTACTTATAAAAACCCCAAATTCATATTGGAACCCTAGTTTTCGTTATATCGTTAACCTTATTATTGACCTAAATCTTATAATATATAAATATAGGTGCCTTGTGACGTTCATCTTGGAACGACGTTTATTATTATTCTTATTAATCGTCATAATATACTTATTGATCAAGTGAGTTTCCTTGCCCCTTTTTAACTTTTCACACTATTATGGGGTGAAACATGATTGCTTATACATGATACACTTATACACATTTGAGACTTGTAAATCACTTGCAATTCATCTTATTATTTTGTCATGGTTATTTGTGTTTTGTAAGTGATTATATGAGATACATAGTTTGTTTACAATCATTAACTATTGCTAGCCTGGCGACGTCTTAGATCTTTGGGTCTGACAAGCCTATTTGGTGCTAAAGCCGAGGTATTGCCGGCTCCTGATGACGTATGCTTGTTCATCATGGGAACCAAATACACTTAGCCAATCTTATATACTTGTAATCAAGTCGAGGTTTGGTTGTAACGATATGTGTTCTATAACCTTACTAACTTATGACCTATGACATGAATTGCTACATGTAACTTTATCATATTATGTATGAAAACCTTGGAAACTCACCAACTATTTTTAGTTGACCTTTTATTTTTATCATGTTTCAGGTCATCCTCAAGTTTAAAGTGATCTTTGAAAGCTTGCAATAATCTAGGACTTGGACTTAGTTAAAGAAATAAAAAGATTACATTATGTTATGTTATGTTTGAACTTATTTCATGCTTGAGACTTATGATTGTATTTCATTTTAAGACTTATAAAAGTTATATTTGCAATTTAATATAGCGTTATGTGGCTGTGAATAATCTTAACCCTCACATCTCGACGATTCCGCCGTCAAGGTTGGGGTGTGACAGATTGGTATCATAACCCATAACTATAGGGATTTAGGTTATTAGAAATAGTGACCTAGACTATAGCTTATGCATGAACCTCATAGAATAATATTTATATTCTTGGAAATATATATATTGTTGCATGCTACATAATGCTATACCTTACTTATGTGCAACTTGATGCCTTAGCATAGGTTTGCCTTGTAATTGTTTAACCTTTGTTACTCGTCTCCCTAAACTTACCTTTGACACTTTGACTCTCCCTGACAAATGAAACTTCTTAATCTTATTCTCGACGGCACGTGGAATCGTATACTTATGCTTATGAATTGAATCCTTAGACTTATGTCTAATCTATGTAAAATCTCATCAAGGTTTTGATTTCATGAACCTAAGAAATTTGTGTGACACATAGACACCTGTATTCTGGATTTCCTGGCAAAAGGCCCTCGGGCTAAGGCAAGCATATCGCATAATCCTACGGGACTAGTTATGCTTACCTGGGGATTTATAGGATGAGTGATAAACTATGGTCAACATACACAAATTTCTAAGGTGAGTGGGTCAACTTACCTTGACGTGTCAACGTTTCCAAATGGTAATGCGTTACCAAATGGAACCATTCCATGTGCCTTGCAACTTTTGCCTTATCCTTGTTGAACTATAATCCTTGTTTTTCCAATTCTCGTATCTAACTCATTTTGTATATTCCAGCATGTCTCGTCATCATGGAAAGCGTGGAAGTTCCGATCGTAAGCTAGCCGCCATGATTGCTCGACAAATGGCTGCTGTCATCCCGACCATGGTTGCTGAACTTAATAGCACCTTAATGACCAACGCTAGCAACAATGGAAATGGTCATGGAGAGAATAGCAACAACCAAAACGGGAACAATCAACACGGGAACAATCAAACTTGCACTTTCAAGCACTTTAGCTCTTGCAAGCCCACTAGTTTTATTGGCAAGGAAGGAGCCACTGGTCTTCATGAGTGGTTCGAGAGCATGGAGAATACTTTTGTTAATTGTGAGTGTCCTGAGACACTGAAGGTTCGTTATGCCACTAGTATGCTCCAACAAAGGGCACTTACCTGGTGGAATAGCGAGAAGAGAAATCGTGGTCCTGAAGCTGTGTTAGCACTTACTTGGGAAGAGTTCAAGAACATCACTATTGCGAAGTTCTGCCCGAGAAGCGAACTGCAAAAGTTGGAGGAGGACTTTTGGAATTTGAAGCAAAACGATGGTGATCATTTGGCCTACTCAACTAGGCATCATGAGTTGAGTATATTGCTGCCTCACATGGTCGACACTGTCCCCCGCAACATCGAGAAGTTCATTAAGGGTGTACCACCCCAAATTCAACATCGACACTATATTGGTTTGGTTTGGTTAATCACTGTTGATACATGTATGTCCCTAGATCAGGATATGAATGTAATAGATTTTGTTTATCTGATTCTGATGTAATGTTTGGATTGTTAATGAAATGATATTGGTTGTTTGTGATTTATAATGTTAAATATTTCATTAATGAGTCGATGTTGAATTGGTTAATTAGGTTTGTGGTTGTTTGAATTGTTATACATAATGTTATATTAATTAATACATTCAAACTTAACACAATGAAGTTCTCATGCGAATGGCCCATGCGAATGGACCATACGCATGAATAACTTCATACGAATGACTCAGTCGCATGACTGAACCAGGAGACTGGATCAGTCGTATGATTGTAACATAAGATTGGCTCAGTCGCACGACTGAACAATCAGTCGTGCGGATGAATCAACCGCATGGTTCAATCGCACGACAAAACCATACTAATGGTTCAGTCGCACGAATGAACAATACTAACCTATAAATACAACCCAATTCGTGGAAAAACGTAAGCATTCATTCTATTTCGACTCCAAACGTATCCTAGCCGTCCAGAAGCATCCTAGTTCGTTCTCCAAGTTCATAGAACGCTGTAGATCGATTCCCAATCGATTCTTAACGTTAGATTCAATACTTTATTGATTCTTCGTGCGTTCTCACAGATTGGATCGCCAATCAAATAGGATTCCGCACTATTTGGTTTGGTTTACACGTTAATCATTAGGTATTTTGTTCAAATACCAGGTCCTAACAAGTGGTATCAGAGCTTTGGCTCTTGATTACGTGTGATTCAATCAAGATTGATAAAAAGTTTGTGTTTTCACACTTAAAACGTAATCTTTTGTGTCAAAAGTGATCTTGGACGTTCCCTGCTCATCAAGTTTCGGTTTCTACGGCCTTAGGCGATTAGAGTTGGCGAAATTTCGAATTTTTACGCCTAAAACACGTTTAACCTAGAAATTTTCGCAAAACAGCAGCTTCAGTCGCAAGAGTGAGCCATTCACACGACTGGACTTCATTCGCATTGCCCATACGCACGATTGGACCTAGTCGCATCTCCATTCGTACGATTGAACCATTCGTTCGCAGTGTTCATACGCATTAGCTTCATTCGCACAACTGAACCAATCGCTTAGTTCAGCCGCACGATTGAGCCAGTCGCATAGTTCATCGCACGGATAGCCCATTCGCATCCTCCAGTCGCACCAGTAGACAGTTTGTTTAAGTACACATAAAGTTATTCGAGATGGAAGATCAAATGTCAGCCTTTACTGCTGGGAAGGACTCAAGGATCCAGAACCTGCTGTTACTTGAGAGTGAGGTGGGTAATCATAATAAACCACCAAAGCTCTTAACATTAGATGAGTTTCCCCACTGGAAACAACGTTTTGAGATCTACCTCAATGGAGTGGATCCAAATTTGTGGGAAGCTATCGAGATTGGGTATAGTATGCCGGTTGGAGCAGATGGAGTAAAGCTTACTTTAGGAGGGATGACTGACGCGCAGAAAGTTAAGTATAATGCAGAGAAGAGAGTCTATGCATTGATCACACAGTCTATTCCTAAAGATATTTTCCACCAGTACTTGGAGAATAAGCAGTCCAAGAAACTATGGGATGAGCTGGAAAAGAGATACGACGGGAATGCTTCGTTAAAGGCAATTAAAGCTAAGGAACTGAAGAAGGAATTTGACAACTTCTCATCGATGGGAAACGAGAGTTTAGACGACGTTATTGATAGATTCTACCATCTGATGAGTGAACTGCATACACATGGAGTGGCTACTACCATGGAAGAAAAAGTGTCAAATTTCGCAGACGGATTGCCAGAAAAGTGGGCTTCATTCGTGTCTAACCTGAGACAGAATGAAATGCTGGCAAAGCTGGATATAAATGACTTCATTCTAAAGCTACAAGAAGAAGCACTTAGGATAAAGTACAGAGCTCAGAAGTCTTCATACACTCAGAATCCAGCTTTGTACAATGCCACGCCTCAAGCTAAGACATCTGGAGCACCTCTTCAGACTGCATTTGTGTCTAGCTCATCAGGTCCTTCACAAGCTTCTCCTTCAGGATCAGACACGTCAGGGTCTTCTTGTACCCATTATATTGGATCTGAAGCGAATGCTACTAGACTGAAGACCGAGAACCTCGGTAATGTGACTGTCGAAGTAGCTCGAGAGCACATGGATCTTTTGGCTGCAGTGGTTCATTCCTATGATGGACTTGTTGCTGGGAATATTGGAAACTACCATCTGGCAGATGAGGACTACGAGCAAATAGATGAAATGGAGCTTGAGAGGATGGACATTATGTGGGCCTTAGCTAGTGCTGTCCGGAGGGCGAAGAAGATTGTGAAAAAGACCGGACAGAACTTGGTAGCTACTAAGGATACCACATTTGGCTTTGACAAAAGTAAAGTGACCTGCTTTAACTGTGGAGAGAAGGGGCACTTCAAGAGAGAATGTGTTAAGCCAAAGAAGACGGGTAACGGGAACCCATTCTCGTCCTTCACTCGTCAAGACAAACAAGCTAGCAGTTCTACTTGTAACACCCCGAAAAGTCGAAACGAGTCATTAAGGACAATGGGCTTAATTAATGGGTATTTAATAAAAGAAGGAAATGGGTTATGGGCCAAAATTGGGTTTATGGGCAAGAGCCTAAGTGATTAAGGCCCATAATCAGCCCTTAACCAACCCAAATCAGCTCCATCTCCATCATTACAACCCTAGCCACCAAAATTCGTAGAGAGAGAAAGTAGAGAGAGAAAGTGAAGAAAACTCAAGATTTGGAGCTTCCAAGGTGAAGAGATTGAAGATCTGGGTGTTGGAGCATCAAGATCTAAGAAAGAAGAAACAAATCCAGGTAAGAATCGACCTCTAAACCCTTCTGTAGATCAAACCCGGATTCTAGGGTTTTGGGTTTTAAAAAGTTGCAAAGAATCGCATAAAGGTCACATTTTTACGTATGAAAACATGTATAAAGCTTAGATTTAGCCTCATGGATGATAAACTAAGGGATTGGACGTAAAAAGTTATGATTTTGGGTTAAAAACAGTCTGGTCCGTAATTTTTATGCGATCTGCGAAACTGCGTATTCATCAAGCGAATTTGCATATTCAATCAGCGAAACTGTGGATCTTCCTGCGAAATTATAGTTTCGCAATTAGTTTCGCAGACATGGTTTTCCAACGAAAGTTGGGCGAAACTGGCAGTGAAACTGGCAGCAAAGATGCCAGCGAAACTGCCAGCGAAGGTGCTAGCGAAACTAGCAGCGAAACTGCTGGTGAAACTAGCAGCGAAAGTGTTGGCGAATCTAGCTGCGAAATTGCTGATCTTGCAGCGAAATTAGCAGCGAATTTAGGCAGAAATTAACCCCTTTAAGTGTTAGCTATTCTGCAGGCTGTGTAGAGTGATCCTAGCCTTGTAAGCTTAACCTAGAAGTTATTCGTGGTATCCAGGTGAGTTCTAGATCACCTATTTATAAGTTTTTTTATGTTTTGGGGCTATTATGCATACTAAATTTACGTTTTTAAATGACCAAGATTTTAAGGTGTTTTAACAGGAAGAACGATTTTTCTATAAGTAAATTTGCTATATAAATGTTTAAATATAAAATTTTTCGCGCTGCCCTGGCAGCCCCGCCCCAGCCAGGGGCGTTGCCCCTTGAACCCCACTAGGGGCTGCTGCCCCTAGGACCCCGCTGTCAGGGGCTGCCGCCCCCGAACCCTCGCTGTCCCGCGGCGGGTCGGTTATGTTTTATGATGGCTAGTACTTGGCATGTTGTGTACTTTATAAGTTAAGTATTATATATACTAAAGAGGAAGATGATATTAATGAAAAGTGAAACTTAATGAATGTTACCCCCGGGCCCGTATGATGATGAAAAGTCTTGCAAGCACTATGATAGACTTCACTTATGTGAGTCTGATGTATGATGATGGATCTGTATTCATGAGCGGGCTATGTGCCTTGCAGTGTGGATCAACTGTCGGGGGTTAGCTACCGTTTTCATGTGTACCGACAGGGATTGGCATTTGTTGTCAATCAACATGGAGCTCTTGCTTTGTGCAATCTCGGTCATGATGAAAGTGAAAGATAATGAAAGAATGAAAGATAATGAACATGCTTATTATGATGCAAGTAATGTTATGTACTATGATCTATGCATGGTCATTATATGAAGGATAAAGTTTATATTTTCTTATATTATTTAAAACTAGAACTCACTCAGCGAAGCTGACTTTTATGCATAATAGTTGGCAGGTAATCGCTGATGCTGAGGATGGCACACAGAGCTACTTGGGGAGCTATGGATGGCATTCAAGTTTATGAAAATCTTTATTGTAATTTAAGAACAAGTAATATGTTTTGTTTACAATTAAATGACAAATGTATGAGTACGATGTGTTTTCAAAGTTTTAAATGAATGTTTAATTATTTCCGCTGCAATGTTTTATTATTAAAATGATTTTATGCTATGATTAACCAACTGTGAGGTTTCCCGGGAACGGGGCCTTACAAGTTGGTATCACAGCCAAAGTTTAAGAGAATTGGGTAAACTATTTTCAAAACCTAAACTTAAACTGAAAATGGGACCGAATGAAGGATGCCAATCCAAGTAGCTACGTGCCATCAGGTAAAAGTTTCAAGTATACCGGAATTATGTGCGTGTGCTATTTGTTTTATGTGCTTTTAGATTTGAATGCTGATATGTGTTAGGATAGTGATTGCTTGGGACAGGAGGGTAAGGTAAGTGGTTAATCACACTTGGCAACTGTAATTAAGGACTTACCATACTTAAAATGATCTGAGCAATTATCTTGAATAACCGTTTTGGTGTTTAAATCTTATAGGAATTAGTTATGGCTGGTAGAAAATCTGGGAAGGCGACCCGAGGAGGTGCTCGTGGCGGGCGTACTACTGAGCCACGTGTCACCCGGAGCAAAGCTAAGGCTCCCGAGCCTGTTCATGAGGAGTCAGACCTCCATAGTCACCCGGAGGGGGAGGGATCAGCCACCCTCAAACCCACTGTGAAGGAGGCTATCGCTGATGAGGTCTACAATGTCATGCAAAATGTCTTACCCTCAGTGGTGACCGAGGTGATCAAAGCAGTTAAGGATGGAGAGAGAGCTGAGAAGAAAGGGAAGGGAAGTGAGAAGAATTCAGGAAAGTCCACTGGGAGGACTGAGGAATCTGAAGAGGAGCCATCAAACCCTAAGTTGGTAGTCCATGATGACGATAGTGATGAGGAGTCCGAGAGAGAGACTACTAGAGGGTGCAACTATGGGGCATTTCATAGGTGAAAGCCCCCAACCTTTGACGGTAACGGCACTGCTACTGCCGCTCATCGTTGGGTCAGAGAGATGGAAGCGGTACTGGAAATTAGTGAGTGCCGCGAGGATCAAAAAGTTAAGTTTGCCACTCATTCCTTCGTTGACTCAGCGTTATGCTGGTGGGACAATATTGTCCAGGCTGAGGGGAAGCGATCGATAGCCAAGATGAAGTGGTCTGAGTTGAAGGAGTTAGTACTGGAGGAGTATTGTCCCCATCGGGAATTAGACAAGATTGAAAAGGAGTTCTTGTATTTGAAGGCTGGGAACATGACTCATCAAGAGTATACCTCCAAGTTCAATGAACTTGCAAGACTTCTGCCAGATATGGTGACACCTGCGTCCAGGAAGATCAAAAGATACATACAGGGTTTGCCTGTGGACATCAGGAGGCACATGATTGCAGCCAGACCGGGTACGTTTAGGTCTGTGGTGGATTTAGCTGGGAGGTTGTACGATGAGAGAGACCCGGCGCCTGTACAGAAGAAGGTGGAGAAATGGAATGGGAACAAGAATGGAAATGGGAAAAGGTTCGGAGGTGATAACTTCCGGAGTGGAGAGAAGAGGATGAGGGTTGAAGATCAGTCTGGGAGACAGGGAAATTCTGGTGAAGGAGGTGTTTGGAGAAAATGTGGAAAAGGTCATTCAGGGGAGTGCAGAGCTGGGACGGGAAGATGTTTTAAATGTGGAGGCGAGGGCCACTATGCTAGGGATTGCAAGGTGGGGAGGTGTTACCAGTGTGGTGAGATGGGTCATGCGAGAAGAGACTGTAAGAAAGGAAAACCAGAAGGATCAGGAACGGTTAAAGCTGGAGATAAGGGAAGGGGTGACGGTTCAAGGGCGAAGGCGAGGGCATTCAACATAACTCGCGAGGAGGCCAGGGCAGACCCAGAAGTAGTTTCAGGTATGTTTCTGGTAGACCATGAATATGGTTCTGTGCTCTTTGATTCTGGTGCTAGTAGGAGTTTTGTGTCTGCTGCCTTTTGTCGTTTGTTGCATGATAAGAGTAGAAAGTTAGATGAGCCTTTCTATGTAGAAACAGCCATTGGTAAGTCCACTAAGGTAACTGAGGTGGTTGAGGATTGCCTGATTGAGTTAGAAGATTGTAAGTTCCCTGCTAGGTTGCATGTTATGGCCTTAGGAGGTTTCGATGTGGTGTTAGGCATGGATTGGTTAGCTACCTATGAAGCCAATATAGTATGTAGTAAGAAGATAATTCGTCTAACAGCGCCCGATGGTAGTTCTGTTACGGTTCGTGGAGATAAGGTGTGTTGTGTACCGAAGGTCGTGTCGATGATCACAGCTGAAAAGTACTTGAGACGTGGGTGCAGCGCTTACTTGGCCTATGTAAAAGATGTGGATGCGCCAGAGCCACAATTATCAGACGTGCCAGTAGTGCGCGAGTTTCCTGACGTCTTTCCTGAAGACCTGACCGGTGTGCCGCCTGACCGCGAAATCGAATTCCAAATTGATTTGCTACCGGGAGCTCAACCTGTCGCTAAAGCACCGTATCGATTAGCTCCTTCGGAGATGGCAGAACTGAGGGACCAGTTGCAAGATTTATTGGATAAAGGCTTCATCCGACCGAGTATCTCTCCATGGGGTGCTCCGGTTTTATTCGTCAAGAAGAAAGATGGTAGCATGCGGATGTGCATTGACTATCGTGAGCTTAATAAGCTGACCATAAAGAATCGGTATCCGTTACCAAGGATCGACGACCTGTTCGATCAACTTCAGGGTGCCAGCTGGTTTTCGAGGATAGACCTGCGGTCTGGTTACCACCAGCTGAAGGTGAAAGAACAAGACATTCCAAAGACAGCGTTCCGTACGCGTTATGGACACTACGAATTCCTCGTCATGTCCTTTGGATTGACCAACGCGCCAGCTGCTTTTATGGATCTTATGAATCGGATATGTCGGCCGATGTTGGATAAATCGGTGATAGTGTTCATTGATGACATCTTGATTTATTCAAAAAGTGAAGAGGAACATGCCGATCATATTCGAGAAGTATTGGAGACGCTTAGGAATGAGAAATTATATGCTAAGTTCTCTAAATGTGCATTTTGGCTACGAGAAGTTCAATTTCTGGGTCATGTGGTTAATCCCGAGGGGATCAGGGTGGACCCTGCGAAGGTTGAAGCGGTGATGCAATGGGAACCTCCAAAGACGCCATCTGAGATTCGCAGTTTCTTAGGCCTGGCAGGCTACTATAGGAGGTTTATTCAGGATTTCTCCAAGATAGCTTCTCCTTTGACAAAATTCACCCAAAAGGACGTGAAGTATGAATGGGGTACTGATCAGGAGAAAGCCTTCCTAGAACTGAAGATGAGGTTAACTCAAGCCCCTGTCTTGACGTTACCTGAAGGGAACGAGGATCTGGTGGTGTACTCGGATGCCTCGTATGCAGGATTGGGTGTGTTGATGCAACGAGGGAAGGTGATAGCCTATGCTTCTAGACAATTAAAGGTTCACGAGGCCAATTATCCTACCCATGATTTGGAGTTGGCTGCGGTGGTGTTTGCATTGAAGATTTGGAGGCACTACCTGTATGGGGTGAAGTGCACCATCTTCACTGATCATAAAAGTCTAAAGTATTTCTTTGAACAAAAGGAACTCAATATGAGGCAGAGGAGGTGGTTGGAACTGATCAAGGATTATGACTGCGAAATTCATTATCATCCAGGCAAAGCCAATGTGGTTGCTGACGCCCTTAGCCGAAAAGGACGACCCGAACCAATTCGGGTGAGGGCTTGCCAGATAATCATGACGCCTGATGTTATGAAACAAGTGAGGGAGTTCCAAGATAAGGCATTAAGAGAGGACAGAATCAACTCTGAAAGGATGAAAGGACAAGTTTCAGATTTGGGGGAAAACACCTTGGGAGTTAGAACCCGATCTGGGCGAATGTGGATCCCTCTCTATGGAGAATTGAGGGAGAAAATCATGGATGAGGCTCACAAAACTCGATATTCCATACACCCCGGTGCCACGAAAATGTATCAAGATCTGAAGAAAGATTACTGGTGGCCGGGAATGAAGCGAGACGTGGCTAAGTACGTGAGCAAGTGCCTGACTTGTCTGCAAGTGAAGGCAGAGCACCAAAAGCCATATGGGAAGATCCAGCCTTTGGATATCCCTGAATGGAAATGGGAACACATCACAATGGACTTCATCACAAAGCTGCCTCGCACGGCGAGGGGAAGCGACGCAATCTGGGTGATTGTTGACCGTCTAACAAAGAGCGCCCATTTCCTACCAATTCGTGAGACGTATTCCTCTGAGAGGTTGGCAGAGCTATTTATCAAGGAAATCGTGGCTCGTCACGGCGTGCCAGTGTCTATCGTTTCGGATAGGGACACGCGGTTTACGTCCAAGTTCTGGAAGAGGTTTCATGACTCAATGGGGACTAGACTGCATATTAGTACGGCTTACCATCCCCAGACAGATGGTCAGTCGGAAAGGACGATCCAGACTTTAGAAGACATGCTACGAGCCTGTGTAATCGACTTTGGAGGAAGCTGGGATGAGCACTTACCGTTGGCGGAATTCTCATATAATAATAGTTACCATGCCAGCATTGGTATGCCACCTTACGAAATGTTGTACGGTAGGAAGTGCAGAACGCCTGTGTGTTGGGGTGACATCGGGCAGAAGGAATTGGGGAGTCTTGAAGTGATTGAGGTCACAACTGAGAAGTTAGATAAGATTAAGGCGTTCATGAAAGCTGCAAAGGACCGCCAGAAGTCTTATGCTGATAAGAGGCGTAGACCGATAGAATTTGAAGTTGGTGACAAGGTTATGCTCAAGGTATCGCCCTGGAAAGGGATCATCAGGTTTCGAAAAAGGGGAAAGTTAAGCCCAAGATTCATAGGGCCATTTCGTATTATCGCAAGGGTAGGAGAAGTGGCCTACAGATTAGAACTACCTGATGAGTTGAGTGGAATTCACCCTACGTTCCATGTATCTCATCTCAGAAAATGTCTGGCAGACAATGATGCAGTCGTACCACTTGAGGACATTGAAGTCGATGAACGGCTTAATTATGTAGAGCAGCCGGTGGCCATCCTTGATTGGAAAGAGAAGCACTTACGGAATAAAGTGGTTCCACTAGTACGGGTACAGTGGAGACACAGAAAAGGGTCAGAATCTACGTGGGAGACTGAGGAGGAGATGAGGAAATTTTACCCTCAATTGTTTGATGACTGACAGGTTTCGAGGACGAAACCTAAATAAGTGGGGGAGACTTGTAACACCCCGAAAAGTCGAAACGAGTCATTAAGGACAATGGGCTTAATTAATGGGTATTTAATAAAAGAAGGAAATGGGTTATGGGCCAAAATTGGGTTTATGGGCAAGAGCCTAAGTGATTAAGGCCCATAATCAGCCCTTAACCAACCCAAATCAGCTCCATCTCCATCATTACAACCCTAGCCACCAAAATTCATAGAGAGAGAAAGTAGAGAGAGAAAGTGAAGAAAACTCAAGATTTGAAGCTTCCAAGGTGAAGAGATTGAAGATCTGGGTGTTGGAGCATCAAGATCTAAGAAAGAAGAACAAATCCAGGTAAGAATCGACCTCTAAACCCTTCTGTAGATCAAACCCGATTCTAGGGTTTTGGGTTTTGAAAAGTTGCAAAGAATCGCATAAAGGTCACATTTTTACGTATGAAAACATGTATAAAGCTTAGATTTAGCCTCATGGATGATAAACTAAGGGATTGGACGTAAAAAGTTATGATTTTGGGTTAAAAACGGTCTGGTCCGTAATTTTTATGCGATCTGCGAAACTGCGTATTCATCCAGCGAATTTGCATATTCAATCAGCGAAACTGTGGATCTTCCTGCGAAATTATAGTTTCGCAGGTAGTTTCGCAGACATGGTTTTCCAACGAAAGTTGGGCGAAACTGGCAGTGAAACTGGCAGCAAAGATGCCAGCGAAACTGCCAGCGAAGGTGCTAGCGAAACTAGCAGCGAAACTGCTGGTGAAACTAGCAGCGAAAGTGTTGGCGAATCTAGCTGCGAAATTGCTGATCTTGCAGCGAAATTAGCAGCGAATTTAGGCAGAAATTAACCCCTTTAAGTGTTAACTATTCTGCAGGCTGTGTAGAGTGATCCTAGCCTTGTAAGCTTAACCTAGAAGTTATTCGTGGTATCCAGGTGAGTTCTAGATCCCCTATTTATAAGTTTTTTTATGTTTTGGGGCTATTATGCATACTAAATTTACGTTTTTAAATGACCAAGATTTTAAGGTGTTTTAACAGGAAGAACGATTTTTCTGTAAGTAAATTTGCTATATAAATGTTTAAATATAAAAATTTTTCGCGCTGCCCTGGCAGCCCGGCCCCAGCCAGGGGCGTTGCCCCTTGAACCCCATAGGGGCTGCTGCCCCTAGGACCCCGCTGTCAGGGGCTGCCGCCCCCGAACCCCCGCTGTCCCGCGGCGGGTCGGTTATGTTTTATGATGGCTAGTACTTGGCATGTTGTGTACTTAATAAGTTAAGTATTATATATACTAAAGAGGAAGATGATATTAATGAAAAGTGAAACTTAATGAATGTTACCCCCGGGCCCGTATGATGATGAAAGTCTTGCAAGCACTATGATAGACTTCACTTATGTGAGTCTGATGTATGATGATGGATCTGTATTCATGAGCGGCTATGTGCCTTGCAGTGTGGATCAACTGTCGGGGGTTAGCTACCGTTTTCATGTGTACCGACAGGGATTGGCATTTGTTGTCAATCAACATGGAGCTCTTGCTTTGTGCAATCTCGGTTTATGATGAAAGTGAAAGATAATGAAAGAATGAAAGATAATGAACATGCTTATTATGATGCAAGTAATGTTATGTACTATGATGTATGCATGGTCATTATATGAAGGATAAAGTTTATATTTTCTTATATTATTTAAAACTAGAACTCACTCAGCGAAGCTGACTTTTATGCATAATAGTTGGCAGGTAATCGCTGATGCTGAGGATGGCACACAGAGCTACTTGGGGAGCTATGGATGGCATTCAAGTTTATGAAAATCTTTATTGTATTTTAAGAACAAGTAATATGTTTTGTTTACAATTAAATGACAAATGTATGAGTACGATGTGTTTTCAAAGGTTTAAATGAATGTTTAATTATTTCCGCTGCAATGTTTTATTATTAAAATGATTTTATGCTATGATTAACCAATTGTGAGGTTTCCCGGGAACGGGGCCTTACACTACTTCATCAAGCAAGGATCCAAAAGCCTTGACTGCTCATGATGATGAAGGATAGGACTGGAGCTTTCGGTTTGTCTCTCCGGGGGAATCAAACATTGCAAGTGTAGAAGACTTAGACGATGGTTCCGCAAGTGAAGGAGATATTGCAGTTGAGATAGCGATGTCAAACATTGAAGAGACAACTGCAACTGAGGTCAGCTACAAGCCTGAAGAAGGGACTTCCACAGCAAAGACAGAAAAGACAGAATCACCAGAACCAGAGACATCTGATGATGCGTTGATGGCTAACTCTTCTGAACCTCCTCAGGTAAGTACCACTGACCAACTGTTTAAAAATCATGCTTGTTCTGATTGTGATACTTTTAGAAATAGCATAGATGAGAAATTTGCTAGGTTATTAGATCATAATGATAACTTAGTAAAAGATTTACGACTGTGCGCTGAGGCTAATAGAGTATTAAAACAAAATGAGCATAGTTACACAGAAAAGATAGACCTTTTGACTAAACAGCTTAGGGAAACTGAAGTAGTTTCATTTAACCAAGCTAATGACATTAGGTACTATCTTAACTCCCTAGAGACACTAAGAAGCAAAAGGCAGTTCTAGAAGTAGAAGTAAAACTCATTAAAACAGAAACTGCACAGTTGGACAAGTTCATCACACATTGTCCAACACTTAGTGAGAGAAAGAAACAACGGGGAGGGTTTGGGTTATAAAGTGGTTCCACACCACCTGAGACCTTGATGACACTAAGAGTAGACCAATAAATAATAACCCTATCAAGGATCATGTGGTGTCTACTCCTCTTGTTAGTGATCCAGATTCCACATGTTCATCAATTGAATCTGGAACCAAACAAAAGGAGGCCACTTCAAAGGAAAAGGGTAAAATGCCATGTGTTAATCTGGAAAAAGAATTTTAAAAGGTTAATATAAAGTTAGGGTCAAACAGAGTCAAATCAGAACCTAAAAAGACTGTTAATGTTAATCTTTCACAAGTTTCAAGTCAAAAACCAGTTAACCAAAAGGAAAAAGATGTTAAAAATGTTAAAACAATTAATTTTGTTAAACAAGAGAAAACATCAAAAGAACCAGAGTCGAAACCTAAATTGAGTGATGTTACTAAAGTGTCACACACATCTCCACAAAGAAAGTTTAATCTTAAAGTTGATAGCAGGTCGTGCTACAACTGTGGAGAGTGAGGACACATTGCTTCCTATTGTCCTTACTATCAGACACCTAGGAAGAAGATTGAACTTTAGGATTCAAAACCTAGGTCTTCTAAGAGGAGATCTTTAACTCCACCTAGAAGAACTAGTGAACCTAAAGTTCAACCCATTAGCCAGTCGCTGTTTATCATAAACAGGCTTTGCCAAATCTGGCTTATAGAAGAGAGTCAGTCATCCTCTGTGTCTGATAATGATGATGACAAGAAGGAACCTGAGCTACCCTCACCCTCTAAGGGTCAATGGGTTGAATTCATGATGTGTGATGCCTCTGGTGTTCGCTAACCTAAACTAACCTTTTACATTGTATGTGCAGGGTGTTTCGCTAATGCTGAAACCAACACGTGGATTGTAGACAGCGGAGCATCCAGGCAGCACATGACTGGAAACAGGGCTCTTTTATCAAACGTCAGCAATAAAAGGAGGGCATGTTTCGTTTGCTGGAAACAAGGGAGGCTATATCACAGCTCAGGGAGAGTTGGGAATCAGAAAGTTAAGTTTGATAAGGTGAACTACGTTCAACAACTTCAAAACAACTTACTTTCTGTTTCCTAAATCTGTGATAAGGGATTTAAAGTCATATTCGACAACAAGAAGTGTTACGTGCTAAAGAAAGACTACGTGATTCCAGAGGACCAAGTTCTGATGACAGCTTCAAGATATAAAGACCTTTATGTTTTGGATCTCTCAACAGCTTCTACAACGGATCATGAAGTTCAGTGCTTTCTATCAAAAGCCACTGAGAAGGACTCCATCTCCTGGCATAGGAGAATGGGACACATTAATCAGAGGAAGATGAATCACTTGATCCAGAAGGATCTTGTGAGAGGAGTTAATGTCAAGAATTTCCAACTTCCTTATTTTTTTGTGTAGCCTGCAAGAAAGGCAAACAGACGAAGAAGTCTCATAAGGAAAAGAAAGTTCATTCAATGGAACTTCCTCTTGAACTTCTTCATGGATCTGTTTGGTCGTTTGGTCCAGTCAGTACAAAGAGCATTGCAGGCGACTTGTACTGTTTTGTAGTTACTGATGACTACTCAAGATTCTCTTGGGTAATGTATCTGAAGTCCAAATCAGAAACATTTGAGTCATTCAAGGAGTTAGTAACCACACTGGAAGCTGAAAGTGAGACAAGTACGCTCAGACAACGGGACTGAATTCAAGAACAAGAACCAGTGGATGGAGGCTTACTGCAAGGAAAAGAGAATTGTGCATCAATCACTTCTGCCTACACGCCTCAGATGAATGGTGTTGCTGAGAGAAAAGAACAGAAGATGAGAGAACAGAAGCTTGATAGAGAAGCACGGACAATGCGATGGGAAGATGGAAGCTGAAGCGCCTATCCAATTCTGGAATGATGGTAGTAGTGGCTAATGCATGTTATACACTGATGAATCGAGTTCTGATAGTCAGCGCCTGGAAAGACATGTTATGAGCTACTACAAAGACGCAAACCGAATTAGGAGTATCTCGAACGAGTTTGGCGCCGTGCACACTTCTGAAGAAGACTCAAGAAGGTAAACTCAGCGAGAAGGCGGTGATGAAGGGATCTTTCTAGGATACAACATACAGAAAAAGAGAGAGTTTACAACCACTCAACGGGTTTAGTAGAAGTGTGGTGTAACGTGATGTTCAGAGATATACCACACCACCTAATGGCAAAGGACCCGCCTACTTTTTCGACTATGATGGATTCTTCAAGTCCTTCAACATCCCTATCTCTTCTTCGGATGACGAGTTAGCTACTCGGATGATGTATAATATCTTGAATACACCATCTCATGATTCAACATCATCTAGTTCACAGGGAGGGAGAATCATCTACTCAGTCAGGGGGAGTTGTTGACGACAGTGACTCCTCCTCTGAAGATGAAGCTGAAGAAGATAACCAGAACAGTCAGGAGGAACAGGTTCCAGTTCCTGAAAGTCCACAAGCATCTAACAGTGATGCACCTTCGACTTCGGAACCTCAAACTCCAACTACCTCAGATGCAGAACCAAATGTTAATAATCTTGGGGTCTGAGGTAGCTGTTCCTACTACTCCAGGATCACGTCTAAGTCTATCATCCCTTAGACAATGTCATTGGGGATGTAAGATCAGGAGTCAAACTCGAAATCAGCTATACTCAGCTGATTATGCCTCTGTTATGGAAAAGGGAAAAGGGATATATTCATGATGTGTATCGGTGTGTTTGTCTCGCAGTCTGAGCCAAACTACGTCAGTGATGCACTAAATGATGAGGCGTGGGTGAGTGCCATGCAAGAAGAACTTCTTCAGTTCAAGAAGTTAGGTGTATGGACTCTGGTAGATAGACCTAAAGGTGCTAAGGTCATTGGCACCAAATGGGTCTTGAAATGCAAGAAGGATGACCAAGGAGTCATTATCAGGAACAAGGCTCGACTGGTGGTTCAGGGATTTCGCCAAGTCGAGGGGATTGACTACAATGAAGTGTTGCACCCGTGGCAAGGATGGAAGCCATTCGTATCTTTGTTGCCTATGCCTCGTACATGAAGATTAAGTCTATCAATTAGATGTGAAGAGTGCATTCCTTCATGGGGAAATCAGATAACAGTCTATGTCAGTCAACACGAGGATTTGAAGGTCCTTCATCGACAGGACAGAGTTTACAAAACTCGACAAGGCTTTATACGGGCTTCATCAAGCTCCAAGGGCCTGGTATGAGAAACTCTCGACTCATCTGTGATGAAACATGGCTTTCGCAGGGGAGTCATTGACTGCAGGTTGTTCATCAAAGAAAAAGATGGGACCTACTGCTCGTACAGATCTATGTCGTGATTGATAATCTTCGGTTCAAAGAAACGAATCTTTATGCAAAGAGTTTGAAGCAGTTATGAAGAAAGAGTTTGAGATGAGTGCTATGGGGGAGATGAAATTCTTTCTTGGGTTACAAGTGGATCAGACACCAAATGGGATCTTTCTACATCAGACCAAGTATGGGGGAGACATTCTCAGTCGGTTTGACATGGAGAATGCTTCTGCTGCTGCTGGGACTCCACTTGCTACTAATCATGATATGGCACCTGATGAAAATGGAGATCTAGGATGCCATAATGTACCGAGGAATGATTGGATCCCTCATGTATCTTCACTGCTCAAGACCTGATATCATGTATGCAACATGTTTATGTTTCGATATCAGGCTAAGCCTAATGTCAACCATCTGATCGGGGTCAAGAGGATATTTCGTTATCTGAAGGGTACACCCCACACTTGGGTTGTGGTATCCTCATCATGATGACTTTGAGCTCCGTTGCTGCTACAAGTTGCTGTTCACAATCATCTGGATTCAACAGCAAATGCAGGATTACGGTTTAAAGTTTTCTTCTACTCCTATTTTTGTTGATAAAATGCTCTGCAGCAATTGCAGTAACTAAAATCAGTTCAACATCCAAAGACCAAACATCGGTATTAAATACCATTTCATAAGAGACTGTTTTGAAAAGAATTTATTAATGTGGTAAAATTAATACTGATTTTCACGCCTGACCTCTATCTAAGCCTTGATAAACCACGTTTTCAATATTTGTTTAGAGGTCAACGGCGTTAAAAAGAAAAGTGATAGTTATTCCTGATGATTGTTCATTTTTCTTATTTTATTTTTTTTCTTTGTTTATTTTAGTCTGTTTAAATTAAACTCATGTTATTTAGCTGTTATTTAAAATCCTAAAATAAGTAAACCAGTTATGATTTTAGTATTTTAGGGGGAGAATAAGTCAGCCAGTAACACTAAAAAAAAACCAAATTCATTAAGGGTGTATCAAAATCATATGTTGGACCATATATAGTCATATATAGTGTGTCCGTCACATGTCGAATAGTCTAGGCTTAATGTAATACACGTGATATATTGTAAACAAATGAAACTGGGTCATTCGCAGGAGCATATGCGAATGAGATCAGTCTCGTCGCGACTGAGCCTTACCAATGGGCCAGTCGTGCGACTGAGAGATGCGATTGGGTCATTCGTAAGACTGAACCATAAGTATGGTCCAGTCGCACGATTGAACCATACGCATGGTCCAGTCGTACGATTGAACCATACGCATGGTCCAATCGCACGAATGGGCCCAGTCGCATCTAATACGGGCCGAAGCCTATATATACCAGTTTTAATGTGTAGAGAGATTAAGGGTTTGGGGAGGGAGTCTGCCCGGGGCCTAGGGGCTGCCGGATGAGAGGGGAGGTCATGCTCGATCTCCCCTTGCCAAGAGTCTTGATTCTTATGTTGTAACGAGCTTGTAATCGTTAGGTTTTATCAATGAAACCATTATATTTAGTTCGTGTTATTGATTGTCTCTTGGTTTTTGCTGTTGTTTATCCTTCCGTCAAGAACATGCTCTGATATTTACCGATCTAGTGACTTCACAATTGGTATCAGAGCCGGTTACTGCTGGAATGATCTAACAATCATTCTAGCAACCCGAGCTCTTGATTTATGGATCCAATTTCAGATCTTGACGTTAAACCCACTTCGTGTTCTTCGTGTTTTGCTCAGATTTGGTAACGTGTGTTGGTTTTATGTTAAAATCAAACTCGAAACCATGTTCCTATCACCCTTGCGAATCTGATGATGCCTATCTTGTTTTGGTCCATGTAAAATTCGTCAGATTAGGGTTTTGGGCAGCCCTGGCGGCTGCAGATCTGAAAATCTGTGTGCAGATGCGCTCATGCAACTGGGCCATGCGAATGGACCATTCGTACGACTGGACAATGCTAATGGACCACTCGTGCGATTGGACCATGCTAATGGACCAGTCGTATGTTCAATCGTGCGACTGGACCTGTCGTATGTTCAATCGCACGAATGAGCCATCCGCATTGACTCATCCGCATTTGTTCCTGACCAAAAAAAAGAGTCTGGAACTGCTTCTTGCACAGATTTGAGGATGAGCAAAGCACATTCACCCTGCGGTTCTTTTGTCAAACAAGTTCGATGTATACCCCATTATTCGTCGGACCTCCAGAATAGGTGAATGTATTTGGAACACGAAAGAGAGAAGAGAAGATGTCAGCAGCCAGTGCTGATTTTGTGGGGTAGTCAGGAGCATCTGACTATTTATGGGCCAACCAAGTTATATTTATCCGCACAGAGAGGATTCTCATTCTTAGGGGGAATCTATGTATAGAGAAATTGAAGACGCAATCAGAAAGTGATGATGTGAGCAGGTTTCTGATGATGAATCTACATGCATGCTGATTTGTTTGATATTGTCAGCTGTGTATTGGAACCTTCAACCTTTTGCCCAATACACGTATGAAGACGCCAAGAGAGCACAACGTTTATATATTGGGATATGCTGAATGTGAGGGGGAATTTCTGCAGATGTTAATGTTAATCAGGTTAGCCTGTGTGAAGATTGAATCAATAAAAAACTGTTCATGTTATTATCTGGAAAAATCAGTCATATGGGTAATCTTGATGCTGTGATGGTGTTCTACAAAGTAAACGAAAACTATTGTGCCTAAATTCATTTTCAGGGATATTGTAGCAACCTGACGGATCGGCAACGTTGGCTAATATGGTTTTCGTTTGATTCTATTGACAACCAGAGCAAAGATTGACTGAAGATTGTATGAGGTGTTATCTACTATTCGCAAGCAACGTCCAAGGGGCGAAAAGTCTAGGCTTAATGTAATACACCTGATATATTGTAAACACATGAAACTGGGTCATTCGCAGGAGCATATGCGAATGAGACTCAGTCGTGCGACTGAGCCTTACTAATGGGCCAGTCGTGCGACTGAGAGATGCGATTGGGTCATTCGTAAGACTGAACCATAAGTATGGTCCAGTCGCACGATTGAACCATACGCATGGTCCAGTCGTACGATTGAACCATACGCATGGTCCAATCGCACGAATGGGCCCAGTCGCATCTAATATGGGCCGAAGCCTGTATATACCAATTTCAATGTGTAGAGAGATTAAGGGTTTGGGGAGGGAGTCTGCCCGGGGCCTAGGGGCTGCCGGATGAGAGGGGAGGTCATGCTCGATCTCCCCATGCCAAGAGTCTTGATTCTTATGTTGTAACGAGCTTGTAATCGTTAGGTTTTATCAATGAAACCATTATATTATAGTTCGTGTTATTGATTGTCTCTTGGTTTTTGCTGTTGTTTATCCTTCCGTCAAGAACATGCTCGGATGTTTACCGATCCAGTGACTTCACAGGTGGGTAGCCGACCCACAACTTTAGAAGAAGCCATTACTATCACCGCTCAACTCACCGAGAACCATATACGAGCGGGCACCATGTCTGTGAAGGGTGCAAAGAAGGTAGAGAAGACGGCTACCAAGGCTGTTAAGGAGACCAAAGCTGAACCGTCTTACAACAACAACAACAACAAGAAGCGCAAGTTCACACCGGCGCAATTATGCTGTGGCTGCACCCAAACGACCTCAAAGGCAAATGGTACCTGTAGCTACATCTGTGGCACAAATGGCTGGGGCTAGGGCTTATGCTGGTCCTTAGCCTATGTGCAACACGTGTAGGTATCATCATCCGGGGAATCAACCATGCCGCATCTGCACCTTATGCGGTAAATATGGTCATTTGATGGCGACTTGCCACCGTGCACCTAACAATGCTGTCGTGGTCACAAACCGTGTTTGCTACAACTATGGGGAACCTGGTCATTTCCGCCCACAATGCCCTCGTCTTGTGGGTAATGTTGCACAAGCCCGAGGACGTGCTTTCAACATCAACGCTAACCAAGCACAAGCAAACAACGATGTGGTGAATGGTATGTTAACTCACCTTTAACTTTTGTGATCCGATTCTTTTCATACTTTACCTGTATCGTTAAACACCTTAAAATTGAACAGGTATGTTCCTTATTAATAAAACTTATGCCTATGTCCTATTTGATTCTGGAGCCGATAAGAGTTTTGTTTCGTTAGAGTTTGAACCCATACTTGCTAAGCCACATACGAAACTAGAAAGACCTCTTACCGTTGAAGTTGCCGATGGAGAACCGATCACCGTTGACGTCATTATTCGTGATTGCATCTTAAGTCTTGACACGCATGATTTTCTTATCGATCTTATCCCTATGAAACTTGGAAGCTTCGACGTCATCATTGGTATGGATTGGTTAGCCAAACACCATGCCGAGATCATTTGTTTCGAGAAGTGCATTCGTATACCGTTACCCTCTGGAGATACTTTGAAAGTGTACAGTGAAAAATCTTCCAAAGGACTTAAACTCATGTCTTGCACTCAAGCCCGAAAGTGCTTAAGCAAGAAGTATATGGCCTTCTTGGCTTACGTGGTCAACACGAAAGTCAAAGGGAAAGAACTTAAGGATGTCCCTATTGTACGAGACTTTCCTGAAGTATTTCCCGATGACCTTAGTGGTTTACCACCCGTGCGTGAAGTCGAGTTTAAAATTGACTTGATACCGGAAGCAAACCCCGTGGCTAAGTCACCATATCGGCTTGCACCATCGGAAATGCAAGAACTCTCTAGTCAACTTCAAGAGCTATCTGAGAAGGGCTTCATCCGTCCTAGTTCTTCGCCTTGGGGTGCACCTGTTCTTTTCGTGAAGAAGAAAGATGGATCGTTTCGTATGTGCATCGATTATCGTGAGCTTAACAAGCTTACCATCAAGAACCGTTATCCTCTTCCTCGTATCGATGATTTGTTTGACCAACTTCAAGGAGCTACTATTTTCTCGAAGATCGATTTACGTTCTGGCTATCATCAATTGCGAGTCCATGATGATGATATCCCAAAGACCGCTTTCCGTACTCGTTGTGGGCACTATGAGTTTATGGTGATGCCTTTTTGTTTAACCAATGCTCCTGCTATCTTCATGGATCTCATGAACCGAGTATGCAAGCCTTATCTAGACAAGTTTGTGATCGTCTTCATTGATGACATACTTATCTATTCCAAGTCCAACACCGATCATGAACTACATTTGAGATTGGTTCTTGAGTTGTTGAAGAAAGAGCAATTGTGCGCAAAGTTCTCGAAGTGTGATTTCTGGCTCGAGGGAGTTCAATTTCTAGGACACGTGGTGAATAGCCAAGGAATTCACGTTGATCCTGCAAAGGTGGAAGCTGTGAAAAATTGGTGTGTTCCTACAACTCCTACCGAAGTTCGTTCTTTTCTTGGTCTTGCTGGTTATTATCGGCGATTCATTGCCAACTTCTCAAGGATCGCGAAGCCACTCACTTCTTTGACTCAAAAGAATAAACCATTCGAGTGGGGTCCCGAGCAAGAAGAAGCTTTTGAAGCGTTAAAGCACAAGTTGTGCAATGCTCCTATCTTGACCCTACCCAATGGTAATGACGATTTCACCGTGTATTGTGATGCATCTAAACAAGGCCTTGGTTGTGTTCTCATGCAACGAGGGAAGGTCATAGCTTATGCATCGAGACAATTGAAGGTTCACGAGGTGAATTACACAACACACGATCTCGAGCTTGGTGATGTTGTCTTCGCTTTGAAGATTTGGAGACACTACTTGTATGGTACGCAATGTATAGTCTACACCGATCACAAAAGCCTTCAACACGTTTTCAATCAAAAAGATCTCAATATGAGACAACGTTGTTGGGTGGAGTTGATTAGTGATTACGATTGTGACATTCGTTACCATCCTGGTAAAGCAAATGTTGTAGCCGATGCACTAAGCCGAAAGATTCACAACAAGATGATCTCATTTCAAGAAATTCGAGATCGACGTCAATGGTTTGACACTTTGGGTGAGTTCGATACTGAGATCCGACTTGATGTCGACGAGACTATCGTACTACTACAAAACTTGAGAATAGATAGTGACATCGAGTCTAGTATCTTGGAGGCTCAACAAATGGTACAACGAGAAGGAAGAATGAAGGATGAATTGGAGCATAATCTTTTAACCCGATTGGAAGCGAAACCCAATGGGTTGTTGTACTTCGCAAATCGAATTTGGGTTCCAAATCGCGATAATCTTCGTACCTTTATCATGAACGAGGCTCATCAAACTCGTTATTCTATTCATCCTGGCTCCGATAAAATGTATATGGACCTGCGTGGTCAATATTGGTGGCCTGGAATGAAGAAAGACATAGCGACTTATGTAGCTAAGTGCCTCACGTGTACGAAGGTTAAAGCCGAACATCAACGTCCAAGTGGATTACTTGAGCAACCCGAGATCCCTATGTGGAAGTGGGAACACATATCCATGGACTTCATAACTAAGTTAACCCGAACCTCTCGTGGACATGATAGCATATGGGTGATCGTTGACCGATTAACCAAATCGGCACATTTTATACCTATACGTGACACTTACAAGACATCAAGGTTAGCTCGCATATACGTTGATGAGATTATAAGTCGTCATGGGGTACCTCTGCACATCATATCCAACCGAGATGCTCGTTTCACTTCACATTTTTGGTCGTCTATGCAAGAACTCTTGGGTACACAACTAGATCTAAGCACGGCTTACCATCCTCAAACTGATGGTCAAACCGAGCGAACGATCCAAACCTTGGAGGATCTGCTACGCCTTTGTGTTCTTGACTTTGGTGGTGATTGGGATACGCATCTACCGCTCGCGGAATTTTCGTATAACAATAGTTACCACTCGAGTATCAAGATGGCACCATTTGAAGCACTTTATGGTCGTAAATGTCGTTCACCGATCTGTTGGACCGACATTGGTGAAAACTTCATCACTGGTCCTGAACTTATACAAGAGACGATCGATAAAGTTTCTACCATTCGCAAGAACCTTGAAGTGGCGAGAAGTCGTCAAAAGAGCTATGCTGACAAGCGACGTAAGCCATTGGAATTCCAAGTTGGGGAGATGGTTCTTCTTAAGGTTTCACCGTGGAAAGGTGTGGTTCGCTTTGGAAAGAAGGGCAAACTTGCTCCAAGATTTGTAGGACCTTTCAAAATCCTGAAAAGGATTGGGAAGGTGGCTTATAAACTGGAGTTACCTTCTGACCTTAGTGGAGTTCACCCTGTATTTCACGTCTCAAATTTGAGAAAGTGCTTGGCTGACGAAAGTCTGCATGTTCTGTTGGAAGACATCTAGATTGACGAGTCATTACACTTTGTAGAGAAACCTGTTGAGATCATTGATCGCATAATGAAGAAGACTAGAACCAAAACAACCCCAATCGTCAAGGTTCGTTGGGAAAATAAATGAGGCGCTGAATTTACTTGGGAACGTGAGGAGCACATGAAGAAGAAATACCCGTTCTTATTTGTATAGTTTCATTTTTCTTGATTTCAGGACGAAATTCTTTTAAGTTGGAGAGACTGTAACATCTGGTATTTTTGGTTTAAAAATAAGTTATCTTTGTTAAATTCTTATTATAAAATTGGTGTTTACTTATGCTTACTTGTTATGTTGCCATCAATTTTAAATATACCACTTGATAATATAACTATTAAATAAATAGTAATAATAATAATTATAACAACACTAATAATAATAATAATATCATTAATACTAATGATTAGAATGATAATAGTAACAATAATAATATTAATAATAATATTAATAATGAAAATAATAATAATAATAATAACATCAATAATAATATTAATAATAATAGTAATAAAAAGAAACTTAATGATCTTGATTTAGAACTAATTAACTTGGGGGGGGGGTTAGTTGTCACTTTTAAAACTTAAAATAAAGGTTTTATGCATAAAATGATAACTTTTGAAACTACAGGGGGTAATCCTGTAATTAATTTAAAACAAACCCAAACCCCCCCCCCCCCCCGTTTTTCCGGCACCGACTCCGGCGGCCCTCCGGCGACTGCTCCGCTCTTGAATTAACCGTTATTAACCAAAATAATTCCATTGAATCGCCTCATGACCCGTTTTCGAACCCATGATCATGTTTAATTTCGATTTAAAGTGTTGTTAAGAACATTTAATCAAGAAACCGAAATGCGCATTCAAGTTCCAACCCTTCGAATCGAAACTGATCAAATTAAGTTGTTGTAATCGAGGGAAAACCATCTAATCGATACCCTAAAACTAATTGAACACTTAATTTCACTTGAAAAACAAGCGAACACCAAAAAATCTACTCTCGAATACGTCGCGGTCTGTAGCTAGTTGAACTCAACTCCCTCTACAATTCCACCTTCAATTAACCGAGGGCTTTCGTTCATTGGGGTCTATAGAAGCTACATGTGCAACGAATTGGATTATCATCACTCCTTCCACTCGACAGAATCTAACCTGATCGCGGTCTGTTCTTCGACTAGTTCATCCCTGAATCTGTCCTCAACCGGGCAATTAAGCACATATTTAAACTCGTTTTTACACGAGGAGCAAAAGCCCCATGAACATAATCGTTAACCGAATCGAATTGGTGTTCAATTTGGGCTTTAATAGAATCTAGGGTTTATGTAATTTGGGGGTTTGTTTGAATGGGTGTATTTGATAATTAAAAACCCAAATGAACCGCGGCTGGAAGCCTTGGTTCATTGGTTAACACATGTTTCCTCCATCCATCAGGTCCCGGGTTAGAACCCGGGCACCCTCATGCCATTTTTTTAAAGGTTTTAGCCTTAAAAAGGCTATATAAAATTTCTAAAAAATTATAAAAATTGTTTTCATAAATTTTGTTTATTTCAGAAATTATCTAGTTATTTTCTGTTAATTTATTTCTTTAATCTCCTTAACAAATTTGTTTTATATGAAATGTTACTAGGAAATGTTATAATTAGCTATTTTTATAAAAACAAACTTTAAATGGTTGAAATCACTGAATTATTATTTGGCTTATATGTTATCTTTAATTTTAGATTAATTATGTTGATAATAAAATGTAATTTACATTTGATGATTAAATCATTATAAGGGTTAATTTAAAAGGATTAAATAAGTAACTTTATCATACGCCCGGAAGAACAATGGTTTATTTTCTGACTTTCGGGGGAAAATGCAGAAGTAGGTTTTGACTTGGGAGTTTTCCGAGGGGCTTATGGACTTTTGAGGTCATAGATGTTATGATGGGCATGATGATGATGTTATGCATGATGTTATGCATGATGGTATGTGTGATATATGTTATGTATGCATGCTGATATGTATTATGATTTGCATGATCTCGTTGATGTTCTTGTTTATGTATGTTTATCTTCCCGTGGTTATGCGATGAATGTTAATGAATGAAATGAAAGTATTATGTAACGTAAAGTGGAAGATAACGAAAAGAGGAACATGATGAATGAATGAATGCATGCATGAATGAATGAATGAGAGTAAGAATGGCTTGTATGTAAAAGAAAGAAGGTTCACAACTCATTGAGAGGTGTTAGCTCAACTGTATGTATATTTACAGCGTGCGATCTTGGCTAACTCATAAGGGTCCATAAACACAGTAAGAGTTCAGTCTTGGTGACTGCTCCGATACGTGCGATGTGGTATTCACTGTGTGCTATGTAGCGTGCAATTCTGGCTGAATCATGTGAGTTCATACACACAGTAGGGGGTTTAGTTTTGGTAATTGCCCCGATACGTGCGATGTGGTATTCACTGTGTGCTATGTAGCGTGCGATTTGGCTAACCCATGAGACAGCGTGCGATTTTGGCTAAACCCCTAAGATTTCACACACACATGGGGAGTCTGTCCTAGTGACCACTCCATTTGTGAGATTTGTGCGATATGTACGATGGGTACGAAGATACGAAAGTGCGAAATGTGCGAACATGCGATATGTGTGATATGAACGAACGTAAGAAAAGAAGTTATGAACGAATGAAGCGAATGATAAAGTACCGTACGATGATTAATGAATGGAAGAATGTAACGAACGTAATGGAAGATAATAATTATATTATCTGTACGTATGTAGGGTGTGTGATCGCGTACGAAATTAACGGACGGTTTTAACAAAAGATAAAGTATGTTTTATATTAAAACTAGAACTCACTCAGCAACGCTGAATTTTATGTGTTACTAGTTGGAAGGTAAAGTTGCTGAGGATGGCACAGGGCGGCTACTTGGCTCATTTTGGATGGCATCCATATTTATAATGCCTTTGTGATGTAATGCAACAAGTATTTTGTAATTTGACAGCGATGTATTATTTTGCAAAAGCTTTTATGATGTAGTGGAATGTCGTTTAAATGTTTCCGCTGCAATGTTTCTTCAAGTTAAATGTAAATATATGTTTTATGTGCGATGATTGGCCAGCTGTAGGCGTCCCGAGAACGGGGCCTTACAAGTTGGTATCAGAGCCAAAGTTTAAGTGAAAAGGGTAAATTTTCAAAATAAACCTTAACTTAAACTGAAAATGGGACGGAAAGGGAAGGGATGCCAGTCTGAGTAGCTGCGTGCCATCAGGTATTTTTCTTAATGTTAATCGGTATTACGTGCGCATGTTATGTGGTTTATGTGCTGTATGTAGATTTAGATACTGCTGTAGTCAGGATAGGTAATGCTCGGGGTATGAAGAGTAAAGTAAGTGGCTAATCACAACTGGCCACTATAATTAGGGACTTACTATACTTGACATAAACTGATTTGTTCCCTTGAATGACCGTGTTGGTGTTTGAATCTTTCAGTGTGTGTGACGATGGCCGTTGGTAGATCTTTAAAAGCTTCTCGTGGTGGAGGTGGTGGTGGACGTGGTGCTGAACCACGGGTCACGAGTGGAAGACCCAGAGTTGAAAATGTGGTTCATGAAGAACCTGAGACCCCTCATCCGGAGGGTGGTGACTGAAGTAATTAAGGCTGTAAAGGAAAGAGAAAGAAAGTTGTATAGGAGGTTCATCAGGTCATGTAGACGATCTTACCATCTATGGTGACTGAAGTAATTAAGGCTGTAAAGGAAAGAGAAAGAAAGGGGAGAAACAGGTTCTCGGGAGGACGGGAGCAACCGGAGCCTGAAACGGTTCTCTCTGATAATGAAGAAGAGGAAGAAGAAGAGCCTGCGCCGGTGGCGGCACGAGGCTGTAATTATGGGGCGTTTCAACGATGCAAGCCCCTACTTTTATGGTAACGGCACTGCTGCTGCTGCTGCTCACCGGTGGGTGAGAGAAATGGAAGCTGTTTTGAATATCAGTGAATGCCGGGAGGATTAGAAAGTAAAGTTTGCTACCCACTCTTTTGTGGACTCGGCTCTGTGTTGGTGGGACAATATAGTCCAAGCTAAGGGTAGTCGGGCTATCGGAAGGATGAGATGATCAGAGTTGAATAGGCTGGTGATTGAGGAGTTCTGTCTCACCGTGAGATGGATAAAGTTGAGAGGGGGTTCCTGCAGCTGGAGGTGGGACGATGACACATCAGCAATATACCACCAAGTTCAATGAAATGGCACGGCTGGTGCCTGATCAGGTGACACCTCTATCACGAAGGATCAAGAGGATATTCAGGGCATGCCAGCGGACATCCGTAGGCACATGATCGCTGCCCGACCAAGCACGTTTAGGTCGGCAGTTGATTTGGCAGGGAGGTTGTATGATGAAAGGACTGTGGTGATGGCGGAGGTGAGTAGGAAGGATGATGGAGACCGAAACTGGAGTGGGAAGAGGACTGGACGGGGTGGTGTCCCGACGAATAATAAGCACGCACGGGGGGATGACCGCAGTGTGGTCACACCTGGTGCGGGGTTGAATAGATGTGGTAAATGCGGGATGGAGCATTCAGGAGAATGCAAAAGGGGACCAAATACCTACTTCAAGTGTGGGAAGCCTGGTCATATGGCTAGAGAATGTGGGGTTGTGAGGTGTTACAATTATGGAGAAATTGGCCACATGAGCAAGGACTGTAAAAAGCCAAGGGCGGAAAGTTCAGGAGTGAAGAAGACCGGAGGAGAAGGACAGAGGGCGAGCGCAGCGCCTACACGATGACGCAGGAGGAGGCTAGGACGGACCCCGATGTTGTGTCAGGTACGTTTCTAGTAAATCAACCTTTAGCCTTTGTGTTGTTCGATTCTGGCGCTAGTAGAAGTTTTATTCCTGCTGCTTTCTATGCTAAATTGCCTGTTAGTAATAAGAATATAGATACGCCCTTCGATTTGGTTCCCGGGATGGATTGGTTAGCGGACTTCGAGGCGAACATTGTTGTAGGATCGGGTTTGTCACTTAATCACTTGGATTTCTCTCAAACTCACTAATATTACACTCAAATAAGATGAAGTAGAATCTCTTTTAAGAGTTGATAATAATATAATAAGTAGCAAAGAACACAAAGAAATAATGTTCAAGGCTTTTGTATATATTACTTCTCAGCTCAAAGTATTACAAGACTCTTACAAGAATGAAACATGAGTTACAATGAGAAACTATATACTAGATCCTACACCCGGATATACTTTGATACCAGCTGGAAACCTAAGACTAAAGCATATACTACAATGCTAAAGTTAAGGTATCTTAGATAAAGTATTATCTAAGATATGGTAGTCATGACATGTCCATGACTTACCTTTTGTCACCAACTAAAGATGGCAACTGTACTAACTTATAAAGGTAAATAGTGGAATAAAGTATGGTCAACTACATGGCTTTTGAGAAAACGCCATGCAGTATCTCAGAGGTCTGCAGCGGAGTGTCAGGGAGACCATACTTATGTCCACTGGATAATAGTAGTGTCTTCCGAAGGTAAGTTGCATTCGGAAGAACAAGTTCTTCCAAAGCCACTTATACTTCGGAAGAGGCTTCTGTACTTCTGAGGCTTGAGGACTTCTTTCATACTTTGGAAGTTGACTTCTGATCTTTAACTTTAAGTCTTGATCTTCGGAAGTGAATACTTTGTCTTCGGAAGTTGGAGTTTTCCTTCGGAAGTTGGTTTTACACTTTGTCTTTGGAAGAGCTCCTTTTTCCTTCGGAAGTTCCACACTTAGCTTCGAAAGTCCTTTATTAGTTGCACCAAAATAGTCTAACTGATTTGGTTTTGGTTGCACCAGCCTTTCTAGATCCAACAAACTCCCCCTAGGCTGATGCTACCAAAACCTCACTTGTTTCTGCTTCTCAAAGCTTTCAACACCAGAACCTCACTTGTTTCTGCTTCTCAAAGCTTTCAACACCAGGGACAGAAGATATTTGTATGTTTCCTTGTTCTTCCCTGAAGTAGTGCTGAGAAGCTTGTACAAGTCATTGGTGGATAGGAGATCCAGTCTATCACTCTGAATGACATGTAACCTTTGTTGTGCCCCCCTGAAAAGAGTTCGTTGATGGGAGTTATAGTCATACTCCCATTTGACTATGGATTCAAGTTCATGACCTTCAACCATTTGTAAAAAGGCTTTTCCTTTGGTTGTTGATCCCTTCCTTTTCTCCTCCTCTCTTAGTTTCAACTCTTCTTCAACCTTGGTCCTAGCAGTTAGCTCGGCCATATGAGGACTGCCTAGATGATTTCTGATATGAGCAGCTACATCAGAGTTGGAGGGGTTGGAGAATGGCTTCTTTGCCAACTCAGCAATATCAAATCTGCTTAAGTGTAGCAGAGATTAGGCACTTAGCCTGTTGAGCTCTCCATTCTCTCTTTTAACAACAAAGTTGTGAAAAGAGTCTTCGAACCTCCACTGGATGATCTTCTTCCTAGGCACAAGAGGTTGTCTTGGCACCCGGTCACCTTTCTTGGTATCCAGCAGAGTCACCATCCTTCTCCTTAGCTTCTTTTCTTCCTCATTCAAAGTATCTAAATTGAGGCCAAGGAGATTTGCAGCTTGGTCCAATGTTCCTCTGGGCAGATCAAGAAATTGATCTCTAGTGATGGAACATGAGGATCCATCAACATAAGTCAATTTGACTGAATCCTCCTCACAGGAGATGTCGCTCAGGGTTGTGCAATTGATGAGCTTTGTCTTGATTGCCTTGAACTCCTCTAAGGGGAGATGTTTAGAAGGCTGAGGGGATGGTTTGAGAGGATGTTGGGTAGGTTGAGGTGTTTGGGTTCTGGCTTGTGTTTTGGGTTGGAGGATAGGTAGTTTAGGTGGTTGAGGTGAAGAGGTTGGTAAGGGTGATGGTGTAGGTTCAGTGGTCTATGGTTCAGTGGTTGGTTCAGTTTTGATGGTGAATGGAAAGGGAATTGGTTCAGGTTGTGGTTGGGTTTGAGGTTGGGGTTGAGTAGTTGATTTGAAGATCATCCCATGTCCCCTTCTGTACATCTCCTTCCTCTACCCCGAGCGAATGTCAGCCTTTATGTCACTGACATGTCGCTGGAGGGTCTTTTCAGACATAGGACCCACCTATCTGCCAGAGAAGCCATGAGCCCGGAGATAGTTTTTCATCCAGGCCTTCTCAACTATCTTCTTGGCAGCAGCTAGTCCTGCTTCTTCTTCCTTCTTCCTCTTCGGCATCATCTTTTCCTTGGCAGCTTTCTTTCTTTCTTTCTCCACTTGATCTTGCTCTTTGTTGAAGAGCCATAAGATCGTATCATTGTTGTGTGGAGATAATTATTCTAGAGAGAAACCCTTGGAGGTTAGGAAAGTTATCCTTTCCCTCCTCAGCTGCTGACCAGCTTCTCTTTCTTTTCTCTCCCATTCTTCCTCTAAGGCCAACCTTGCTGCTTCTTCTTTTTGCTGTTTTTGCAGCAAAGTTGCCTTTTCCAGCTCAACTAACTCCTCTAGTGGTAGAAGGAGTATATCTTTGCTCACATCTCCTAGACTGACAAGTCTATCAATGATCTCCACTCTTCTTCTATTGTTGACTGCCTCCTGGTTGGCTGCAGCTGCTTTGCTACTGGCAGCTAGCAGTTTTCCAGTTGGAAGTCTTACTTTTCTTTTAATCTTTTCTAACCTTTCTTCCTCCTGAAGCTCTTCCTTAGTCATCTTCCTCTTTCCTTTGATGTCTTCGGAAGTGCTAGACTTTTGGGGGTTCTTGGATGGAAGGTTCAGGTTGAGTAGTAGAAATGGAAGCTGGAGTTAATGCTGATGTTTGAGCTAGGGGTTGGGTGAGAAAATCCTCCCTATTAACCTCAGATTCAAGTTCTAGGATTGCATCTGTAACTATTAGATCATCGGATAAGGAGAATAGTCCTTCCGCAGCTGCAATCTCAGCTTCGGAAGATTAAATTTTTTCTTCAAGGCTTGGACTTGTGCTTCAGAAGTCTGTGAGAATGCACTATGTATCCCAACTGTTTTAGTTGCTAGGCCATCACTCCTTGTTTCCCTTTCGAAGTTAATCTCAGGTTCCACTTGGACCTTACGTTGACCAACTTCCTCAATAGTTGTAGAAGGTGCATTTAACCTCTGAAGCTCTTGAGCTCCGAAGTAAATCACAGACAGATCAGGACTTGGCTGTTCAATAAGAGATTCCAACAGGAACTTGTTGAAGAACCTGTTGAGATCTTGGAGCATCCTTTGATCCACTTGAATTACAACTGGAGGAGGCTCAGGAAAAACTGAAGCTTGTTTCATAGGGTATTTTGAGCTTAGGGAAGTGAGAGCTTTACTTTGTGGTTCCTCTTGTCTTTGGCTTTGTCCCTGAACGCTCTCCCCCTTTTTGGTAGCATCATCTTGAGAGCTTGATGAGCTAGAGGAAGAGGTCAATAAGACCTGAATTGGTACGTGCCTAACAGACCTCTCAATCTGTTTCTAAGCTAGTTTGGCCTTGAGATTTTCAATCTCAAGTTGCTGAGTGGCAGACCTATCATCTAAAGTCCTAACCTAAGATTCAAGATTTGAGACTTTAGAAAGTAGGCCTTTAATGGTGAGTTGCAGTCTTCCCTCATCTTTTTTTGAAGAATCACGGGGAGATGAGGTAACATACCTAGTATGTGTAGGGATTTAACAAGTTTATCAAAGTCCATATAAGCTTGTTTATATGAAAACGCAGCGGATAAATAGTTTTAAAACTTGTTGATGTGTTGATTATTAAACTCTTTTAATAAGCAAAAACCCAAACCATGGATCCATATACGAAATGCATAAAATAAAATAAACATAGGATGTTTAGAAGACAACCTTTCAAGCTTCAAGAAAACGAGTTTGGGGAGATGCTAGAGATGATCTTTGTGGCTGAATCTTCAAGCAAGAAGACCTCAAGAGATGATACCCACAAGCTCCTTCAAACACCCACTTGCTAGGTTGTGAAACACCAACTTGAAAGCCCTCTCTACAACCGATTTTTCCAGCCAAGAACACTTGATTCAAAGCTGAAAATCAGCCTTGTTTCAGCTCCAAAAACCCGTTTTTAGAGAGAGAGTAGAGAGGATTTGCTCTTGTGTGTGAGAGAGAAAATGTGTTGGAGAATGGAAGAGTGTTCAAGTGGTTCAAATGCTTGCATGTTTCAAGAACAAAAGGGATTCCCAAGGCCAAGGGGGCGCCCGAAAATGGGATCCCTTTGTTTCCCTCCCATTTGAATTTATTTTATAAAATACACTCTTGTTTTATAAAATTAAAACCATTTTTAATTTTATAAAATATAACACACTTTTGTTTGATATTACTTAACCAATTTAAATAATAAAACAACTAACATCTCATGAACAAATTATCCATATAATATTGTTCATTTACAAAAGCAATCATTTAGAAAACCCGGTTTCTAAATTGGTGCTAATATTTATTTGTGTGATCTTATCAGCGAATAAATATTTATCGGTGTTTGTTTGACTTGTTATTGGGTATGACCCGACTTGGATCATATCACACTAGCCACATCAATTTAATATGTATCTTGGGCAGATGTATTCCTTCAATCTCCCACTTGCACAAGATTCATAGAAAATTGATGTAAGTAGCAAATAACGCCTAGCAACGGTTTCCTACCCCTAATGTATATGATTAACTGCCATTCAATAACATCATCTCCTTCAAGTACCATACTTGAAATGTTTTAGGTGAATCAATCATCCATCCTTTTGTTACAGATGTCATGTTAAATCTCAGAGACACAGAATTGTCATTCTCCGATGATTTAACTTTAACAGGCCTTAGACATCTAACTCTCAACGAATAAGAGGAACAAATTCCATCTTGACTACATATGTCTCTCACAATCGCCTCATATCATACCTGAACCTAGCCTTATGTACTGTTAATTTTACATAACAGCAAAGAACTAAGTCAAAGTATAATACTTGGTGAATATCAAGACCCTATATATATCTCAGGTCTACGGATAAAATGATATTCGCCTTTACTCAATATCTCTTATGACTAATCACTAAGATTCCATGCAGAGACAATTGAGAGCGGGTCTGTCCAATATCTATATCCCATAGATATCAATGAACTTTGGTAGCAACAACTTGCTTTATATTCATACCTTATGAATATCAACCAATCCAAGTTCATTATAGTCTTACATTCATAGTTGTTCCTACAAGTATGATCGACCACGGACGTTTAGAATAACTTGCTTATTCACGGATTTAAACATGCTAAAAGGATGAACAAATGAAAATTATAAACATATAATTAAGTTAAATAACATAAGTTCCAATATCCAAATACAAAATTTGATCAAGTCCAATCACTAGAATATCGAAGTCCTAAGGCACAAGTATGACTTTCATGTTTTGACCTATCTAGGAGCTTCGTGAGTGGATCCGCAATGTTTTGATCGGTGTGAACTTTGCGAATACATATCTTTCCTTTTTCAACTTCATCCCTTATGTAGTTGAATCTCCGTTCAATGTGCCGAGTCTTTTGATGAGCACGAGGTTCCTTGATTTGAGCAATCGCACCCTCGTTGTCACAAAAGATCTCTAGGGGGTCTTGAATGGTAGCAACAACCCCTAGATCAGCAATGAATTTCCTAAGCCACGCAGCTTCTTGAGCTGCCAATGAAACGGCGATGTATTCTGATTCTGTTGTAGACAGTGCCACCACATCTTGCTTTGAGCTCTTCCAAGAGACTGCTCCTCCATTCATAATGAAGACATATCCCGACTGTGATCGAGAATCATCTCGATCAGTTTGGAAACTCGCATCCGTGTAACCCTTTACAACGAGCTCCTCCTCACCAGATCCATATATTAAGAACATATCCTTAGTATTCCTAAGGTATTTCAAAATACTCTTAACAGCCATCCAATGACTATTACCAGGGTTCTGCTGATATCTACTTGTCATGCTCAGAGCACATGACACGTCCGGCCTAGTACATATCATTGCATACATGATGGATCCTATAGCAAATGCATATGGGACTCCATTCATTCTTTCTTGTTCAACCTTTGAACTAGGACATTGAGATGAGCTCAATATAGTCCCTTTTTGAATAGGTACCAAACCTTTCTTAGAATTCTCCATCTTGAACCTTTTCAAGATCTTTTCAATGTATGCACTTTGGTTTAAACCTATCAACCGCCTTGATCTATCTCTATAGATCTTTATTCCCAAAATATAGGTGGCTTCACCAAGATCTTTAATGGAAAAGCAGCTTCCAAGCCAGGTTTTTACACCTTCCAAGGTTGGAATGTCATTTCCAAATAGCAGAATGTCATCGACATATAATACCAGGAAAGTAATAATGCTCCCACTAGCTTTCTTATATACACAAGCTTCATCAGCGTTTTTGATGAAGCCAAATTTCTTTACTTCATCATCAAAACGGTGATTCCAACTTCTTGACGCTTGTTTCAATCCATAGATTGATTTCTTTAACTTGCATACTTTGTTAGGATGTTTTGGATCGACAAAACCTTCAGGTTGTTTCATATGGACATCTTCCTCAAGATATCCATTAAAGAAAGCAGTTTTGACATCCATTTGCCAAATCTCATAGTCATAATATGCTGCTATGGCAAACAATATCCTAATAGACTTTAGCATTGCCACAGGCGAGAAAGTTTCATCATAATCAACCTCTTGAGTTTGAGTGAAACCTTTCGCTACAAGTCTAGCTTTATAAGTATCCAAGTTTCCATGCATATCGGTTTTCTTCTTGAAAACCCACTTACTCCCAACTATCTTGGACTTAAGAGGTGGTGTAACCAATTCCCAAACTTGGTTATCATACATGGATTGCATCTCAACGTTCATGGCTTCTTGCCATTTGTCAAAATCAGGTTTTGACATTGCATCATGGTATGTGGTTGGTTCATCCGAATCTACCACATAGCATCCATCCATGAAAAATCCATATCTCTCAGGAGGAATACTAGTTCTACCAGATCTGCGAACGTTTTGTGTATCTTGATCATCCATATGATCATTCTCAACATCCTCATGTTGATTGCTAGTTTCAACCAATTGTGTATCGTCTTGTGAATCTTGAATCTCTTCAAGTTCCACTGCTCTTCCACTAGTTTCTTCCGAAAGAAACTTAGTTTCTAAGAACTCTGCTTTTCGAGCAATAAATACTTTCTGCTCTGATGGATCATAGAAATAGTATCCAATACAATCTCTAGGGTATCCAATGAAGATACACTTTGTGGATCGGGCTTCTAGTTTATTTTGAGCGTATTGCTTAGGATAAGCCTCACACCCCCAAACTTTTAAATATGATAATGATGGAACCCTTCCATGCCATACTTCAAAAGGTGTCCTTTCCACTTTCTTGGTTGGGGCCATATTTAAAATACGGGCCGCGGAGAGCAATGCGAAACCCCAAAATGATAGAGGTAGTGTACTTCTAGCCATCATAGATCGAACCATATACAATAGAGTTCGATTCCTCCTTTCAGACACACCATTATGTTGTGGTGTTCCAGGTGGAGTAAGTTGTGAGACAATCCCACAACTTCTAAGATACTCTTGAAATTCACTATTCAGGTATTCACCTCCTCTATCTGTACGAAGAATCTTGACCCTTTTGTTGAGTTGATTTTCAACTTCATTCTTGAAGATTTTGAACATTTCAAAAGATTCATGTTTGTGTCTTAACAAGTACACATACCCATAACGACTATAGTCATCGGTAAAAGTAATGAAGTATCTCTCACCATTCCTAGTTGTTGGTTTAAAAGGTCCACATACATCCGAATGTATAATCCCTAATAAATCCTTTGCCCTTTCATTAGTCCCACTAAAAGGGACCTTTGTCATTTTACCTTGTAAACAAGACTCGCATATATCAAATGAAACATTTTCATTAGTTTTTAAAAGACCATTCTTTTGGAGTTTTTGCATACGATTCTTGTTTATATGACCAAGGCGACAATGCCAAAGATAGGAATCATTTAAATCTAATTTGAGCCTTTTGGTGGTTGCTTGGTACATTGAGCTATCATATGTTGTGTTATTATGAACCAATTCATAAATACCATTACAAGGTATAGCCTTAAAATAAAACACATGATTTAAAGAAACATGAATATCATTGTCAACGAACTTGAAATCATAATCATATTTTCTTAAACAGGAAACAGAAATAATGTTCCTAGTTAAACTAGGAGCATACAAAATATTTTTTAAAATAACTTCCAAACCACTTGGAAGCTTCAAAATGTAGTCTCCTTGGGCTTCTACATGAACCTTTGCACCATTGCCCATGAAGAGACTTATTTCCCCTTTTGCATAATGCTCACTTCTTTTGAACCCCTGCAACAAATTGCAAATATGAGTTCCACATCCAGTATCTAATACCCATGTGTTAGAAGAAATAACATTTAGCTCAACATGTATCATAAATATTGTACCTGAAGTTTGCCCCGCGTCCCTCTTCGATCTCAACGCTTTGAGATAGACCGGACAATTGCGTTTCCAATGGCCTACTTCACCACACTCAAAACACGGGTCATCATGAGCAACCTTTTGCTTCTTTTCTTTCGGTTTGGGCGGTTCCATTTTTGCTTTACCCTTACCCTTCCCTTTGACGTGCCCTTTCCCTTTGGCAACATTTGCCCTAGGGTCGTGGAGGTGCCTTTTCCTATTACCACCTTCATTGATCGTAAGGACTGGTAGAACCTTTCTACCCATGCCTGCCTCGGCCGTTTTGAGCATTGAATGAAGCTCACCAATGCTCTTGTCCCATCCATTCATGTTATAGTTCATAACGAAGCTATCAAACTTCTTGGATAAGGAGTTGAGGATCAAATCCGTTGCCAACTCATTGGACACACGACAGTTAAGCCTTTCAAGGCGATCAATGTGGCTCTTCATCTTGAGAACGTAAGATGATACCGACTGGGTCTCGTCCATTCGACATGCATGGAGTGCTCGAATTGTTTCGAAGCGCTCCACCCTTGATTGTTGTTGGAACATTTCCCTCAACTGGGTGATCATGTCATATGCATTGTGGTTCTCAAAGTCCTTTTGCAAATCAGGAATCATACTCGCTAGCATGAGACATGAGACTTGCACAGAGTCTTCGGTGTACTTGACCCAATCGGCAAAGGCCTCAACGTCATTTTCATCGGGTTGATCGGGAATGGGATCATCTAACACATAGGACTTCTTTTATTGTTTGAGAACAATTCTCAAATTTCGGTACCAATCCATGAAGTTCCCATGGTTTAGACGTTCCTTTTCAAGGATGGTTCTTAGTGATAGGTTATGGACGGTCGGGATTGCATTGTTGTTGTTAGCCATCTACAATTTTACAAAATTCAATTTTAGTACTTTTAATATCAATATATTTTGATTATTAATACCCTTTCGTCTCATAGACAATTAATAGTCAAAATTTAGAATCCAACGTTACATTTAAATATCGGTTAGGTGACCTTTATCCCTTTATTTAAATTAACAAGGTAGTCAACGTTTGACAATTGTAACCTATTACAATTTCTAGTGTATGGGATCGGTTAAACATCTTATGTTTGTTTGGCATGTTTATCCCATCAACACCCTTTGTACGTCATGCTTCGGTGATCCTAATGCATGATTTCCAAATTAAGTCGTCCTACTTAGACACACGTGTGGATTTGCTAATATTAGTGGTTAGGTGACCTTTATCCCATAAATGTGGCAAACCCACCTCAAAACCATAAGTTCCCTTTAATGTGGTTAGGTGACCTTTATCCCACATTAAATTCTCAAATGATTCGAGTGTTGTATAATAGGATGGTGTTTGACTTGATTTAAAAGGGATTTATGTTTCACAAAATTCTAGTTTGGAAAACAATTTTCATACCTTGCATTTGTATGCATTCAAATGCATGGTAGTTTATTTGAAAACTTATTTCAAAATTCCTTTTAATAGCCCAATTAATTATGAAAACAATTTTCATTTGGTAAAACCCATTTTATTACTCATTGATTTCTAAGGAACCAATTTTATGCGAGTTGTTGATTTCGAGTTGTTAACTATCCAATTCCAAAATAAGATAAGATGAACTTAAATCAACCATACATGCATAATAAAACAATCACAAGTTCATAACCATAGCCAATGGATTTGGCAACACTTGTTGGCCAAAACAAGTGTGCCAAGAGGGTCAATAATAAAGCATAAACATGACACAAGGCATGAGATGGTGTGCTCCCACTTGATCCCGCATCCTAATGCATCAAGTGTCCATTTTGTGTTGTCACCATTTTGCTTTATTTGGGCTCCAACTTCAGCTCCTAGCTTCCTTGGGCCTTCATGCTTTGGGCTTTGGTTATTGGGCTTAAAACCAATCTTGGGCTATGAGGCCCATTTGGGCCTAAAATGGCCCAAACCAAAACCAAAGTTTTCTTCAACTTCTTTTACAAAATATATCCTAATACATTTTTTACTAGTAAAAGAGATACAACTAATCTACTTATTATTACAAACCATCATAAATAATAAATAGATTACAAACCCAAATAAATAATCATACAACATCACAACACAAAACACATCCAAATACAAGGTATTGGCTAGGTTATGAACATCTATATACACATCCAAATATGCACATAACAATCGATTTTGGCAGCCCCTTTTCAACCATATTCTTGGCCAACATAAACCAAGAACTAATGGGTTTGGTCCAAACAAACAAACAATCATGACCCAAATTTTAAAGATCCTAATATGCATATAAAATAGTATCTTTAAAATCAGAAAAAGGGAACCAATCCAGCCCTCTAATTCTCGGCCATATGGTGTCACACACCACAAAACCGTGAACTAGAATATCATATACATGTATGCATTCGTATAAGTGGCTCTTGATGCCATTGTAGGGATTTAACAAGTTTATCAAAGTCATATAAGCTTGTTTATATGAAAAACGCAGCGGATAAATAGTTTTAAAACTTGTTGATGTGTTGATTATTAAACTCTTTTAATAAGCAAAAACCCAAACCATGGATCCATATACGAAATGCATACAATAAAATAAACATAGGATGTTTAGAAGACAACCTTTCAAGCTTCAAGAAAACGAGTTTGGGGAGATGTTAGAGATGATCTTTGTGGCTGAATCTTCAAGCAAGAAGACCTCAAGAGATGATACCCACAAGCTCCTTCAAACACCCACTTGCTAGGTTGTGAAACACCAACTTGAAAGCCCTCTCTACAACCGATTTTTCCAGCCAAGAACACTTGATTCAAAGCTGATAATCAGCCTTGTTTCAGCTCCAAAAACCCGTTTTTAGAGAGAGAGTAGAGAGGATTTGCTCTTGTGTGTGAGAGAGAAAATGTGTTGGAGAATGGAAGAGTGTTCAAGTGGTTCAAATGCTTGCATGTTTCAAGAACAAAAGGGATTCCCAAGGCCAAGGGGGCGGCCGAAAATGGGATCCCTTTGTTTCCCTCCCATTTGAATTTATTTTATAAAATACACTCTTGTTTTATAAAATTAAAACCATTTTTAATTTTATAAAATATAACACACTTTTGTTTGATATTACTTAACCAATTTAAATAATAAAACAACTAACATCTCATGAACAAATTATCCATATAATATTGTTCATTTACAAAAGCAATCATTTAGAAAACCCAGTTTCTAAATTGGTGCTAATATTTATTTGTGTGATCTTATCAGCGAATAAATATTTATCGGTGTTTGTTTGACTTGTTATTGGGTATGACCCGACTTGGATCATATCACACTAGCCACATCAATTTAATATGTATCTTGGGCAGATGTATTCCTTCAGTATGTTCATCCTCACCACCAGATGTGGTTTCTTGGCACCCTGGTTTCCCTTGCTCAATGATGTCTCTTTCAGAGTCATCAAAGGGCATGGTTGCCGTAGATTCAGTCTTAGTAATGTTACCACTATCCTGAGGTTCCATTGAGGCTCCTTCAGTAGTGGCAGCTGAATCTACATGAGTCCTCTCCACATCAGTGGGACTCACCTCAGTAAACGCTTGCTGATGGGGGCTAGAGATAAGAGATCTCTCTGGGCTCTGTTGATCCTTGAGAGGGTGTTGTGGATCAACTTCGTTGCCTGAAGAGACATAAGCTCTTCATCAGCTCCTATTAGTAGGTCAGTAAAGGATATGGAAGTAAAGCCTAGTGACCCGGGACTTTGATCAATGTCTAAAGGCATTGAGCCTGTGGTGGAGCTGTCCCTTTTTGGTTGCTCAGGGGAGTATAAAGACTCTCCTTGAGGGTCTTCAGCTTGGGTTTCGGGCTCATTGGTCTGAGACTGAGGAGACTCAAGACCTATATTGAGGTCAATTGTGAAGGATGGTTGGACCTCAGGCTGAGTGGGAGCCCATTGTTCCACTCTAGCCTTTTTGGATAGAACAGGAAGAGCTTGTTCAATCAGAGAAGATTGAACAAGGTTTCGTTTGGGGCGTCTTTGATAAGTGATGGTGATGGGGGGAGAAGGTAGATTTGGCAATGTAAGGGTAGTTGCTGGTGTGGGTTCATCACCTGTGGGGTTAACAGGGATGTCACCAGGAGCCATTGGCTCAGTCATACCTAGAAGAAGTGCAGTATATCTTCCAAAGAAGTTGGTGGACACTTTCTTCAAAGTCTTGAAGATGGTCGGCCTCATTTGAGGAACAATCAAAGCAGCTACACAGACAAGCTTACTCTGGTCCAGCTAATAATTGATTATGTGCTGAAGAAACCTGGGATACATGAAGAATGTGTCCCGTTGAAGGTTTTCCATAAGATTGGTCAGCACAAATCTTGAGTAGTTGAAGCGGAGGCTTTTCACCAAACCATGAACTAGGCACCCGAGTTCATATGGGATCTGATCCCATCCCCCAGATTTGTTGGATAAGCAGTGAAGAACTACATGCAGCAGGAACTTCAAGTTGTAAGAAAAGTTAAACTTCTAAACGGTTGACCTGCTTACATCTCCACCATATCCCATTTGGATATAAGTGTTGTCCAAATCTGCTTTGGGGAACTCTGTAGGAGCGCCCTCATCATGAAGCTCTAGATGCTCCCTGATGAGTTGTTTAGAAATGACCAACTCCTGGCCACAGATGCTTGATCTTATGACACGAACCCCATTTAGGGTTTCAGTCTGACCATTTGCCCAAAATTCAGACATATGATTTGAGTAAACCGTGGGGTTAACAGTCAGGGCAGTGTAATAAGAAGATTGGGTTAGAAAGGAGATGATATCTGAGATGTCGGCATCCCTTGAAGAATCAAGGAGTGCGACTTGGTTGTGCTGAGGGTTTAGTGCCATTTGAGAAAGTTGCAGGAAGATAGTTCGGAATTGGGTGAAATGGAGATGAAGAAAGCTTTTAGGGCAGTAATTTTTGGTAAAAAGAATGAAAGTGATTAGCCGGAGTTATTTAAACGGGTGAAATGGCGGTTTAAAGGGGGTTTGGATAAGATGATGGGATGTTTCAGTGGATGATGTGACAGGGGCGGTAAGGTTACGCCATTTAAATAATCCGACATCATTAACAAAATCTTTACTTTTTACAGAGTGGGGCCCAAAATTTTTCCGTTACACAGTAAAATCTTTCTTCCGAGTATAAAGAATTTCCGAAGGTAAAATTCTTCCGAAGGCAAATTTACTTCCGAAGGTAAAAATGTTACTTCCGAGAGTATATGTTGTTTTCTGAATGGAGAGTGTTACAAGCTTCGGAAGTAGATCTGATATGAAATCAATCGCTTCTTCCGAGACTTAACAACTCTTCCGAGAAGAAAATTATCTTGGGAGGAATTTGCTTCGGAAGATATGTAAAATATCTTCCGAGGGTTAATTCCTCTTCGGAAGAATTTATACTGAGATAAAATTTGAGAAAGACCTTTTGTAACAGGGCTTAGATTGTTTTGACATAAAACTTTACACATTAAAAGGTTTTCAAATGAGATAGACTAATCAAGGTTTATCATCCCAATAACTGTAATGAGATATTTGAATCTCTGTTCATCAAAGGCTTTAGTGAACAAGTCAGCATATTGTTCATTTTAATCAACTTTGATTAGCTTGATAAGATTTTTCTCATGAATATCTCTAAGGAAATGATACCTAATATCAATGTGCTTAGTCTTGGAGTGCTTCACTGGATATTAGTAATGGAGATAGCACTGTTGTTGTCAATGTGGATAGGAGTGCTCATGAAGTTGAATCCGTAGTCTATCATCTGGTTCTGAATTCACAGCAGCTGAGCACAACAACTAGCAGCAGCAATGTATTTAGCTTCAGCTATTGATGTAGAGGCACAGGATTGCTTCTTGCATTGCCATGAGATCATCCTTCCACCAAGAAATTGACATCCACCGGATGTTGATTTCTTGTTGATATTGCAGCCACCATAATCACTGTCAGAGTAACCATAGAGATTGAAATCACTATTTCTTGGATACCAGAGACCTAGTTTAGGTGCTCCTTTAAGGTATCTAAGGATTCTCTTGGAAGTAACTAGGTGAGACACATTTGGAGCAGCCTGATATCTTGCACAAATACAAGTTCCAAACATGATATCATGTCTACTTGCTGTGAGATACATCAAAGAACCAATAATTGCTCTATACTGATGTTGATCAGTATCCTCCCCATCAGAGTCAGGGCAGAGATTATGGTTTCTAGGTATAGCTGTTTTTGCTGCCTTACAATCTTTCATATCAAATCTTTCTAAGATGTCATTGACATACTTAAATTGACTGATGAAGAACCCTTCCTTCATATGCTTCACCTGAATTCCAAGGAAAAAGTCCATTTTTCCCATGGAACTCATCTCAAACTTCTTCTTCATGATGCTCTCAAAGTCTTTACACATTTGGTCATTTGAGGAACCAAATATGATGTCATCAACATAGACTTGAACGAGCAAGATGTCTTTCCCAGACTTCCTTATGAAAAGTGTCTTATCAATGGTATCTCTAGTGTAACCATTCTTCAGGAGAAATTGAGACAATGTCTCATACCACAGCCTAGGTGCTTGGTGCAACCCATATAGAGCTTTATCCAATTTGCACACATAGTGGGGATGTTGTGGGTCTTCAAATCCCGGAGGTTGGCATACATAGACTTCTATATCTATATCCCCATATAGAAAGGCACACTTGACATCAAGCTGGTAGACAGTGAAATTCTTGGATGTAGCATAAGCAAGGAAGATCCTAACTACCTCAAGTCTTGCAATAGGTGCAAAGACATCAGCATAATCGATTCCCTCCTCTTGAGTGTATCCTTGAACCACCAGTCTTGCTTTATTCTTGATAATCAAGCCTCTATCATCTATCTTGTTTCTAAAAACCCATTTAGTGCCTATAGGTACTTGACCAGATGGTAGCGGACATAGGTTCCAAACCTTTTGTCTTTTGAATTGAAGCAGGTCCTCTTGCATTGATTCAACCCAGCTACTATCTTTCAAGGCATCTTCCACCTTCTTGGGTTCTATTTGGGATAAAAAGCATGAGTACAAGTAGACATTCCCATTGTGAGTTTGTCCTCTTGTTCTCACGCCTTCAGAGACTTCCACTATGATGTTCTCAGCTGGATGAGTGTTGTGAATCCTAAGTTTAGGAATTACCTTTAGTTGCAAAGATAGATCCAAATTGGACATATTTTGCTCAGGAGCTTGAACACTTGGTCCAACTGCTGTTTCAAACTCATTCAATGAGGACTAATTGAATGAAAGAGAAACATCATCATTTGTTTGCTGTGAAGCAGCATTAACAGTTACCTGTTCCTTCAAGATGTTGCTTCCATCAGCTTGGTGTTGTGCAGTATCACCTGATGAAGTTTGAGAGTCAACAGTTGAACTGCTGGTTGAAGCTCCACTATTCCTTGAGATAGTTATACTATCAGATTTGCCAATAGTGGGAACTTGATTTGTTGCAGCTCTTGGAGAACTTGGAATAGGTCTGGGAAGCTCAAACAGTTGGTCATCATCAGAATCACTTTGAGCACATGTTCCAGCTGAAACATTCTCACAAGATGGTTTAGAATAGTTTGGAAACAATTCTAAATCAAAGATATGATCAGGGCCCTTCCCCCTAACACAAGAAGTGTGCTCATTAACTACAATGTTGAAAGATTCCTCAAATTCTTGATTTTTAATGTTATAAACTCTATAAGCTTTAGAGTTAGAGGAATATCCAACAAAGATGGCATCATCCGACTTTTCAGTAAATTTTGTCAAATTGTCTTTTGTATTAAGTATGGTACACCTGCTGCCAAAGAACCTTAGAAAGCCAATGAACGGTGGCCTTTTGTTCCATAGCTCATAAGGGGTTTTTCCATGTGGCTTAACTACAAGGACCCTGTTTCGCACATAGCATGTAGTGCTGACTGCCTCTGCCCAGAATGTTAGAGGCAGCTTTGAATCAGCTAACATAGTCCGAGCAGCCTCAATAAGTGTCATGTTCCTCCTCTCATCAACACCATTTTGTTGAGGAGTTCTAGGGGCACTATATTGTCTGGCAATCTCTTTTGAGTTAGAGAATGAGTCAAGAACGTGGTTCTTAAACTCAGTCCCTTGATCACTTCTAATTATTTTAACCTTGTGATCAATTTGATTTTCTATTTTAAGAATAAAAGATTTTAAAGTTTCAGCAGTTTCATCTTTGGTTCTTTAAAAGAATGCCCATGTAAATCTAGTAAAATCATCAATAATTACAAGGCAATATGATTTCCTTCCAATGTTCATTATACTTGTGGGACCAAATAGATCCATGTGCAATAAGTGTAATGGAGTGGTGATGGAGTTAACAACTTTGGATTTATGAGATGTCCTGTGTTGCTTCCCTTTCAGGCATGCAACACAATTATCTTTGCAGAAAAATTCCTTTTTAGGCAAACCATGTGCCAAGTTATTTTTAGCCAATTTATTCATTGTCTTAAGATTTACATGACACATTCATTTATGCCATAGTGTTGACTCATCACCATCAGCTTTGGAAAGAAAGCATGATACTTCTCCCATTGGGGAAGCATTGTTCATATCCAGCTTGTAAATATCCCCTTTCCTTGGAGATCTAAAAAGCACCAATTCCTGAGGAATTGTCATCCCGGGTTTGAGGATTATGCACACATGTTCTATGAAGAGCATTTGATGCTTTTGATCACAGAACTGAGAAACACTTAACAGGTTGTGTTCAAGCTGTTTGACAAAGTTAACTTTGTCAACCTTTAATTTTCCATTGGATATACTTCCTCTGCCAGAAATATATCCTCCGGCCTCACCTCCAAACTGGACAGGACCTCCATCATAATGTTGAAATTCGTGAGAGAGAGATATGTTCCCTGTCATGTGCCTGGAGCATCCACTATCCATAATCCAAACATTGTTATTCTTGTCATATGGATGTCCCTGCACATAAGATGAGATGATTAGTTTTGATTGGAAACCCAAGCCTTGTTGGTCTTGGGTTCTTCCAATGATAGTGACATAATTGAACCAAAATTTAGGCATGGGGGTTCAGTGGATGTCTTTAAAGAAGAGGTTTGGGCTGCAGCATCTTCCTTGATCTTCCATTCCATCCCTTGGTTGATCATGGAGGATGAGCTTGTTGAAGCTTTTGCAGCATGGCATTCTTCTGAAGCTTCTTTCTTTTCGGAAGAAGCCTTCACCACCTTTTCTTCCGAAGCAGTCTTCTTCTGGGATGGTCTCAAGGGGACTCTTTTTATTCTTTTGAGTCTTACAGCTTAGCTTCCGAAGCCATTTTCCCTTCGGAAGAAGGACCTTCTTTCGATAGCAACCTTGCTTCGGAAACAAGCCTTCCCTTTTTCATCACTTGAACCATCTGATATGGTCCAAATGAGAAAACTTCCCTGACTCCTTCCTTTTTAACATTATTTGCATAATGTGTGCTAGCAGGATTATAGTAACAATCTTTGGCCATGTGGTTTTGCAGACCACACATTATGCATGCAATGTTAATCTTTTGGGAATTTAAGGATTGCTGTTTCTTGTTCTTTTTCTCTTTATCAGCAACCTTTCCCTTTAACTTTTATCCTTTCGTAGGACAGGAGTGCTGGTATTACACTCCTTTCCTGAATCAGAGTTTCCAACCACCTGGAATCCAGCTGAGATGAATACACCCTTTTGCTTTGGGTTTATCTTTAGCATAGACTCAGCCACTTTCTTGGTAGTTTTTCTGGCTGCCTTAGCTCTGCTTCTTCTGGCTTTGGTGGTCAGGGTTTGATCATCACTGGTAGGAGAGGGTAAAATTACCTGGTTCTTCTCTGTGATGGTCTCCATTTTTGCATCACTCTTTGACTCATGAGAAGCTGGGTCAGCAGATGGAACCTCTTGCTCTTCAGTACCACACCTTGGTTGTCTTATAGACTCATAAGAGTGTGGTGGAGCAATTCATTGGTTCCCAACCAACCTTTGTTTTGGTAACAAAGTTTTGAGTGAGACAATGATGCAAGAATGGCTTGGAAGTTTTGCTCAGAAATAGCATACTTCCTAGCTTGAGCCTCAGCTGTGACAAGCTGGGCTTGAGCCTCTGACAATTTGGATATTAAATCCTTTATTTGAGTCTAACTCCTCAATTTTTCTTTGATAGTCAGATTCAGCCCTTTTAAGATCAGATTTTAAAACATTTAAAGACTCAATATCGGATTTAATCTCCATATTGTAGTCCTGATACAATTTAACCTTAGCAATACAGGCAGAAGTACAGAGATGTTCATATACCTTTTCTCATCTATTCCGGCCATGAGTGCTTGAGTAGGAGTCACATCTGTATCATAAAGCTCCAGTCAACTTCTTGAGCCATTGTAGCTGTCTTTGTTGACTTTCCAGTGGGCTTTGGTGTAGAGGGATGTGTGGAGGCCTGTGGGGTTCCCGGATTCGACTTTGGAGCCTTGCATTCCCATGCAAAATGACCAAGTTGGTTACAGTTGTAACATTTGGCCTTGGTTTTGTCAAACCCAAATTTGCTGTTGATTGGGTTCTGGGAAATTGCCTTCCAGTTCTCTTGAAGAACTTCTTTGCTCTGTAGGTTAAGAGAACCATTTTTGGACTATGTCCATGTATTCCACGTCATCTGGGCTGAAGCACTCTAGATCATCAAAGCAATATTGATAATCATTAGAGTGTCCACTTCCTGAGACAAAAGCACAGCTGTCCTGAAAGGAACTTTGCTGAGCTTGTTGAGACCTTGGAGTCTCAAGAGATGTGATGTATGGCCCAGAAGAACAGGATGGCTGCTGGGTGTAAGTCAGGTATTGTTGAGGCTAGGAGGGTCCTTAGCCTTCACCAACCATTAAAGCGTTGGTAGCAGGAAGACTCAAGGGTCTGCTTGTCTGATGACCTCTCTTATTCTCCATTTCCAAACGGTATCCATCAAGGATTCCATAGAGTTCGGTCATGGTGAGTGTATTCAGGTTCTTTGTTCTCTTGATAGAGACAAAGTAGAATGTCCACTCATTGAGAAGTGCACTCATGAACTTTCTTGTGAGGTCTTTAAGTTCAAGAGCAATTCCCACAAATTGAAGGGAAGAAATAGAATCCATGTACCTGAAGTATTGCTGGCTGAGGGTCTCTCCAGCAACCTAGGTGAAGTTCTCGAACTGTGCTTCAGTGAGTCATTTGAGCTTGAGTACATGTGAGCAAGTGCATCAAACAATTCTTTTGCTGACTTGCAATGCTCAAACCCCATCATGATGGAGTTGGGAATTGCAGTCATGAGAACAGTTATAGCATTGCTATCAATGTCTAGCTTCTTCTGGTCCTCATCAGAGTAATCTTCAACAGCTTTCTCAATCATGGCACCGTTTCCACCAGCTACCTTTGGCTTATACGGGCCATTGACAATGGATTGCCACATCTTGCTGTCTTGATACCTGATGAAGCCTTCCATTCGTCTGCTCCATGACCTAAAGTTTTCAGGGGTGATGATAGGTGCTTTAGTCATTGTCCCCATCTCTACTTCAGACTTGTTGAGGGCCATTTTGAGTGTGGTGTAAGGAGGAGTGAAAAACAGGTTGATTAGGATGGTAAGATCTCACAATCAAGAGCCTAAAAAGCTTGATACCAATTGCATGATCGGGTTTGTCACTTAAACACTTGTATTTCTCTCAAACTCACTTATATTACACTCAAACCAGATGAAGTAGAATCTCTTCTAAGAGTTGATAATAATATAATAAGTAGCAAAGAACACAAAGAAATAATTTTCAAGGCACTTGTATATATTACTTCTCAACTCAATGTATTACAAGACTCTTACAAGCATGAAACATGAGTTACAATGAGAAACTATATATACTAGATCCTACACCCGGATATACTTTGATACCAGCTGGAAACCTAAGATTAAATCATATACTACAATGCTAAAGTTAAGGTATCTTAGATAAAGTATTATCTAAGATATGGTAGTCATGACATGTCCATGACTTACCTTTTGTCACCAACTAAAGATGGCAACTATACTAACTTATAAAGGTAAACAGTAGAATAAAGTATGGTCAACTACATGGCTTTTGAGAAAACACGATGCAGTATCTCAGAGGTCTGCAGCGGAGTGTCAGGGAGACCATACTTCTGTCCACTTGATAATAGTAGTGTCTTCCAAAGGTAAGTTGGCTTTGGAAGAACAAGTTCTTCCAAAGCCACTTATACTTCGGAAGAGGCTTCTATATCTCCGAAGCTTGAGAACTTCTTTCATACTTCGGAAGTTGACTTCTGATCTTTCACTTTAAGTCTTGATCTTCGGAAGTGAATACTTTTTCTTCGGAAGTTGGAGTTTTCCTTCGGAAGTTGGTTTTACACTTTGTCTTCGGAAGAGCTCCTTTTTCCTTCGGAAGTTCCACACTTAGCTTCAGAAGTCCTTTATTAGTTGCACCAAAATAGTCTAAGTGATTTGGTTTTGGTTGCACCAGCCTTTCTAGATCCAACAATTGTGTGTCGCAAGAAGATGATACGGTTGACAGCGCTTGACGGGGTCACGGTGACGGTTTAAGGTGATCGAGTCACGACGATCCCAAAGTGGAATATAGACTAGAATTACCAGAGGAGTTAAGTGGAATTCGTCCGACATTCCATGTATCTCATTTGAGAAAGTGTTTAGCATACGAGGATATGGTTTTACCACTGGAGGATATTGTAAATGAACGGCTCAATTATATGGAGCAACCAGTGGCGATCATTGATCGTGAAGAGAATAGGTTGAGGAATAAAGTGGTTCCACTGGTGCGCGTACAGCGGAGGCACAGGAAGGGATCTGAGTCTACGTGGGAGACTGAAGAAGAGATGAGACACCATTACCCACGTTTGTTCGAGGAATAACAGGTTTCGGGGACGAAACCTATATAAGGGGGGTGGATTTGTAACGTCCGGTTATTTCCTTTGAAGCCAATCAAGGAAGAAAAAGAAAGAAAAGAAATAAAGTCCAAAGTCGGGGAGAAGGTTGAATGAGTGGGGGTATAAAAGGGGGAAGGCAACCCACACCCTCCCCCACACTCACAATTTTTGGCCATAGAGAGAAGAGAGGAAGAAAAGTGGTTTCAAGCTTCGGTTTTCGTGGATTCGAGCGTGAAAGTTGAGGTGTAGCGGGTTGGATTGAAGCTCTACTCGACGGGGTTGTTTGTGTGAGTTTTAGGACCCCTCTTTTACACATTTTTGAATGATTTTGGGGCTGGAACACATCTGAAACCCGTTTTTGAAAAGTTGGGTGTTGAACCCGTATGTATGCGTATGTGTATGTGTTTGATGCGGGTGGGGTTTGATTTCGGGCTTGTGTGTTTTCGAATGATGTTGTGGTAGGTGTTTCTAAGGCTTAGGATGGTTGATTTGAGCTTAGAACAGGTTTGGGTGAGCTTGGAGGCCGAAAATGGCAGTTTGCGTTCGGGATGAACTGCATTCTGCATCAGCTAGGGCTAGGCGACCGAATGGCATGCGACTGGAGGCCATCCGGCCGAAAGGCACGCGGCTGAGGTCCATGCGCACAATTGCCATGCGGCTGAGGTCCATACGCATGGAAGTCATGCGACTGAAGTTCATGTGCCTGTAAGGCATGCGATCGAAGGTTATGCGACTGAGGTCCATGCGCCTGGAAGCCATGCGACTGAGGTTCATACGCACAAAGGTTATGCGACTGAGGTGCATGCGCCTGGAGGCCATGCGACTGAGGTTCATACGCATGAATGGTATGCGTCTGAAGCCCATGCGCCAGAAGTCATGCGACTGAAGGCCATACGCATGAAAGCTATGCGACTGAGAGTCCATACGCATAGGTGTCCATTCTCCCATAGTATTTATCTGCATAGGTCCATCCACATAGGGTTCATTCGCTAGATGTCCATTCGCCTAAGTGTTCAACCGCCTGGGAGGCCATGCGACTGAAGGGTGTCCATACACCCAAATAGGGTTCATACGCCCGGAAGAACAATGGTTTATTTTTTGACTTTCGGGGGAACGTGCAGAAGTAGGTTTTGACTTGGGAGTTTACCGGGGGGCTTATGTAAGTTGACTTTTGAGGTCATAGATGTTATGATGGGCATGATCATGATGTTATGTATGATGTTATGCGTGATGGTATGTGTGATATATGTTATGTATGCATGCTGATATGTATGATGATTTGCATGATCTCGTTGATGTTCCTGTTTATGTATGTTTATCTTCCCGTGGTTTTGCGATGAATGTTAATGAATGAAATGAAAGTATTATGTAACGTAAAGTGGAAGATAATGAAAAGAGGAACATGATGAATGAATGGAATCATGCATGAATGAATGAATGAGAGTTAGAATGGCTTGCAAGTAAAAGAAAGGATGTTCACAACTCATTGAGAGTTGTTAGCTCAACTGTGTGTGTATTTACAGCATGCGATCTTGGGTAACTCATAAGGGACCATAGACACAGTAAGAGTTCAGTCTTGGTGACTGCTCTAATACGTGCGATGTGGTATTCACTGTGTGCTATGTAGCGTGCGATTTTGGCTAACTCATGTGGGTTCATACACACAGTAGGGGGTTCAGTTTTGGTAATTGCCCCGATACGTGCGACGTGGTATTCACTTTGTGTTGTGTAGCGTGTGATTTTGGCTAACCCATGAGACAACGTGCGATTTTGGCTAAACCCCTAAGAGTTCACACACACAGGGGGAGTCTTTCCTATTGACCACTCCATTTGTGCGATTTGTGAGATATGTACGATGGGTACGAAGATACGAAAGTGCGAAATGTGCGAACGTGGGATATGTGTGATATGAATGAATGTAAGAAAAGAAGTTATGAACGAATGAAGCGAATGATAAAGTAACGAATGGAATGGAAGATAATAATTATATTATCTGTACGTATGTATGTTGTGTGATCGCGTACGAAATTAATGGACGGTTTTAACGAAAGATAAAGTATGTTTTATATTAAAACTAGAACTCACTCAGCAATACTGACTTTTATGTGTTTCCAGTTGGCAGGTAAAGTTGCTGAGGATGGCACGGGGCGGCTACTCGGCTCATTTTTGATGGCATCTATATTTAAAATGCTTTTGTGATGTAATGCAACAAGTATTTTGTAATTTGACAACGATGTATTATTTTGCAAAATCTATTATGATGAAATGGAATGGCGATTTAAATGTTTTCGCTGCGATGTTTCTTCAAGTTAAATGTAAATATATGTTTTATGTGCGATGATTGGCCACCTGTAAGCATCCTGGAAACGGGGCCTTACATTAAAGTACCCGCATTTGCTTAAAAGTCAACCGTATTTGGTGACAAGGCATCCGCATTTGTTTCCAAGTCATCCACATTTGGTGACAAGTCATCCGCATTTGTGTATAACACATCCGCATTTGTGGATAACACATCCGCATTTGTGTTTAACACATCCGCATTTGATCAAGCTTCATCCGCATTTGTTTTTGTTCATCCGCATTTGTTTTCAGACTTGAACAAAAACGATTTCACACTGTAGTGCAGATAGGGAAATCAGTAGTAGCTTCCATTTCTTCATCTTTTCTTTGTTTTTAATTATAATCTTGTTCAATTGCATTGAATTTTGAAGGAATAATCCAATGGATGATTATATTTCTTTAAATCGTACCATATCAGAATAGATCTGATGATTTTTCTTCTTGATTTTGAGATGAACAAATGGGTTTTCTTCTTTTTTGATGATAATCTTGTTCAATTGCATCAACTTTTGAAGGAATAATCATGAACATGTCCACGATTCTTCAAATCAACCATAGTTGAACAGATTTGTTGGTTTTTCTTCTAATTTTGGGTATGAACAGATAGGTTTCTGATGAACGGGGACTTTGTTCTTCACTTTTCTTCTTTTCTAATTTGTTCTTGACATCATTAAAGATGAAATCAGATCTGAAAACTAGATAAATCCAGCAACCAACAGCTCTGATACCATTTTGCTAAATCAATATTTCAGATTCATTGAGCTTGGATCTTAGGATTCATCATGTTCAGATCTAGAAATCAAAATTAAGATGGGTGGACGTGTGTGAATCAAAGAACAAAGAGATGAATAATAATAATGTTATGATTTCATTAATGTTGATAAACAAGTTATAATAAGAATCATAGATGGCTGATGAAATCAAACCCACCCATAGGAGAGGATTTCTCCTTGGGTGGTGACTTACACCATGAGATACACACACAAAAGAACCACACTTGCAAAAATGCACTAGTGGGTCTATTTATACTAATATTACATCATGACCTAATTTTGACTTTTCTTGTTGTCTTGATGTTGACTTTGTCTTGTATTTGTTTTCTTCTGATAATCAATTTGGTCTCTGAACTTGTATAATGAGATCTTTAATCGGCTGTGATTATCATTTGGTAAGCTTTAGTTTGTTACATTGTTGAACCCCAACAGAATTGATAGCAATGACGGGATGAAAGTGACTATCCACACCATATGCTGGTACATGATGTAATGCTCCCAGCTTGGCAAGTATGCCATTAAATGGTTGACCTCCCATGTTGTGAACACCGGGTGGTTGGGCATAACCATCTCGATCATGGTTTGGCTGGTGGTTCCGATAACCTGGTTGGTTTCCATAGTTTTCAAAGTCATATTAGTTTTGCTCCATCCATGTCGACTTGATATTTAATCCAATCTTCCACATAGTTAGTGTGATGACTTCCTTTAACCGAAATCCAGTCCTCATTGCTATGATGACTACCTTCCCAATTATGATAAAAACTTGGAATTATGGATCCAAATATTAGGAATCAGCTGGAAATTCATGGGATGAGGTTGGTTTTGCACCCTTTGATTCATAGGGATTGGCCCCTGAGGTTGAGGTTGCACTGGTTCTGGTTGAGGTGGAGGCTCATCAGGTGGAGGGAACACAGGTAATGGGATATCTCCTAAAGGTTGGTTGGGACACCTGAAAACTAAGGAGATTTACAACCCAACCTTTGTGTCCTTGAAAGTCTATTGAAAATCTTTAGGAGATATCTCCTTAGTTTTCAGGTGTCCATGAAAGTCTATTGAAAATCCGTTGAGCTGTTGTTGAAGATGTACCTTCTTTAGATCTTGTCTGGCCATGAATTTAAGAAATCCTTGAAGTTGATGCTTTGTGAAACACACGATTCTCTCTTAAAGTCTTCTCAATTTCTGGATCAAAGTGCAATGGCGAAGTCCTCCTTGAAAATCTTGTATGCATTAACGTAATGATTACCTGCAAACAAGAAAACACAAAGTAGCTCGCGTAATATGGAACAAGAAAGAAAAATTTGGACCCTGAAAGGATCATACATGCCAATTCAAGTGGTGGGTTAATGGTTGTTCTGCTGAAAATCCCACAAGTCCAAGTACCAATGCGGATGAAGAATCTACATAAAGAATAGAAGACAAGTGTCGCCTACCCGTATTTGTATATGCTGATGACCATAGAACAAATGCTGACCAGTGTTTGTTCTTCCGCATTAACAAATGCAGATGCTGAACAAATGCTGACAAGTACTTTGTACATCCGCATTTACTAATGCGGATGTTCAGCAAGAAATGTGCATAAGTAGTTGTTCATCCGCATTTGTTATGCTGATGACCAAACACTAATGCTGAAGAAGAAAAAGAAATGATGATGAAGATCACAACATCCGCATTTGTCAATGCGGATGAACAGAAGAAATGCTGATGAAGACTTTTTTACTTAGACTAGTTTTTTGATGTATAGGTTAGGGGTAGTTTAGTCTTTTTTTAAAAGACATCTTGTCAGCCTATAAATAGAATAGAAATCCTCGTATCTGAGGTGAGTATTGATAGACATTTAGACAATCAGAATATTTTGTTTAGTCTTATGTTCACAAGGTGTATTGTTACTGTTTAATGCTCAAACCCTAGCATTCATTGTAACCGATCACCTTCATTAACATAAAAGAGCATTTATGAGTATTTCTTGCATTCAGTGTTCTTTAATTGTTTGATTCTGCCTTACAATCATTGACTCAATCACCATATTCGGTCCTTGTTGGTATCAGAGCCTTGGCTCTTGGTTCTTCTTCAGATCTGCCTAGATCTAAGCTAAACTCGATTGATATGGTGCTTGAGTTGCTGTTAGAGTGTTGGACTACCTCTATTCAGTATACAAGTTGTTAAACTGCTGAAATACTCCGACAGTCACTATTCATCCCTACTCATCCTCAAGAAAAAATCTTCGAACAATCGCTCAACCATAAAAAATCATAACAGAAACACAAAACATCAGCATATCTGGTTATATAAGCCTATTTTGGACTATTTGGACTAGTTGAACTTAACAATCAATCTAATCTTTATTCAAACTAGTTAAAAACAGCTTATTAAAATGGATTCACATAGTTTCTCTGAACTTGGTCATACTCCTAAATCTCCTATGCTTAAACACAATTCTTGGTTTAAGCAATGGAAAATCAGGTTCATGAATTACATTACAGGTGTAGATCTGGACTATTGGATTTCCATATTTAAGGGCCTTACATTCCTGTGACACTTTCTGCTGACCAGGCTGCACTGTACAAAACCTCAAGAATACCTATTGAGGATCTCACTCTTGATGATGATGACTACAAGAAGATAAAAATTGATCTCAAAGAATATTCCATTCTCACTCAAGCATTGAAAATTGATGTGCTACAAAGGCTTGAGAAGTATGGAATAGCTAAAGCTTTGTGGGATGCACTGCTGATAATGTGTGAAGGAAGCAGTGAAGTAGCTGAAATTAACAAGGATAAGCTTGTTAGTCAATATGAAACCTTTCATCACTCCAAAGGGGAGTCAATCTCCAATTAACTGCATAGATTTGTGTCGCTTGTGAATGATTTAGAGATTATGGGGGTGACATATAAAGTCAAAGAACTGAGCAAAAAGATGCTTCACAGCCTCCACAAAGTTGGAAACAAAATGTTACCATGCTGAAAAACACTCTTGATCTAGAGAGTACCATCTTGGACATAATGATTGCCATAATAGAAGCTCTTAAACTTGATGAAAGGAGCAGGAACCTTGGTGGACCTCGAGTTATTGAAGAATTCATTTCCATCAAACACTCACTCTGTGGAAAATGCATTCATCACTGAGGATGATGATTTTCTCTCCTCAAACCAACAAGCCCAATCAAAGCCATTGTCCTATTTATGAAATTCATTCCTGTAATTTCTAAGGAAAAGAATAAAATCATCTTTTCTGAGAAAACATATGATGAAAGCAGATTAGACTGTGAGGACAAATCACCAAAGAATTTGCACAAATCAAACAACATGTCACAGAAAATCAAAAGAAAAACTTCTCTGATTTCAAAACCAAAAGTCAAAACTGATCCTCAATCATCAAACTCAAAACAAGGGATAGGTTTTGACATTTGCAATAAAGATTATATAAATCAATTTGAACAAGAAGTCAAAAGGAGGTTGAGGAAACAAAATCAGCCTAAAAGAATCAACAATAGTAGTGTTGTGAAACAAACTACTAGAAAGGTTGATCTTGCTTCCTCACCAAAATCAATGGTTGAGACTCAATTGAAAACAGGTAAATCTACTAAACCTTAACATCAAGATCAGCATCCAAGACAAACACATGTATTGTGAACTGTGTGAAATGTCTAATCAAAGTACAGATGAGTGCTATTCTAATCAATACTTCTCAATTTGTGACATCAACAATCAATCCACCAAAAACAACTATTTTAATAAATATTGTTCAGTCTGTGATATGACTAAGCAGAATGCATCTGATTGTTTCTTTAAGCAAAAAGGGTTCAGAATTCCCCAAAACAAGCCCATCTCACCAATATCATCTGTAAAACCGAAAATCAGAAGTCATTTTCATAATAAACATACTAGGATTTCAAGTTTTGATAATGACATGGGTAACATAAAAGAGTTGAAGAAAATTCAAAGAACAAATATCATAACATCAAACAAACACATGATCTTCATAAATAAAAAATGATGTTTGATAATCAAAGAAACAGGGACCAAATGTTTTAATATTCTTCTAACTCTTCAGCTGAAATTGATGAGATGAAACATGCAAGATATCATCAAAAATATCCAGAACACCTCTCTCTAAGTCATAGTTTAGAGGAAAGTACCAAGAAGTTACTATCATGGATAGGAACGGGAAACCCAAGACCATCATGGCTTGGGTTCCATATTCTAGTTAGTTCTTTTGTGCTTGCAGGGTCATCCATACAGGTCCAATAGCTTATGGTACGTGGACAGTGGATGCTCCCGACACATGACTGGAGATCGTTCCCTCCTTTATGACTTGAAGCATATACAAGGAACTATTGTGGCATTTGGAGGAGATTCACAAGGTGGCAGAATCACTGGTGAAGGTTCTGAGACGAATGGGATGCTGAGCTTTGATAGAGGGAACTACTGTGAACAACCGAACTTCAATCTACTCAGCATGTCTCAGATCTGTGACAAGAAATATTCAACTCACTTCACTGACACTCATTGCTACATTCTGAAACAAGGATTTCAAATTCCTGAAGAATGGGTTGTCTTGAAGACCCCGAGGAAGAATAACACCTATGTCTTAAACCTAAATTCTGCTACACCAAAAGAAGAAATATGTATTCTGTCAAAAGCATCTTTTGATGAGTCACAGCTTTGGCATAGACGTTTGGGACACACCAAATTCAAAAACATGAATAGATTGGTCAAGGGAAACCATGTCATTGGTTTACCCAAAAAATAATTTCACTTTATTGATCAATGTTCAGCGTGTCTCCAAGGGAAACAACATAAGTCTTCCCACAAGCCGAAACTGGTGAACACAAACAATTCTCCATTGAAGCTACTTTATATGGATCTTTTTGGACCAACTTATGTTATGAGTATTGGAAAGAAACAGTATTGTTTGGTGATCATTGATGACTTTTCCAGATTTACATGGGTCTTTTTCTTACTTCATAAAAATGAAGTGTCCCAAATAAAAAAAGATTTTATCACAAAAATTGGAAACCAACTTGATCATAAAGTCAAAACAATCAGAAGTGATAACTAGACAAAATTTAAAAATGAAGATATGAGTTCATTATGCAACCAAAGGCATTGCTCATCAATTCAGTGCAGCTAGAACTCCTCAACAAAATGGGGTAGCTGAAAGGTGAAATAGAACACTGATTCAAGCAGCAAGAACAATGCTTGCCAATGCTAAACTGCCAATTACCTTTTGGGCAGACACAGTTTACACATCGTGCTTTGGGCAAAATAGAACTCTGATTGTAAAAGAAAGCAACAAGACTCCTTATGAACTTCTCTTTCACAGAATACTATTTATTGATTTTTCAAGTCATTTGGTAGTCCTGTCTCAATAGTAAACACCCGAGACTATTTGGGAAAATTTTCATCTAAGTCTGATGAAGGATTATTTGTAGGTTATTCTTCTGTTTCAAAGGATTACAGAGTGTTTAATCCTAGATTAAACATTATTGATGAATCAACAAATGTTCAATTCAAGGAACGTTCTTTTCCCAAATCAACAAATGATTCCGACTGGATGTTTGATATTGACTCATTTACTAAAGCTTTTGATCAATTTCACTTGTCTGTTGTAGGAAACCTACATTCAGCAAAACATTCTTTAGGAGTAGAAAGAAGAGATGATTTTCCAATGATTCTTCCAACCTCTACTGAGCAACTGAATGAAGATGTTCCACTACAAGCTGATCCTGCAGACAACCATCTCAAAATCATAGTGTTTCAACTGAAACTGGTCCTAGCATGTTACCATCTCTTTCAGAAGAACCATCAATCGAAGCCAAAAATCAAGATCAAGCTACACCGCTAGTTAAAACTGAAAGAACATAAAATGATGGAAGTAATCAAAGTCCTGCTAATGCTGAAGCAGTCATTGGAACAGATTTTGATTATTTCCCTAACTCTCCAACAGTACAAGGTGAAGGTGCCTCTCACCAAGATGATCTGAATGTCTCCAATCTTGATGTAACCATACTGGTGACTCAATTCCAACCACCAGAATACACAAGAATCATCCAGTAGATAGCATCATTGGTGAACTTAATGAACGGGGGACAAGAAGCAAGTCAAGTATTGCAAAAATCTGTCTCTTGCTTTCTGTGTCAAACAGTACCCAAAAATATCAAAGAGGCTCTTCAAGACAATAGTTTGATTGAAGCAATGCTTGAAGAATTGCTGCAATACAAGGACAATACCCTATCGGTACCAGATGGTTGTACAAAACCAAAACTTATAATAGAGGGATTGTCATCAGAAACAAAGCAAGATTAGTTGCTCAGGGGTATACACAAGAAGAAGGGATTGATTATGATGAAGTGTTTGCTCTTGTTGCCATATTAGAAGCAATAAGAATCTTTCTTGCATACTCAGCATCCATGAAGTTCACTATTTATTAAATGGATGTGAAGTGTGCTTTTTTGTATGGAAAGATTGCTGAAGAAGTCTATTTAAGTCAACCACCTTTGAAGATCCTGATTTTCCACACAAGGTGTACAAGCTTGACAAAGCCTTGTATGGTCTTCACCAAGCTCCAAGAAAGTGGTACGAGACTTTATCATCTTTTCTTCTTGAACATGGATACGAAATAGGAAAGATTGATCATACTCTCTATAGAAAAAGAAGAGGAAAAGACATGTTGCTGGTCCAGATCTACGTGGATGATATCATTTTTAGCTCAACAAACAAGCAGCTCTGTAAAGATTTTGAAGACCTTATGCATTCAAAATTCCAAATGAGTGCAATGGGGGAACACACATTCTTTCTAGGAATTCAAGTCCAACAGGCAGCAAATGGAATCTTCATCAATCAATCAAAATATGTCGAAACAATGTTGAAGAAATTCCACCTTGCTGACTATCAGTCTATCAGAACACCTGTTGATACCAAAGTAAAGATTGGTCCAGATCCAGAAGGCAAATCAATGGATCAGACTATTATCGATCTATGATCGGTTCACTTATGTATCTCACAGCCAGTAGGCCTGACATTATGTTTGGTGTTTTTGTGTGTGCCAGATATCAAGCGGATCCCAAGGAATCTCATGTGAATGCTGTCAAGAGGATATTCAGATATCCTAAGGGAAATCCTGCCGTTGGATTATGGTATCCAAAGGAAGGATATTTCAATCTTTATGCCTACACTAACAGTGATTATGAGGGATGCAACTTCAATAGGAAGTCAACTTCTGGAGGTTGTCAATTTCTTGGTCCTACACTGGTCTCCTGGCAGTGCAAGAAGCAGACAAACGTATCTGTTTCAACAGCAGAAGCTGAGTATAAAGCAGCATCAGCCTGTTGCTCTCAAGTTCTCTCGATATAAAACGAGATGCTTGACTATGGTTTTAACTTCTTGCACACTCCAATTCACATTGACAACACGGCAGCTGTTTTTATCACAAATAATCCAGTTCAACACTCAAAAACAAAACATATTATAATTAGATATCACTTTTTGAGAGATTGTGCTGAAAAGGGGTTAATCAAATTGATTCAAGTTCTCACTGACAAACAATTGGTTGATTTATTTACCAAGACATTTGAACCTAGTAGGTTTGAATTCCTAGTCAATCAATTGGTATGATTAACCTTGAATAAAATAAAAAAAATTCAAAAAATTTAGAAAATTACAAAAAGAAGTCAATTTTGATGAAGAATATGATATATACAATGGGAAATGATATAATTATAGTCGTATATCATTCACTGTGCTTAATTCAAAACTTGAAAGACTGACATGACTTACCTGATATGTGGGTAGGCACAACTTGGAATAGAAGATACATGCTGTGATGAATTAAAATCTTATTCAATTGTGAAACACTCATCTTAGAGTACTGGTACATATTGGCTTATCCAAGTGTATGTGTGTATAGTAACCTAAACACACCACGTAATGATATTTTATGAATCTCTTTCACCTACATCAGTTTCTTCTCTGTTTTGCTAAGCAAAGACCTGAAGAAATAAGCACATAGTGCTGATGTAAGGATCCAAAAGATTCCCAACGAGTAACACATCCAAATTGGATGAATCAACAAAAGAATACATTCCTTGTGAATGAACAAAAAGAATCCCATCATGGATCACCTTCCAAAGTGAAGTGAAAAAGAATCCCAATGTGGATCAAATCATGAAAAGGATCGAAGTAAATGAATCCCAATGAGGATCAGTGAAAATGAGATCTCATACTTTAAGTGACTTGGTCAAGTAAGTTGTAAAAAAGTTCTACCATGCATTACATGAGGATGGTTGATCATACCATGTTTTTGTGTGTTAGGTACATGAATAATCAAATCAACCAAAACATGATAAATATCACATGCATTAAAGTATTAACCAGGTATGAGTTTAAGAGGAAAAACATACCTTCAATCAATATGATCATAAACATGTCTAATTTACTAACAAAAGAGTGTACATGTGTAATGTAAGATTGATATGATCCTAAGAAAAGGTATACTTCCTCTTCATGTTTAAATCAAAAAACAAAAACATCAAAAAAAATATTTCATGTTCAAAAGTTTTAAATCTTTAAAATTTCTATCTAGTTATGGATATAAACTTTAGGGGGAGTAATTTAAAATTTTGATCAGTTTGTATAGATATTTACTTTCTTAAAACATATAAAAAATAAAAGGGAAACTGACTGTGTTGGTGCAGAAGTTACACTATAATATCTCAGCTTATGCAGATTCTTGGAAGCATAAAAGTCCAAGATCAGTCAAACACTAAGAAATTTGTATCACATCTGATATACAAGTCAATCCAAGCAAGAATTGACAATCTTAACAACAGTCAAAACTTCAAAAGAAACAAGTAAAAAGCAAAGACAGTTCTTCATAACATCCAATAGATCAGTAGAAAACAGAAAAGAATTCAATCTGCTAAAACATTAATTTTGATTAAATTCAAATATTAATATGGGTAAGTGCATTGGTTAATGCGAGTGAAGGTAACCCAAGCATATAACCAATGCGGGTAACAATTTTGAGGTCCGTAAAAACAATGAGACTAATGCGGACAAGTAAACTCTATCGCATTTGTTTAAAGAAGTATTCATAAAAGAGAGTCGTTGAGTTTGGTGATGATGCAGACATAGACCTGTAAAAACAGATAGAATCTCTAAACAAGAGAGTCTCTGAGTTAGAGCTATTGGTCATGATCAAACAATAAGCAGAAAAAGAGAAAGATGATAAGGGTGATAAAAGAGAGGAGAAAAGGAAAAGAGACAGTGATAAAGATGATAGTGATGAAGGTTCATCAGGGGAGAGTGGTGATAACTCCCCTCCTGCTAAAAGGATGAAATTCACTGAGTCTGAAAAAAAGACTGAAACAAGTGGAACTAAACATGATGAATCTAGCTTGGAAATAGTGGTCTATACAAGCAAACAAGAAGAAACTTACACTGAAGAGTCTGAATTAAGTGACATGATTAAAGCTCTTGACATCTTTACTGAAGAAGAATTCATTATAGATGATGAGTTTTGGGATTTTATTGTTGATCAGAGGTAATTGCTTAACCAATAGTAGTCATTCCTCAATCTCCTGTGCCAGTTGAGAAGGAATTGAGTCTGCAAATTATGCCTGCTGTATCATTATCTGAAAAACAAAAGGAGCTAATAAGGAAATTATGTGAAGAACAATAACAAAGAGAAGAATCAACAGCTGCAATTGATGAAACAGAAAAGAAAGTGGCTGAGAAATTGCCCAGAGAAGCTGAAAGGCTAAAACCTCATCTAGTCAAAGAATCCAAACATACTCCTGAAAGAGGAAATATTTATCTGAAAAGGCAAATGGCAAAAGACCAATAGAAGAAGAAGAAGCAGGCAAGTTAAATCAAAAAGATAATCACCGTAGCCTTGCAGTCATTATTGAATTCTTGGTTGAACATGAAAGAGCTAAAGCCCAATTGAAAAAGAAGGCTGAATTCATTAATTTGGAAGAAGGAGAGATAGATGGTGGCTATGTGGTTGATGAACCAATAGCTAGGGAAAGCCTTGTAAAGGAGGAGTCATCGGTACATGAGATGGTGGAGAAAGCCAAATCAGATGATCTGATGGTGAAGGCCATGTTTTTGATTAACCACGGGTAAGATCCTGATGAGGTATTCGTGTTGACTTATGAGGGGATGATAGAAGAAGAAAAGCTAAACAAACTGATGGACCCTGTTGATGCATGTATGTCCCTAGATCATGATTTGTAATGTAATGAATCTTGTCTGTCTGATTATGATGTAATTGTATTGATTAATGAAATGACACGGATTGTTTGTTATTTGTGATGTTTAATATTTCATTAATGAGTCGTGATTGAATTGATTGGGTTTATGATTGTTTGAATGGTTACACAGTATGTTATATTAATTAAAACATTCAAACTTAACTTAATGAAGTTCTCATGCGAATGGCCCATGCGAATGGACCACACGCATGAATAACTTCATACGATTGACTCAATCGCACGATTGAACCAGGAGACTGGATCAGTCGTATGATTGACACATAAGATTGGCTCAATCGCACGACTGAACACTCAGTCGTGCGGATGAATCAACCGCATGGTTCAATCGCATGACTGAACCATACTTATGGCCCAGTCGCACGATTGAACAATACTAACCTATAAATATACCCAATTCGTGGAAAAACGTATATTCATACCATTACGATTCCAGACGTACCCTAGCCGTCCAGAGACCTCCCAAATCGTTCTCCAAGTTCACAGAGCACATTAGATCGATTCCTAATCGACTTCTAACGTTAGATTCAATCCTTGATTGATTCTTCGTGTGTTCTCACTGATTGGATCGCCAATCAAATAGGATTCCGCACTATTTGAGTTGGTTTAACACGCTAATCACTAGGTATTTCGTTCAAATACCAGGTCCTAACAAGTGGTATTAGAGCCTTGGCTCTTGATTACGTGTTGATTCAATCAAGATTGCATAAAAGTTTGTGTTTTTGCACTAAAAACGCAATCTTTGGTGCCAAAAGTGATCTTGGACGTTCCCTTGCTCATCGATGTTTGGTTTCTCTACGGACTTAGGCGATTAGGACTTGTGAAATTTCGAATTTTTACGGCTGAAACCCGTCAAACCTAGAAATTTTCGCAAAACAGCAGCTTCAGTCGCACGAGTGACCCATTCGCACAACTGGACTCCATTCGCATTGCTCATTCACACGACGATTGGACCTAGTCGCACCCTCATTCGGCCGACTGAACCATTCGTTCGCATAGCTCATACGCACCAGATTTATTCGCACGACTGAACCAATCGCCCAGTTCAACCGCACGATTGAACCAGTCGTAGAGTTCATACGCACGATTGGACCATTCGCATCCTTCAGTCGCATCAGTGAAAGTTTTTTTGATTAGATTCTAAGTTATTCGCCATGGAAGATCAGATGTCAGCCTTTACTGCTGGGAAGGACTCGAGGATTCAGAACCTGCTGTTGCTTGAGAGTGAGGTGGGTAATCACAATAAACCACCAAAGCTCTTGACTTTAGATGAGTTTCCCCACTGGAAACAACGTTTTGAGATCTACCTCAATGGAGTAGATCCTAATCTGTGGGAAGCCATTGAGATTGGTTATAGCACACCGGTGGGAGCTGATGGAGTTAAGCTAACGTTAAGTGGTATGACAGACGCACAGAAAGTCAAGTACAATGCAGAGAAAAGGGTTTATGCATTGATCACTCAGTCTATCCCCAAAGACATATTCCACCAGTATTCAGAGAATAAGCAGTCCAAGAAACTGTGGGATGAGCTAGAGAAGAGGTATGATGGAAATGCTTCATTGAAGGCAATCAAGGCAAAGGAGTTAAAGAAGGAATTCCATAACTTCTCATCGATTGGTAATGAGAGTTTAGACGAAGTCATAGACAGATTCTACCACTTGATGAGCGAATTGCATACACATGGAGTGGAAACGACCATGGAAGAGAAAGTGAGCAACTTCGCAGACGGATTGCCTGATAAGTGGGCTTCATTCGTGTCTAACCTAAGACAGAATGAAATGCTTATAAAGCTGGATATTAATGACTTCATTCTTAAGTTGCGAGAAGAAGCACTAAGGATGAAGTATAGAGCTCAGAAGTCTTCGTACACACAAAATCCAGCTTTATACAACGCCACGCCTCAAGCTAAGACATCTGGAGCACCTCTCCAGACTGCTTTTGTGTCTAGCTCGTCAGGTCCTTCACATGCTTCTCCTTCTGGATCAGACACGTCAGGGTCGTCATGTACCCACTATATTCGATCAGAAGCAAGTGCTACCAAACTGAAGACTGAGAACCTCGGTAATGTGACCGTAGAAGTAGCTCGAGAGCATATGGATCTTTTAGCTGCAGTGGTTCATTCATATGATGGACTTGTTGCCGGGAAGATTGGAAACTGCCATCTGGCAGATGAGGACTACGAGCAGGTGGACGAAATGGAGCTTGAGAGGATGGATATAATGTGGGCCTTAGCTAGCGCTGTCCGAAGGGCGAAGAAGTTTGTTAAGAAGACTGGACAGAACTTGGTAGCTACTAAGGATACCACATTTGGCTTTGACAAGAGCAAAGTGACCTGCTTCAACTGTGGAGAGAAGGGGCACTTCAAGAGAGAATGTGTCAAGCCAAAGAAGACGGGTAATGGGAACCCATTCTCGTCCTTTACTCGCCAAGACAAGCAAGCTTCCAGTTCTACTTCATCAAACAAGGATCCAAAAGCCTTGACTGCTCATGATGATGAAGGACAGGATTGGAGTTTAGATTTGTCTCACCAGGAGAATCAAACATTGCCAGTGTTGAGGATATTGATGGTGATTCTGCGAGTGAAGGTGATCTAGCAGTTGAGATAGCGATGTCACATAGTGAAGAAGCAACTCTAGCCGAGGTCAGTTACAAGCCAAAGGAGGAGACTTCCACGTCAGAGACAGAAAAGTCAGAATCACCAGAACCAGAGACATCTGATGCTGCGTTGATGGCTAACTCTTCTGAACCAACTCAGGTAAGTACTACTGACCAAATGTTTAATAATCATGCTTGTTCTGATTGTGATACTTTTAGGAATAGCATAGATGAAAAATTTGCTAGGTTATTAGATCATAATGATAACTTAGTAAAAGATTTACAACTGTGCACTGAGGCTAATAGAGTATTAAAACAAAATGAGCATAGTTATAAAGAAAAGATAGACCTATTGACTAAACAGCTTAGGGAAACCGAAGTAGTTGCCTTTAACCAAGCAAATGACATTAGGTACTATCTAAACTCCCTAGAAGACACTAAGAAGCAAAAGGCAGTTCTAGAAGTCGAAGTAAATTCATTAAAACAGAAACTGCATAGTTGGACTAGTTCTTCACACATAGTTCAACACTTAGTGAGAGAAAGAATAACGGGGAGGGATTAGGCTACAAAGTGGTTCCACCACCACCTGAGACCTTGATGAACACTAAGTCTAGACCAGTAAATAATAACCCCATCACGGATCATGTGGTGACTACTCCTCTTGTTACTGATCCAGACACCTCATGTTCATCTACTGAATCTGGACAGAAACAAAAGGAGGCCACTTCAATGGCAAAGGGTAAATTGCCTTGTGTTAATCTGGAAAATGAATTTGAAAAAGTTAACTTAAAGTCAGGTTCAAACAGAGTCAAATCAGAACCTAAAAGGACTTCAAATGTTAATTTTCCACATGCTTCAAGTCAAAAACCAGTTAACCAAAAAGAGAAAGATGTTAAACAGGTTAAAACAGTTAATTTTGTTAAACCAGAGAAACATCAAACGCACAAGAGTCAAAATCTAAAGTGATGATGTTACTAGAGTGTCACGCACTTCTCCACAAAGAAAGTCTACTCATAAAGTTGATAGCAGGTCATGCTACAACTATGGAGAATGTGGACACATTGCTTCCTATTGTCCTTTCTATCAGACACCTAGGAAGAAGATTGATCTTCAGGACTCTAGACCTAGGTCTTCTAAGAGGAGTTCTCTGACTCCACCTAGAAGATCTAGTGAACCTAAAGTCCAACCTGTAAGCCAGACGACTGTTTATCATAAACAGGCCATGCACAAATCTAGCTTATGGAAAGAAAAGTCATCCTACGTGTCTGATACTGATGACAAGAAGGAACCTGAGCTACCCTCACCCTCTAAGGGTCAATGGGTGGAGTTTATGATGTGTGATGCCTCTGGGAAACCCAAGACAGTAAAGGCTTGGGTTCCTAACCTAAACTAATTCATTTACTTTGTATGTGCAGGGTGTTCGATACAGTGCTGAGACTAACACGTGGATTGTAGACAGCGGAGCATCCAGGCACATGACAGGAAATAGAGCCCTTTAATCAAACGTCAAACAAATAAAAGGAGGGCATGTTTCCTTTGCAGGAAACAAGGGAGCCTATATCACAGCTCAAGGAGAAGTTGGAAATCAGAAAGTTAAGTTTGATAAGGTGAACTACGTTCAACAACTTCAGAATAACTTACTTTCTGTTTCCCAAATCTGTGATAAAGGATTTAAAGTCATCTTCGACAACAAGAAGTGTTACGTGCTGAAGAAAGACTACATGATCCCAGAGGACCAAGTTCTGATGACTGCTTCAAGATATAAAGACCTTTATGTCTTGGATCTGTCAACTGTTGCTACAACGGATCATGAGGTTCAGTGCTTTCTATCTAAAGCTACTGAGAAGGATTCCATCTCTTGGCATAGGAGAATGGGACACATTAGTCAAAGGAAGATGAATCATCTCATTCAGAAGGATTTTGTGAGAGGAGTTAATGTCAAGAACTTCCAACTTCCTGACTTTTGTGTAGCTTGCAAGAAAGGCAAACAGACTAAGAAGTCTCATAAGGAAAAGAAAGTTCATCCAATAGAACTTCCTCTTGAACTTCTTCACATGGATCTGTTTGGTCCAGTCAGTACAAAGAGCATTGCAGGCGACTTGTACTGTTTTGTGGTCACTAATGACTACTCAAGGTTCACTTGGGTAATGTTTCTGAAATCCAAATCAGAAACATTTGAGTCATTCAAGGAATTAGTAACCACACTGGAGTCTCTCTACAAGCTAAAAGTTAGACAAGTACGCTCAGACAACGGGACAGAATTCAAGAATCAATGGATGGAGGCATACTGCAAGGAAAAGGGAATTGTGCATCAATTCACTTCTGCCTACACGCCTCAGATGAATGGTGTTGCTGAGAGGAAGAACAGAAGCTTGATAGAGACAGCACGGACCATGCTGGCGGACTCGAAACTGCCTATCCAATTCTGGAATGAGGCAGTGGCAAATGCATGTTATACACTGAATCGAGTCCTAATAGTCAAGCGCCACGGAAAGACATGTTACGAGCTACTACAAAGACGCAAACCGAATTTGGAGTATCTTGAACCTTTTGGCGCGCCGTTCACACTTCTGAAGAAGACACAAGAAGGTAAATTCAGCGAGAAGGCGGATGAAGGAATCTTTCTAGGATACAACATACCGAACAAGCGAGTTTACAAACAACTCAACGGGTGTTGTAGAAGTGTGGTGTAATGTCGACGTTCAGAGATATACCACACCACCTACAGGCAAAGGACCTGCATACTTCTTCGATTATGATGGATTCATCAAGTCCTGCAACATCCCTCTCTCTCCCTCGGATGATTAGTAGGATAGATGTTAGATGATATGAATTCTGAATACACCATCCAGCACACAGGGAGAATCATCTACTCAGTCAGGGGGAGTAGTCGATGACAGTGACTCCTCCTCTGAAGATGAAACTGAAGCAGATGACCAGAACAGTCAGGAGGAACAGGTTCCAGTTCCTGAAAGTCCACAAGCATCTACCAATGATGCACCTTCGACTTCGGAACCTCAAACTCCAACTACCTCAGATGCAGAACCAAATGTTCATAATCTTGGTTCTGAGGTGGCTGTTCCTACTACTCCAAGGATCACGACTAAACGTCTATCATCCCCTTGACATGTTATTGGGATGTCAGATCAGGAGTACAAACCCGAAATCAGCTATACTCAGCTGATTACGCCTCGGTTATGGAGAAGGGTTACATTCATGATGGTGCTTATCGATGTTTTGTCTCGCAAGTTGAGCCAAAATATGTCAGTGAGGCACTAAATGATGAGGCGTGGGTGAGTGCCATGCAAGAAGAACTCTCTGCAGTTCAAGAAGTTAGGTGTATGGACTCTGGTTGATAGACCTAAAGGTGCTAAAGTCATCGGCACCAAATGGGTACTAAAATGCAAGAAGGATGACCAAGGAGTCATTATCAGGAACAAAGCTCGACTGGTGGTTCAAGGTTTTCGCCAAGTCGAGGGATTGACTACAATGAGGTGTTTGCACCCGTGGCAAGGATGGAAGCTATTCGTATCTTCCTTGCCTATGCATCGTACATGAAGATTAAAGTCTACCAATTAGATGTGAAGAGTGCATTCCTTCATGGGGAAATCAGGGAAACAGTCTATGTAAGTCAACCCGAGGGATTTGAAGATCCTTATCATCGGGATAGAGTTTACAAGCTCGACAAGGCTTTATACGGGCTTCATCAAGCTCCTCGAGCTTGGTATGAGAAACTCTCGACTCATCTTGTGAAACACGGCTTTCGCAGGGGAGTCATTGACTGCACACTGTTTATTAAAGAAAAGGATGGCGACCTACTGCTTGTACAGATCTATGTTGATGACATAATCTTCGGATCAAAGAACGAAGAGTTATGCAAAGAGTTTGAAGCAGTGATGAAGAAAGAGTTTGAGATGAGTGCTATGGGGGAGATGAAGTTCTTTCTCGGGTTACAGGTGGATCAGACACCTAATGGGATCTTTCTACATCAGACCAAGTATGTAGGAGACATTCTCAGTCGCTTTGACATGGAGAATGCTTCTGCTCCTGGGACTCCACTTGCTACGAATCATGATATAGCACCTGATGAGAATGGAGATCTTGTAGATGCCACTATGTACCGAGGAATGATTGGATCCCTCATGTATCTCACTGCCTCAAGACCTGATATTATGTATGCTACATGTTTATGTTCTAGATATCAGGCTAAACCAAAGGTCAACCATCTGATCGGGGTCAAGAATTTTTCGTTATCTGAAGGGTACACCCACACTTGGATTGTGGTATCCTCATGATGATGACTTTGAGCTTACCGCGTATAGTGACTCGGATTACGGGGGCTGCAAGATGAACTACAAGTCTACATCAGCAGGGTGTCAATTCTTTGGGAGAAGATTAGTTACCTGGCAGTGTAAGAAGCAGACATCGGTTGCATTGTCAACCTGTGAAGCCGAATATGTTGCTGCTGCAAGTTGCTGTTCACAAATCATCTGGATTCAACAGCAAATGCGGGATTACGGTTTAAAATTCTCATCTACTCCTTTTTGTTGTTGATAACTCTGCTGCAATTGCAGTAACTAAAAATCCGGTTCAACATCCTAAGACCAAACACATCGGTATTAAATACCATTTCATAAGAGATTGCTTTGAAAAGAACTTAATTGATGTGGTTAAAATTAATACTGATTTTCAACGCGCTGACCTCTATACTAAGCCTTTGATAAACCACGTTTTCAATATTTGCTAGAGGTCAACGGCGTTAAAAAGAAAAGTGAGGTAATTCCTGATGATGAAAATGTGTAGTCCGATGTAGTTTAGTTAAAGTTTTTTTTATTTTATTTTATTTGATTTTTTCGTCTGTTTTAATTTAAACTCATGTTATTTTGCTGTTTATTAAAATCCTAAAATAATTAAACCAGTAATGATTTTAGTATTTTAGGGGGAGAATATGTCAGCAAGTTAACATTAAAAAAAAAAAAAAACAAGGGAGAAGGAGTAAATAGCTGATATAAGGTAGATTGTGTCTGTGATACCGATTCAATACCTTTGGAAAATGATAGTACACAGGAACAAATCAAGAGGGACTTTAAAAATTTAAGTTTTGAAAAGATGCAAAAACTCAAAGTATAAGTCTGTGTAGGCTAAGCAATATAAAAAGGAAGATGATAGAAAACTGGCAACTCCTAAGGTGACACAAAGAAAGTAGACTTAGAGGCTGCTAGACCACAAATGATATGTTGGTAGATTCAACACAATAGACAATTAGACCTGATTGGTGATCTCAAGATCAAACTAAGTTGTTCAACTGACTGTGGGCTTCCATCTTATCACTGGTTAACACAATCAACAATATTCCAATAAGGGGTAATGAGCATTTAAACGCCACAAATGTGTGCGGATGACCATAATTAGAGCAAAGCAAGAAAAAAAAATAAACAAATGCTATAAAGCTAATGACTTATGTTGTTGGTGCATTTTGTGCAAAATAAAATAAGCTGCTCTAACAAGGAGATATTTTGTGTGCCTCTCTGCTGTGCGATGGCACTGACCTGAGGATAAGCATAACCTAGATATTCTAGAATTCATTGTTGTTTGCCGCCTCTCTGCTGTGCGATGGCACTGACCTGAGGACAGGCTTCTCTTTGAAAGCTCTAAGAATAGTCTCTTCTTCTTGTATAATACCCGTAGACCGCTCAAAAGCTCCCGAGGAATGTTGATTACCATATAAGTGTGGGATCCACAAATGTTAGTTGAAATAATTAAACCTAAATCAGTCACCAGTCTGTGTCAAAAGTCTGTGTATGGATTTAAGTGGAGAAACATACTGACAATCATTGTGGCTACATTCTCAAAAGTTCAAATCAATGTGAAAATCTAAGAGTTTCAGTATGATTTCCTTAAGTTGCTAACGAACTCTGGATGACACCGAGAATTTGAGCATCAAAAGTTTTAATAACAAGTCCCAATGATTTGACTTGCCTGTATGATTCCAAAATTGAATTGGTCCAGATATGATCAATCCAAGTTGAAGCCGTCTACTTCCGAACCAAATCCCGTAGATACCAATCTCTGGATTTATCTCTCACAAAAAGCCAAAACAGTTTGTTTATGTAATTAGTTTAAAGTTTCTAAATTAGTTAGTCGTTTTTAATTTTAATTTTAGTAGTGTGTCGGACTACATCAGGAAAATCAGAAAGGAATCAACTCACTAAAAGGGTCATGTCTGAGATGACCATATGTGCTTTAAAAGTTTAAAATAGTCACGTCTGAGGTGACAAAGTGTTGAAAAAGGGTCACGTCTGAGGTGACTAAAGTGTTTAAAAGGATCACGTCTAAGGTGATCAAAATGTTTTCAAGATAAAATGATCATGTCTGAGATGATCAAAAGCTCATAACGTTAATTTCAATAAATTTAAAAGGGTTTAAAAGTTAATTGGTAAAATGGCAGAAAATTAACTAAGTGTGACCCATTCGCACGATTGGACCATGAGAATGGACCAACCATGCGAATGGCTCCACTAGCACGAATGGCTCATCAGAATAGCCCATTCGACCGATTGGAAGAGGGCGAATGAGTCAGTCGACCGATTGAAACTAATTCGGTCAACTGAACATGCGAATGAAAGGCACGACTGAGTCACTCGACCGACTGAACCTCAGTTGGTCAACTGCATGCGACTGGTTGGGCCAATCGTACGATTGAGCCTGAGTCGCCCGAATGAACTGGGCGACTGAGGCCAGTCGGCCGACTGAGCCCAGCTTCAGTATTTAAAGGGCACAGTCGATCACATTTCATTCATCACATCCAAATCGCCCTTAAATCGCATAGCCTACCGTTACGCTGCCAAAATTTTATTAGACCTTGTTTTTCTCATCGCTTTTGATTCACTGACGTTCGCTATTGATTATACAGGTAGATTGAAGTCGTATTTCACCGAAATCAGAAGGATTGAAACCCTAACTTTGAATATTCGACTGTGAAACAAGAACCGAGACAAGAAAGCCCTAATAACCTATTAAAACTAAGCAAAACGTTAAAATTAAGTCAAATAGGTTATTAGTAACGAGAATGCGAGTCTACTGAACCGGTTATTTGGGTTAAAAGACTTATTTTGTTGAAGTTTCGAACGATTGGCGACTGAACTATTGAGACAGGCGACTGGACGTCCGGATGAACTTCAATCGCACGATTGAATCTTGCGATTGGGTCATTCGGCCGAATGAACCATACGATTGAGCTCAGTCGGCCGACTGAACCATTCGCAGACTCAGTCAGCAGACTGAACCCAATCGCATGTCACATTGACCAGAATGAGTCCAGTCGCATGAAAGAACAGACGACTGACTTCAGTCGCATGATTCATTCGCACGAATGAATCAGAATGATTTTCAACATTACACTTAGAACATAATTCTTCATGTCTTATGTACTAATGGTTTTATGTCTTGTGTGTTTCAGGAAAATGGCGGAAAGATGTCCATAAATCCAAAGCACAACATCTGTGCTCATTTGGATCACACCACCAGGAACGGGGCCAAGTTTGCCGACATTATAGCCTTTCTGAGACGGTCCCGGATTCATAAGGCTATCTCCACGCCTTGCACGCCATATAGATCACTCCATCAGGCATTCTGGGAGAATGCCTCTGTGGACCGCTCCCGTGAGCCGTACTGTATTAGGAGCTCTATATTGGGCCATGATATTGAGATCACTGCTACCGACATCCAGAGAGTACTAGAGTTTGGGGACGACACTGAGCATCCTACTAGACTACATCCGTTGACAGTGAGAGGATGCTTTCTGAGGATAAAGTACGCTGGGGACATCAACTCAGGTGTGCTCAACAATAGCAACCTGAGCCCCCAGTACAAGTACTTAGCACACGTGATCCTCAAGTGTGTTGCATCGAGGAGGGGTGGGTTTGACGACCTCTCAGACCAGATCCAAAATGCCTACGTGGCACTGGTTCTGAACCACCCCTTCAGTTTTTCTAGCATGATATTCTCCTACTTGGTGGAGAACTTGGAGGCCAAGGGAAAGGAGGGGTTTTGCATGTACCCCAGATTCTTACAGCTCGTCTTCAACGAGAAGCTGCCACGGTTGCCCAAAGAGAGTCATGACGCAGTGACCTTAGAGATTATGGATGATACTACTCTAGGCCGGATGAGAGTTTACAGGGGAAAGCAGGTGAAGCCCCAAGTGAAGAGACTGATTGGCCACCTGGCCAACGAGAGGTATGTGGCGCCAGGCAGACGCAAATGGCGTCATGATGACAACGATTCTGATGATGAGAGGCTGCTCCTCCCAGAGATGGATTCTGATGATGATGATATCGGCGATGCCGGGGATGATATGCCTGCTCCACCTAGAGGCACTGATTCAGATGTTATTCCCCCGGGGTCTGCCACTGCCGGAGAGGTTGCTGAGACGGCCGGTTTCCATCAGGAGTTTGTCGTGGTGATCAAGAGGAGGAGGAGTCGGATGAGGAGCCCCTCACGAGGACTGTGGGAAGCAAGGTTGTTCCCACAGAACACAGGCTTAGGGTGGTTGGTGAACACCCTCGGGACTCCACAGAGACAGAGACTGGCCCGAGCTATGCTCCGGGTTCAGTAGGCAGAGCTGCAGGGGGAGCATCCACTTCCACTAGGACTAGGAGGAAGAGGATGGCTCAACCCCATGGACTGAAGAAGAAGAAGCGTCGCCTGACCTTCGTTACCACTGCTGTCTCTACTTCCACCACCACAGCCACCACTACCACCTCCACTGACATACCACCCATCACCACAGCCACCACATCCACTACCACCACCACAGCCACCACCTCACCTACCACCTCTGTACCCTTCCCATCCACCACCATACCATTTACACCTACATCACCTGCACCTGCTTACCAACCCATATTCACCACTGCTACTACCACCACCACCTCACATCATGCCGGACCATCAGCCCAGCCATCACACCTATATGGATCTCCTCTACCTCCAATCGGGGTAGAGGAGCAGCTGTCGGCGCTAAACCGTATGGTGATGCGCCTGCTAGCTGCAGATGAAGAAAAAGCTGCGCAGATTCGCCAGTTGACCGACTGACTGCTGCCCAGTCTCAGCAGATGGCAGAGCAGGCTCAGGTTATAGAGCAGCAGACCCAGCTAATTGATGCACAGAGAGTCGAGATGTCCCAACTCCAAGACCAGCAGGCCCAATCAGCCAAACGTATAGAGGAGTTGGAGACTACCAACAAGACGATTATGCTGCGGTTAAAGGGGTCAAAGGATGAGCCCTTGAAGATAAAGGAGGGTGATGGGGATGATGGAGATGGTGATGATGACGATGAAGATGATGATGAGGATGAGGAGGATGATGAAGAGACAGAGGAAGAAAGGACAAAAGGAAAAGATGATGATGACGAAGCAGAGGAGGGGATGCAGCTGCATCGGCCTCTGCTTCTGGTCAAGAACGAAGATCGAAGAATCGACAGGACCAGTCATCTACCACTTCTGCTCCTCCGAGCGACGAGGCCATGATTCAAGACAAAAGTACAGATTAGATGTCTTATGTATTTATTTATTATTGTCTTTGAATCATGTAATGAAAAACAAATGTTTTGAATGTTTATATATTAAGTTAATGTAATTTTGTTTGATTACTTACTAATGATTTATGTGTTGAATGTTTAAATCAAACAGATCCAAACTTTCAATAGGGATGAGTTTGACATTGCTCCCCTTCAACAGGTCAAGACTCAACTAACCATGATTCTTGATCTGCAAGGGATTGTAAGAAGGTCTGTGAGTTATACCCCTGAAGAAGGGGAAATAATTCATGACCTATCTAACGAGCAACTGGCAGAGATGTTCAGACTCAATCCTGATGAAATTGTCAAGGATGCTCCAACAGTTGATTCGACCAGTGATGAAGAGCTAAATGACGTTGATGAAGTTGAGGTCGAAGATATTACTACAGAAGAGTACCCTCAGTACGCTGACAACGAGGGTAATGTGGTCCCCAATCTGGGTGAGTCCCTAGTTACGTTTGAGGTACTAGACAAGATGGAGCAGGAAACCGAAAAGACCGAAGGAACAGCCCAAGCCTCAAATGATGACGTAGACATTCGAAAGGCTGAATGGGCTGCCTGTTTTGAAGAAGTGAGAGCCCAACGTGATGCACCAAAGAAAGATGCCTACACCAAGCTCTACAGAGTCAAGAAACACCACAAGGTGTCAGGCCGGATTATTGCATGGGCTTATTTTGATGACCTTAACGCGTATACAGTTAAGAGGGAACAGGGCATAGAGTACTTCAGATTTCCACATGATCTGAAGACTCTACCTGGTTTTGAGCTCAACCAGCTGGCTAAGCTAAAGCTGCTGTATGTTGGCCCTAGAAAAATGTCAGGCTGGTTCGAAGCTGCCATGAAGAAGGACTACCACACCAGATGGGTTAACTTCAGACCACAATAGCCTACGAGGTACATAAGAAGGTCTGAGGTTGATGCCATTACTGGCAAGCCCAAGATTGTGTTGAAGTGGAGTCCTCCGCGCACTATGTCGAGAATCCCTCTCAGGGAAATATCACAGGACTTCACTCCACACTTCAAATGGTGGTACTATGATTGGAGAACTGCTGAAGCTGTCATAGTTCTAAATAAAGAGGGCCAAATGGATACAATCAGGGTATTCGTCCCGATGTGGCTAACCAACTTGTCTGCTAATGATGTCTATACATTATACAAGTGGCCACTGTTCTATGACACACAAGACATTGTACAAGCCCTCCAGTTCCAAAACGTTATACGACTTTCCTTTGCGTTTGAGATTCACGCAGGAGTCACTAAGGAGGAGAAGTACAAGAAGTATAAGGAGGTTATGTAGAAGACAAGAGATTAGATAGATCTAGGTCCAAGGGGGAGTTTGTTGATGCATGTATGTCCCTAGATCATGATTTGTAATGTAATGAATCTTGTCTGTCTGATTATGATGTAATTGTATTGATTAATGAAATGACACGGATTGTTTGTTATTTGTGATGTTTAATATTTCATTAATGAGTCGTGATTGAATTGATTGGGTTAATAAATGTTTGAATGGTTACACAGTATGTTATATTAATTAAAACATTCAAACTTAACTTAATGAAGTTCTCATGCGAATGGCCCATGCGAATGGACCACACGCATGAATAACTTCATACGATTGACTCAATCGCACGATTGAACCAGGAGACTGGATCAGTCGTATGATTGTATGTGAGAAGGGTTCACTGTTGGATTCTTTATGCCCAAGACACATAGAACATTGATGTGGTTAGTACGTTGTGATCCAAGTCGGGTCATACCCAATAACAAGCTTAGCAAACACCATTAATATTTAATTGATGATATGATCATACAATTAAATAATTACACCAATTTGGAAAATGGGTTTTCTAAATAAATTGTATGTGAGAAGGAACAAATTATGAGGATATTTTGTTCATGGATATTATTTGTTATGTTGTTTAAATTAGTTAAGCAACATCAAATAATAAAAAGTGTGTGTACATATTATATATAATTAAAAGGTTAATTATGTATAATATTTAAAACTTTTGTAAAATTTAAAAGGGAGATTTTAGAGGAAACCCTAAGCAATTAAGGGGGTTTCGGCCGCCCCATGGCAGCCCTCTCTCTCTTTTTCTTTTGTGTTCTTGGAACAAAAATATTCTTGAACACACACATACTTCATCTAGCCCTTTCTCACATGCAAAATGGACACAAGAATTCGAGTTTCTCATCTGGAAGAGAAGTCTCACGGCTGGAACAAGGCTCCAGCAGCCTCTTGATGTCTAACGGTTGAAAGAAAGTTCCAGCAAGTTTCTTGATCTGATTTTGGGTCAAATCCTAGCAAAGATGGTGTTTTCTTATAGGCTTGTGGGTATGATTGCTTGAGGACATCTATCTTGATGTTTTGGTCGTTCAAAAGCATCATCATCTTGATCCAATCCACGGTTTTGACAGCTTCTGGAAGGTAGTTCCATTGTGTAGTTTTGTTGTTTTGTTTTATCTTGATAACTAGTTCAAACACATATATTTGATCCTATGTTTTGGGTTTGTTGAAACAAAGTTATGAGCTTTAATTTTTCAGATTACAACATGATATTAAGTTCATATTCCGCTGCGTTTTTCTTGTTTAAATGGTTAAACAACATTGTTAAGGTCCAACAAGCCCCAACATTGGCATCTAGAGCCGGATATGTGGATGACTAGTTTCATGTGTTCTTGTAAATTTTGTTTTATAAGGATTTAACAACCAAATTAGGGCTGTTTTGAGATGATATGATGATACCCCCAACCTTTCAAGGTTATATCTTGCATGCTTTTGTTAAATCTTGAAAGGAAAGATATCAAAATGGTTGATTGTGCTTTGTTTGGACAATAGACCCTAAATTCTTGGTTTATGTTGGCTGAAATTTAGGGTCAAATGGGGTTCATTTTGGTTCTTGAAATGATGTATATGGATACATGTTTTAGTGCATAACATAGCCTTGACCATGTGTGTTTTGGATTTGGTTGATTGTAATCTTGTCATGTTGATTGTATTCATTCTTTATGGGTTGTAATAATTTCTTTTGTGTTTCTATTTGGGTTGTAATTTGTTTATTCATTTGGCAATGTAATAAATAGATTAGGAGTATTTTCTTTTACTAGAAAATATGTATTAGGATATATATTTTGTAAAAGAAGATGCTCGGGATGGAAGCACAAAAGGAAGACACAAAGGATGGACTTGAAGCATTTGGATGCAAGTTCAAGTGGGGGTCTTTGGAGATCTCATCATTTGTGTTATGTTGAACCCTTAGGAAGACCTTATGACAACACTTGTGATGGCAAACAAGTGTAGTCAACTTAGTGGTTATGGTTATGCACATATGTTTGAATGATTATGCTTGTTTGGTTGTTTGTTGTATGATTGTTGTTTGATATTTGGATATGCATAACAAACTCATTAGCAAACTTAACAAGCTAGAAATTTATGGTTTCTAATCATTAAGTGGTTAATAAAAGGTTATTAAAAGTATTAATGATTTAATAAAAGAGGTTTTATTAAAAATAAACCATAGGGTACCATGTATTTGAAAGCATGCGAATACAAGGTACATAGAGTTTTCATAACTAGTATTAATGGAAACTTAAATCCCTTTGGTAACAAGTCTAACACCATCCTTTTACACGACACTCGAATCTCTTGGGAACTATTTGTGGGATAAAGGTCACCTAACCACTTGTAGGAACTTGTATCTTTGAGGTGAGTCTAACGTACTTGTGGGATAAAGGTCACCTAACTGCTTGTATGTGAAAACTCACACGTGTGTGTAAGTAGGACGACTTGAATTGGAAACCATGTGATTAGGGTCACCGAAGCATGGCGTACAATGGTGTTGATGGGATTAAACATGCCGACTAAACATATGATGTTTAACCGATCCCATAAGACTAGAAGTTGCAATAGGTTGCAATTGTCAACTGTTGACTACCTTGTTAATTTAAATAATGGGATAAAGGTCATCTAATCATCATTTAAATGTAACGTTGGATTCTAGATTTTAATTATTAATTGTCTATAAGACATGTAAAGGGTATTAATAGTTAAAATGCATTTTGTAATTTTGTAATAATGGCCGCAACCACGATGCTACTACCCCGACCGTCCTTACCCTATCATCGAGAACCATCTTAAAAGGGGTTCTTCTTAACCATAATAAACTTATGGACTCAATTTTGAAATTTGAGAATCGTTCTAAAAAATGAGTAAAGGCCTATGTCCTTGACGATCCCATACCTCACCAACCAACGCTGTTGATGTTAAGGCCTTTTGACGATTGGCTTAGGCACACTAAGGATTCTGTGCAAGTATCCTACCTCATGTTGGGAATATGATTCCCGAACTCCAAAAGGGTTTGGAGCATCATGGGGCATATGACATGATAATCTAGTTGAAGGAAATGTTCCTTCAACAAACTCTAGTAGATTGCTACGAAACGGTTCGAGCATTTTATACATGTCACATGGAAGAAACCCAATCGATATCATCTTATATACTCTTAAGATGAAAAGCCACATTGATAGCCTCAAGATGCTTAACTGTCCTGTCTCAAAGTAGTTGGCCAAGGATTTGATCCTTGATTGCCTAACTAAAGGTTTGAGACATTCATAATAAACTGTAATATGAATGGGTGGGACAAGAGCATTGGTGAACTTCACGCAATGCTCAAAGCAACCGAGGTAGGGATGGATAGAGAGGTTCTACCTATTCTCTCGATCAATGAGGAAGGCTATAATAAATGGCCAATCCCGATCCTAAGGCAATTATTGCCAAAGGAAAGGAATACATCAAAGCAAAGGTTAATGCGAAACCTCGAAAAGCCTAAGCTTATGAAACCTAAGGTAACGAAGAACGCTCCATGCTTTGAGTATGGAGAGATAGGTCAATAAATAGGAATTGTTCCTCCTATCTCAAGGAGTTGAAAGACAAGAGGGATGTTGAGCAAACCTCAAATACAATTTCCATGATTCACACATTGTATTAAATGTCATTTCTTCAAACACATGGGTATTGGATACCGGATGTGAAACTCATTCTTGCAATTGTTGCAAAGGGGTTCAAAAGAAATGTGCGCTTCAAGGAAGGAAACTCTATTTTGAGACTTTCAAATTGTTTGGAAGTTGTTCTCAAACCTTTTATATGCATCTAGTTTGACTAGAAACATTAAGGTTTCCTATTAAAACAATGTGATCATGATTTAAAGTTTGTAAATAATGGTATTAAGTTTTATGGATGATGTATTTCATTTTGAGGACATACCTTTTAATGATATCCATGAATTGGTTCATGATAATTCGTCCTACAATGACTTATTATACACATTAAGCACAAAGAAACTTAAAATGGGTTTAAGTTATTATTATCTTTGATATTATCGTATTAGTCACATAAACAAGAATTGGATTCAAACACTTCAAAAGAATGGTCTTTTGGAAACAAATGAAAATGTTTCATTTGATAAGTGTGAACCAAAAGACTTACTAGGAATGATACATTTCGATGTATGTAGTCCTTTTAAGACAATGACAAAGATTGGTGAAAGATACTTCATTATTTTACCGACGATTACAGTCGCTATTATTGTGTGCACTTGATGACACATAAGTATGAAGCTTTTGAAATGTTCAAAATCTTCAATAATGAAGTAGAATATCAACTCCAAATAACTATCTGTGTTCTTCATTCTGATAAAGAAGAAACTGAACCTTATTTGGATATGGTTCAATTTATTATGGCTATGAGCTTACCATCTTTATCATTTTGGGTTTTCGCATTGCTCTCTAAGGCTCATATTATGAATATGACCCGGACAAAGAAAGTGTATATAAGTTGAGAATCCACAGAGACTGTATGGAATACTGTTTCTTTGACTCAACAGAGCAAAAGTATTTATTGCTCGAAAGGCTAAGTTCTTTGAAACCGAGTTCTTTATGGAAGGAATGACGTATAGAACTGTGGAACTTGATAAGAATCAAAATCCACAAGCCGGTACAGTTTTGGTTGACACTAGCTACCAACAAGAAGTTGTTGATGATAATCAAGAGGTTGATAAATATACACAAAAACGTTCACAAATCTGGTAGAGTTAGTATTCCATCTAAGTGATATGAATATTCAAAGAATGGATACTATGTGGTTGACCCCTGTAGGCTAACCATATACCAAGATGTTATGTCCAATTTGAATTGGACAAAATGGCTAGAAGCCATGAACGTAAGGATGCAATCCATTTATAACAACCAAGTCTGGGAATTGGTTACCCTCCACTTAACTCCAAACCGGTTGGATACAAGTGAGTTTTCAAGATGAAAACAGATATGTATGGAGACTTGAATACTTATAAGTTAAAGACTTATAGCATAAGGTTTCCATCAAACTCAATTGGTTGAATATGATGAAACTCTTGCGCCCGTGGCAATGCTAAAGTCGATTAGGATATCATGTGCCATAACTGCATATTCTGAATATGAGTTTTGGCAAATGGATGTCAAAACCGCTTTTCTTAATGAACATCTCGAAGAGATTGTCCATTCAGTTCAGCATGATGGTTTTGTCGATCCATGACATCCTAATAATATATATAAGTTAAAGTGATCAATCTATGGATTGAAACAAGCATCGAGAAGGTTGTGTATATATATAAAGGCTAGTGGGAGCATAATTGTATTCTTAGTGTTGTATGTTGATGACACACTACTATTTGGAAATAATATTCCAACCTTGGAAGGTGTTAAAACCTAGCTTGGAAGATGTTTTTCATGTAAGATCTCGTTTAAGCCACCCATATTTTGGAATAAAGATCTATAAGGATAGATCGAGGTGGTTGATAGGGTTAAACCAAGTGCATATATATTGATAAAATCTTGAAAAGGTTCAAGATGAAAAACTCTTAGAAAGGTATGGTACCTATTTAAGGAGGGACAGTGTTGACTACGTCTCAATGTCCAAGCTCATAGGATGAGCAAAATCAAATGAATGATATCCCATACGCATCTGCTATAGGATCCATCATTTGTGTAATGATATGCACTAGACCGGACGAGTCATGCTTATTAAGTATGACAAAGTAGATACCAATAGAAATAATCATCGGATGGCTCTTAAAAGTATATTGAAATACCTTAGTAGGACTAAGGATTTGTTTCTAATATACGGATCTATTGAAAAGGAAGTCGTTGTAAAGGGTTACACGGATGCAGGCTTCCAAAACTGATCGAGATGATTTTCGATCACAATCGGGGTATACTTCCATTATGAATGGAGAAGAAGTGTCCTTAAAAGGTTCAAAGCAAGACACGGTAGCATTGTTCACTACAGAAAAAAAATCCGAATACATAGCCGCTTCATTGGTAGCTTGGGAAGCTGCATGGATAATTTTGTCCATTGCTTATCTAGGGATGGTCTCTACCATTCAAGACCCCCTCGAAATCTTTGGTAATTACGTGGGTGGGATTGCTCAAATCAAGGAACCCCGTCTCATCAAAAGACTAAGCACCTTGAGCGGAGATTCAACATCATAAGGTATGGAGTTGAAAAGGGTAAAGATATGTATTCGTAAAGTTCATAAAGATCAAAACATTGTTGATCCACTAACGAAGCTCCTTGATGAGAGCAAAGTATGAGGGTCATACTTGTGCCTTAGGACTTCGATTTACTGGTGATTAGAATTGATCTGTTTAGCATATAAAACATGGAACAATTGTAATATTTAACTCTTTTATATATTTGAGTTATGTTCCCTTTTAGCATGTTTACATCCATGAATAATTCTTTTATTCTAAATGTCCGTAGTCGGTCATATTTGTGGGAACAAATATGAATGTAAGACTATTATGAACTTGGATTGGTGGATATTCATAAGGCATGAATATAGAGCAATTGGTTGCTGCCAAGGTTCATAGATATTCGTGGGATACGAATATTCGACTGACCCGCGTCTCAAATCTTACTACATGGAATCTCATTGATTGATCATAAGTAAATTTGAGTAAAGGCGAATATCATTTGGTATCCTCTGACCTGAGATACATATTGGGTTTTGATATTCACCAAGTGTTATACCTTGAGCTAGTTCTTCGTTGATATGAAATAATGGTCAGTACATAAGGCTATGTTCAGATATGACATAAGGTGATTGTGAGAAACGTATGTAGTCAAGATGGGATTTGTTCCTCTTATTCGTTGAGAGTATGATGTCTAAGGCCTGATTAAGTTAAATCAACAAGGAATGATCATTCTATGTCCTTGGATTTAACATGACATATTTAACAAAAGGATAATGATTGATTCACCTAAATCATTTCAAGTTTGGAACTTGAAGGGGATGATGTTATTGAATGGCTTATAGTCATGCGTATTAAGGGTAGTAAACCGTTGTTAGGCGGTATTTACTGCTTGCATCAATCTTCTATGTATCTTGTGCAAGTGGGAGATTGTTGGATTCTTTATGCCCAAGACACATAGAACATTGATGTGGTTAGTACGTTGTGATCCAAGTCGGGTCATACCCAATAACAAGCTTAGCAAACACCAATTAATATTTAATTGATGATATGATCATACAATTAATAATTAACCAACATTTGGAAAATGGGTTTTCTAAATAAATTGTATGTGAGAAGGAACAAATTATGAGGATTTTTGTTCATGGATATTATTTGTTATGTTGTTTAAATTAGTTAAGCAACATCAAATAATAAAAAGTGTGTGTACATATTATATATAATTAAAAGGTTAATTATGTATAATATTTAAAACTTTTGTAAAATTTAAAAGGGAGATTTTAGAGGAAACCCTAAGCAATTAAGGGGGTTTCGGCCGCCCCATGGCAGCCCTCTCTCTCTTTTTTCTTTTGTGTTCTTGGAACAAAAGATATTCTTGAACACACACATACTTCATCTAGCCCTTTCTCACATGCAAAATGGACACAAGAATTCGAGTTTCTCATCTGGAAGAGAAGTCTCACGGCTGGAACAAGGCTCCAGCAGCCTCTTGATGTCTAACGGCTGAAAGAAAGTTCCAGCAAGTTTCTTGATCTGATTTTGGTGTCAAATCCTAGCAAGATGGTGTTTTCTTATAGGCTTGTGGGTATTATTGCTTGAGGACATCTATCTTGATGTTTTGGTCGTTCAAAAGCATCATCATCTTGATCCAATCCACGGTTTTGACAGCTTCTGGAAGGTAGTTCCATTGTGTAGTTTTGGTTGTTTTGTTTTATCTTGATAACTAGTTCAAACACATATATTTGATCCTATGTTGTTGGGTTTGTTGAAACAAAGTTATGAGCTTTAATTTTTCAGATTACAACATGATATTAAGTTCATATTCCGCTGCGTTTTTCTTGTTTAAATGGTTAAACAACATTGTTAAGGTCCAACAAACCCCAACATTCACCACTTCAGAGATGATCAGAGGTGTGTCTACTCCCCAGGGCAAGACTGATCAGAAGATAATTTCCTGGAAGTATGACAATGACTGGAATATGTTTATGGTCAAAAGGATCTCTGGGTTAGTCCAATTCTTCACAAAGTACTCTACTCTAACTCCCTAGCGATCCATGATCTAAAAGAACTAGCCAATCTAGAACTGATTAATCAAAAGGCTATGTTCAGGGGTAATGAGTTTAAAGATATTCTGAGGATGTTTAAAAGAACAGACAACTTCAAATCTCTCAAGGCTATCTGTATGAGGAAAGATTGATCTTTTGTTAACCCTTTTGAGAAGAAAAAGGCAAAACCAGCTGAATAAGTGGTATTCCCTGAGCTCACGGTGAAGCCAACTTAATCATTAAAGAGAAAGATGGTAGCAGGAACTCATTTCTCCAAACCAATCTCAAATTTCTATTATGATGAAAAGACATATGAGCTGGTGATTGAAAGATGGGGAGGAAAAGAAGGTGCTGAGATCAGATTGTTTAGTGCATATGAAGTGAGATTGCTAGATGAATCTTATATCCACTACATATACACAAGGCACTTTAGAGAGATAAACAATAAGTTGGGAGAAGCTGACATGCACTTCTTCCTAAAGTGCATAAAGATTCTGAAGATGGCATTTGACAGAATCATTACCAAGAGAAAGTAGAGGATGAAGAAGAACACTCATTTGCAATTGGGAAATATTGTGAAGCTAGAGGTGGATGTGGACGGATATCTTCTGATTCATAGAGATGGACTGTCAAATGTGTCCATCTGGGAAGCAATCTCATTGAGAAAGCTGCCCATTGAAGCCATTCACACTATGAGCCAGATTAAGATTCATGTGTTGAATAGAGAAAAGATATCTAAAGCCAATGACTTTGTCAACAGGATAAAGGCCATTTTGGATCCATCACTTACAGAACCAAAAGTCTCATCTCCAGCTGCACAAGACCCAGCTAAATCCTCACAACCTCATCCACCATCAAACCCTTAAAGTAAATAAGCTGTATAGTCCTTAGTGGGAGTATTGTTGGACCGTGAAAGGATCATACATGCCAATTCAAGTGGTTGGTTGATGGTTGTTCTGCGAGAAATCCCACAAGTCCAAGAACCAATGCGGATGAAGAATCTACATAAAGAATAGAAGACTAGTGTCGGCTACCAGTATTTGTATATGCGGATGACCATAGAACAAATGTTGACAAGTGTTTGTTCTTACGGATTAACAAATGCGGATAGCCGAACAAATGCTGACAAGTACTTCGTACATCCGCATTTACTAATGAGGATGTTCAGCAACAAATGCGCATAAGTATTTGTTCATCCGTATTTGTTAATGCTGATGACCAAACACTAATGTTGAACTAGAAAAAGAAATGCTGATTAAGATCACAACATCCGCATTTGTCCATGCGGATGAATAGAAGAACCGGTGATGAAGAATTTTGTACTTAGACTAGTTCTCTAATGTATAGGTCAGGGGTGGTTTAGTCATTTTGTAAAAGGCATCTTGTCAGCCTATAAATCGAATAGAAATCCTCATATGTGAGGTGACTGTTGATAGACATTTAGACAATCAGAATATTTTGTTTAGTCTTATGTTCACAAGGTGTATTGTTACTGTTTAATGCTCAAACCCTAGCATTCATTGTAACCGATCACCTTCATTAATACAAAAGAGCATTTATGAGTACTTCTTGCATTCAATGTTCTTTGATTGTTTGATTCCGCCTTACAATCATTGACTCAATCATCATATTCGGTCCTTGTTGTTTCACATCAACAAATAATATCATTCTCACACCCAGTCAGAAAAGAAATTAAAAATAAAACTCTAAAATAAAATCTTTATGGGTTTTTATAATTTTTTTGTTAATAAAAGCAATAAAACAATCTAACACTAAGCACACTGATTCCCGGCAACGACGCCATTTTGATCGGGTTGTCGTGTCACACCCCGGGCCCAGGTAGGGTGGGACGTCATAGACTAGCAACACATATGGCAGCATAAACAAACCATCATAAGAGCACAAAAGGAGAGAACATCACATGGCATTTAATATTTAAAGAAAACCAGGGCTAGAAACAGATCTAACCCCCAAATGAAATCGTACATCCAGCATAAGGACAAAGTGTATTCATCAACAATACTTATAAATTGTTCAAAATGTTATCAAAATCAGACAAGCCAATGCCATGATCATGGTGCTAGGTCAAGGTCTTTAACAATAGCTAGAGTCCCTTCATGGATTACCTGAAACATGCTCAAAAATAGAAATTGTGTCAACTAAAAAGTTGGTGAATTCAAGTGCTTAAAGTTTAAAAACAAAAGGATTCAATAGAATCCACATGTGATTTAAAAAAAATCAAAGATTCACTGTTGTGGGGGCTCACAATCAACCCTGCACTCATTCCCGGCTAGCCTCTTCAAAAGTTGTGTTTTACCGATTAATCACGAAGGAAGAACGGTGCCTCAAAACAGTGGACCATACCTACCAGATGGTTCACATAGTATCTTATAAAAACTTGTCACATGCCACAAACGACCCCACAGGATCTCTATGTGGTACCCTTCCCGTTCATCATGGAAGGCACTGTGTGTGGGGGATTCCCCAAGTAGATCTACCCATATAAAACAAGTGGTTCACACAAGAATTAATGATCGTGATAAAAATAAAAGCAGGTTCTAATATTAACCCCAACATTCAAGCATCATACAATATCTCATAAAAAGGTTTCAATTCAAGTATAGCATGTTTCATCCCAAAAACAGTAGTAAAAAGGGAACACTAGAACTCACCTTAAATTTCAAGCAAAAGGTTTCTTCGTGTGCCGGGAAAAGTCTCAAGTCTAGCACCCTATCACTAAGATTTAAGTGTTAAGCCACTAATTCTATGGTTATGGAGATGCACTAGGTGTGTCATGAGGTTAATGTCTTAATAGCTTTTGATTTGCTAAGTCTTTATAGAAAAAGTTTCCTTTTATAGTAAGTTAGGGTTTCTTAGGAAAGAATACATGATTTACCATGTTAAGTCACCTATATAAGTTACTTTCAGTCTTTTAAGTGATTCTTAGTCCACGGGGTCGGTTTATTGAAGTTTAGCAAAATTTACAGTTTAGTCCTCCATGTTTTAAAAATTTATACTTTCTACCCCAAAGTTTGATTTCTTGCATTTAATGACTTTTATGGCCAAATATTAGTTTCTTAAAGTTAGGTAACTGATTTTAAGTAAGTTTATACCAAAAGTTCAGAATTTAGTTCCGGGTTATATATTTTTATGTCTTCCGTTACCGGTTACGGTAAAACCCAAGGATTTTAACGGTTAAGGGTTGGTTTCCATTTTTTTTAGTCTTAGGTCCATTAAATATTATTTTAATGAATTTTTATAAGTTTTTAATCCGTTAAATATGTATTACAAGTTCCTCTTAGGTGAAAGTCCACATTTTAAGTTTAAATCTTTAAAACGTATTTTTGCCCGTAAATGAACGTTTAAAACCTTGTTTTACCAATTCTTATCATCTTTGAAAATATTATACACTTATCTTACTGAAATTACATTGTTTCCCTAGATTTTTGGTTTATTCTCTTATTTCCAAGATTTTCTTCCAAATGTTACCCGATTAAGACCCGTTTTTAACTAAAATTTCCATTTAACCCATTCTTTGACCATTTATTCAACATATCCGGTCCAAACACTTTGTTAACTCTTTTAGAACCTGGAATACTTTTTAAGATGGTTAAAATCCATGTTTTCTTATTTTTAAATTGTTTTACCACTTTACGGGTCCTTGAATATATGTCCAAATTGTTTATAAGTCCATGACATTAACATTTTCAGCCATTAACATCTCATCATACACCCGAAATCATCCAAAACCTACTGAAATTCATGTCTAACATACGGATTCAACAAACAACCTATGAACAAGATGGAAACTTAGAGATTACACCATTTTCATCAATTACACTTGTGTAAAACATTATAACTTGTGTTTATATATTACCCAAACCCTTTGTAACTTTGAAATCAGGTTATTAGAAGGTTAGAAGACTCATTTTGAGCAGGTTACACGTTTAGTTTCAAAATATTACAAGTTGTGCAAGTTGGATGGTGTAAATACACCCAAAAAGAGGGGTTTCTAGGTGTAAACCGTGTTACACCTATAGAATGACATATAATACAAGTGAGATACCTTCAAGAACGTGAAAAGATCTTTAGGAACAAGGTTGTAGTAGCAAGTTTCTGTTAGATATGAGAGTGGTAAGATTTTGAGTGAAAATTGGAGACAAACACATGAAATGACCAAAACCGGGTGACATGAATCTTACACTTGGTGTAGCCCGCGGTTTGGAGAGTGTAGCTAGACAAGGATGGCCTGGAAACCCTTGGACAAAGCTGGAGAATCTCGAACAAGGCTGGAGAAGGTCGAACTTGTAGGAACCATGCACCCAAAAGCACACAAAACTTCACCTTCTTGCGGTTTTTTGTGCTTGGCTGATGGTAGAATGGTGTTGTTCTTCGAATATGGCTAGGATTTGAGAGATAACCATGAGTGTGTGTCTGTGATTTCTGGAGAGGAATCCGAAAATGAGAGGGAGGGATGAGAGGAGTGAGAGGTGTAGGTGGTGCATGTAAGGAGAGTGGTGGAAATGGTGGTGGTGTAGAAGAGAGGGGAGTGGAGGAAGGGGGCGGCCGAGATTTGGCCTCTAGTGGGGCATTTTTGTTTTAAAATTTTATTGGTAATAATATTATGTAGGTAGTTATTTTGTAGTATTGGGTAGTATATTAGATGGTATAATTTAGTTAGTTGATGTCTCTTGTGCATGATCATGCATGCATTAACCAAAAATTAAGTGTGTAGGCACACAATTTAATTGTTTCAACCATGATTTAATTTTTCAAGGGTGACTAGTTTACTTTCCCGGGACACTAAGATTTCCCTAGCTAATGCTTGATCTAATTAAATCATCACAAAAACACAAGTCGGAAGGAGTCATGACAAGATGAAATGCGGCTGAAAGATTGCCCATCCGCATTACCAAATGCGGATGACTCAGGAGGAAATGCGGATGATGATTTCCTCATCCGCATTAACATATGCGGTTGAACATATATATAAATGTCGGGTTAGCCTTTTGCATTTTCTCAATTCACTTACTAGATGCAGGTTGATAAGGGTTAGAATTATGACCTAGAGGTCGGTTGTTACATTCTCCCACCGTTTAGGAAATTTCGTTTTGAAATTTTAGCTTTGATTAGACTCGGAACGGGTGGGTTTGAAGAGGTGCGGATAACTCTTTCTCATTTCATCTTCTCGCTCCCAAGTGAATTCAGGTCCTCGCCTAGAATTCCATCTTACCTTGACTTTGGGTATGCGACTTCGTTTGAGTTTCATGACCAGCCGGTCAGTGATCTCTATGGGTTCTTCCACGAAGTTCAACTTATCGGTTATCCTAGCTTCCTTCAATGGTATCTCCAAGGTCTTGTCTACCAGGTACTTTTTCAGGTTTGACACGTGGAAGGTGTCATATATGTAACTTAATTCCTGAGGTAGCTTTAATTTATATGCCACTAGACTAATTCTTGCTAGTATCTCAATGGTCCAATGTATCTTGGGCTTAGCTTTACTCTCTTTCAAAACCTCATGGTACCTTTCCACGGTGCCACTTTGCAGGACCGGTTAAGGGCTTGAACAATTACAACACAACAACACAAAGAGGAGAATAACTAAACTTGATCAAACAGTGAATTGGATTAACCAATATTGATACAAAGAACACAAGTAAAGTTAAAGAGACAGAACAAGAGATTTGGGTTTCAAGGAGGCAGTATATTGCTTTCTCAAGTTCTTTTACAAGTGTTACAAAGCATAAAGAAAGATACAAGAACTTGGAATACTTATACTACAACCTACAACCGGCTATACTTTGAAAGCAAGCTGGATACAATTGACTAGACACAAACAAAATCAATTGTAGGATCAAAAGGCATATCTGCCTTTTGACCTTGTGACTATGACATGCCATAGCTCACATCCTTATCTATTACAAAAAGGATAAAGTACATAAAGTAGAATGTTACAGACTCAAGACCTTAATGTACAGTTACCAAAAGCATGGACCTTTTCACCAACTCATTTAAGTTGGTGACTTTACAGAGATGCAGCGGAAAGGTGTCCAGCTTTATGGAACAATACATCTATATAAAGCATGTTACTAAAAGTCTTCGGAAGAAATCGGTGTTCATAGAGTGAAGCTTCGGAAGACTTTGTCTCTGAGGCTTCGGAAGACTTCATGTTTGGCTTCGAAAGATATTGGTCTTGGCTTCGGAAGATTTTACACTTAGAGTATTTTCTAGTGTATGGTGTAAAACTTCCGAAGCATTTCTTACTTCAGTACTTAGTGCATTTGTTGCAGAGAGACATCGGATGTTTTGGTTTGCATCAGACTTAAAGGAATCCTTACAAACTCCCCCTAGGCTGATGCTACCAAAACATTTAGAAGATCTTCAGATGTTAGTGGTCTTCAGTACAATCATGACCATACCGTTCTTCATTAGATGGTCAGGATCATTCAGACCTTCATAGTATCTTCTCATCTCAAAGAGATCATACAGAGGTAAGTTGATTATGTCTTGCCAAGTATAGACATTCTCAACACCTTGATCTCTGATTACATGCCATCTTTCTAGATTGGTAGAATAAGTCCAGGACAAGATGGGTGTCTCAGCTGTTAGAGGAGCCACTTGCATTGGAGTTGATTGGGCTGCCTCATCATGCACTTCCTCAGGTTGATCTGACTCAGCCTGAGGTATAGAGGTAGATGACTTAGGCTTCTTCTTCTTTAACTTTGGTTTAGAAGCCATTCTCTTCTTCCTCTTAGATGACTTTAAATGAGAAGACTGGTCTGCAGCACCTTGTTGATCATCCTTGTCTTTCTCAGTTGGGTGTTCCTCCCTCACAGGTTCAGAAGGAGAGGGAATTTGACCCTGCTTTGGATCAGAAGATGAAGTTTGCTGAGGCTCAGCTGGAGGTCCGGGTTGAGGTGTCTCAAGTTGTTCAAACTTAACCTCCACTTCAGGTGGGACTTGACTTGGAAGAGAGTGTAAGTCAATCAGTTCACCACTCTTAATCTTCTGCTTGATCACCCTTATATGCTCATCCATTGTGGATGGAGACATAGGGCCAAGTCTCCTTCCGGAGAATCCATATAGCTTCAAGAAGCTCATCATCCTTTGTCTATCAGCAGACTTCTTCATACTCTTTTGGATGATGGCTCTTGACTTTGCAGCTTCTTCCCTTAGCTTCCTTTTAGTTTTCTTTCTCTCTTTGACTAGCTCAAGTTCAAGTTGTTTTAAGTACTCAAACTCAATGAAGTCATAGGACAGTGGAAGAAGTGCATCCGCCTGATAGAAGCCTGTGGCACTCAGGTAGTTGATCATTTTGATCCTATCTTCTTCTTTGTCTACCTGAGGTTCTTGTGGAGCAACATCTTCTTGTACAGGGCTTTCTTGAACTGGGGAGAGAGTGGGAGCATGCTTGTAGAGTCTTTTCTGTCTCTTCTCCTCTTTGATTTGGAGAAGTAGCCTTGCATCCTCTTCTTCTTTCATCTCTCTTGACACTTCCATGTTAGCCAGTTCATTCAGTTCTTCTAAGGGGAGGGAGATGATTTCATCAATATCATAGGACCTGGTCTGTAAATAAGTAATCCTGACTACCCTCAACTCATCATCTTGAGTATTTGGTCTGGGGGCAGCCCTGATTGCAGCTTGCATAAAGCTTGAAGACCCAGAGGAACTTTCTCCCCTTAGCTTCCTTTTCCTCTCTCTCTCTCTTCCTCCTCAATTTCCTCAGGAGTCATAATCCTTTTCCCTTTGTCACCCACAGACCTTTGTGACTCAGGGTGGATAGAGGCTTGGCCTTCATCGCTTGGTGTAGCATCCATGCTCTGGCCAAAGAGAGGCTGAGAAACACCTTCACCAGCAGGTGTCTCAGAAGGAGTGTGAACCTCTGTAGCAGTTGTTGATGATGAGACAGGGGTCTCAGGTTCTGCCACTGGGCCTTCAGTCAAGGTTTCCCCTATGAAACTAATCTTAGGGTCCACCTCAACATTCAGTTGACCGATGACATTGCCTGATTGCCTAAGTCTCCTTCTTAGAGTGAACTCTGCAAGGATCCTGTCTTGGATTCTTTGAGCCAATCTGTCAGCTTGTCTTGAGTTGCTTGGATTTACAAGTGGCATGTTGACTAGATCCAATCTTTCATAGAAGTTCAAGCTTTGAAAATCAAATACTTCTTGTTGCCCTTGAACTCTGTGAAGAATAAGGGCTCTTCTGTCAGCATCATACCTCCACCTTATGATGTAGTTTGAAGTTCCTTGTGGTGGAGATGACACAGCCCTTGGTAACCACATGGAGTAGGTATTTCCACTGGGATGAGACCTTCCCTTTCCTGAAGGTCTTTACAGAGAAATCTCCCTCATAGCCCATCTGCTCAAAGGAATGATTAACAGCTTCCTTTGGGAAGGACAACTCACCTTCTTCATCATCCAGCTGCAAATGATAGTTGATGATGGCCGGACTGATGAAGATTGTCCTCCCTTGCACTGTGGCAGACAGTGCCTTCTCCCCATCCATAATGACCTCTTGGCAGGTCTTCCAGAATTCAAGCAAATGATCCTCATACAGAGTATGATCAATGGTCAGGGAGGTGAAGTAGTTGGATAGAGTTAAGAATTGGTAGATCTCTGAGAAACTTGCATCTTTCTCAGAGCTTAACAGAGCAACCTGATTGTGTTGCCTATGAAGTTGCATGGAGAAATCTGGGTTGTTTCTGCGGTTAAGGTTGGCCATTTTAGAAGCTTAAGGTTGAAGAAAGGTAGAAAGCAAAGGCGGTTTTTTGGAATTAGGTTTGAGGAATAGTGGAATTGAGGATGATAATGAGGAAGAGGGGGAACCGTTGGGTATTTATGTGAAAAGGGATTTGAACCAAAGTTAATGAAAGAGGATAAACTTTGAAATCCGAAAGTCGGTCCCGCCTCTGAAAAAGTAGTTTACTTTTGCTCAAAAAGTAGTTTTCTTGGAATTCGAAAAGCTTCCAAAGGTAAATTATCTTCGGAAGTTTTATTGAAAAAGCTTCCGAAGCTAAAATGGCTTCGGAAGATTTTCCTGAGAGTCTTGAAAATTTTGCTTCGGAAGAGAAATAAACACTTGAATGCTTTGTATAAGGAACAATAACGTTTTCGAGAGTTAATTTTGCTACGGAAGGAAAAAGTCCTTAAAAACAAATAAGTGTCTGAGATAAGAATTTAAGCTTCGGAAGATAGATTTAGACTTCTTCCGAAGGTAAAATTTCTTAGACAGTTATTTATTTTGAAGACATGATTTTCTTCCGAAGATAAAATTTTATCTTCCGAAGGATCAGAAAATTTTCAAGAATCTAAGGAAAGTCTTCAAAAACAATTTTATATCCAAAGAAAACAAGAGCTTATGGATGTGATGAACTAGACAACTTAGGACACACATACTTTAAGAAATAATTAAAATTAGTTTTAAGAAAATGATCTATTCAAAGTTAATCATCCCAATAGCTGATATTAGATATTTAAATCTCTGTTCATCAAAAGCTTTTGTAAACAGATCAGCTATTGTTCATTTGTATGAACTTTGACTAGTTTAATTAATCCTTTTTCATAGTTATCTCTTATTAAATGATACCTGATATTGATGTGTTTGGTCCTTGAGTGCTGCACAGGTTCTCAGTGGTAGAGATAGCACTATTGTTGTCTATGTGGATAGGAGTCTCCTTGAAGTTAAATCCATAGTCCAGCATCTGATTTTGAATCCAAAGCACTTGAGCACAGCAGCTTGCAGCAGCAATGTATTCAGCCTCAGCAGTTGATGCAGACACACAGGATTGTTTCTTGCATTGCCATGAGACAACCCTTCCACCAAGGAATTGACATCCCCCAGATGTAGACTTTGCAGTCATGTTGCAACCACCATAATCACTATCTGTATAAGCATACAGATTGAAGTCAGGATTCTTTGGGTACCATAAACCAAGTGTTGAAGCACCTTTGAGGTATCTTAGAATCCTTTTGACAGTGATTAAGTGAGACATCTTAGGGTTGGCTTGATATCTTGCACAAATACATGTAGCAAACATGATATCAGGCCTGCTAGCTGTAAGATACATAAGAGATCCAATCATTGCCCTGTATAAATTTTCATCTACACAGTCCCCTTCAAGATCAAGTCCAAGGGAGTGGTTTCTGGCTATGGGTGTCTTAGCAATCTTACAATCAGTCATGTTGAACCTCTTGAGTATGTCCTGAACATACTTTGACTGACTTATGAAGATGCCATCTTCAACTTGCTTCACTTGAATTCCCAGAAAGAAATTGAGTTCTCCCATTGCACTCATTTCAAATCTGTCTTTCATCAGCTTCTCAAAGTCTTTGCAGAGCTTTGGATTAGTTGAACCAAAGATGATGTCATCTACATATACTTGAACTAGCAATAAGTCATTTCCCTGTCCTTTGATGAAGAGAGTTGCATCTATTGTACCTCTCTTGTATCCATGTTTACAAAGATACTTAAACAATGTCTCATACCATTTCCTGGGTGCATGATGCAGCCCATAAAGAGCTTTGTCAAGCTGGCAGACATAATCAGGATGATCAGGGTCTACAAAACCAGGTGACTGTTTGACATAAACCTCTTCATCAATCACTCCATATAGGAAAGCACACTTTACATCAAGTTGAAAAACCTTGAAGTTCTTGAATGCAGCAAATGCCAGGAATATTCTAACAGCTTCTAATCTTGCTACAGGAGCAAAGACATCAGTGTAGTCAATCCCTTCTTCTTGTGTGTATCCTTGAACAACTAGTCTTGCCTTGTTCTTGATGATAATTCCTCTATCATCCTTCTTATTCCTAAAAACCCATTTGGTTCCAATGGTAGTCTTCCCATGAGGAAGAGGACAAAGGTTCCAAACTTTCTGCCTTTTGAATTGAAGTAGCTCTTGTTGCATAGCTTCAACCCAACTTCCATCCTTTACAGCTTCATCAACTTTCTTTGGCTCTATCTGAGATAAGAAACAAGAGTGAACACAAACATTTTCTTTATGGGTTTGTCCTCTTGTTCTTACCCTTGTGACAACATCTCCAATGATGTTTGTGGTGGGGTGAGACTGGTGGATCCTTAGCTGAGGGATCACAGCAAGTTGCTGAGAAAGATCAAAATTTGAGAAATTTAGATCTGGCATAGATGATTCACCCTCCATATTACCACACTTATCAAGATTAACTTGATCCAATGAGTGTGTGACATCATTGATGTTGTCATCTATGGTGTGGTTATTAGCATCAAGGAATTCCTAATCACTTTCACCATCACCATTGTTGTCTTCTACAATTGAGGTATCTTTATCTGGTTGTGGAGCCTCTGAGCTGGAATTTGAAGGCATCCCAGATGTATCAGCTGAATTTGTCATTGTAGTGCTGATTGAGACCTCATTTGCTGAAGTAGTCCCAACTAGAGCTGAAGATGTATGAGTTGAGGGTCTTCCTAGCTCAAATCTTGGATCAGGATCACTTGTATTTAGATTTTCTGCAGATCTTGAAATATTCTCACAAGATTTGTTAAAACAGTTGGTAACTAAATCAAGATCAAATAGCCAATCAGGACCAGAACCAGCTACACAGGGTGTGTGTTCATTGAAAGTCACATTGGCTGACTCCTCAACAATTCTAGTTCTGAGATTGTATACTCTATAAGCCTTAGCTTGGGAAGAGTATCCAATGAAGTGTCCATCATCTGATTTCTCAGCAAACTTGGCAATTTGATCCTTGGTATTCAAGATGGTGCAGGGACATCCAAATGACCTGAGAAAACCAATGAAAGGTTTTCTCTTGTGCCAAAGTTCATAAGGAGTCTTACCATGTGTCTTAACTACCAAAACTCTTGTTTACACATAGCAAGCAGTATTTACTGCCTCTGCCCAGAAGGTGATGGGCAGTTTAGAGTCAGACAACATAGTTCTTGCAGCTTCAATTAGTGTCCTGTTTCTCCTCTCAGTAACTCCATTTTGCTGAGGAGTCCTGGGAGCACTATATTGTCTTGTAATACCTTTTTCATCACAAAATGTATCAAGGATTTGATTCTTGAATTCATTACCTTGATCACATCGTATGGTTTTGACCTTGTGATCACTTTGATTATCAATTTTTAAGATGAAATTCTTCAGAATCTCAGGGGTTTCATCCTTAGTTCTAAGAAAGAAAACCCAAGTGAATCTTGTAAAATCATCTGTGATCACTAAACAGTAAGAGGTCCTTCCTAGACTCATTACACTAGTGGGGCCAAAGAGATCCATATGTAACAAGTGTAGGGGAGTAGTGATGGAGTTCCTTTCCTTAGGCTTGTGAGATACCTTATGTTGCTTCCCTTTCAGGCATGCAACACAATGATCATCACTTGTAAACTCTTTCTTTGGCATTCCAGTTACCAAATCATGTTTAATTAGCTTATTCATGTTCTTAAAGTTTACATGGCACATTCTTTTATGCCATAGGAAAGACTCATCACTATTTGATTTAGATAGAAAGCATGAAACTTCTCCAGAGGGAGATGTTTCTTGCAAATCCATCTTGTACATGTTCCCTTTCCTGGGGGCTCTGAGAAGGATATGCTCATGAGGAATGACCACTCCGGGCTTGAAAACAATGCACTCATGCTCAGTAAAGAGCATGTTATGACTCTGATCACAAAATTGGGATACACTCAGAAGATTGTACCCAAGCTCCTTAACAAAGTTTACCTTTTCAATGCTGAGCTTACCATTTGTGACCTTGCCCCAAATGGTACCCAAGCTTACCATTTAACCACCTTCATCTCCTCCAAAAGCAACTGGTCTTCCATCAATTCTCTCAAAGTTATGGAGTAGAGACCTATTGTTTGTCATGTGCCTGGAACAGCCACTATCAATTATCCAGACATTCCTGCTTGTCTTGAGCTGTTCCTGCACAAAGAAAATGATTAGTTACATTTGGAAACCCAAGCCTTACTTGTCTTGGGCTCACTAAGTATAATAGAAGGTAATGCAACAGTAATAGATCCTATGGTTGTACTAGGGGGATCTTCAGCTGTTGTTGATGGAGAAACTTCAGTCATTTGGTCTTTCTTAGACTTCCACACCACCTTTGGAGTCTTGGACTTGACCTTCAAAACCTTAGAAGCTTTTGGGACTTCACAAGTTTTGATGACTGAACCTTCGGAAGATTCTACAGTCACTGCAGCAGACTTCAGTGCTTCGGAAGAACTCCTTTCTTCCGAGACCAATTTTTCTTCCGAATGTAATTTTCCATTTACCTTCTTCTTTGATTTGGAGCTTCCGAAGGAAACAGACTTTCCTTCCGAAGCTTGAATCTTCTTGAAACTCTTTGAAGTCTTTGTATTGGTCATATGGATAGTACTTTTAGGATTGTATGTGCAATCCTTAGCAATGTGAGAGGTACTTTCACACATGACACATAACATTTTCTTCTTCAAAAGAGTCTCCTTATGAGAGCAAGACTGGCTTTGGTCACATCCCTTCTCCACCTTCATCTTTGTAGATGCTGAGACAGTTCTTTTGGGCTGTGAACAGTTCTTGGAGTTTGATGGTCCAGGCTGTGCAGTAGTGGTACACAGCAGCTCAGTCTTTTTCTTTGTACTGAGATGGTTTGAACAAGAACCAGAACTCTTAGCTGAGGAGTCTTGGTTGATGTCTTCAGTCTTTACTACTTTAAACCCTGCAGAGATAAAAACTTGTTTCTGCTTAGAATCAAAAGTAGCCTTGATCTCTTGAGCCTTCTTTGCTTTCCTTTTCTCTTCCTGATCAAGTTCTTTCTCTTTGACTTGGTCATCACAGTAGATTTCTTCTCCTCAGAAGGATAGTGGCCCTTAGTAGAATCCTCTTCTTCACTCTTCTCAGAGGAATTCTTCACTATCTCTTCTTCATCCTCTTCACTTATAGGATCTATGAGAGGAAGCTTATCTTCACAAGTTCCACACCTAGGTGATCTTACAGACAAGATTGTGTGTGGAGGAGCTATCTCATTTGATCCCAGTCCCTGTCTATTTTGATAGCACACTTTGTTGTGCAGGGATGAGGATATCATGTTCTTGAAGGTCTCTTCTTCAAGAACACTCTTTTCAGCCTTGGCTTTGCTGATCACAAGCTCAGCCTGGCACTCAGTCAACTTAGTTATGAGATCCTGGATTTGAGTCCTAAAATCTGTATGTTCATGTTTTAGTACTGAAATGGTTTTCTCCAAGTCCTCTATCTTTAACTTGTAATCATTTTCAGACTTTCTAAAATAAAATTTTAAAATGTTTAAGGACTCAAGATCAGATCTCATTTCTAAGTTATAGGACCTGTATCTGTTCACTTTAGCAATGCATTCAGGAGTACAGAGATGTTCCAATACCTTGGCTTCATCATGGTCTGCCATTAGTGCTTGTGCAGGATCGGGTTTTGTCACTTAACACTTGTTTTTCTCTCAAACTCACTTATAATAGTCACTCAAACAAGATGAAGCAATGTCTTTGACAAGAGTTGATAATAATATAATAAGTAATCAAAGCAACAAGCAGAAATATTTTCAAGGTACTTGTATATATTACTTCTCAACTCAAGATTACAAGACACTTACAAGCATACAACAAGAGTTACAATGAGAAACTATATATACTAGATCCTACAGCCGGTTATACTTGATACCAGCTGGAAACCTAAGACTAAAGCATATACTACAATGCTATAGTTAAGGTATCTTAGATAAAGTATTATCTAAGATATGGTAGTCATGACATGTCCATGACTTACCTTTTGTCACCAACTAAAGATGGCAACTGTACTTAACATGAAAAGGTAAACAGTAGATTAAAGTATGGTCAACTACATGGCTTTTGAGAAAACGCCATGCAGTATCTCAGAGATTTGCAGCGGACTGTCAGACAGACCATACTTATGTCTACTGGATAATAGAAGTGTCTTCCGAAGGTTAACTGGCTTCGGAAGAACAAGTTCTTCCGAAGCCACTTATACTTCGGAAGATGCTTCTATGCTTCCGAGGCTTTAAGGACTTCTTTATTCTTCGGAAGTTGACTTCAGAACTTTGTCTTCAAGTCTTGAACCTTCGGAAGTAGCTTCTTTACCTTCGGAAGTTGGAGTTCTCCTTCGGAAGTGTATTTTACACTTAGACTTCGGAAGAACTCTTTCTTCCTTCGGAAGTCCCACACTTGGCTTCGGAAGTCCTTTGCATGTAGTACTCAAAATCTTCTAAGTGATATGGTTTTGGTTGCAACAGCCTCTTATGATCCAATAAACTCCCCCTAGGCTGATGCTACCAAAACTTCACTTATCTCTACTTCTCAAAGTTTTCAGCACCAGGGACAGAAGATATTTGTCTGTCTCTCTGTTCTTCCCGGAAGTAGTGCTGAGAAGCTTGTACAAGTCATTCGTGGATAGGAGATCCAGTCTATCACTTTGAATGACATGCACCCTTTGTTGTGATCCCCTGAAGAGAGTTAGTTGACGGGAGTTGTAGTCATACTCCCATCTAACTATGGACTCAAGTTCAGGACCTTCAACCATTTGAAGAAAGGCTTTGCCTTTGGTTGCTGATCCTTTCCTTTCCTCCTCCTCTCTCCGTTTTGACTCCTCTTCAACCTTGCTTCTTGCAGTGAGCTCGGCCATGTGAAGGCTGCCTAGATGATTTCTGATGTGAGCAGCTACTTCGGAGTTTGAGGGGTTGGAGAATGGTTTCTCTGCTAACTCAGCAATATCAAATCTGCTTAAGTGTAGCAGAGATGAGGCATTCAGCCTGTTAACCTCACCATTCTCTCTCTCAACAACAAAGTTGTGAGAAGAGTCTTCGAACCTCCACTGGACTATCTTCTTTCTGGGTACAAGAGATTGTCTTGGTACCCTATCTCCTTTCTTTGTGTCCAGCAGAGTCACCAGCCTTCTCCTCAGCTTCTTTTCTTCCTCATTCAATGTATCTGAATTGAGGCCAAAGAGTCTTGCGGCTTGGTCCAAAGTTCCTCTTGGCAGATCAAGAAACTCATCTCTTGTGAGGGAACTTGAGGATCCATCAACATAAGTCAGGTTGACTGTATCCTCCTCACAAGAGATGTCGCTCAGAGTAGTGCAGTTGATGAGCTTGGTTTTGATCTCCTTGAATTCCTCCATTGAGAGATGTTTAGAAGGCTGAGGGGATGGTTTGATTGGTTGTTGGGTAGGTTTAGGAGGTTGGGTTCTGGGCAAGGTTTTGGGTTGGATGATGGGTAGTTTAGGTGGTTGAGGTGAGGGAGTTGGTAGATGGGAAGGTGTAGGTTCAGGGGTGAAAGGTTCAGGTTCAGTTTTGATTGGGAAGGGAAAGGGTATTGGTTCAGGTTGATGTTGGGTTTGGATATTTGGCTGAGAGGTGGCTTTGAAGGTCATCCCCTGTCCCCTTCTATACATCTCCTTTCTTCTCCCTGCACGAATGTCAGCCTTGATGTCACTGACATGTCGTTGCAGAGTCTTCTCAGACATTGGACCCACTTGCCTGCCAGAGAAGCCGTGAGCTTTAAGATAGTTCTTCATCCAAGCTTTGTCACCTATCTTCTTGGCGGCAGACAGTCCAGCCTCTTCTTCCTTCTTCTTCTTCTCTACCAGCTTCTCCCTTGCAGCTCTCTTTCTCTCCTTCTCCATTTGATCTTGCTCTTTGTTAAAGAGCCACAAGATCGTGTCACTGTTGTGTGGAGACAACTCCTCTTGAGAGAATCCTCTGGAGAGTAGAAAGTGATCCTTTCTCTCCTGAGCTGCAGATCAGCTTCTCTTTCTTTTCTCAGCCTTTCTTCTTCTAAGGCCAACCTTGCTTCTTCTTCTTTTTGCTGTTTTTGCAGCAAGGTTGCCTTTTCAAGCTCTATCAGCTCCTCTAATGGTAGCAGGAGTACATCTTCCGAGGCAGCCCCTAGACTGACTAGTCTATCAATTACCTCCACCCTTCTTCTATTGTTGATTGCCTCTTGGTTGGCTGCAGCTGCTTTTGAACTTGCAGCTAACAGTTTCCCAGTTGGCAGTCTTCCTTTCCTTTTAAGTTTCTCCAGCCTTTCTTCTTCCAGAAGCTCTTCCGAAGTCATCTTCCTTTTACCTTTAATGTCTTCGGAAGTGCTAGACTTTGGTGGTTCTTGGGTAGAAGACTCAGGTTGGATGGTGGAGGTAGGAGCTGAGGTCAATGCAGATGTAATGGCTAGTGGTTGGCTGAGAAAATCCTCCCTATTAACCTCAGATGCAAGTTCCAGAATTGCATCTGTGACTATTAGATCATCGGAAAGAGAGAACAGTCCTTCCGCAGCAGCAATTTCAGCTTCGGAAGTTTGAGTTGGTTCTTCCGAGGCTTCAAATTGTGCTTCGGAAGCCTGTGAAAACACACCTTCTGTCCCAACTATTTCAGTTGCTGGGCCATCAGTCCTAGTTTCCCCTTCGAAATCAATCTCAGGTTCCACTTGGGCCTTAGGTTGACCAACTTCCTCAACAGTGGTAGGAGGTGCATTCAACCTTTGAAGCTCTTGAGCTCCAAAGTATATCACAGACATATCTGGACTGGGTTGATCAATGAGGGACTCTAAAAGGAACTTGTTGAAGATCCTATTTAGATCCTGAAGCATCCTTTGATCCACTTGAATCACAACTGGAGGAGGCTCAGGGAAGATGGCGGTTTGTTGTTTTGAGCTCAAAGAAGTGAGAGCTTGACTGATGGAATCCTGTCTTTGACTTAGTTCCTCAACATTCTCCCCCTTTTTGGTAGCATCATCTTGAGAGGTAGATGAGCTAGAGGAAGAGGTCAAGGAGACTTGAACGGGTACATGCCTAACAGATCTCTCAATCTGTTTCTCAGCTAGTTTTACCTTGAGACTTTCAATCTCAAGTTGCTGAGTGGCAGACCTATCCTCTAAAGTCTTAACCTTTGATTCAAGGTTTGAGACTTTAGAAAGTAGGTCTCTTATTGTGAGTTGCATTCTTCCCTCATCTTCTTTGGAAGAATCACGGGGAGATGAGGTAACATACCTAGTATGTTCATCCTCACCACCAGATGTGGTTTCTTGGCACCCTGGTTTCCCTTGCACAATGATGTCTCTTTCAGAGGCATCATAGGGCATGGTTGCCGTAGATTCAGTCTGACTATTGTTACCACTGTCCTGAGGATCCAATGAGGCTCCTTCAGTAGTGGCAGCTGAATCTACATGAGTCCCCTCCACATCAGTGGGACTCACCTCAGTAGGGCTTTGCTGGTGTGGGCTAGAGACAAGAGGTTTCTCTAGGCTCTGTTGATCCTTAATGGGGTGTTGTGGATCAACTTCATTGCCTTGGAGAGACATAGTCTCTTCACCAGCTCCGGTCAATAGGTCAGTAAAAGAGAAGGAATGAAGACCTAAAGACCCGGGACTTTGATCAATGTCAAAAGGCATTGAGCTGTCCCTTGGTGGCTGCTCAGGGGAGTATAGAGACTCACCCTGAGGGCTATCAGCTGGGGTTATGGGCTCATGGGTCTGAGACTGAGGAGACTCAAGACCCATATTGAGGTCAATAGTGAAGGATTGGGGGACCTCTGGCTGAGTGGGAGCCCCTTGTTCCACTCTAGCCTTTTTGGTTTGAAGAGGAGGGGCTTGTTCAATCAGAGTAGATTGAACAAGGGTTCGTTTGGTACGTCTCTGATAGGTGACTTTTATTGGAGGAGAAGGTAGATTTGGAATGGTGAGGGTAGTTGCTGGTGTGGGTTCATCACCTGTGGGGATAACAGGGATGTCACCAGGAGCCATTGGCTCAATCATACCTGGAAGTAGTGCGGTATCCCTTCCAGTGTAGTTGGTAGACACTCTCTTCAGTACTTTGAAGATAGTCGGCCTCATTTGAGGAGCAGACAGAGCAGCTGCACAGACAAGCTTACTCTGATCTAGCTCGCAGTTGATTATGTGCTGTAGAAATCTGGGATACATAAAGAATGTGTCCCTTTGCAGATTTCCCATGAGGTTAGTCAGCACAAACCTGGAGTAGTTGAAGCGCAAGCCTTGTACCAACCCATGAACTAGGCACCCGAGTTCATAGGGAATTTGATCCCATCCCCCTGATTTGTTAGATAAGCAGTGGAGAACCACATGTAGCAGGAACTTCCACTTGTAGGAGAAGTTGAATTTGTAGACTGTAGACCTGCTTACATCTCCACCGTATCCCATTTGGAGATAAGAGTTATCTAACTCAGACTTGGGGAATTCCGTCGGTGCGCCTTCATCATGGAGCTCAAGATGCTCCCTGATGATTTGTTCAGTAACGACCAACTCTTGGCCACATACACTTGACCTGATAGCACGAACCCCATTTAGGGTTTCAACCCGACTATTTGCCCAGAATTCGGACATTTGGTTGGTGTAAATGGTAGGGTTTACAGTCAGTGCTGTGTAATATGAAGATTGGGCTAAGAAAGAGATAATATCAGAGAAGTCAGCATCCCTTGAGGAGTCAAGGAGTGCGACTTGGTTGTGCTGAGGGTTTAGAGCCATTTAGAAAGGTAGCAGAGGAAAAGTTCTTGAGAGAGAGGTAAATTGGTGAAGAAGAAAGCTTTTAGGGCAGTGAATTTGGTAAAAAGAGTGTAAGTGATTAACCGGAAGTATTTAAATGGGTGAAATGGCGGTTTAAAGGGTGGTTTGGATAAGATGATGTGAGGGTTCAGAGGATGATGTGACAGGGGCGGTAAGGTTAAGCCATTTAAATAATCCGACATCATTAACAAAATCTTTACTTTTTACAGAGTGGGGCCCAAAAGATTTCCGTTACACAGTAAAATCCTTCTTCCGAGTATAAGGTATTTCCGAAGGTAAAGTTCTTCCGAAGGCAAATGTATTTCCGAAGGTAAATAAATTGCTTCCGAAGATACATGTTGCTTTCAAGTGGAAAGTATTAAGTGCTTCGGAAGTAGATCTGAGATTACCTCAATCGCTTCTTCCGAGACTTAGTATACTTCCGAGAAGAAAATTATCCTATGAGAAATTTGCTTCGGAAGTTATGCTAGATATCTTCCGAAGGCAAGTTTCTCTTCGGAAGAACTTATACTTAGTTAAATAAGAAAGGATCTTTTGTAACAGGGCTTAGATTGTATTGACATAAGACTTTACATATTGAAAAGGTTTTCAATTGAGATTGACTAGTCAATGTTTATCATCCCAATAGCTGTAATAAGATACTTAAATCTTTGTTCATCAAATGCTTTGGTGAACAAATCAGCATATTGTTCATTTGAATTGACTTTGACTAGTTTGATAAGATTTTTCTCATGAATATCTCTAATGAAATGATACCTGATGTCAATATGCTTTGTCTTTGAGTGCTTTACTGGATTTTCTGTGATGGATATAGCACTGTTGTTGTCAATGTGGATAGGAGTGCTCATGAAGTTGAATCCATAGTCAATCATCTGGTTTTGAATCCACAGCAGCTGAGCACAGCAACTTGCAGCAGCAATGTATTCAGCTTCAGCAGTTGATGTAGAGACACAGGATTGCTTTTTGCATTGCCATGAGATGATCCTTCCACCAAGAAATTGACATCCTCCTGATGTTGATTTCTTGTTGATGTTGCAGCCACCATAATCACTGTCAGAGTATCCATAGAGATTAAAATCACTATTTCTTGGATACCAGAGACCTAACTTAGGTGCTCCTTTGAGGTATCTGAGGATTCTCTTGACAGCAATTAGGTGAGACACCTTCGGAGCAGCCTGATATCTTGCACAAATGCAAGTTGCAAACATGATATCAGGTCTACTTGCTGTAAGATACATCAGAGAACCAATGATTGCTCTATACTGATGTTGATCAGTATCCTCCCCCTCAGAGTCAGGGCATAAATCATGGTTTCTGGGTATGGGTGTCTTTGCTGCTTTACAATCCTTCATATCAAATCTCTCTAAGATATCATTGACATACTTAGATTGATTGATGAAAAACCCTTCCTTCAGTTGCTTTACCTGAATTCCAAGGAAAAAGTCCATTTTTCCCATAGAACTCATTTCGAACTTCTTCTTCATAATGCTCTCAAAGTCTTTGCACATTTGGTCATTTGAAGAACCAAATATGATGTCATCGACATAGACTTGAACTAGCAAAATGTCTTTCCCAGACTTTCTGATAAAGAGAGTCTTGTCAATGGTTCCTCTAGTGTAGCCGTTCTTCAGAAGAAATTGAGACAATGTCTCATACCACAGCCTAGGTGCTTGGTGCAGCCCATATAGAGCTTTATCCAATTTGCACACATAGTTTGGATGCTGTGGGTCTTCAAATCCTGGAGGCTGGCATACATAGACTTCCCTATCTATATCCCCATATAGAAAGGCACACTTGACATCAAGCTGGTAGACAGTGAAATTCTTGGATGCAGCATAAGCAAGGAAGATCCTAACTGCCTCAAGTCTTGCAACAGGTGCAAAGACATCAGTATAATCAATTCCTTCCTCTTGAGTGTATCCTTGAACCACTAGTCTTGCCTTGTTCTTGATAATCAAGCCTCTGTCATCTCTTTTATTTCTGAAAACCCATTGGTGCCTATAGGTACTTGACCAGATGGTAGCGGACATAGGTTCCAAACCTTCTGTCTTTTGAATTGAAGCAGCTCCTCTTGCATTGATTCAACCCAGCTACTATCCTTTAAGGCATCTTCCACCTTCTTGGGTTCCATTTGGGATAAGAAGCATGAGTACAGGCAGACATTCCCATTGTGAGTTTGTCCCCTTGTTCTCACACCCTCAGAGACTTCCCCTATGATGTTTTCAGCTGGATGAGTATTGTGAATTCTAAGTCTTGGAATCACCTCCAGTTGCAAAGATAGGTCCAAGTTGGACATATTTTGCTCTGGAGCTTGAATACTTGGTCCAGCTGCTGTTTCAATCTCATTCAATGAGGACTGATTGAATGAAAGAGAAACATCATCATTTCTTTGCTGTGAAGCATCATTAACAGTTGCCTGTTCCTTCAAAATGCTGCTTCCATCAGCTTGGTGTTGTGTAGGATCACCTGAGGAGACTTGAAGATCATCAGGTGAATCCCTTGTTGAAGTTCCACTATTTCTTGAAATGGTTATACTGTCAGATCTTTCAATAGTGGGAACTTGATTTGTTGTTGTTCTTGGAGAACTTGGAGCAGGTCTGGGAAGCTCAAACAGTTGATCTTCATCAGAATTGCCTTGAGCACCTGTTCCAGCTGAAACATTCTCACAAGATGGTTTAGAATAGTTTGGAAACAATTCTAAATCAAAAATATGATCAGGTCCATTCCCCCTAACACAAGGAGTGTGCTCATTAACTACAATGTTGGAGGATTCCTCAAATTGTTGGTTTTTAATGTTATAAACCCTGTAAGCTTTAGAGTGGGAGGAATATCCAACAAAGATGGCATCATCTGACTTTTCAGCAAATTTTGCTAAATTGTCTTTTGTGTTAAGTATGGTACACCTGCTGCCAAAGGACCTTAGAAAGCCAATGAACGGTGGCCTCTTGTTCCATAGCTCATAAGGGGTCTTTCCATGTGGCTTTACTACAAGAACTCTGTTCTGCACATAGCATGCAGTGCTGACTGCCTCTGCCCAGAATGTTAGAGGCAGCTTTGAATCAGCTAACATAGTCCGAGCAGCCTCAATAAGTGTCCTATTTCTCCTCTCAGCAACACCATTTTGTTGAGGAGTTCTAGGAGCACTGTATTGTCTGGCAATCCCTTTTGAGTTACAGAATGAGTCAAGAACAAAGTTCTTAAACTCAGTCCCTTGATCACTTCTGATTATTTTAACCTTGTGATCAACTTGATTTTCTATTTTAAGAATAAAAGATTTTAAAGTTTCAGCAGTTTCATCTTTAGTTCTTAAAAAGAATACCCATGTAAATCTAGTAAAATCATCAACTATCACAAGGCAATATGATTTCCTTCCAATGCTCATTATACTTGTGGGACCAAATAGATCCATGTGCAATAAGTGTAATGGAGTAGTGATAGAGTTAACAACTTTGGATTTATGAGAAGACCTGTGTTGTTTCCCTTTCAGGCAAGCAACACAGTTATCTTTGCAGAAAAATTCCTTTTTAGGCAAACCATGTACCAAGTTATTTTTAGCCAATTTATTCATTGTCTTAAAATTGACATGACACATTCGTTTATGCCACAGTGTTGACTCATCACTATCAGCTTTGGAAAGAAAGCATGATACTTCTCCCATTGGGGAAGCATTGTTCATATCAAGCTTGTACATATCCCCTCTCCTGGGAGATCTAAGAAGCACCAATTCCTGAGGAATTGTCATCCCAGGTTTGAGGATGATGCACTCATGTTCTGTGAAAAGCATTTGATGCTTTTGATCACAAAACTGAGAAACACTTAACAGGTTGTGTTCAAGCTGTTTGACAAAATTAACTTTGTCAACTTTTAGTTTTCCATTGGATATACTTCCTCTGCCAGAAATATATCCTCCGGCCTCACCTCCAAACTGGACAGGACCTCCATCATAATGTTGAAATTGTTGAAGGAGAGATCTGTTTCCTGTCATGTGCCTGGAGCATCCACTATCTACTATCCAAATGTTGTTATTCTTGTCATATGGATGTCCCTGCACATAAGGTGAGAAAATTAGTTTTGATTGGAAACCCAAGCCTTTTTGGTCTTGGGTTCTTCCAATGAAAGTGACATGATTGAACCAAAATTTATGCATGGGGGTTCAATGGATGTCTTTGAAGAAGAGGTTTGGGCTACAGCATCTTCCTTGATCTTCCATTCCATCCCTTGGTTGATCATAGAAGATGAGCTTGATGAAGCTTTTGCAGCTTGGCATTCTTCCGAAGCTTCTTTCTTTTCGGAAGAGACCTTCACCACCTTTTCTTCCGAAGCAGTCTTCTTCTGGGATGGTTTCAAGGGGACTCTTTTGTGAGTCTTTGCAGCTTTCACTTCCGAAGCCTTTTTCCTCTCGGAAGAAGAGTTTTCTTCCGAGACAAGCCTTGCTTCGGAAACAAGCTTTCCCTTTTTCAACACTTGAACCATCTGATATGGTCCAAATGTGAAACCTTCCCTGACTCCTTCTCTTTTAACATTATTTGCATAATGTGTGCTAGCAGGATTGTAATAACAATCTTTAGCCATGTGATTTTGCAAACCACACATTATGCATGCAATGTTAATTTTCTGGGAATTGGAGGGTTGCTGTTTCTTGTTCTTTTTCTCCTCATCAGCAACCTTTCCCTTTAACTTCTGATCCTTTGGTAGGACAGGAGTACTGGTATTATACTCCTTTCCTGAATCAGAAGGTCCAACCACCTGGAATCCTGCTGATATGAATACACCCTTTTGCTTTGGGTCTATCTTCAGCTTGGATTCAGCCACCTTCTTGGCAGTTTTTCTGGCTGCTTTAGCCCTGCTTCTTCTGGCTTTGGTGGTCAGAGATTGATCATCATTGGTCTGGGAGGGCTCAATTACCTGTTCCTTCCCTGTGATGGTCATGGTCTCCACAGTTGCATCACTCTTTGACTCTTTACAAGGTGGGTCAACAGATGGAACCTCTTGCTCTTCAGTACCACATCTTGGTTGTCTTACAGACTCATAAGAGTGTGGTGGAGCAATTTCATTGGTTCCCAACCCACTTTTGTTTTGATAACAAAGTTTGGAGTGAGAGGATGATGCAAGTATGGCTTGGAAGTTTTGCTCAGCAATAGCATACTTCCTGGCTTGAGCCTCAGCTGTGACAAGCTGGGCTTGAGCCTCAGTCAATTTGGATATTAAATCCTTGATTTGAGTCTTGTAGTTGGTGTGTTCATGTTTTAAAAGAGATACAGTTTTCTCTAACTCCTCAATTTTCTTTTGGTAGTCAGATTCAGCTCTTTTAAAGTCAGATTTTAGCACATTTAAAGACTCAATATCGGATTTAATTTCCATATTGTAGTCCTGGTACAACTTAACCTTAGCAATACAAGCAGGGGTACAGAGATGTTCATATACCTTATTTTCATCTGTTCCTGCCATGAGTGCTTGAGCAGGAGTCACATCTTGAACCATAAAGCTCCAGTCAACTTCTTGAGCCATAGCTGCAGTTTCAGTTGACTTCCCATTGGGCTTTGGTGTAGAAGGATGTGTGGAGGCCTGTGAGGTTCCCGGGTTGGACTTGGGAGCCTTGCATTCCCTTGCAAAGTGGCCAAGCTGGTTACAGTTGTAACACTTAGCCTTGCTTTTGTCAAACCCAAACTTGCTAGTGATTGGGTTTTGAGGGAATTGCCTTCCAGTTCTCTTAAAGAACTTCTTCGCTCTGTAGGTAAGGAGAGCCATTTGCTGGACAATGTCCACATACTCTATGTCATCTGGACTAAAGCACTCAAGATCATCAAAGCAGAACTGATGATCATTGGAGTGTCCACTCCCTGAAACAAACGCACAGCCCTCCTGAAAGGAGCTTTGCTGAGCTTGATGAGACCTTGGAGTCTCAGGGAATGTGATGTAAGGCCCAGATGAACAAGATGGCTGCTGGGTGTATGACAGGTACTGCTGAGACTGTGGGATACCTGAGCCTTCAGCAACCATTAAAGCGTTGCTAGCAGGAAGGCTCAAGGGTCTGCTTGCTTGGTGACCCTTCTTGCTTTCCATTTCCAAACGGTATCCATCAGGATCCCATAGAGTTCGGTCATGGTGAGAGTGTTTAAATTCTCTGTTCTCTTAATGGAGACACAGTAGAAAGTCCACTCATTGGGTAGAGCACTCATGAACTTTCTGGTAAGGTCTCTTAGTTCTTGAGTGATTCCCACAGATTGGAGGGAGGAGATAAGATCCATATACCTGAAGTATTGCTGGCTAAAAGTTTCTCCAGCAACATAGGTGAAGTTCTCGAACTGCTGCTTCAGTGAGTCCTTCTTTGAATCATTAGAGCTCGAGTACATCTGAGCAAGTGCATCAAAGAGTTCTTTGGCTGACTTGCAATGCTCAAACCCCACCATGATGGAGTTTGGGATTGCAGTCATGAGAACAGTCATAGCATTGCTGTCAATGTCGAGCCTCTTCCTATCTTCATCGGAGTAGTCTTCAACATCCTTCTCGATCATGGCACCGTTTCCACCAGCAACTTTTGGCTTGTACGGGCCATTCACGATGGACTGCCACATCTTGCTATCCTGGTATCTGATGAAGCCTTCCATTCTTCTGCTCCAAGACCTGAAGTTTTCAGGATCGATGATGGGAGCTTTGGTCATCGTTCCCATTTCGACTTCAGATTTGTTGAGGGCCATTTTTGAGTGAGGTATAAGGAGGAGTGAAAAACTTGGTTGATTAGGATGGTAAGATCTCACAATCAAGAGCCTAAAAAGCTCTGATACCAATTGCAGGATCGGGTTTTGTCACTTAACACTTGTTTTTCTCTCAAACTCACTTATAATAGTCACTCAAACAAGATGAAGCAATGTCTTTGACAAGAGTTGATAATAATATAATAAGTAATCAAAGCAACAAGCAAAATATTTTCAAGGTACTTGTATATATTACTTCTCAACTCAAGATTACAAGACACTTACAAGCATACAACAAGAGTTACAATGAGAAACTATATATACTAGATCCTACAGCCGGTTATACTTGATACCAGCTGGAAACCTAAGACTAAAGCATATACTACAATGCTATAGTTAAGGTATCTTAGATAAAGTATTATCTAAGATATGGTAGTCATGACATGTCCATGACTTACCTTTTGTCACCAACTAAAGATGGCAACTGTACTTAACATGAAAAGGTAAACAGTAGATTAAAGTATGGTCAACTACATGGCTTTTGAGAAAACGCCATGCAGTATCTCAGAGATTTGCAGCGGACTGTCAGACAGACCATACTTATGTCTACTGGATAATAGAAGTGTCTTCCGAAGGTTAACTGGCTTCGGAAGAACAAGTTCTTCCGAAGCCACTTATACTTCGGAAGATGCTTCTATGCTTCCGAGGCTTTAAGGACTTCTTTATTCTTCGGAAGTTGACTTCAGAACTTTGTCTTCAAGTCTTGAACCTTCGGAAGTAGCTTCTTTACCTTCGGAAGTTGGAGTTCTCCTTCGGAAGTGTATTTTACACTTAGACTTCGGAAGAACTATTTCTTCCTTCGGAAGTCCCACACTTGGCTTCGGAAGTCCTTTGCATGTAGTACTCAAAATCTTCTAAGTGATATGGTTTTGGTTGCAACAGCCTCTTATGATCCAACAGCTTGGTTTGGGAGAGCATCTTCCACCTGAAAGCTCCAGTCAAAGCCTCCCTCTTCAACAGCAACAGCAACATGTTGCTTTGGCTTCTCATTTTAGGGGCTTTGTCAGTGTAGTTTGGTCTGGTTTGTGCTTGGCCACCATTTGTTTTAGGTGCCTTACACTCCCTAACAAAGTGGCCCATCAAGTTACAGTTGTAACACTTGACTTTGCTTTTATCCAGCCCAAACTTTCCACTGGTTGCATTGCTTGGAAACCTCCTTCCTGTTCTCTTGTAGAACTTCTTGGCTCTGTGAGTGAGGAGAGCCATCTGCTGAACTATTTCCATGTACTCCAGGTCATCTGGATGGATACAGTCCAGGTCTTCAAGAGTGAAGAGAGAGTTCCCACAGCTTTCATCAGAAGACACAAAGGCTTGAGAAGAGCTTGTCTCTTGGAATGGGCTTCCTTGAGTGTAGTTCTCCCTGGGTGTCTCTGGGAAGGTGATGAAAGGACCCTTTGGTGAGTTATCAGGGTAGCATATGAGATGATGTTGGGGTTCTATGCTATCCCTTTCAACCACATGCAGGGCTGAACCTATTTGATTTTTGGAGTTGCCAGATGAACCTTGCATGTTCATCTCCATCTGGTAGCCACTGAGAATCCCATATGACTCTGTCAGAGTAAGAGTTTTGAGATTCTCAGTCCTCTTGATTACCACTTAGTAGTGTGTCCATTGCCTAGGAAGTGAGGACATGAACTTCCTTACAATGTCCCTGTTTTCAAGAGGAACTCCTCCATCCACTAGGGTATCCACTATCTCAACATACCTGAAGTATTGTTGAGTCATGGTTTCACCTGTTTTGAAGGTGAAGTTTTCAAACTGCTGCTTCAGGAGATCCTTCTTGTTCTCCTTGGCTTAAGAGGAGCCTTCATACATCAGCTTCAGTGCATCCCACAGCTGTTTAGCTGTTTTGCACTTCTTAAAACCTCTGTACACATAGTTTGGAAGGGCAGTTTGAAGAGCAGTCATGGCCTTTCTATCAATCTCTACTCTCTTCCTATCTTCATCAGAGTAGTTGGCCACATCTTTTGGTATCATACCAGCACCAGTAGGAGAAGGAGTGCTGGGTATGAAAGGTCCATTCTCAACAGATTCCCACATTCTTGAGTCTAGAGACCTGATGAAACCTTCCATTCTCATACACCAGGTGTCAAAGTCATCAAGAGTGATCAGTGGGGATTTGTTCATGGTTCCAGTCTCCATATCAGTCTTTGAGATGGATGCCATTTGGAGAGTTTAGTTTTTTGTGTGTGTGAGGGATCTTAATATGGTGAGATCTTATATCAACAGCCTGAAATGCTATGATACCAATGGCAGGACCGGTTAAGGGCTTGAACAGTTACAACACAACAACACAAAGAGGAGAATAACTAAACTTGATCAAACAGTGAACTGGATTAACCAATATTGATACAAAGAACACAAGTAAAGTTAAAGAGACAGAACAAGAGATTTGGGTTTCAAGAAGGCAGTATATTGCTTTCTCAAGTTCTTTTACAAGTGTTACAAAGCATAAAGAAAGATACAAGAACTTGGAATACTTATACTACAACCTACAGCCGGCTATACTTTGAAAGCCAGCTGGATACAATTGACTAGACACAAACAAAATCAATTGTAGGATCACAAGGCATATCTGCCTTTTGACCTTGTGACTATGACATGCCATAGCTCACATCCCTATCTATTACAAAAAGGATAAAGTATATAAAGTAGAAAGTTACAGACTCAATACCTCAATGTACAGTTACCAAAAGCATGGACCTTTTCACCAACTCATGTAAGTTGGTGACTTTACAGAGATGCAACGGAAAGTTGTCCAGCTTTATGGAACAGTACATCAGATAAAGCATGTTACTAAAAGTCTTCAGAAGAAATCTGTCTTCATAGAGTGAAGCTTCGGAAGACTTTGTCTCTGAGGCTTCGGAAGACTTCATGTTTGGCTTCGGAAGATATTGGTCTTGGCTTCGGAAGATTTTACACTTAGAGTATTTTCTAGTGTATGGTGTAAAACTTCCGAAGCATTTCTTACTTCAGTGGATGTTTTGGTTTGCATCAGACTTAAAGGAATCCTTACACACTTTCAGCATTACCTTATCACCCACTTGAAACTCTAAAGGTTTTCGTCTTCTGTCAGCGTATTTCTTTTGACGATCCCTGGCTACTCTCAAACGCTCCTTAATTTTAAATATCTTGTCGGTGGTTTCCAACACGATGTCGGGTCCCATTACTTGGTTGTCACCAATCTCATTCCAATTCAATGGTGATCGGCATTTCCTACCATATAGGGCCTCATACGGAGCTGCCTTTATACTTGCGTGGTAACTATTATTATAGGAGAACTCTACCAAAGGAAGATGGTTGTCCCAGTTCCCGCCAAAGTCAATCACGCAAGCTCTTAGCATATCTTCTAGGGTTTGATTAGTTCTTTCGCTCTGGCCATCAGTTTGTGGGTGGTATGTAGTGCTTAAATCTAAACGGGTTCCTAACGCTTGCCGGAGTGATCTCCAGAAACGTGAAGTGACGCGCCTATCATGGTCGGAGATGATTGACAAAGGCACACCATGCCTGGTCACTATTTCATCAATATACAATTAAGCCAGTTTCGTTAGGTCGTAGTCTTCCCTAATCGGCAAGAAGTGAGCTGATTTGGTTAACCTGTCCACTATTACCCAAATGGCGTCATGACCTCTAAAAGTTCTGGGTAGCTTTGTGACGAAATCCATTGTAACGCAATCCCACTTCCGTTCTGGAATTTCGGGCTGCTGCAACGTCCCTGATGGTTTTTGATTTTCAACCTTCACCATGGCGCATGTCAGACACTTGCTAACATAAATGGCGATGGATTTCTTGATCCCAGGCAACCAGAAAAGGGCCTTTAGATCATGGTACATCTTCTCGCTTCCGGGGTGAACCGAGTACCTAGTTTTGGGGGCTTCGTCGAGGATTACCTTTCTTATTCCCCCGTGCCTTGGTACCCACGTTCTCCCTTCATACTTATATACACCATCGCTGCTCAGCTCTAATCGCTTCTCCATTTCTGTCAACATTTCCCCCGCTAGCTGATCTTCCTTTAGCGCTTCGCCTTGTGCTTTCATTAGTCTCGCGATAAGGTCGGTGTACACACTCATCCTTAAGGCACGGATGCGTAGAAGTTTTTCTCTTTCTTTCCGGCTCAAGGCATCTGCCACTACATTGGCCTTGCCCAGATGGTAGCGTATTTCACACTCGTAATTATTCAGCAACTCCACCCATCTTCTCTGGTGCATGTTTAGCATCTTCGGATCCAGAATGTGCTGCAAACTCCTATGGTCAGTGTAAATAATGCACTTCGTGCCATAGAGATAATGCCTCCACATTTTGAGTGCAAACACCACGACACCCAATTCTAGATCATGTGTTGTGTAGTTCTTCTCATGATCGTTTAGTAGTCTCGATGCATAAGCAATTACTTTGCTGCGCTGCATTAGCACGCATCCTAGCCCTTGACGCGAAGCGTCACAATAGACCACGAAATCCTTAATTCCTTCTAAGAGTGCGAGGATAGGTGCGCTACACAACTTCTCCTTTAGTGTTTCGAACGCTTCATTCTGCTCTCGTTCCTACACAAAGGTCGTATTTTTCTTAGTCAGAGCAGTCAACGGTTGCACAATACGCGAGACGTCTTTGATAAATCTTTTGTAGTATCCGGCCAACCCAAGGAATTGCCTTATCTCGGTAGGGGTTTCAGGAATTTTGCAGTCCTTAATTGCCTCAATCTTAGAAGGGTCAACTTGAATCCCATTCTCATTTACCATATGCTCTAAAAATTGGATCTCTCGCATCCAAAATTCACATTTGGAGAACTTGGCATATAATTGTTCATTCTTGAGCAACTCAAAAATCAGTCTAAGGTGTTTCTCATGTTCTTCTTCACTACGGGAGTAGATCAGGATGTCGTTGATAAACACGATCACGAACTTGTCAAAATACGGGCGACATACACGGTTCATGAAATCAATAAACGCTGCTGGTGCGTTAGTCAGTCCAAAGGCATGACTAGATACTCATAATGTTTGTATCTCGTCCTGAAGGATGTTTTGGGTATGTCTTCTTCTTTTATCTTCAGCTGATGGTACCCCGATCTTAGATCTATCTTGGAAAAATAACTTGCTCCCTGCAGTTGATCGAATAGGTCGTCGATTCTCGGGAGAGAATAAAGATTCTTTATAGTCAGCTTGTTCAGCTCTCGCTAATCAATGCACATACGTAGGGTTCCATCCTTCTTCTTAACAAATAATACCAGTGTATCCCATGGAGAAACACTCGGTCGAATAAATCCCTTGTCGAGTAGTTCCTGGATCTATAGCATTAGTTCCTTCATCTCGGGAGGGGCAAGTCGATATGGTGCCTTGGCTACAGGTGCAACACCAGGCAGCAGATCTATTTGGAATTCGACTTGTCGGTTCGGAGGGAGTCCCGGCAGCGCTTCAGGAAACACTTCTGGATATTCAGAAACCACTGGAATATCCTTAATCTTCTTCTCCTCTTTAGCCTTCATTACATAGACTATGAAAGCTGGGCATCCTTTCTTAAGGCTCTTGATAGCTTTTAGATGAGATATCATAGGACATAGCGTGTCACTTCCTTCGCCACAAACCACTAGCACTTTCCCGTCTCTCAACGGTATTCTAAGCAGGCGTTCATCACACATGATCTCGACTCTATGCTTAGCCAGCCAATCCATACCAACAACCACATCAAATCCTCCTAACTTAATAGGCATCAGGTTAATCCTAAATATGCTACCTTCTAGATTCATTACACAGTCCTTGATGACTTCATTAGTTTCTATAATGTTATCGTCGGCTGATTCTACGGTAAACGGATTAGTCAGGATACACGCACTCAAGTCAATCAAAGGCCTAAAAGCACTAGAGACAAAACTAGCAGTTGTTCCAGTATCAAAGAGAACGGTAGCAGGATGGTTGTTTATAAGGAACGTACCATTGACCACATCAGGTTCCTTGTGAGCATCAGCTGGTTCCATCACGAATGCTCGTCCTTTAGGCTTGTTGGGTCTGGCCTCCTTATCCCTTCCCAGTTTAGGACACTTGTTCCTCATGTGCCCTGGATCTCCACACTCATAGCATTGTTTACCCGGCGCATACGTACAATCCTTGATTAAATGACCTGGTCGTTTGCATCGGAAGCAGGGCATCGGGTTGCAATCCCCTTGATGATGCAGTTTGCACTTGTTGAAGAACGGGCTCGTACCCGAGTATGGCTTCCTTGTCCTTCCACATTAGTCATCACGCCTCATACCTTCAAAGCTCTTCTTGCTTGACCCGCTACTACTGCCAATTGCTCTCTTCACATCGAACCACTTCCTTTTCTCGCCCATCGGCTTCCTTTTCTCTTCAGTCCTGGTTTGATCAGTCCACCCAGTCCTAACCAAATCATCATTAAAAATGCTGGTGAAGTCAACCGCAGCTTGTAAGGTCAAAGGCCTGGAAGATCGAACCATTCCCCTGACTCTGGGATGTAGCCCCCAAATGAAATGCGCTACACCCTTAGATTATGGTGTCACCAGGTATGGCACCAATCGAGACAGCGCTAAGAAGCGGTTGATATACTCAGTGTAATTAGGACCCTTCATCTCCAGGCTAAGGAATTCAGACTCTAGCTTCTCCAGTTGGTTGATGGGGCAGTATTTACTGGTTATCAGTTCCCTAAACTCGGTCCAGCTCATTCGATTAGCAGCGTTCCTTTCGCGGGGCTGAATAACTGTCTTCCACCATTCCAGAGCCGATCCCTTGAGTGAATGGGATGCAAACCTCACCATGTGGTCCATTTTACACTCACTGATGTCCAAGATTGCTTCCATTTCATCGATCCATCAGTACGTCTCTATTGCATCCTCTGTGCCATAGAAGTCTTTTGCCTTGCATGCCATGAAAGTTTTGTAGGAGCATCCATTTTTCAGTGCTTCAGCTTCCTAATTATTGTCCTCATTGTTTCCGAATACATCATCACCACCGGGGTTGCTCCGGTCTGCGTTGATATGGGCTATGATGGTAGGAATAGCATTTGCAATCTGTTGTGCAACAAGGTTGGCAATCCTTTCATCATTCCCCTGGTTTACATTCTCTCCACGAGGGGTTCTGGTGGAGTAGGGGTTTGGTTTCTAGCTTTTCTAGCCCCTTCACGGCGGCCTCTAGTAGTTCCTCTTCTTCCAATGTGGGTTCCTCTCCTAGTCGGCATTCTGATAGCATCACAGATAAATTTTCGTTTAGCGTCTCATAATTTGTTTCGAGTAGTTCATGCATCATTTATCCTAAACTATCGCGTCCTAGACGAGGGAGTGTATCATACACACCACTAGATACCTCTAACAAGAAAATGTTTCATTATATTAGCATAAGACAATTCATCCAAAATGGACACAGGTCAATATTCCCAACGCATAACATGGCACATTGTAAATCAATATAAATAGTTCAGCAAGGTTTTAGCATCAATTAAAAATAGTTTCACTGAGAGATAGAGTTAATAGTATCAGCAAGCATAGTTGTCTTACAGTTACACTCTTACAAACTGGAAGGTACCATCACCCCCATAATAATAATAATAGTATCATATAATAATAGAAATAGTTTCCTTCAACTGTCCACAAGACAGATAATCCCACATTCTCTCCAAGCCTTCACATCAACTTCTTCTTCAACCACCCTAGCCATCCAGAGTTCTTCTTCTTCTGCTCTTGCTCCAACCGCTGGACCCCGTGTGACGCCATCATGGCCTGAAACTGAGCAGACTGAGAGGTCCTAGTAGCATGCTGGAGAGTCAGCTCGTGCCGACGAACGATCTTCAGAATCACAGCATCGGAGGGACCTACGTCGCTCGCCTGGAGGCTAGACTGGGAGTACCTGTCACCAGCTAACACACTAGGGCCATCATACATACTGCGCCTCGGTGGCATCCAGTGCTCATCATGTGGGTGGTGGTTGAGTGGGTCAAATGACGGAGGTACAGGTGTCGGAATCCTAACAGTTGGTGGAGGAGGAGGTGGCATCCTAAAGGAGACTAAGGGACCTGGCCTTGCACTCTTGCTGGGCGAGTGATCACACATGCACCCCTATCCCCGATAGGGGTGATAGGTGAGTGGGTAGGAGTTGCTACATGAGGTGAATGGGAACGTGTCCGGCTCCTGGAGGGGGACGTCGAGGAAGAGACTTCTGACGGCTTGGTGTCGTCGGATGTGACGGATATCCATCCCGGATGTCCGCATCTCCTCATATACTCCTCGTACTTCGTTCGCGGTATCGCCTTCTTGATGCTCCCAGATGGTGCAGTCCCGTCAGTGGGGTATGCCGATGCCTTACCCTTGTCAGCCATAGTCCTGCTTTCCTGCAAGAAATATCATGAGTAATTTGGTTTCTCATAGCTCATGATTGTAATAATAATAGTACATATGGTAGTGATGGTAATAGTATCAGATATCCCAATAGTATCAATAACCAGAGGTTTTAGTGATTAGTAGTCTCAGATATTAGTAGCTTCTTCAAATAGCAACAAGTAGCATAGTTATCATTTAGGAAAAACTTTTAAACCACTACAAAAGAAATTTCAAAAATTATAAGTTTCAAACAGAAAAAGTCCACTCATTACCTAAAGGTCCATGCTGGAATCTACGCGTCCAGTGAATTCATGATTACGTTGATCAAGTGTAATCATCAATTTACCCAACCCGATCATCCCAACACTTTCCCACAAGGACGATCCTAAGGTATCAGGGTTGTAGCCTAGGGTCTACTATAGTATTCCCGACTTCTCTACAACCTTTGGCTCTGATATCAATCTGTCACACCCTGGCCCAGGTAGGGTGGGACGTCACAGACTAGCAACACATATGGCAGCGGAAACAAACCATCATAAGAGCACAAAAGGAGAGAACATCACATGGCATTTAATATTTAAAGAAAACATGGGCTAGAAACAGATCTAGCCCCCAAATGAAATCGTACATCCAACGTAAGGACAGAGTGTATTGATCAACAATACTTATAAATTGTTCAAAATGTTTTCAAAATCAGACAAGCCAATGCCATGGTCACGGTGCTAGGTCAAGGTCTTCAATAATAGCTAGAGTCCCTTCATGGATTACCTGAAATATGCTAAAAAAAGAAATTTTGTTAACTAAAAAGTTGGTGAATTCAAGTGTTTAAAGTTTAAAAACAAAAGGATTGAATAGAATCCGTATTTGATTTAAAAAAGAAATCTAAGATTCACTGTTGTGGGGGATCACAATCAACCCTGCACTCAGTCCCGGCTAGCCTCTTCAAAAGCTTTGTTTTACCGGCTAATCCCGAACGAAGAACTGAGCCTCAAAACAGTGGCCATACCTGCCGGATGGTTCACCTAGTATCTTATAAAAACTTGTCACATGCCACAAACGACCCCGCAGGATCTCAGTGTGGTACCCTTCCCGTTCATCACGGAAGGCACTGTGTGTGGGGGATTCCCCAAGCAGATCTACCCATATAAAACAAGTGGTTCACACAAGAATTAATGATCGTGATACAAATAAAAGCATGTTCTAACATTAACCCCAACATTCAAGCATCATACAATATCTTATAAAAAGGTTTCAATTCAAGTATAGCATGTTTCATCCCAAAAACAGTAGTAAAAAGGGAACACTAGAACTCACCTTAAAATTCAAGCAAAAGGTTTCTTCGTGTGTCGGGAAAAGTCTCAAGTCTAGCACCCTATCACTAATTCTAGGGTTACGGAGATGCACTAGGTGTGTCATGAGGTTAATGTCTTAATAGCTTTTGATTTGCTAAGTCTTTGTAGAAAAAGTTTCCTTTTATAGTAAGTTAGGGTTTCTTAGGAAAGAATACATGATTTACCATGTTAAGTCACCTATATAAGTTAGTTTGAGAATTTTAAGTGATTCTTAGTCCACGGGGTCGGTTTATTGAAGTTTAACGAAATTTACAGTTTAGTCCTCCAAGTTTCCAAAATTTGCACTTTCTACCCTAAAGTTTGATTTCTTGCATTTAATGACTTTTATGGCTAAATATTAGTTTCTTAAAGTTAGGTAACTGATTTTAAGTATGTTTATACCAAAAATTTAGAATTTAGTTCCCGGTTATATATTTTTATGTCTTCCGTTACCGGTTACGGTAAAACCGAAGGTTTTTAACGGTTAAGGGTTGGTTTCCATTTTTTTAGTCGTAGGTCCATTAAATGTTATTTTAATGGCTTTTATAAGTTTTTAATTGTATTACAAGTTCCTCTTAGGTGAAAGTCCACATTTTAAGTTTAACCCATTAAAACGCATTTTTACCCGTAAATGACCGTTTAAAAGCTTGTTTTACCAATTCTTATCATCTTTGAAAATATTATACACTTATCTTAATGAAATTAAATGGTTTCCATATATTTTTGGTTTATTCTCTAATTTCCAAGATTTTCTTCCAAACGTTACCCAGTTAAGACTCGTTTTTAACTAAAAATTCCATTTAACCCATTCTTTGATCTTTTATTCAACATATCCGGTCCAAACACTTTGTTAACTCTTTTAGAACGTGGAATACTTTTTAAGATGGTTAAAATCCATGTTTTCTTATTTTTAAGTCGTTTTACCACTTTTCGGGTCTCTGAATATGTCCAAATTGTTTATAAGTCCATGACATTAACATTTTCAGCCATTAACATCTCATCATACACCCAAAATCATCAAAAACCTACTGAAATATCATGTCTAACATACGGATTCAACAAACAACCTATGAATAAGATGGAAACTTGGAGATTACACCATTTTCATCCATTACACTTGTGTAAAAAATTATAACTTGTGTTTATATATTTCCCAAACCCTTTGTAACTTTGAAATCAGGCTATAAGAAGGTTAAAAGACTCATTTTGAGCAGGTTACACGTTTAGTTTCAAAAGATTACAAGTTGTGCAAGTTGGATGGTGTAAATACATCCAAAAAGAGGGTTTTCTAGGTGTAAATCGTGTTACACCTATAGAATGACATATATTACATGTGAGATACTTTCAAGAACGTGAAAATATCTTTAGGAAAATGGTTGTAGCAGCAAGTTTCTGTTATATATGAGAATGCTAAGATTTTGAGTGAAAAATGGAGACAAACACATGAAATGACCAAAACCGGGTGACATGAATCTTACACTTGGTGTAGCCAACGGTTTGGAGAGTGTAGCTACACAAGGATGGCCTGGAAACCCTTGGACAAAGCTTGAGAATCTAGGAAAAGGCTGGAGAAGGTCGAACTTCTAGGAACCGTGCACCCAAAAGCACACAAAACTTCACCTTTTTGCGGTTTTTGTGCTTGGCCGATGGTAGAATGGTGTTGTTCTTCAAATAGGGCTTGGATTAGAGAGAAAACCGTGAGTGTGTGTGTGTGATTTCTGGAGAGGAATCCGAAAATGAGAGGGAGAGATGAGAGGAGTGAGAGGTGTAGGTGGTGCATGTAAGGAGAGTGGTGGAAATGGTGGTGGTGTAGAAGAGAGGGGAGTGGAGGAAGGGGGCGGCCGAGATTTGGCCTCTAGTGGGGCATTTTTGTTTTAAATTTTTATTGGTAATAATATTATCTTGGTAGTATTATTTGTAGTATTGGGTAGTATATTAGATGGTATAACATAGTTAGTTGATGTCTCTTGTGCATGATCATGCATGGTATAATGCTGGTGGTGTAGAAGAGAGGGGAGTGGAGGAAGGGGGCGACCGAGATTTGGCCTCTAGTGGGGCATTTTTGTTTTAAATTTTTTTTGGTAATAATATTATGTAGGTAGTATTATTTGTAGTATTGGGTAGTATATTAGATGGTATAATTTAGTTAGTTGATGTCTCTTGTGCATGATCATGCATGCATTAACCGAAATTTAAGTGTGTAGGCACACAATTTAATTGTTTCAACCAAGATTTAAATTTTGCAAGTGTGACTAATTAACTTTCCCGGGACACTAATATTTCCCTAGCTAATGCTTGATCTAGTTAAATCATCACACAAACACAAGTCGAAAGGAGTCCTGACAAGATGAAATGTGGCTGAAAGATTGCCCATCCACATTACCAAATGCGGATGACTCAGGAGGAAATGCGGATGATGATTTCCTCATCGCATTAACTAATGCGGTTGAACATATATATAAATGTCGGGTTAGCCTTTTGCATTTCTCAATTCACTTACTAGATTCTAAACTAAAGCAAGTCAAAAGGGATCATCGAATGTAATAAAACAGAAGTTAGTTAACTTGGAAGAGAGATAATAAAAATGATATTAGCAATAATATTAATTGAATGGGTAATGATGCAGGTTGATAAGGGTTAGAATTATGACCTAGAGGTCGGTTGTTACATGTCGTGACTCGATCAAAAACAAGTTATTATGTCGGTCTTAGCTACCTTTATTGTGTAAGGGTAAGTAAGGTCGTCTCCACAAGGAATATGTTAAAGGTGTTTAATTAAGCGACTCGATTAACTAAAAGACTCAAACTTTAGAATTAAATATAAAAACGTTGAATGAATTAATGAGCACAATTTTATAAAGCAAAAAAGTTTAAAACAAATTTACTTAAATAAAGAAAGACAATTACTTTCGGGTTTCCAACTCTGCAAGATCCACAATTTATACTTTTAAATTTGGGTTCGTAATAACGTAACTTCAAGATATTAACTTCTCACACATTTGACTGGAAGTGAATGCTGCTTTTCCACATGCAACACAAAATAAATGATGATTTGAGCAGCCTCATCCTTGGAATGCAAGAAGAAAGTCCATACATATCTGGAATAATCATCCCCAGTTACCAGACAGTATTTTTTCTTTGCCATACTCATTACTCTAATAGGACCAAAGAGATCCATATGCAGTAATTGCAAGCAGGCAGTGGACTTGGGTTCTTCTATTGGAGGGAATGAAACTTTATGTTGCTTTCCTTTTAAGCAAGCTGGACAGTTGTCATCACATTTGAACTCCTTCAATGGCAAACCTCTCACTAAACCATGATGAATGAGCTGATTCATGTTCTTAAGATTCACATGACCAAGCCTTCTATGCCATAGTTCAGATTCTTGAGGAGAGGATTTAGAGAACAGACATGGATGGCCTTTAAGATCGATTTTCTTAGATAAATCTAAGGCATATACTCTTCTAATCCTGTTGGCCTTCAGGAGAGTATATTCATCCAATATCTTGTCAATCTTGTTCAAAACTTTGGAAGACAGAATCCGACAGTTTTGACTTGTGGAAAGTAGAACATGCCCTTTATCACACATTTGACTGACACTCAATAGATTGTACTTGAGGTTCTCCACATGGTTAACATCATCAAACCTTATTTCCCCATTTGAGACAAATCCTTTTCCTATGATGTAACCTTTAGCACCATTTCCAAAAGAAACAAATCCCTTCTTCCCTTGAGAATAGTCATGAAGAAGAGAGCTGCTCCCTGTCATATGCATAGATCCTCCACTGTCTACATACCAGATGCTTCTTTGGCATGCTGAAGAACCCTGCATTTTTCACAAAAATTAGTTAGCTTTTGAGACCGAAACCTTTTTGGTTTTGGGTCTGTTTTCATCAACTGATTTTAAACTAACTGATTTTGCATGATTAATAGATTTTGAAGATGTAGATGGTGCTGAAAAGGATTCCTTTGATTTTGGCTTAGGTGTCCTTTTCAGTGGTTTAATCACAGAAACATCTAATTGGTTAACTCTCCCCCAATAGATGTTGAACCATCATAACAAGTTGTGTCTGATTGGTTGTCAAAGTTTTCAACTCAGTTGACACATCAGTACTTGTTGGTGATTTGTTCTTGTGATTCACCACATCCTTCTTTTGAAAAGACACAGACTTAGTCTAAGTTTTTGATATTCCATGAGGAATATATGCAGCTGTTGTGTGACAAACCTCTTCCTTCTTTGTGACTTTTTGAAAAAACTTTGGTTTATCAGATTGAGATGATTGTGGTACAAACTTGGTTTGAAATTCATCTTTCATTTTATGCATTTTCTTCTTAATGATTTTCTCTTTATTTAATTTTAAACCCTTGTTATACCAGCATTCATCAGTAAGATGATTAAACAAACCACATATTTCACATGATTTTCTTTTCATCTTTTGTTGATCAACTGCTGAAGATGATGAAACTACTGAAGATTTGTTCTTCAGTACTTTCTTCCTTTCAGTACTTTTGGGAATTACTGAAGGATTTGCAACAACTGAAGATTTGTTCTTCAGAAGTTTTCTATCAGTACTTTTGAGAATCCTGATAGACCTTTCAGCAGTTGTCAAGCAATGCTTGTTTTCCTCTGATTTGAAATTTTCTTCAGGTATTGTGTTTTGCCCCTCAGTACTTTGAGTACTTTGTGGAACAACACCTGAATTACTCAGTTTCTTCTTGATCATGTGTTTAGAAGCAGTGGGACCATCAGCAATTTGATTAGCTGAGGTAATAACACTGACTTCATCCTCTGATTTTGAATTATCATTTGAGGATGAGACACATGATGATGTGGTTTGGGAATTACAATCATCCTCGGATTGTACTTCTAGCTTGGGTGTAAAATCTGTAGGAGGTATGGTATGATTATACCCAATCCCAAACTTCACATTAGAAGCTGTTTGCTTACTGAGAAGCATTTCAAATCCCTTGCATGATGTTACCCAATGTTCACAATTAACTTGAGTAGCTGCAAGTGTTTCTTTGAGATTCTTGTGATTTTCCAAAATGACCTCTACCTTTGCTTTTTCATCAGTGATTTGACATTTTAGTTTATAAATCTCCTCATCCTTCTCTTTTAAAACAGACTCAAACTCAGCTTTTCTTTTGGAAATTGCTTTTTCTAGGTCAAGGTTTTGATTAATTAAAGCTACATTTGCTTCCCTAATTGAAACAAAAGCAGCTATGCATGACTCAGAACATAACTTGGCCTTAGCCTCAGAAAATACCTGTGGTACCTGTGATGATGAAGGATTTCCATCAGTAAACTCCAGGGCCATTAGAGCAAGATTTCCAAAAGGGTTTTCACCGCCATGTTGACCAGCACTAGCAACTAATTGTTCAGAATAACCAGAGACATCATCTGGTAAGCTGCTCCAGTCAACAATCTCAGGGGTTAAAAAGCTCTGATGTGATTGAGATTGAGATTGTTGATTTGTTTGAGATGGTTGAGGATCAGGTAGAGCATGTGGTTGTTGAGCCATGGGTACAGGAACCTGACTAGACTAAGGCATGTAAAAACATGGATAAGGATATGGCATTGGACTTTGAGGAATAAAGAATGCAGGAGATGATTGATATTGTGAATGATGATCAGAACTGGTAGAATGTTGCCCTTTGGATTGTGAGCTATTGCTTGGAAAAGTCACAAAGGGTGCAGATGAGTTAGATCCAGATGATCTACACTCTCTAGCAAAATGTCCAAGTCTATGGCACTTGTGACATCTCAACTTGCTCTTATCAAAACCAACTTTGGTTTTGCCAGAGAGATCAGGGAATTTTCTACCTGTTCTTTTGTAAAATTTTTGAGATCTGATATTGATCAATGCCATTTGGCTCAAAATATCTATCTCTTCCAGATCATCATCAGCAATTCCTTTCAAATCATCCATCAGAAAACACAAGTTATCAACACTAAAACCTGAGTTACCCTCAACTCCAACAAAAGCATGATTTCCACTGTTTGAAGAGAAATCAATATGCTCATCATATGTACTTTCAGATGAAGCATATTCAGACTCATGACCAACCAGAGCAATGTTTCCTGGTACAAAGTCATCAGTGAGCTTTCCAGATGAAGATAGTTTCCTTTTCTGTTCTATCTCTCTCTCAAATGTTAAGAGTTTCCCATGAAGTTGGGTGAGAGATAGAGTATCCTGATTTGCACTGGAGCGTAGGACAATGGTATAAGTGTCCCATCTCTCAAGCAGGGATCTGAGGAATCTGTTGTTCATCTGACTGTTTGTATATTCATGTTGAACCATTTTTAGCTCAGATATCAAACAAGAAAATCGCTCAAACTGTTGAGTCAACGTCTCACCTGTCCTATGAGAGAATGTCTCATATTGCTGGGCAAGGATTTCTCTATTGTTTGCTAAGACCTCATCAGTTCCTCCAAATTGTTCTTTCAGAGCAATCCAGAGATCATGAGCAGTTTCATGATGCATAAGCCCAGAGTAGATTTCATTAGGCAGTGCCATGGCCAGAATTCCATGGGCTTTAGCATCAATTTCGAACAACTTTAAATCCTCATCAGAATATTGTTCCTTCTTCTTCGGAACCATCTCATTGGTTTCAGGATTACTCACCATAGGCTTATATGGTCCATGAACCACTTACTTCCAACAACTTGAACTGTTAACAGACAGGTGATGGAGCATTCGGCGTTGCCATATGTTATACTCACTCCTAACAAGAATCGGAGGCTTAGTTGAGGAGCCAGTATTGTGAGGATCATTGATTGAAGTAGTCATTTTCACCAATTCAACCAAATTCAATGAGATTAAAATCAGTCTAGCTTAAAAACTCAACAACACAATTTGAATCTCAAATTAATTGGCCGGAAGCGACAGAGAATCAAACTCTATAATCAATTCTTGCAAATTTGCTAAGTCGATCAAACTTAGATATCAAAAGAGCAGTTTCAATGATCAATTGTTAAATCGATCAATGATTAACCGGCTCTGATACCATTTGATAGGATCGGATCTAGTTTGATCAATTAGATTTGAATTTGCAGCAGAATATAACAGAAATAAGATCAAATTCAAGCAAGATAAGTATGAATATGCAATCACACAATGACGATTATAGAGAGAGAACTTTTCTGTTAATGGAATATTTTCATTCACGCTAATGCTTCGGTTGCAAAACAACAAGGTCAACATTCCTTTTATAAAGGAATGTGACGTCTGCTGACGTCACTTGATAGTGACATCTAACAGAATTATACAAACAACTGGAACTATGCAAACTACTGAGAATGTTCTCAACAACTGATCACATCTCAGAGAATGCTACGTACAAGAACATAAAACTACTAAACTAAAACTACTGAAACTATAAACTACTGAAAGGTAAATTACAAGTACTGAAAAGGAAAACCATCACAACTACTGAAGTTAATAACTTCAGCTGTTGTGACAACTACTGATCACTCTGGTCTTCAGTCTTTGTCTTCAGACTTTGTCTTCAGTACTTTACTTTCAGACTTTGTCTTCAGACCTTGTAATCAGCTGATGTCTTCAGCTGTTGTAATTTCAGCAGTTGTAATGTCTGTGGGACTTAGAGGTTTTTCTGATCAGGCTCATTGGTTCTTTTGGTCCAACAAAGATGGTGAGAATGAGATGTTAAAGTTGAGGAAGATAAGTAGATAGTATCCTCTAATAGAGTAGAGAGTTATGAATGATTGTGTGTATCCTTTTGCCTGGTATTGAAGATGCTATTTATAGTGGTTGTGGTGGTAAGTCTTTGGACAATGATTCTATTATGAGTAACCTGCAGTCAAACATCTGGATTGAACTCTCTCGGTTAAAGAGTTCATGCATATTTTGTGCAAAGGGTTTATACATGACTTAAATGATTTTTGTCTTCTATAGTTGACTTTACTTTCTTTTTCATTAACCTTCTTTGATCAGAGATGTCATTATCAATCTGAGTACTTTGGTTCTTTATCTCTTGTTATTTTGTGACCTGACCATATTCCTTTAATAGCCAATGAACGCTTAGCTTACTTACTAAGTTTATGGGTCATTGCACTAAAATCTCTAAGTATTATCGTCGGTGTTTCTCCTCGAGCCGCGGTATAAGGGGTGTCATTTTATGCCAGCCGCAAACTGGGGTCCTCCCCTTGTGCCAACCGAGGCTAAGGGTCTTCACCCTATGTCAGTTGAGGCTAAGGGTCTTTCTATGTTAGCTGAGGCTAAAGGTCTTCCATTTGTGTCAGTCGAAGCTAAGGGTATTCCCTTCATGTCAGCCAAAGCTAAAGGTATTTCATTCGTGTCAGCCGCAGCTGAGGTACACCCTCTTGAGCTGCGGCTGAGGTTTCATTGTTTCACTTAGTTTCTTTTGGTCAAAAGCAATCACATGTCATTCCACGTTCAATATTTGTAATAATGATTTATGTTGTAATTAGGGTGGTACCCCATCATGTCCCCCCAGTCTAATGCTATGGTTTTCAACATAACATTAGAATAAATCTAACAATAGGAACAAAAAAGAAAGTTTAGTTTTTGGTGGTTGCTCCTTTGGCTTCTTGCGTCATTAACACTAGTTACATCAACTACTATCATTAGATAAGACAAAGCATAGCCTTTTCAGATTAAACTTATATCATGATTGCAACTCCAGCATGGTTTATTCACTTGGTTGCTTTTAACATCATCTACCCAAGCTTGGTTACTTGGTTGATCTCATGGTTACTAACTCAAATGTGAGTGTGATTGCTTTTATCACCATCTACCCAAGCCTGGTTACTTGCTTGGTCTCATGGTTACAAAACTTGAACATGATTTAGTTACTTGGTTACTTGTAACATCATCTACTCAAGCTTTGTTACTTGTTTGATTTCGTGGTTGTTAACTCAAACATGATTAAGTTACTTGGTTGCCTGTAATATCATTTACCCAAACTTGATTACTTTCTTGATCTCATGGTTACTCACTCAAACGTGAGTGTGGTTGCATTTACCATCATCTACCCAAGCCTGGTTACTTGCTTGGTTTTATGGTTACAAAACTTGAATATGATTGAGTTACTTGGTTGCTTGTAACATCTGTCACACCCTCAAAATCCACGTGCGGAGTTTTACCGCGAGGCGTGTGAACAAACCAGGATCACAGTCAATAGTTACTCAGAACGACTCTATATGCCATGATTAAAATAAAACAACCAAAGTTCAACATTAAATTGTGCGGAAGCGTTTTGAAAACAACCCAAAGAAATAAAGTATAACTATGGCAAAACATGTGCCAACCCAAAAGAGTAAACAATAATCATTAAAATGCTAAATGTCTTGAAAACCGAGTCTTAGTATGCAAGTGAACCGTGGAGTGCTCCTAGAGGCAAGCAGCTAATGACCTGAGAATAGCATACTAAAATGTCAACACAATGGTTGGTGAGTTCAAGAGTTAATATTCAAACATAAACAGTTTAATAATAGAGATATACTAGTAGTGCATTGCAACAGATAGCTAGTCCATTAACAAATAAATATTAATGCATAGTGATTTCGCAATTGAAGCTGACTGTTACGTTGTTGCCTCCTGTCACGACTCAACAGGTCGTGACAATGTTCAATAGGACAAATTGCACCCGGTTGACCTCGAGTCACACAGGTGGGGCTCGTCAGACCCAGTAGTACTACCCAAGTTTCCCCGCTATTCAATATTAACAATTCGAAAGTGTGAGGACTTTCCCATGATAAACAACACTATATTAATATTATGCACAACTAAAATATATGTAAAGCGTTTGTAGTTTTACCAATATGCTATCTCCCCCAAAAGAGATTATGTAAAGAGTGGGGCATGAACTCACCTGACATGCGTATAGATACTTAGAGTTTGAATTGACTGACAGAGTGAACAGACAACCCTCAGAGGTTACCTAGATCATATAAGTATATGAGTACGTGCAACAGAGAATATGTGAAACCCTAAGTACACTACAACCAAAGACTCAGGTTTCAGAAAATAATACATTTGACTCAGTTGACCCGTTTGACCCGTTGGTGACTTTATGTGTTTTAAACCATTTAAACAACCATACACATATATCATACAAGTTTAACATTCAAATGGTTCATGAGTATGCTACATTGTCCAGGTGTATCACATAGATCATCATACAACCAAATATCATACAAGTCATGCGAATCTAGAACATTAACATTCTCTAACCACTTTCATACATTCAACATGCATCACAACAATCAATTTCCAATCCCAAGCATGATATCCTAACTACTAACCCACATCATTATCATACATGCTCATCAAAGTCCTAACACCACACTTGATTATCCAAACATCTCATACAACAATATTAACATGTTCCAACCACATTAGAATTCATCTATGAACTTACTAACATGCTCCTAGCATCTCAAACATGATCAAACCATTATCTTTCTCATGTTGCAAAAATAAAGTTTCCCTTTTGGGAAAGCACATCCCAAAATCTATCAAACATCCTATACATTCATGAATTCATTAATAATATACCAATTCAAGCTCATATCAACATCTAAGCATGATCAACAACATCCAAACATCATAATTCATCAATTCATATCCTAAAAAAGTTACTATCTTTAGTAAGGTATGAACTATAGCATGTGTTCTTGAATTCCCAATGCTCACAACAACAATCTAACATCTAATCATCACCATGAACACATCCATAACATCAATTCATCACCAATTCAACATTACATGCAAAATAAAGTTACTATTCTTAGTAACCTATGAACATCAACATCAATTCACCAATCTCTTGCAAAATCAATGTAATCTAGCATCCATACAATCTATTAAACATCAAACATTCATCAAACAATCATCCATCATGCATAATCATGCCATTTTCAAACTAGGGTTTGCTTCATAATCAAAGTTCATGATCAATCCACTAAAAACATAGAATTCATGCACAATCAATATTAAACAACATGTAATCAATCTAACTAACATATTAACATCATCAAACAACATCAAATTCGATCCCATGAAGACCCATTTTGCATTTAAGGTTCGGCTACGATGAACAACACATAAGAACTCGAAAAATCTAACCTTTAAACACAATTCGACTTGCAATTGATGCTTCCTATGTGTTGTATTGTTTGAAATCGATCCAAACCAATGCTTGATTGATGTTTCTAGGCTGATTTCGAAGTGGGGATGGGTGTGGAAGCAAGTCACGGCCGCAATGGGTGGGGGGATTAGGGTTTTGTGTTTTGTTTAAGTTTAGTTTACATATTTCCCATTTTTACCCTTGTAATTTGTATTTTATAAAAACTAAGCTTTAAACTCTTTATAAAGTGCTTTTAACTTAATAATATAAATATATAAACTAATGAAAATCATTATATATCTTATCTTTATAAATACACAAGACATACGAATAAATAGGCACGTTTCCGCGTTACGCGATAAATTTTCTAATTAACATTCTAAAAACATGCAAACACATAAACATAACACAATAATCACATAATCTATTAGATTCTCATTAGTTTAACATTATTCATTATTATTAGGTCACCAACGTTAAACGACAACTAGTGTGTGCTCACGACACGTGTATGCAAGACTTAACGGAACTAACGGAGTTTGGTAACGGAAATTTACCAGATGTCACATTATCCCCATGTTGAAAGAATTTTCGTCCCGAAAATTGCGTTACATGGTGAGAGTGTTCCATCACTGGTCTACTGCATTGGCACACAAAAATAAAAATCAAGTGAGTTTTGGATGAGTTGTCACATCATCCCCATGTTGAAAGAAATTTCGTCCCGAAATTTAAATCAATACCTTCATCTGCTGGCATTGTCTTCTCGAATAGGTGAGGGTACTTAAGCTTCATTTGGTCTTCTCGCTCCCATGTGAATTCCGGTCCACGTCGCGAATTCCAACGGATTTTGACAATAGGTATCTTGCTTTGCTTAAGTGTTTTCACCTCACGGTCCATAACCTCAACAGGGTCTTCAATAAAACGTAATTGCTCATCCACTTGAACCTCTTCTAGTGGTACGACCATCGTTTCATCAGTTATGCATTTCTTTAAGTTTGATACGTGAAATACATCATGGATTCCACTTAGCAAATCAGGTAGGGCTAGACGATAGGCCACTGGACCTATTCTTTCCACTATTTCAAATGGTCCAACGTACCTCGGATTTAGCTTTCCTTCGCTTGCCAAACCGAACTACGCCTTTCCATGGTGAAACTTTCAATAAAACCTTGTCGCCAACCTGAAACTCTAAAGGTTTCCGTCTCTTATCAACATAACTCTTTTGTCGGTCTCGCGCTGCTGCCATACGGTTCCGTATCTGTACGATCTTCTCAGTTGTCTCATGAATTAACTCGGGACCTGTTAGCTGACTATCCCCAATTTCTGCCCAGCAAACTGGTGATCTACATTTTCTCCCATACAACGCTTCGAAAGGTGCGGCTTGTATGCTAGTATGATAACTGTTGTTATAAGAAAACTCCACCAATGGCAGGTGAATTTCCCAGTTATTCCGGAAGTCAATTACACAAGCACGTAGCATATCTTCCAACGTCTGTATGGTACGCTCACTCTGGCCATCCGTTTGCGGGTGATAAGCAGTACTCATATCTAATCGTGTACCCAAAGATTTCTGCAATGACTGCCAGAAGTGTGACGTGAAACGAGCGTCGCGGTCAGAGATAATTGAGATCGGTACACCGTGTCTCGAAACGATCTCCTTGAGATACAGGCGGGTTAATTTTTCCATCTTGTCAGTTTCCTTTATTGCAAGAAAATGAGCAGATTTTGTCAATCGATCCACAATAACCCATATCGTGTCACAACCAGTACTAGTCCTGGGCAGCTTGGTAATAAAATCCATGGAGATTTGTTCCCATTTCCACATCGGTATCTCGGGTTGCTGCAATAGTCCGGATGGTTTTTGATATTCCACCTTTACCTTCGAGCAGGTCAAACATTTGCTCACATACGTAGCCACATCCGCTTTCATGTTAGGCCACCAATAGTGCGCCTTTAGATCGTGATACATTTTGTCGGATCCAGGATGAATAGAATACTTAGATTTGTGTGCCTCACTCATAACCAAGTCTCTCAGATCTCCATAGGCAGGCACCCAAAGTCTATCCATGAAATACCGAATTCCATCCTCCTTCATCACCAGCTGTTTATCCATTCCTCTCAACGACTCAGAACCAATATTTTCTGCTTTTAAAGCTTCTATCTGTGCCTCCTTAACTTGTTCGGGCAGTTGAGTACTGATAGTAAGCTGTAAAGCTCGCACCCGTCTGGGTTTAGCTGTTTCCTTCCGGCTCAAAGCATCGGCAACCACATTCGCCTTTCCCGGATGGTATTTAATAGCGCAATCATAGTCGTTTAGCAGTTCCACCCAACGTCGTTGCCTCATATTCAATTCCTTTTACTTAAAGATATGTTGAAGACTCTTGTGATCGGTGTAGATAGTGCACTTGGTACCGTACAAGTAATGTCTCCAAATCTTTAAGGCAAAGACTACTGCACCCAACTCTAAGTCATGAGTAGTATAGTTCTTCTCATGAACTTTTAATTGTCTCGAGGCGTAGGCTATCACCTTGTCTCGCTGCATTAAGACACAACCCAAGCCATGAATGGATGCATCACAATACACCACGAAGTCATCCGTCCCCTCTGGCAGTGCTAGTATCGGCGCGGTACAGAGTTTCTGCTTTAACGATTGAAAAGCCGATTCTTGACTTTTACCCATTTGTATGTAGTCCCTTTGTGAGTCAAAGCTGTGAGAGGTTGTGCGATCTTAGAGAAACCCTCTATGAATCGTCGATAGTAACCTGCTAATCCCAAAAATTGTCTTATCTCACTCGGCGTTTTGGGTGTGGTCCAATTCTTGATCGCCTCAATTTTGGCAGGATCAACATGTATCCCTTTCTCATTAACAATATGACCTAGGAATTGCACTTCTCGTGTCCAAAAGTCACACTTAGAGAATTTGGCGTACAACTGTTCCTTTTTCAATAGCTCTAAGATCATTCGCAAGTGCTCTTCATGGTCTTCCTTGGTCCTGGAATATATTAGTATATCATCGATAAACACAATGACAAACTGATCGAGGTAGGGTTTGCACACACGGTTCATGAGGTCCATGAACACAGCAGGTGCATTTGTCAACCCAAAAGGCATGACCAAGAACTCATAATGACCATAGCGGGTACGAAACGCGGTTTTGGAAATGTCTTCTTCGCGGACTCTGAGATAATGATAGCCGGATCTCAAGTCAATCTTTGAATAATAACTTGATCCCTGGAGTTGGTCAAACAAGTCACCGATACGAGGTAGAGGGTATCGGTTCTTGACTGTTACTTTATTTAACTCCCTATAGTCGATACACATCCGAAATGTGCCATCCTTCTTCTTAACAAACAGGACAGGAGCTCCCCAAGGTGATTTACTAGGTCAAATAAAGCCCTTATCTAATAGCTCCTGGAGTTGTGACGACAACTCCTGTAGTTCGTTCGGTGCTAATCGATAAGGTGGTCTAGCAATCGGGGCTGCGCCGGGAGTTAGCTCAATTTGGAATTCCACTTGACGATGAGGTGGTAATCCAGGAAAATCCTCTGGAAACACCTCTGGAAAGTCACGCACTATGGGAATATCCTCAATTCTCCTTTCCTTCGCTTGCTTATCGGTTACAAGTGCTAGAATAGCCACACGACCCTTTCGCAGTAACTTTTGGGCTTTCATGAACGAGATGATGCCTATCACAGCACCACTTCTATCACCTCGGACTGTCAGAATCTTGTCATCAACAGGAATTCGTATGATCTTCTCATTACATATAACTTTCGCTTGCTTGCTAGAAAGCCAATCCATGCCTATAACAACATCAAAACTCCCCAGCGTAACAGGCATAAGATCTATAGCGAAAGTATGACCAGCAAGTTCTATCTTACAGTCTTTAAGGATATGCGTTACGTGGATCTGTTTACCGTCAGCCAATTCTACGGTGTATTTAGATTCTAAAGCGGAGGGTATATCACTTAAAAGACTACAGAATTTTAAGGACACGAAACTCCTATCAGCTCCAGTATCGAATAGTACCGTAGCAAAGCAACCATTAACAGAGAATCTACCAGTAACAGTTGTAGGATCATTTAGAGCCTCACCTGAGCCAATGACGAAGGCTCTCCCTTTTGCTCCATCCTTGTTACCGCCATTACCATTACCATTCCCACCGTTGTTGTTACCATTGTTGTTGTTGTTATTGTTGTTGTTGTTGTGTCCATTTCCATTGTTGCCATTTCCATTTCTCCTTAGTTGTGGGCAATTTCGCCTGTAGTGCCCCTCTTTTCCACATTCAAAACAACCCTTAGGAGTTTCCTGAGGTTGTTGTGTCCTCCTAACCAGCTCACCACGACAATCCTTCGCAGCGTGTCCAATTTTACCACAACGCTGGCATTTGAAGCTATCGCATCTTCCCACATGATGATAGTTGCACCGATTGCACTTCGGGTGTCTACCACCATAACCACTGGGTCCTTGATTATTTGCAGTCGTTTGGTGGAAGTTACGATTGTTGTCGAACCTCTGTTGTTGTTGTACCGGATGTTGTTGCTACTGAGGTTGAGGTTGACCGCCAGAAGATGATGATGCTTTGGTGTTGCTAGTACTATCCCACTTTCTTTTGTTATCGGGCACGCTTGCCACGGCGCCCCGCTTGGGTAGACGTCCTAGTTCCACGGCTTGGTCAGTTAGCTTATGGGCTAACTGAATGGCTTGCTGTATGGTGGTTGGGTTAGAAGCAGTTACCATACTCTGAATTTCGGGTACTAGTCCCCGTATGTAATGCTCGATCCTTTTATGCATCTCATTCACCATTCTTGGGCATAGTGTTGCTAGCTCGTGAGTTCTGGTGGTGTAGGCCTCGATTTCTGAGCCCTGCATTTTCAGTGGTTAGAACTCTATCTCCAACTTCTGCACCTCATTGCGAGGACAGTACTCCTCGGTCATCATGGTTTTGAACTCAGCCCACGGCAGTCCATTAGCCAGTGCTTGCCCCAACATCTGGACTTGTGCATTCCACCAGGATAAGGCGGCACCCTCCAGGGTCCCGGTGGCATATTTCACCTGATCAGCAGGTGGACAGTTGCACTTGGAGAATACGGACTCCGTCTTCTCGAACCAGCGTACTAGTCCCACAGCACCTTCGGTACCGCTGTAGGTGTGGGGCTTGCAGTCCATGAAGGACTTATAAGTACATGCCGGTGGTCCTGCCTTAACACAACAAATATTGATCAGACAACCTATACGGTTACACAGGATATTCGGTTTAACTTTCAATCATTGTTTACCTGCTGGCTGTCCCGCTTGGGCAGCAGCCACCGCTGCCTGAATCAGGGCAGCTATTTCAGCAGGGGTCATATTCACGGCACCAGCGCCATGATCTCCGGCGCCACGTCCACGACCGCGCCCACGGCCACGTCCACGACCACGTCCACGTGCGTCCATTTTTCACTTTACATCCACAAATACAATAATGAGTAACATCAAACACATTTATCTCATTGAAGTACAGTAAACAATAAGGAAATAATAAATCATCAAAACCACAACATTCATAACAAAAATAATAACCAAAGTAAATAAATTGCAAATGAGTCACAATGTATTCATCAATGTCAAAATTTAAGTTTGTCGTTCGAGTGGGGAAACAACCCTTCCCACATAGGTTTCAAAGAAAACACTACGTAGTCTAAGTCATATAAGAAAATCAATCGACAATATCAGATCCATCACTATCATCCTCTTCCTCCTCAAGAGTGCTGCTATAGCAATCTGGAGTGCTGCTAGCTGTGCCTCCAAGGTAGCAATCCTATCATCAGCCACTGCATCCCTCTGCTCGCGAGCAGCCACACGTCCTCTGAGTGCTACGATCCCATCTTCCATTTGATAACACCCGTTTAGGGTCTTTCCATGGCGCTCCTCGAGTTCATCCACCTTATGCCTTAGTTTGTACACCTCGGTCTGTAGTGTACAAACGTCACTCGTGAGTCGCCTGACTCGATGCTGCTCTGTATCTAGTGATGCCATCAATGCAGCAATCAACTGCTCGTTCGACTGCACCGTCCGGGGAAGTGAAGGCATTGCTTGATCGGAGTTACTTCTCGTTCTGGGTCTCGGGTCGGGTACGCGTTCCCTATACATGATGTGATTGACAAACCTAGGGTAAAAACTCCAGTCCCTTGAGGGTTCACGCTTCATCAACGCGAAAGGATGATCCCAGTCAAACTCCCCTCGAGGATACTCTAAACGAGGCCAATCGAGTCCATCATCAGGTACAGGTGCGGGAGGTGGGGACTCGGATCAAGCAGGTGATGCAGGTCGTTTACCAGAAGATCTCGATGACGATGCCATGCTGTAGATAGTGTGACGTGTATGCCAATGAGTATACAGTAGATGAAAATAAAGTACAGGTAACTAACTAACTGTGTGCGGTTATAGTCTAGTGTGTATGCAACCTAGTTCCCTATAACCAATGGCTTTGATACCAATCTGTCACACCCTCAATATCCACGTGCGGAGTTTTACCGCGAGGCGTGTGAATAAACCAGGATCACAGTCAATAGTTACTCAGAACGACTCTATATGCCATGATTAAAATAAAACAACCAAAGTTCAACATTAAATTGTGCAGAAGCGTTTTGAAAAAAACCCAAAGAAATAAAGTATAACTATGGAAAAACATGTGCCAACCCAAAAGAGTAAACAATAATCATTAAAATGCTAAATGTCTTGAAAACCGAGTCTTAGTATGCAAGTGAACCGTGGAGTGCTCCTAGAGGCAAGCAGCTAATGACCTGAGAATAGCATACTAAAATGTCAACACAATGGTTGGTGAGTTCAAGAGTTAATATTCAAACATAAACAATTTAATAATAGAGATATACTAGTAGTGCATTGCAACAGATAGCTAGTCCATTAACAAATAAATATTAATGCTTAGTGATTTCGCAATTGAAGCTGACTGTGTTACGTTGTTGCCTCCTGTCACGACTCAACAGGTCGTGACAATGTTCAATAGGACAAATTGCACCCGGTTGACCTCAAGTCACACAGGTGGGGCTCGTCAGACCCAGTAGTACTACCCAAGTTTCCCCGCTATTCAATATTAACAATTCGAAAGTGTGAGGACTTTCCAATGATAAACAACACTATATTAATATTATGCACAACTAAAATATATGTAAAGCGTTTGTAGTTTTACCAGTATGCTATCTCCCCCAAAAGAGATTATGTAAAGAGTGGGGCATGAACTCACCTGATATGCGTATAGATACTTAGAGTTTGACTTGACTGACAGAGTGAACAGACAACCCTCAGAGGTTACCTAGATCATATAAGTATATGAGTAAGTGCAACAGAGAATATGTGAAACCCTAAGTACACTACAACCAAAGACTCAGGTTTCAGAAAATAATACATTTGACTTAGTTGACCCGTTTGACCCGTTGGTGACTTTATGTGTTTTAAACCATTTAAACAACCATACACATATATCATACAAATTTAACATTCAAATCGTTCATGAGTATGCTACATTGTCCAGGTGTATCACATAGATCATCATACAACCAAATATCATACAAGTCATGCGAATCTAGAACATTAACATTCTCTAACCACTTTCATACATTCAACATGCATCACAACAATCAATTTTCAATCCCAAGCATGATATCCTAACTACTAACCCACATCATTATCATACATGCTCATCAAAGTCCTAACACCGCACTTGATTATCCAAACATCTCATACAACAATATTAACATGTTCCAACCACATTAGAATTCATCTATGAACTTACTAACATGCTCCTAGCATCTCAAACATGATCAAACCATTATCTTTCTCATGTTGCAAAAATAAAGTTTCCCTTTTGGGAAAGCACATCCCAAAATCTATCAAACATCCTATACATTCATGAATTCATTAATAATATACTAATTCAAGCTCATATCAACATCTAAGCATGATCAACAACATCCAAACATCATAATTCATCAATTCATATCCTAAAAAAGTTACTATCTTTAGTAAGGTATGAACTATAGCATGTGTTCTTGAATTCCCAATGCTCACAACAACAATCTAACATCTAATCATCACCATGAACACATCCATAACATCAATTCATCACCAATTCAACATTACATGCAAAATAAAGTTACTATTCTTAGTAACCGATGAACATCAACATCAATTCACCAATCTCTTGCAAAATCAATGTAATCTAGCATCCATACAATCTATTAAACATCAAACATTCATCAAACAATCATCCATCATGCATAATCATGCCATTTTCAAACTAGGGTTTGCTTCATAATCAAAGTTCATGATCAATCCACTAAAAACATAGAATTCATGCATAATCAACGTTAAACAACATGTAATCAATCTAACTAACATACTAACATCATCAAACAACATCAAATTCTATCCCATGAAAACCAATTTCGCATTTAAGGTTCGGCTATGATGAACAACACATAAGAACTCGAAAAATCTAACCTTTAAACACAATTCGACTTGCAATTGATGCTTCCTATGTGTTGTATTGCTTGAAATCGATCCAAACCAATGCTTGATTGATGTTTCTAGGCTGATTTCGAAGTGGGGATGGGTGTGGAAGCAAGTCACGGCCGCAATGGGTGGGGGGATTAGGGTTTTGTGTTTTGTTTAAGTTTAATTTACATATTTCCCCTTTTTACCCTTGTAATTTGTATTTTATAAAAACTAAGCTTTAAACTCTTTATAAAGTGCTTTTAACTTAATAATATAAAGATATAAACTAATGAAAATCATTATATATCTTATCTTTATAAATACACAAGACATACGAATAAATAGGCACGTTTCCGCGTTACGCGATAAATTTTCTAATTAACATTCTAAAAACATGCAAACACATAAACATAACACAATAATCACATAATCAATTAGATTCTCATTAATTTAACATTATTCATTATTATTAGGTCACCAACGTTAAACGACAACTAGTGTGTGCTCACGACACGTGTATGCAAGACTTAACGGAACTAACGGAGTTAGGTAACGGAAATTTACCGGATGTCACAACATCATATACTCAAGCTTGGTTACTTGCTTGATTTCATGGTTATTAACACATATATGATTGAGTTACTTGGTTGCTTATAACATCATCTACTCAAGCTTGGTTACTTGCTTGATTTCATACTTATTAATATAGATATAATTGAGTTGCTTGGTTGTTTGTAACATCATCTACTCAAGCTTGGTAACTTGCTTAATTTCATGGTTGCTAAACTCAAATCATAATTAAGTTAGTTTGATTGCATTTAATACTATCTACCCAAGTATGGTGGGTGATTTAATTAATTGCTTTCAAAGTTGTCGACCAAGATGTGGCTAGGGCTTTCAAGTTTTTCCACCTTAATGTGGCTCGGTGACTTAATTGTTTTTAAAGTTGTCCACCCATACGTGGTTGTATGATTTAATTTCTTTCAATGTTGTTTACCCAGATATAACATATAGGGCAAAATATGTAACATCTATGAGTGTCTTCCATCCATGGATTCGGGTTTGCTGAGTCATAACCCGCCAATTGTACTGGATTTATCGGAGGCAGCATACTCGAGTTTAATATAACAAACTAGAAATGAGATTGATTAGCTGTAATCAAACTAGAGGATTAAGATGGAACTGGCATTCTTGCATTGAATCCGTTAAGCCGTGACTTGGCCAAAACCAAGGAGATGTTAGGTTCACTTAATTTTTATTGAAAGTCAACACTAGATGCAGCTCACCGCCTGTCGCAGCTCAGCACCAGCTCTATCTAGCCACCATCTGTGGCTTAACACAACCGAAGCTCACACCAGCCAAATCTCAGCACAAGCTAAAGCTTACACAAGCCGAATCTCAGCACCTGTTTTAGCTCACACCAGCTGCAGTTGAGCACCAGCCAAATCTCAGCACCAGCTGAAGCTTACACCAGCTGCAGCTGAGCACTAGCCAAATCTCAGCACCAACTGAAGCTTAAACTAGCCAAATCTCAGCACCAGCTAAAGCTTACACAAACTACAGCTGAGCACCAGCCAAATCTCAACACCAGCTGAAGCTTACACCAGCTGCAGCTGAGCACCAACCAAATCTCAGCACCAGCCAAATCTCAGCACCAGCTGAAGCTTACACAAGCTGCAGCTGAGCACTAGCCAAATATCAGCACCAACTGAAGCTTACACTAGCTACAGCTTTGCACCAGCCAAATCTCAGCACCAGCTGAAGCTTACACTAGCCAAAACTCCTGCTTCTAGTTACGGCTCAAGTCTTGTTTGTGTCCAACAAGACTCAGTTGCGGCTAAAAGAAACATAGACATGCACATTACCTGAGCTGCAACTCACATATTAATTATTTGACTTTCAATAGCCAATGACATCCCATCTTTCAAATGGTACTCCATTAGTGAACAAACACCCATAGTCGTGAATCACACCAAATCCATCACCTAGCCGCGGCTCATGTGGATTAAATTTCGAGTATTGACCTTTGCACAATTTTCATTGAATCCCAAAAAATTAAAAGTGAAGATGGTTTTGAAATAAGACGTTCTATTGAGAACACCGCTCATCCATTAATTCAGGAGTTTTTCATGAATTTGAACTCTACTACCAAGTCCATTGGGGTTACTACTATAAGATGTGGCGAATCATGGGAACTTACCTAGACACGTTATACTACCACATCTTGTCGGGGTTGGATTTTTGACGCATTTACCGACCTCTAGGACTGTATGTGGGTCTCAGATGATCATGTATAGTTTCTTTGAAACAAACTATTTGTTCTTGAAGGCGTTGTAAATGGTTCCGGGATGTACCATGAGGTTAGAGTTTGGGTTAATGAATATCTCATGAGTAGCCTTCATGATATAGGACTTTAGTGTGGGATTTGAGTAAAATTAAGAAAGAATAAAAATCTTAGCCGTGGCTAGAAGGCACGGAAAGAGTATAAGGTTAGTTGCTTGTTGACATTTTGTTTAAAATTGGTTTCTCCAAGAATGTGATTGGTACATTATGTGGTTTTATTTATTTTCACCTAAAAGTATTCTTTGACTACCTTATTATACATTCTATGAGTTCATATAGTAGTGAATTTCTTTTCCTATGTTTGTAGAAATAAAATGAGAATAAATATTTTGAATATCAACGTGGTCAAAGTCGTAAAGTCACTCTATTTTCTTTATTAAATAAATTCATATGTACATATTTATTTTAATTATTGACCCGTATGGGTTGCAAGTTGCAAATGAAGGAAACACGATACCGATAGTATAAAACTTTTCTCATAGGATATGCATCTAATAATTAGTGGGTATAAACATTCCTTTATATGATTGAAAAATGACTAGTTTCCTGTAGGAGACAAACTTCCTTAATATGTAACACTACTTTTCCTCATATTGCTAATCTAAAATTAGTGAAAGAGTAGAAAATCATACTTCAAACCTGATGACATTTCCCTTTTGAGTGCCTACTTTTTATGTTAAAACCTTTTTTATTTGATGAATGTTTGTAATCATACAGTTGAGGGAGAGTTTCCTCTGATTGTTTGAACATATCATGTGAGTTTTCAGTAATCTAAGCATCATGCTTTTGTTTTCTGCTACATATATAGGGAATTAAAATACAACTATGTGTCAACATGAGTTATTTAAAATGCACTCAATTAGTAGCTATAAAATTAAAACTAAAGGAGATAAATCTATATGTTACAACTAAGCCTCAAAACATGATAAAGGCCTCTAAACCTTTTTGGTTAGGCCTGCGCTACTTTGTTCACAAAAACATTTCAAGGACTTTGTGGCCAAGATGCTGTTCTAAATCAAAATAGTGGATTGGAGTTGGGCTCAAATTAAATAGTTTTTGTTTGTCATTACGATTAAGTTTAATGTGAAATAATATACTTGGGTAAAGATGTTACACATGATTGGCATGCATTCATGCCAGAGATTAACACATCTTCGATATATCTTATTTCAAGGTCAAAAAATCTGTTCAAAGTTTGAACTTCACTTTAATATTTTATTTTACATATGTTATATATTTTTGTTAACTGCCAAAGGGATTATCAGTGTCCCTACTTCCCCATTTATTGTTATCTAGATCCTCAGAATAGGATGCTAGTCTACAACAATAAATTTGACCTTCTCTTTCACCAGTTTACATTTCTTTATTTTAAAAGTTTTCAAAGTGTAGAACTACCAAAGAAAAGTCAGTGAAATATGAGATCCTTTTGTGCAAGCTATTTAGGTCAATGGATGAATAATCCATCTCAACCGCAGGTTGTAACCCTCAACCGCGGCTTCTAACCTTCAGCTGCGGCAAATCACATCTCAGTCGCAACGTTTAACCCTCAACTACGGCTCGTAGCCTTTAGCTACAGCACATCGCCTCTCAGCCACGGCTTGTAACCCTCAACCGTCGCTCGTAACCTTCTACTACAGCAAATCGCCTCTCAGCCGCGGCTTGTAACCCTCAACCATGGCTCGTAACCTTTGAATGCAGAAAATCGCCTCTCAGCCGCACCTTGTAACCCTCAACCGTGGCTCGTTATATTCAACTGCAGCAAATCGCCTCTCAGCCGCGTCTTGTAACCTTCTACCGTGGCTCGTAACCTTCAGCCGCAACAAATCGCCTCACATCTTGTTAGATCTAAGTTTGCCTAAGGAACTGGGGTGGACGTGGCTGGCTCTATGGAGCTATGTTTGGAAGAAAGAATACGGGTCTCGGTGTTGAGTGTTGGCGCGAATGGGAAAGTGTGTCAGTGTTTCGAAGCTATTTAGGTTAGATGGTTGTTCGACGCTATAGGTTCTCCTCCGAAGAAGGTAGTGGTTACGAACCACCGGATAGGCCAAATCTCGGGCACACAGCTCCAACCGATTACGTTTTCTTTGACATTAGGCGAAATGGTTACATAGAATGATGATGATTCCCATTTTTTTGTCTAAAAATTTTATGATGAGAAAACAACAAGGCACAAGCAATTATATTTCAAGAGTTGGGATGGTACTACTACTGCCGATGGTGCAATTGTTCATAATTGGCTAGTTGTGAAGTAGTATTGTAAAATGTCTAAATTTAGACATGGGTAAAATCTACGTTAAGATTTACTAGCTAGTTTTATATAGTGTACCCGTCCTCTTTTGTTATTATCTTTCACATATTTTATTTTGTATATATTTGCTATTTTATTATGTATGGTATAAGCATAACAATCAAACAAGTTGTTGAGTTGTACATTAGCTGTAATTTAGTTATCATGAAGCAAACAATTTAGTTGAATTGTTGTTTCTATCGACTCAAGTACAAGAAAAAAGTGGTCATATTAAGTTTTCAAAGGAAGAGAGTGTAATGGGTTTCTCCTAAAAAAATATATCTAGCATATCCTTTTCTTTGGGTTGTCCTAAATGCTTTCCATGTCGTCATTCATTTCAAACCTCTGTACATATGTAAAATGAAACTGAAATACATTACCCATTTTATTGTTATATTCCTTCTGTGTTTTTACCCATGAGTAATACGAGTGATATGAGTAATATATGACATGTAGGACATAGCCATGAAATTATTTCGGATATGGATTGATACGTTTGATCTAAAGATTTGGAGTATTCATAGTGGAGAGAATGTGATTTTTGAGGACCGTTAAACCAAGTCGTGTAATGTGTACGAAAAAACACAATTAAAGTTTTTATGTAGATAGTAAGAGTTTAGAACCTGAAACTTGGAGTCGTATAGATAAGTCATGGTGTCTCTTGTAGAACACAAGAACACCAATCTGGCCGTTATGAGAGAACATGAAACATGTTTTGTTTCGGTCCCACGGATGGCGCCAAATGTTGCTCCAAATTCCTCACCTAGAGGTGAGTTGAAGAAAAAGCAGTGCAAGAGAGTGACTCTGGTTCAGGTTCGTCCCATGGGTGATGTAGCTTCATTTTCTTTCATCTTGAGTCTATAGGCTGCAACCAAAGATAACTCGTTAGAGGGCCCTAGAGCCTGAGCTCCGAGGGCACTCCGACGCTCAAGTCAGTATGCATACAAGATGTATCAAACATAAGCATATATGTGTGAGAGTGAGAATGAAGATGGTGAGAATGAGATGTTAAAGTTGAAGAAGATAAGTAGATAGTATCCTCTGATAGAGTAGAGAGTTATGAATGATTGTGTGTATCCTTTTGCCTGGTATTGAAGATGCTATTTATAGTGGTTGTGGTGGTAAGTCTTTGGACAATGATTCTATTATGGGTAACCTGCAGTCAAACATCTGGAATGAACTCTCTCGGTTAAAAAGTTCATGCATTTTTGGTGCAAAGGGTTTATACATGACTTAAATGATTTTTGTCTTCTATAGTTGACTTTACTTTCTTTTTCACTGACCTTCTTTGATCAAAGATGTCATTATTAATCTGAGTACTTTGGTTCTTTGGCTATTTTTGTTTCGTGACCTGACCATATTCCTTTTATAGCCAATGAACGATTTGCTTACTTACTAAGTTTCTTGGTCATTGCACTAAAATCTCTAAGTATTATCGTCGGTGTTTCTCCTCGAGCCGCGGTTTAAGCGGTGTCATTTTATGCCAGCCGCAGCCTGGGGTCCTCCCCTTGTGCCAGCCGAGCCGAAGGGTCTTCACCCTATGTCAGTTGAGGCTAAGTGTCTTTCTATGTTAGCTGAGGCTAAAGGTCTTCCATTTGTGTCAGTCAAAGTTAAGGGTATTCCCTTCGTGTCAGCCAAAGCTAAGGGTATTTCATTCGTGTCAGCCGTAGCTGAGGTACACCCTCTTGAGTTGCGGCTGAGGTTTCCTTGTTTCACCTAGTTTCTTTTGGTCAAAAGCAATCACGTGTCATTCCACGTTCAATAATTGTAATAATGATTTATGTTGTATTTGGTGTGGTACCCCATCATTATAGAAAATTCTATCTTCCAGTTAAAACCTCTTGAGATCTTTGCCATTAAAAACATAATTAGTATGCATAACAACCCCAAAACATAGAAAAACTTGTAAATAAGGAGATCTAGAACTCACCTGGTTACAGTGAGTAGCTTCTAGTCTAAGCTTTCTAAGCTAGGTTCATGGTATACGGCCTGCATATAAGTTTACAATCAAATGGGTTATTTTCTACCTAGTTTCGGTAGTAGTTTCGCACGCAGTTTCGCATGGTAGTTTCGCTGCCAGTTTAGCATGGTAGTTTCGTCCAACCTTCGTTGGAATTCCATAGATGCGAAATTACCTGCGAGACTATAGTTTCATTGGACAAACTCACAGTTCACAGTACGAACAGTATAGTCTCGTAGGACAAACTCACAGTTTCACTGTATGAACAAACAATTTCGTAAGATGCATAGACAGTTTCGCAGAATGTATAATAATGACGAAGCTGCCCGTTTTTAACCCAAAATCACAACTTTTAACTTCCAAATCCTTAGTTTTCATCAATGAAGCTATATCTACACTTTTTACATGATTTCATACGTTAAAATGTGACCTTTATGTGATTCTTTGCAATTTTCAAAATCCAAAACCCTTGAATTCGGGTTTGACCTACAAAGGCGTTTAGAGGCTGATTCTTACCTGGATTTCTTGCTTTTTTATTGTGGTTTGATGCTCTAACACTCAGATCTTTAATCCCTTAATGTAAGGCCCTATTTCCGGAACACTTACAGTCAGACAACCATTGCACATCATAGTAAAAGAATACATAAATTTTCATTTAAACAACGTAGCAGAATAATTTAACAAAAAACATTTCATGTAATAATAATTGATTTTACCAAATAATACATCATCGTTAACATTACAATGCAAAAACATCATTTCTACACCAAATGGATGCCATTCCTTCATTGCACAGTAGCTTCACCCTGTGCCATCCTCAACAACAATTACCTGCCAACTGAAAATGCATAAAAGTCAGCATTACCGAGTGAGTTCTAGTTATATAATAAAAATACTTTAGTTTCATTTAAAACCTTTCTTTACTTCCATTCGTGATCATACATCTTACGTACACGTATATAATATTTATTATTATCTTCCATCATCGTTCATCATCATCATTTGTTATCATTCATTATCATTCATATCGTACGTTTCGTACATTCATCATTAACCTTTACCTTCATTTTGGACCAATGCCATGTGCTATACCCCGAACATTGTGCACGAAGCTGGTACTAGGCCGAAGTCTATAATTAGACCACTAACATTGTGCACGAAGCTGACTCTAGTACCTGGGGCAAGCGACAAGGGTCCCATACGTTTGGTCAATCACAAGGATTAGACCCCTGTGTGCATACTCATCGGTTAGCTAAAGCGCACACAGTTGAGCTAACAACCTTTCATTGGGTGTGAAGGTCCTTACATTTTGCATGCAAGACTTTTCATGCATTCATTCATTCATTCATTCATTCACTCCTTCTTTACGTTCCACTTTCCATTACCATTAACTTCCGCTTTCATTATATGCAGGACCGTTTAAGGGTTGGTAACTTACAATAGAACAACACAATGAGGAGAGATCTTCAGAACACTTAACAGATCAAATAAGGAACTGGTAACTTATATGTATGATACTAAGAACACAAGTAAAATATGAAACAAAGCAAGATGCAAAACAACACAATTGTATGGTTTTCAAAAATGCTGTATATTGCTCTCAAGTTCTTTTACAAGTATTAAAAAGCATAAAGAAAGTTACAAGGACCTAAGATACTTTATACTACATCCTACAGCTGGCCATACATTGAAGGCCAGCTGGAAACATAAGAGTAGACAACAACAAAATCAAATGTAAAGTCAAACGGCAGATTGCCTTTTGACTAGTGACTATGACATGCCATAGCTCACATCCAAATATATTACAAAAAGGATAAAAGTAAATAAAGTAGAAAGCACAGACTCAAGACCTCAATGTACAATTACCAAAACCATAGACCTTTCCACCAACTCATGTAGGTTGGTGACTAAACAGAGTTGCAGCAGAAAAGTTGTCCAGCTTTATGAAAAAGTACATTAGATAAAGCATGTGTTCAAAAGTCTTCGGAAGAAATCTGTCTTTCCCTTATGGCTTCGGAAGACTTTGTCTTTGAAGCTTCGGAAGACTTCACTTTTGGTTTCGGAAGATGTTGGTCTCGGCTTTGGAAGATTTTACACTTCGAATATTTTCTAGTGCATGGTGTAAAACTTCCGAAGCATCTCTAGTCTGTACTTCACTGCATGCATGCAGGAAAGACTTTGGATGTTTTTGTGCATCAGCCTTATATGAAACCTTACAAACTCCCCCTAGGCTGATGCTACCAAAACATTTGAATATCTTTATATGTTGACAGTTCTCATCATGATAATGACCATACCCTTCTTCATTAGATGGTCAGGATCACTCGGACTCTCATAGTATCTTCTCATCTCAAAGAGATCATGTAGAGGTAGGTTGAATAAGTCTTGCAATGTGTAGACATCTTCACCACCTTGATCTCTGATCACATGCCATCTTTCTAGGTTAGTTGTGAAGGTCCAGGATAAGATGGGTTTTTCAGTTGCAAGAGGAGACACTTGAATTGGAGTTGACGGGGTTGCCTATTCATGCACTTCCTCAGGATGATCTGATTCATTCTGAGGCTTGGAGGTGGATGACTCTGACTTCTTCTTCTTCTTGGACTTGGGTTTAGAGTCCATCATTTTCCTCCTCTTTGAAGACTTTAACTGAGAAGACTGGCCTGCAGCACCTTGTTGATCAGTCTTGTCTTTCTTAGTTGGGTCTACCTCCCTCACAGGTTTAGAAGGAGAGGGAGTTTGACCCTGCTATGGATCAGAAGATAAAGCTTGCTGAGACTCAGCAGGAGGTCCAGGTTGTGTTGTCTCAGGTTGTTCAACCATAACCTCCACTTCAGGAGGGGCTTGACTTGTTGGGGAGTGTAATTCAATGAGCTATCCTTTCTTTATCTTCTGCTTGATTACCCTGATGTGCTATCCATTGTGAATAGAGACATTGGGCCAAGTCTCCTTACGGGGAATCCATACAGCTTCAAAAAACTCATCATCTTTTGTCTGTCAGCAGACTTCTTCATGGTGGGAGAATCTATTGTCAATAGCCCTTACAAACAAAAGGTGGCAACACCAGGTGAAAACGATGCCATGATAGAGAATGTTGTTGAAGACTACTCTGATGCAGACCGGAAGAAGATGGACATTGACAGCAATGCCATGACGTTTCTAATGACTACTATACCCAACTCCATCATGGTGGGGTTTGAGCATTGCAAGTCAGCCAAAGAACTGTTTGATGCACTTGCTCAGATGTACTCCAGCTCCAATGACTCTAAGAAGGATTCCCTGAAGCAATAGTTCGAGAACTTCACTTATATTGCTGGAGAGACCCTCAGCCAGCAATACTTCAAGTATATGGATCTTATTTCCTCCCTTCAGTCTGTTGGAATTGCCCTTGAACTAAGAGATCTCACAAGAAAGTTCATGAGTGCACTCCCAAATGAGTGGACGTTCTATTGTGTCTCTATCAAGAGGACAGAAAATATGAACACCCTCACCATGACTGAACTTTATGGCATTCTTGATGGATACCGTTTAGAGATGGAGAACAAGAGAAGCCATCAGACAAGTAGAACCTTGAGTCTTCCTGCTAGCAATGCTTTAATGGTTGCTGAAGGCTCAGGACCCCCCAACCTCAACAGTACCTGACATAGACCCACCAGCCGTCTGTTCTTTGGGGCCATACATCATATTCCCTGAGACTCCAAGGTCTCAACAGGCTCAGCAATGTTCTTTTCAAGACAGCTGTGCCTTTGTCTAAGGAAATGGGCACTCTAGTGACTATGAGTACTGCTTTGATGATCTAGAGTGTTTCAGCCTAGATGATGTGGAATATGTGGATATAGTCCAAAAAATGGCTCTGTTAACCTATAGTGCGAAGATGTTCTTCAAGAGAACTGGAAGGCAATTTCCCAGAACCCAACCAACAGCAAATTTGGGTTTGACAAGACTAAGGCCAAATGTTACAACTGTAACCAACTTTGTCACTTTGCTAGGGAATGCAAGGCTCCCAAGTCAAATCCGGGAACCCCACAGGCCTCCACACATCCTTCTACACCAAAGGCTACTGGAAAGTCAACTGAGATAGCTGCTATGGCTCAAGAAGTTGACTGGAGCTTCATGGTATAGGATGTCACTCCTGCTCAAGCACTCATGGCTGGAACAGATGACAACAAGGTATATGAAAATCTCTGTACTCCAGCTTGTATTGCTAAGGTTAAGTTATATTAGGACTACAATATGGAAATTAAATATGATATTGAGTCTTTAAATGTTTTAAAATCTAATTTTAAAAGGGCTGAATCTGACTATCAAAAGAAAATTAAGGAGTTAGAGAAAACTATGTCCTTGTTGAAACATGAACATACAAACTATAAGACTCAAATCAAGGATTTAATATCCAAATTATCTAAGGCTCAAGCCCAGCTTGTCACAGCTGAGGCTCAAGTCAGGAAGCATCCTATTTCTAAGCAAAACTTCCAAGCCATTCTTGCATCATCCTCTCACTCAAAACTTTGTTACCAAAACAAAGGTGGGTTGGGAACCAATGAATTTGCTTCACCACATTCTTATGAGTCTATTAGACAACCAAGGCGAGGTACTGAAGAGCAAGAGGTTCCATCTGCTGACCCACCTTCTCATGAGTCAAAGAGTGATGCAACTATGGAGACCATCACAGGGAAGAACCAGGTAATTTTACCCACTCCTACCGGTGATGATCAACCCCTGACCACCAAAGCCAGAAGAAGCAGAGCTAAGGCACCCAGAAAAACTGCCAAGAAAGTGGCTGAGTCCAAGCTGAAGATAGACCTAAAGCAAAAGGGTGTATTCATCTCAGCTGGATTCCAGGTGGTAGGAAACTCTGATTCAGGAAAGGGGTGTAATACCAGAACTCCTATCCTACCAAAGGATCAGAAGTTAAAGGAAAAGATTGCTGATGAATAAAAGAAGAACAAGAAACAACAATCCTCAAGTTCCTATAAGATTAACAGTGCATGCATAATGTGTGGTCTACAAAACCATATGGCCAAAGATTGTTACTACAGTCCTGCTAGCACACATTATGCAAACAATGCTAAAAGAGAAGAAGTCAGGGAAGGTTTTTCATTTGGACCTTATCAAATGGTTCAAGTGATGAAAAAGGGAAAGCTTGTTTCCGATGCAAGGTTGCTTTCGGAAAAAGTCCTTCTTTTGAAGAGAAAATGGCTTCGGAAGTTAAAGTTGTCAAGACTAAAAAGAAAAAAAGAGTCCCCTTGAAACCATCCTAGAAGAAGACTGCTTCGGAAGAAAAGGTGGTGAAGGTTTCTTCCGAAAATAAAAAAGCTTCAGAAGAATGCCAAGCTGCACAAGCTTCAACAAGCTCATCTTCTATGATCAACCAAGGGATGGAATGGAAGATCAAGGCAGATGTTGCATCCCAAACCTCTTTTCAAAGACATCCATTGAACCCACATGCATAAACTTTGGTTCAGTTATGTCACTATCATTCGAAGAGCCCAAGACCAACAAGGCTTGGGTTTCCAATCAAAACTAATCATCTCATCTTATGTGCAGGGACATCCATATGACAAGAATAACAATGTATGGATTGTGGATAGTGGATGCTCCAGGCACATGACAGGGAATAGATCTCTCTTTCAACAATTCCATTATTTTGATGGAGGTCCTGTCCAGTTTAGAGGTGAGGCCGGATGATATATTTCTAGCAGAGGAAGTATATCCAATGGAAATTTAAAAGTTGACAAAGTACACTTTGTCAAACAGCTTGAACACAACCTGTTAAGTGTTTCTCAGTTTTGTAATCAAAAGCATCAAATGCTCTTCACAGAACATGAGTGCATTATCCTCAAACCCGGGATGACAATTCCTCAGGAATTGGTGCTTCTTAGATCACCTAGGAAAGGGGATATGTACAAGCTTGATATGAACAATGCTTCCCCACTAGGAGAAGTATCATGCTTTCTTTCCAAAGCTGATGGTAATGATTCAACACTATGGCATGTGTCATGTGAATTTTAAAACAACAAATAAATTGGCTAAAAAGGAATTTTTCTGCAAAGATAACTGTGTTGCATGCCTGAAAGGGAAGCAACATAGGGAATATTATAAATCCAAAGTTGTTAACTCTATCACCACTCCATTAGACTTATTGCACATGGATTTATTTGGTCCCGCAAGTATAATGAGCATTGGAAGGAAATCATATTGTCTTGTGATTGTTGATGATTTTACAAGATTTACATGGGTATTCTTTTTTAAGAACTAAAGATGAAACTCTTGAAACTTTAAAATCGTTTATTCTTAAATAGAAAATCAAATTGATCACAAGGTTAAAATAATTAGAAGTGATCAAGGGACTGAGTTTAAGAATCAAGTTCTTGACTCATTCTGTAACTAAAAAGGAATTGCCAGACAATATAGTGCTCCTAAAACTCCTCAATAAAACGGTGTTGCTGAGAGGAGGAACATGACACTTATTGAGGCTGCTCGGACCATGTTAGTTGATTCAAAGCTGCCTCTAACATTATGGGCAGAGGCAGTCAGCACTGCATGCTATGTGCAGAACAGGGTTCTTGTAGTTAAGCCACATGGAAAAACCTCTTATGAGCTATGGAACAAGAGGCCACCGTTCATTGGCTTTCTAAGGTCCTTTGGCAGCAGGTGTTCCATACTTAACACAAAGGACAATTTGGCAAAATTTGCTGAAAAGTTGGATGATGCTATCTTTGTTGGATATTCCTCTAACTCTAGAGCTTATAGAGTTTAAAACATCAGAAATCAACAATTTGAGGAATCTTTCAACATTATTGTTAATGAGCACACTCCTTGTGTTAGGGTGAATGGGCCTAGTCATATCTTTGATTTAGAATTGTTTTCAAACTATTCTAAACCATCTTGTGAGAATGTTTCAGCAGGAACAGATACTCAAAGTGACTCTGATAAAGACCAACTGTTTGAGCTAACCAGACCCATTCCAAGTTCTCCAAGAGCTGCAACAAACCAAGCTCCCACTATTGGCAGATCTGATAGCATGACTATCTCAAGGGATAGTGGAGTTTTAACCAGTGATCCACCTGTTGACCTTCAAACCTCATCAGGTGACACTGCACAACACCAAGATGATGAAAGTAGCATCTTGAAGGAACATGCAACTGTTAATGCTACTTCACAGCCAACAAATGATGATGATGTTTTTCATTCATTCAATTAATCCTCAATGAATGAGTTTGAAACTGCAGCTAATACTAGTGTTCAAGCTCCTAAGCAAAATATGTCCAATATGGATCTATCTTTGCAACTAGTGGTAATTCCTAGACTTAGGATTCAGAACACTCATCCAGCTGAGAACATCATAGGTCAGAAAGGTGTGAGAACAAAAGGACTCATAATAAGAATGTTTGCTTGTACTAATACTTTTTATCCTAGATAGAACCCAAGAAGGTAGAAGATACCTTGAAAGATAGTAGCTGGATTGAATCAATGCAAGAGTAGCTGCTTCAATTCAAGAGACAAAAGGTTTGGAACCTATGTCCGCTACCATCTGGTCAAGTACCAATAGGCACCAACTGGGTTTTCAGAAATAAGAGAGATGATAGAGGCTTGATCATCAAGAATAAGGCAAGACTGGTAGTTCAAGGATACCCTCAAGAGGAGGGAATCGATTATACTGATGTCTTTGCACCTGTTGCAAGACTTGAGGCAGTTAGGATCTTCCTTGCTTATGCTGCATCTAAGAATTTTACTGTCTACCAGCTTGATGTTAAGTGTGCCTTTCTATATGGGGATATAGATAGGGAAGTCTATGTGTGCCAACCTCTAGGATTTGAAGACCGACATCACCCCAACTATGTGTGCAAATTGGATAAAGCTCTATATGGGCTGCACCAAGAACCTAGGCTGTGGTATGAGACATTGTCTCAGTTTCTCCTGAAGAATGGTTACACTAGAGGTACAATTGATAGGACTCTTTTCATAAGGAAGTCTGGAAAGGACATCTTTCTTGTTCAAGTCTATGTTGATGACATCATATTTGGTTCCTCAAATGACCAAATGTGTAAAGACTTTGAGAGCATTTTAAAGAAGAAGTTTGAGATGAGTTCCATGGGAAAAATGGACTTTTTTCTTGGAATTCAGTTGAAGCAAATGAAGGAAGGGTTCTTCATCAATAAATCTAAATATGTCAATAACATTTTAGAAAGATTTTATATGAAAGATTGTAAGCCAGCCAAAACACCTATACCCAGAAGCCATAACCTTTGTCCTGACTCTGAGGGCGAGGATACTGATCAACATCGGTATAAGGCAATTATTGGTTCTCTGATGTATCTCACAACAAGTAGACCTGATATCATGCTGGCAACTTGCATCTGTGCATGTATCACGCTACTCCAAAGGTGTCTCACCTAGTTGCTGCCAAGAGAATCCTCCGATACCTCAAAGGAGCAGCTAAACTAGGTCTCTGGTATCATAGGAACAACAATTTCAATCTCTATGGCTACTCTGATAGTGACTATGGTGGCTGCAGTATCAACAAGAAATTAACATCAAGTGGATGTCAATTTCATGGTGGAAGGATCATCTCATGGCAATACAAGAAGCAATCTTGTGTTTCAACATCTACTGCTGAAGCTGAATACATTGCTATTGCTAGTTGTTGTGCTCAGCTGCTATGGATTCAAAAGCAGATGATAGACTATGGATTCAACTTCTGAGTACTCCTATCCACATTGATAGCAATAGCGCTATCTCTATCACTAAAAATCCGGTGAAGCACTCCTAGTCAAAGCACATTGATATCAGGTATCATTTCATTAAAGATATTCATGAGAAAAATCTGATTAAATTAATCAAAGTTGACTCAAATGAAGAATATGCTAACTTGTTCACCAAAGCATTTGATGAACAAAGATTTAAGTATCTCATTACAGCTATTGGGATGATAAAAATTGATTAGTCTATCTCATTTGAAAGCCTTTTTAGTGTGTAAGGTCTTGTGTCAAAACAATCTAAGCCCTGCTACAAAAAGGCCCTTCTCTGAAATTTCACTAAATATAAATTCTTCCGAAGAGGAGTTAACCCTCGGAAGATATTTTACATATCTTCGGAAGCAGTATTCTTCCAAGGAAAATCTTCTTCTCCGAAGAATTTTTAGTCTCGAAAGAAGCGATTGATTACATATTAAATCTACTTCCGAAGCTTATCAGATTCTCCATTCGGAAAACAATTATTACTCTCGGAAGTAAAAACTTTACCTTCGGAAGTAAAATTGCCTTCGGAAATGCTTTATAATCAGAAGAAATATTTTACTGTGTAATGGAAATCTTTTGGGCCCCACTCTGTAAAAGGTAACGATTTTGTTAATGATGTCGGATTATTTAAATGGACTAAACCTTACTGCCCTTGTCACATCATCCACCAAAACATCCTGTCACCTTATCTAAACCCTCAAACCGCCATTTCACCCATTTAAATAACCCCGACTAATCACTTTCATCTTTTACCAAATTTACTGCCCTAAAAGCTTCCTTCATCTCCAATATATCAAATTCCAAACTCATCTCACTGCAACTTTCTCATAATGGCACATAACCCTTAGCACAACCAAGTCGCACTCCTTGATTCCTCCAGGGACGTTGACTTCTCAGATATCATTTCTTTTCTCACCCAATCTACCTATTACACCGCTCTGACTGTTAACCCCACCATTTACTCAAACCACATGGCTGAATTCTGGCGGAACGGTCGGATTGAAACCCTAAATGGGGTTAGGGTAATAAGCTCGAGCATCTGTGGCCAGGAGTTGATCATTACCGAACAACTCATCAGGGAGCATCTGGAGCTTCACGATGAGGGCGCTCCTACTGAATTCCCCAAATCAGACCTAGACAACACCTATACTCAAACTAGACATGGTGGAGATGTGAGCAGATCTACTGTTTACAAATTCAATTTTTCATACAACTGGAAGTTCCTACTTCATGTAGTCCTCCATTGTTTGTCTAATAAGTCTAAGGGATGGGATCAAATCCCATATGAACTAGGATGCCTAGTTCATGGGTTGGTAAAGAGCCTCCGCTTTAATTACTCAAGATTTGTGCTGCTTAACCTTAATGGGTACCTTCAAAGGGACACATTCTATATGTATCCTACGTTTATTCAGCATATTATCAACTGTGAGCTGGACCAGAGTCATCTTGTCTGTGCAGCTGTTCTCCCAGTTCCTCAAATGAGGCCGACCATCTTCAAAGCCTTGAAGAGAGTTTCCACCAACTACACTAGAAGACATACTGAGCTGCTTCCGAGTATGATTGAGCCAATGGCTCCTGGTGACATCCCTGTTAACCCTAGAAGTGATGAACCCACACCAGCAACTACCCTCATTTTTCCAAATCTACCTTCTCACCCCATCACTATCACATACCAGAGACGCCCCAAACGAACCCTTTTTCAACTACTCTGATTGAACAAGCTCCTCCTGTTCAATCCAAAAAGACTAGAGTGGAACAATGGGCTCCCACTCAGTCTGAGGTCTCACCATCCTTCACAATTGACCTCAATATGGGTATTGAGTCTCCTCAGTCTCAAACCCATGAGCCCGAAACCCCAGCTGTAAACCCTCAGGGTGAGTCTTTATACTCCCCAGAGTAGCCAAAAAGGGACAACCCCACAATAGGCTCATTGCCAATAAACATTGACCAAGGTCCCGAGTCATTAGGCTTAACCTCAATATCCTTTACTGACCTATTGATAGGAACTGATCAGGAGATTATGTCTCTTTAGGGCAATGAAGTTGATCCACAACAACCTCCCAAGGATCAACAGAGCCTAGAGAGACCTCTTATCTCTAGCCCCCATCAGCAAGCCTTAACTGAGGTGATTCCCACTGATGTGGAGGGGACTCATGTAGATTCAGCTGCCTCTACTGAAGGAGCCTCATTGGACCTTCAAGACAGTTGTAACATCACTGAGACTAAATCTACGACAACCATGCCATTTGATGACTCCGAAAGAGACATCACTAGGCAAGGGAAACGAGGGTGCCAAGAAACCACATCTGGTTGTAAGGATGAACATACTAGGTATGTTACCTCATCTTCCCATGATTCTTCAAAAGAAGATGAGGGAAGACTGTAACTCACCATTCAAGACCGACTTTCTAAAGTCTCAAACCTTGAATCTAAGGTTAGGACTTTAGAGGATAGGTCTGCCACTCAGCAACTTGAGATTGAAACTCTCAAGGCCAAACTAGTTGAGAAATAGATTGAGAGGTCTGTTAGGCATGTACCGATTCAGGTCTCATTGACCTCTTCCTCTAGCTCATGAAGCTCTCAGGATGATGCTATCAAGATGAAGGAGAGTGTTCAGGGACAAAGACATGAGGAACCACAGAGTCAAGCTCTTGCTACCTTAACTTAAAGATACCCCATTCAACAAGCTTCAGTTTTTCCTGAGCCTCCTCTGGTTGTAATTCAAGTGGACCAAAGGAGGCTCCAAGATCTCAATAGGTTCTTCAACAAGTTCCTGATGGAATCTTTTATTGAACAGCCAAGTCCTGATATGCTTGTGCTATACTTTGGAGCTCAAGTGTTTCAGAGGTTGAATGCACCCTCTTCTACTGTCCAAGAAATTAGTCAACCTAAGGTCCAAGTGGAACCTGAGATTGATTTTGAAAGGAAAACAAGGACTGATGGCCCAACAACTGAAATAGTTGGGACAGAGAGTGCATTCTTAAAGACTTCTGAAACACAAGTCAAAGCCTCAGAAGAACAATTTTAAACTTCCGAAGCTGAGATTGAAGCTGTGGAAGGACTATTTTCTCTATTCGATGATCTAGAAGTCACAGATGCAATTCTAGAACTTGTATCTGAGGTCAATAGGGAGGATTTTCTCACCCAACCCCTTGCTCAAACATCATCATTGACTCCAGCTTCTATTACCACCACTCAACCTGAAACTTCCATTCATAAACCTCCAAAGTCTAGCACTTCCGAAGATGTCAAAAGAAAGAGAAAGATGACTGAGGAAGAGCTTCGGGAGGAAGCAAGGTTAGAAAAGCTTAAGAGGAAAAGTAGACTCCCAACTTGGAAAACGCTAGCTGCAAGTAGCAAAGCAGCTGCAGCCAACCAGGAGGCTATCAACAACAAGAGAAGAGTGGACATCATTGATAGGCTTGTCAAGCTGGGAGCTGTTAATGAAGATGTACTCCTATTACCATTAGAGGAGTTAATAGAGTTAGAAAAGGCAACTTTGCTGCAGATTCAGCAAAAGGAAGAAGCAGCAAGGTTGGCCTTGGAGGAAAAGAGAGAGAAAGAGAAAAGAGAGGCTGATCAGTAGCTAAGGAGGGAAAGGATAACTTTCCTAACCTCTAGGGATTTCTCTCAAGAAGAACTATCTCCACATGACAATGATACGATATTATGGCTCTTCAACAAAGAGCAAGATCAAATGGAGAAGGAGAGAAAGAAAGCTGCAAATGGGAAACTGAGGATAAAGAAGAAGAAGGAAGAAGAAGCAGAACTCGTTGCTGCTAGGAGCTGATAAAGCATGGATGAAGGACTATCTCCGGGCTCATGGCTTTTCTGGTAGGCAGGTGGGTCCAATGTCTGAGAAGACTCTCCAGCGAAATGTCAGTGACATAAAGGCTGATATTCGCTCGGGGAAAAGGAATAGGGGATGATCTTCAAACCAACTACTCAACCTCAACCTCAAACCCAACCACAACCTGAACCAATCCCTTTTCCATTCCCCATTAAAACTGAACCAACCACTGAGCCTTACACCCTGAACCTACCCCATCATCCATACCTACTTCCTCACCTTAACCGCCTAAACTACCCATCCTTAAACCCGAAACACTTCCCAGAACCCAAACACCACTACCTACCCAACAATCTCCCAAACTATCCCCTCAGCCTTCCAAACATCTCTCCTTAGAGGAGTTTAAAGAGATTAAGATGAAGCTCATCAACTGTACAACCTTGAGCGATATCTCTTGTGAGGAGGAGTCTGTCAAGCTAACTTATGTTAATGGCTTCTCATGTTCCCTCACTAGAGATCAATTCCTTGATCTGCCTAGAGGAACATTAGACCAAGCCGGAAAACTCTTTGGCCTAACTCAGATTCACTGAATGAAGAAGAGAAGAAGTTGAGGAGCAGGCTCGTGACTCTGCTGGATACAAAGAAAGGGGACAAAGTGCCAAGTCAAAACCTTGTGCCTAGAAAGAAGATTATTCAGTGGAGGTTCGAAGACTCTTCTCACAACTTTGTTGTGGAAAGAGAGAGTGGAGAGCTAAATAGGCTAAATGCCTTATCTCTGCTACACTTAAGCAGATTTGACATTGCTGACTTAGCAGAGAAGCCACTCTCTAACCCCTCCAACTCTGAGATAGCTGCTCAAATCAGAAATCATCTGAGCAGTCTTCATTTGGCCGAGCTAACTGCTAGGACCAAGATTGAAGAGGAGTTGAAACTGAGAGAGGAGGAGGAAAGGAAAGGATCAGCAACCAAAGGCAAAACCATTCTTCAAATGGTTGAAGGTCCTGAACTTGAATCCATAGTTAGATAGGAGTATGACTATAACTCCCGTCAACTAACTCTCTTCAAAAGGTAAGTCATGGACATGTCATGACTACCACATCTTAGATAATACTTTATCTAAGATACCTTAACTTTAGCATTGTAGTATATGCTTTAGTCATAGGTTTCCAGCTCGTATCAAAGTATATCTGGGTGTAGGATCTAGTATATATAGTTTCTCATTGTAACTCATGTATTATGCTTGTAAGAGTCTTGTAATAAGAGTTGAGAAGTAATATATACAAGTACCTTGAAAATTAAATCTTTGTGTTCTTTGCTACTTAGTATATTATTATCAACTCTTAGAAGGGATTCTACTTCATCATCTGATCCGAGTGTGTTACAAGTGAGTTTGAGAGAAAAACTAAGTGTTAAAGTGACAAAAACCGATCCTACAGTGAGACTTGTGGATCCTTAGTTGAGGGATCATGGCAAGTTGCTTAGACAGATTCAACTTAGAGAAATTTTGATCTGGCATTGAGGATTCACCCTTCGCATCAGCACACTTATCAATATTGACTTGATCCAATGAGTATGTGACATCATTGATATTGTCTTCAATGGAGTGTTGTCAGCATCAAGAAATTCTTGATCACTTTCACCACCATCATTTCCTCCTACATTTGAATCTCCTTCATCTGAGTTTTGTGCCTCTAACCTGGAATCTGAAGGCACTCCAGAAGTATCAATAGGATTTGTCATTGATATGCTGGTAGAAACTTCATTTGTAGGGATAGTTATAACTTGAGCTGAAGTTGGGTAGCTTGAAGGTCTTTTAAGCTCAAATCTTAGGTCAAGATCACCTGTAGGTAGTATATTTGTGGATCCTGAAACATGCTCACAAGATTTGTTAAAACAGTTGGTAACTAAATCAAGATCAAATAGCCAATCAGGACCAAAACCTTTCACACTGGGAGTATGCTCATTGGAAAGTCACATTGGCATACACCTCAACTACTCTGGTTCTGAGATTGTATACTCTATAAGCCTTGGCTTGGGAAGAGTATCCAATAAAATGTCCATCATCTGATTTCTCAACAAACTTTGCAATTTGATCTTTGGTATTCAAGATGGTGCAAGGACATCAAAATGACCTGAGAAACCCAATGAAAGATTTTCTCTTGTGACAAAGTTCATAAGGAGTCTTACCATGTGTATAACTACTAAAAATCTATTTTGCACATAGCAAGCAGTGTTCACTGCCTCTGCCCAGAAGGTGATGGGCAGTTTAGAGTCAGACAACATTGTTCTTGCAGCTTCAATTAGTGTCCTGTTTCTCCTCTCAATAACACCATTTTGCTGAGGAGTCCTGGGAGCAGTATATTGTCTTGTAATACCTTTTTCATCACAAAATGTATCAAGGATTTGGTTCTTAAATTCAGTTCCTTGATCACATCTTATGGTTTTAAACTTGTGATCACATTGATTCTCAATCTTTAAGATGAAATTCTTCAGAATCTCAGGGGTCTCATCCTTGGTCTAAGAAAGAAGACCCAAGTGAATCTTGTAAAGTCATCTGTGATCACTAAACAATAAGAGGTCCTTCCTAGACTCATTACACTAGTGGGCCCAAGGAGATCCACATGTAATAAGTGTAGGGTAGTAGTGATGGAGTTTCTTTCCTTTGGCTTGTGAGATACCTTGTGTTGTTTCCCTTTCAGACATGCAACATAATGGTCATCACTTGTAAACTCTTTCTTTGGCATTCCTGTTTCCAAATCATTCTTAATTAATTTATTCATGTTTTTAAAGTTTACATGGCACATTCTTTTATGCCAGAGGAAAGATTCATCACTATTTGATTTAGATAGAAAGCATAAAACTTCTCCTGAGGGAGATGTTTCTTGCAAATCCATCTTGTACATGTTCCCTTTCCTGGGGGCTCTAAGCAGGATATGCTCATGAGGAATGACCACCCTGGGCCTGAGAACAATGCACTCATGCTCTGTAAAGAGAATGTTATTACTTTGGTCACAAAATTGTGATACACTCAAAAGATTGTATCCAAGATCCATGACAAAGTTTACTTTCTCAATGCTGAGCTTACCATTTGTGACCCTGCCCCTTCTTGTAATGTAACCTCCAGCATCTCCTCCAAAAGCAAATGGTCCTCCATAAATTCTTTCAAAATTTTGGAGTAGTGACCTATTGCCTGTCATGTGCCTAGAACAGCCACTATCAATGATCCATACATTTCTATTTGTCTTGAGCTGTTCCTGCACAAAAGATATGGTTAGTTACACTTGGAAACCCAAGCCTTATTGGTCTTGGGCTCATCAAAAGAAGTTGAAGACAGTGCAACAATAATTGATTCTATTTTCATGTTTTGAGGATTATTTGCTGATGTTGATGAAGAACTTCAGCCACTTGGTCTTTCTTTGTCTTCCACACCACCTTTTGAAGCTTAGACTTGACCTTCAATACTTCAAAAATTTTGTTGACTTCAGAAGTTTTGATGACTGGACCTTCGGAAGATATTGCTTTTACCGTAGCAGGCTTCAGTGCTTCGGAAGTATTCCTTTTTCCGAGACCAAATTTTCTTCCGAAGGCAAGTTTCCACTCTTACAAGTTTCCAAATTTTCTTCCCAAGGCAAGTTTCCACTTTTACCGTAGAAGGCAATTTTCTTCATCTTCATTTTGGAGCTTCCAAAAGGTAAAGACTTTCCTTCCGAAGCTTGCTTCTTCTTCTTCTCCAAACTCTTACAAGTTTCTTTCTTGGTCATGTGGATAGTACTCTTTGGATTGTAGAAACAATCCTTAGCAAGATGAGAGGTACTCCCACACATGACATAGTCCATTTTCTTCTTTCTAAGAGTCTTCTTTTGTGAACAAGGCTGAACTTGATCACTTTCCTTCTCCATCTTCATCTTTGCAAATGTTGTGGAAATTCTTGTAGCGATAGAACTACCTTTGGAGCTGGATGGTTCAGGTTGTACAGCAGTGGTGCACAACTGATCAGCCTTCTTCTTGATGATGGGATGATTTGGACATGAACTAGAACTCTTGTTATTGGAGTTCAAGTTTGTGTCTTCAGCCTTAACCACCTCAAATCCTGCAGAAATAAAAACTTGTTTCTGTGCAGAGTTAAAGGTGGTCTTGATCTCTTAAGCCTTCTTGGACTTTGTCGTGGCCTTCCTGATCAAGTTCTTCCTCCTTGACTTGGACATCCTAACAGCTTTACTCTCCTTAGAGGGATGGTGGCCCTTCTTAGAATGCTCTTATTCACTCTTCTTAGAGGCATTCTTCACCTTCTCCTCTTAATCCTCTTCAATCATGGGCTCTATGAGGGGAAGCTCATCTTCATAAGTTCCACACCTAGGAGATCTTACTGACAAGATTGTGTGTGGAGGAGCTATCTCACTAGATCCCAATCCCTGCTTATTTTGATAACAAACTCTTGCATGCAAGGATGAGGATATTATGTTCTTGAAAGTCTCTTCTTCAAAAACACATTTTTCTACCATGGCTTTACTATCACAAGCTCAGCCTGACATTCAGTCAACTTAGTTATGAGGTGTTTGATATGAGTCTTGTAGTTGATGTGCTCATGTTTAAGAGTTAAAATGGTTTTCTCTCATTCCTCTATCTTTAGTTTATAATCATTTTCAACTCTTTTAAAATCAGATTTTAAGATATTTAAGGACTCAAGATCAGATCTCATCTCTAAGTTGTGGGACCTGTATCTATTTACTTTAGCAATACATTCAGAAGTACAAAGATGTTCCAATACCTTGGCTTCATCGTGGTCTGCCATGAGTGCTTGGTTTGGAGATGCACCTTCCACCTGAAAGCTCCAGTCAAACCCTCCTTCTTCAACAGCAATTGCAGCTTGCTGCTTTGGCTTCTCATTCTCGGGAGCTCTTTCAGTGTAGTTTGGTCTGGCTTGTGTTTGGCCACAATTTTTTCCTTGGTGCCTTACCCTCCCTTGCAAGGTTACCCATTTGGTTACATTTGTAACACTTCACTTTGCTTTTGTCAAGCCCAAACTTTCCACTGGTTGCATTGCTTGGAAACTTCCTCCCTGTCCTCTTATAGAACTTCTTGGCTCTGTGAGTGAGAAGAGCCATTTGCTGAACTATCTCTATATATTCCAGGTCATCTGGATGGATACAGTCCAGGTCTTCAAGGGTGAAGAGAAAGTTGCTTGTACTCTCATCAGCAGAAACAAAGGCATGAGAAGAACTTGTCTCTTGGAATGGACTTCCTTGAGTGTAGCTTTCTCTTGGTGTCTCTAGGAAGGTGATGAAAGGACCCTTTTGTGAGTTGTCAGTGTATCATATAAGATGATGTTGTGGTTCAATGCTATCCCTTTCAACCACATGGAGAGTTGAACTTAGTTGGTTGCTTGAGTAACCAGATGAATTTTGCATATTCATCTCCATCTGGTATCCACTAAGAATACCATACAACTCTGTCAAAGTTAGAGTCTTAAGGTTCTCAGTTCTCTTTATAACAACACATTAATGTGTCCATTGTCTAGGAAGAGAGGACATAAACTTCATCATAATGTCTCTGTTCTCAAGAGTTACTCCAACATCCATTAGAGTATCCACAATCTTAACATACATGAACTATTGTTGAGTCATGGTTTCACCTGCTTTGAAGGTGAAGTTTTCAAACTGCTGCTTCAAGAGGTCCTTCTTGTTATCCTTGGCTTCAGTGGACCCCTCATACATGAGCTTCAATGCCTCCCATAGTTGTTTGGCAGTTTTGCATTTCTTGAAGCCCCTGTAGATAGGGTTTGGAAGAGCCGTTTGAAGGGCTATTATGGTTTTCTGATCAATCTCTATTCTTTTTCTTTCTTCATCAGAAAAATCAGTCACAGCCTTTGGAATATACCACCTCCAGCAGTTGCTGAAGAATTGATTGGTATGTAAGGTCCTTGGACTAAGAGTCCCACATCCTGGAGTCTTGAGACTTGATAAAGCCTTCCATTCTTTGACACCAAGTATCAAAGTCTTCAGGAGTGATCAGTGGGGACTTTGTCATTGTTTCAGTTTCCATATCAGCCTTAGTAATAGTTGCCATTTGAGTTGTTAAGTATTTTGTGTGTGTGAGGGATCTTAGATGGTGAGATCTTTTAATCAAGAGCATGGAATGCTCTGATACCAAATGCAGTATTGTTTAAGGGTTGGTTAGTTACAACACAACAAAACAATGATGAGAGATCTTTAGAAAACTTAACAGATCATATAGGGAACATGTAACTTATATGTATGATACTAAGAACACAAGTAAAATATGAGACAGAACAAGATGCAAAACAACACAAGTGTATGGTTTTTAGGAATGTTGTATATTGCTCTCATGTTTTTTTTACAAGTATTACAAAGCATGAAGAAAGTTACAAGGACCTGAGATACTTTATACTACATCCTACAGTCAGCCACACTTTGAAGGCCTGCTGGAAACATAAGACTAGACAACAACAAAATCAAATGTAGAGTCACAAGACAGATTGCCTTTTGACTAGTGACTATGACATGCCATAGCTCACATCCTAATTTATTATAAAAAGGATAAAAGTACATAAAGTAGAAAGGACGGACTCAAGACCTCAATGTACAGTTACCAAAAGCATGGACCTTTTCACCAACTCATGTAAGTTGGTGACTGAATAGAGTTGCAGCGGAAAGGTGGTCTAGCTTTATAAAAAAGTACATCAGATAAAGCATGTGTTCAAAAGTATTTGGAAGAAATCTGTTTTCACTTCTTGGCTTCGGAAGACTTTGTCTTTGAAGCTTCGGAAGACTTCTGGCTTCGAAAGATTTTACACTTAAAATATTTTCTAGTGCATGGTGTAAAACTTCCAAAGCATCTATACTCTGTACTTCAGTGCATGCATGAAGGAAAGATTTTGGATGTTTTGGGTGCATCAGCCTTATATGAAACCTTACATTATATAATACTATACATTCATTAGCTTAATCACACCACGTAAAGCCACGAAATAATACGTAATAAGGAATATAAAGAAAACAGGCCATAAACATGCACCACATCATCAACCTGCATAACCATACATAATACCAGAAACATTTCAAGTCGTGGCCTAAAAATCCTTTGTTCCCAAGAATTTCAGAATATTTTCTTAGTCTTTAGGCGCATAGGAATTATGCAGGTGCATGGCCACTATGCGGGCGCATGACTGCTTCGGCGCATGGGAACACTTAGGCGGATGGAGAAACTTGGGCGCATGGGCAGGTTTTGGGCGCATGGGCATTATACGATGCATGGCCAACACTTAGGCGTATGGGAAAAACTTGGGCGCAAGGGCAGGTTTTGGGCACATGTCCAACACGTAGGCGTATGGGGAAAACTTGGGCGCATTGGCACTATTTGGGCGCATGGCCAACACTTAGGTGTTTGGGCAACTTTCTAGGCACATGGGCACAATGGAGGCGCATGAGCAGTTGGGCGCATGGGTAACTACTTTCTAACTAACATCATTTTCAGACCCTAAATCATCATTTTAACCTGTTCCAAGCCTAGTTCTAACATACTAAGCATCAAAACAAGCATATGACTATAACCATAGTCAAAATCACTCCCAAACATACACCCACCCAACAGAGCACACACACAAACATACGGGTACACTTTAAAAATGTTATAACATGTATTTCCAGCCCCAAAACAAGTTAAAACATATAAAACCGGGGATCTAGAACTCACCTCTTGCAACCTCAGGGCAAAACTCCTCCAAACCCGAGAGCTCTATGAGTTCAAACACCTTGACATACCAAAAACACAAAACCAAACACATACCAACACATAAGCACATACTCGAGGATGAAAATCGGCCAAGAACAACCCAAAACACTAGAAAACTAACCTTAAATCAGCTTCTTCTTCTTCTCTTTAAAACCCGAGATAATTCTCTTCTCTCTCTATCTCTCTAAAACCGAATGAAAAAGTCGATGCAACATGGGTGTGGGCGGCCACACCCACTTTTGTACAAATATTAAAAAATTTGTCCCATATACAACTTTAACCCCTCAAGTTGGGTTATTTGGCTTTTTTTCCTTTTTTCACTTTTTCTCTTCTTTTTAAATTTCCGGGTGTTACAAGTCCACCCCGTTATTTAGGTTTCGTCCCCAAAACCTATTACTCCTTGAACAGTCATGGGTAATGCTGACTCATCTTTTCTTAAGTCTCCCATGTGTACTCGGATCCCTTTCTATGCTTCCACTGTACTCGTACCAAGGGAACCACTTTATTCCTTAGCCTATTCTCTTTCTTGTCGATGATGGCCACTGGTTGTTCCACATAATTCAACCGTTCATCGATATCCTCGCGTGCATCACCATATCCTTATCGGCTAAGCACTTCCTCAGATGAGATACATGGAATGTTGGATGAATCCCGCTTTACCCATCGGGTAGCTCCAACCTATAGGCCACCTCTTCTACTCGAGCAATGATTCGGAAAGACCCAATGTACCTCGGGCTCAACTTGCCCTGCTTTCTAAACCGAATGATACCATTCCAAGGTGAAACCTTCTTTGTAACCTTATCGCCAACCTTGAATTCAATTGGTCTACGTCTCTTGTCAGCATACGACTTTTGCCTATCTATGTTGCCATTATAAAGGCCTTGATCTTCTCCAATTTCTCGGTCGTAGCCTCAATCACTTCGATGCTCCTTAACTCCTTCTGACCAATGTCACCCCAACATATGGGCGGTCTACGTCTCCTACCATATAGCATCTCATATGGTGGCATATCAATGCTGGCATGATAACTGTTGTTGTATGAGAATTCAACTAACGGTAATTGTTCATCCCAACTTCCTCTGAAATCAATAACGCATGCCCGAAGCATATCTTCTAGCGTCTGTATGGTTCTTTCCGACTGACCATCCGTCTGAGGATGGTTAGCCGTACTAATATGTAACCTCGTTCTCATTGCATCGTGAAATCTCTTCCAAAACTTAGATGTAAACCGGGTGTCACATCAAACACAATAGACACCGGTAAACCATGACGAGTTACAATATCCTTGATTGACAGATCCGCTAACCTCTAAGATGAATACGTTTCACGGATCGGCCAAAAGTGAGCACTCTTCGTTAGACAGTCAACTATCACCCATATAGCATCGTACCCCCCTTGCGATACGTGGTAGCTTTGTAATAAAGTCCATGGCGATATGCTCCCATTTCCACTCGGGTATATCCAAAGGTTGGATCTTCATGTATGGATTTTGATGATCCGCCTTCACTTGTAAGCAAGTAAGGCACTTACTCACATACTCTACTACCTCACGCTTCATACCCGACCACCAATAATCTTTCTTCATAACATGATACATCTTTGTAGCACCAGGATGAATTGAGTATCGAGTCTTATGAGCTTCGTCTATAATTCCCCCTCGTAGATCTCCATAACGAGGGATCCACATCCTTCTGAAACGGGTTCTAACTCCAAGAGTATTTTCGCCCAACTTCGTGGCTAGACCCTTCATCCTTTCAGAATTAATCTGGTCTTCTTTCAACGCTTCATCCTGAAACTCCTTGATCTGCTTCATCACGTCGGATGTCTTAACCAATTGTTAAGCCTTCACACGTACTGGTTCGGATCTCTCCTTTCAGCTAGGGCATCTGCCACTACGTTGGCCTTGCCTGGATGGTAATAGTCGAGAAACTCAACAACACTATTCTTGAACAACTTGGGGTCGGGCTTCTTTTTGTATTTCACAATCATAATCCTTTATAAGCTCCAACAATCTCCTTTGCCTCATGTTCAGATCCTTTTGCTCGAAGAAGTACTTCAAGCTCTTGTGGTCGGTGAAGATAGTGCACTTCGTCGCGTACAAGTAGTGCCTCCAAATCTTCTATGAAAAGACCATAACTGCTAATTTCAAGTCATGAGTAGGGTAATTAACCTCATGAACCTTCAAGTGTCGGGATGCATAGGCTATAACCTTCCCTCGTTGCAGCACGCAACCCAATCCCAAATAAGAAGAATCTGAAAAGACTACCAAATCTTTGCTTCCTTCGGGTAATGACAAGACCGGAGCTTGCGTCAACCTCGTCTTTAGCTCTTCGAAGCCTTCTCTTGTTCTTGACCACAGACAAACTTCACGTCCTTACGGGTCAGCTTGGTCAATAGAGAAGCTATCTTAGAGAAGTCTTGGATGAATCAACTATAATATCCGGCCAATCCCAAGAAACTACGATTCTCAGACGGCGTCTTTGGAGACTTCCATTGCATCACCGCTTCAAACTTTGTCGGGTCTAGCTAATTCCTTCAAGATCCACCACGTGACACAGAAACTGAACTACGCGCAACCAGAACGCGCACTTTGAGAATTTTGGCATACAACTTCTCCCTTCTAAGCGTCTCCAACACTTCCCGGATGTGACCGGCATGCTCCTCCTCGCTCTTCGAATAAATCAGAATGTATTCAATAACACAATTACTGATATATCCAACATTGGTCGACACACTCGATTCATCAAATCCATAAAAGCAGCTGGCGCGTTGGTTAGACCAAAAGACATAACGAGGAACTCGTAATGTCCGTAACGCGTGTGGAAAGCTGTTTTAGGAATATCGTGTTCCTTCATCTTCAGCTGATGGTAACCAGATCGGAGATCTATCCTCGAGAACCAAGTGGCACCTTGGAGTTGATCAAACAAGTCGTCAATCCTCGGTATCGGGTACTGATTCTTCACCGTCAACTTGTTTAACTCACGATAGTCGATGCACATCCTCATACTACCGTGCTTCTTCTTTACGAACAAGATCGGAGCACCCCATGGAGAGATACTCGGTCTAATGAAACCCTTATCCAGCAAGTCTTGCAGTTGAGTCATCAATTTCTTCATCTCAGAGGGGGCTAGTCGATACGACGCCTTAGCATCAGGTTGAGCACCAGGTATCAGATCGATCTGGAACTCAATCTCTCGCTCCGGTGGCACACTTGGTAAGTCTTCTGGGAACACGTCAGGAAAGTCACACACAACCGGTACGTCGAACAATTGTGGTACTGACGTGTCCACGTCCTTCACATAAGCCAGGTAGGCGCTACATCCACGTTTCATGCACTTTCCCGCCACCGCCATCGAAATCACTTTCGGGATCGTAGTAACTCGATCTTCGTCGATTGTCACCGAACTCCCATCAGGTGCTGTCAGTCGGATCATCTTCTTGCGACACACAATATTTGCTTCATAGGATGCTAGCCAGTCCATCCCTAGGACTACATCAAACCCGCCTAACGTCATCATAAACAATCTAGCAGGAAATCTATGACCTTTAAGTTCTAAAATACAACCTTCTATCAGATCAGAAATCCTGGTAGACTTACCTATGGAAATTTCTACATCTAAGGGCTCATCTACATTTCTACTTCTAACAGACAAATTAGCACAGAAAGCAGCAGAAATGAAACTCTTACTAGCACCAGAATCAAATAACACAGAAGCAAGAGTTTGGTTTACTATAAATGTACTTGACACAACATCGAGGTCCGTCCTAGCCTCCTCCCAATCATCGTGAAAGCTCTAGCGCTCGCTCTCTGACCTTCCTTTCCGGTCGTCTTCTTTGCTCCGGAACTCTCAGCCGTTGGCTTCTTGCAGTCCCTACTCAGGTGACCCTCTCTACCACAGTTCTAACACTTCATCACCCTACAATTCCTTGCCATGTGATCGGGCTTCCCATACTTGAAGCAGACGTTCAATCCCCACCTACACTCTCCCGTATGATCCTTCCCGCACTTACCACACCTCTTCAACCCCACACTGGATGTGGCTACACGCCGGTCATCCACCCTCGCAACCTTGTTGTTTGGAGTGACACACCACACATCCAAACCACTTTCCATTCCGGTTCTTGTCGCCACCACCTTTCATACTCGTCTCAACCACTACCACATCCTGCACATCATACTGCCTTCTCGGTAGATCAACCACCGACCTAAAGGTGCTTGGCAAGGCGGCGATCATGTGCCTACGGATATCCGCCGGCAGACCCTGTATGTTACTCTTTATCTTTCGTGACACAGGTGTCATTTGATCTGGGACCAGCCTTGCCATCTTATTAAACTTGGTGTAGTTCCCGCCTCCAGCTGCAGGAACTCCCTCTCAACCTTGTCAAGTTTCCTGTGAGGACATAACTCCTCAATCACAAACTTCTTCAGTTCATCTCACTTCATCCTTCCAATCGCTCGGCTCCCCTCAGCCTGGACAATATTGTCCCACCACCATAAGGCCGAGTCCACGAATGAGTGAGTGGCAAACTTCACCTTCTGATCCTCTCGACATTCATTGATATCTAACACAACTTCTATCTCCCTCACCCACCGATGAGACACAGCAACATTTCCATTGCCGTCAAAAGTTGGGGGCTTACACCTTTGAAAGGCTCCATAGTTATAGCCTCGTGTTGTTTCTAACACAGCCTCTTCCTCATCATCATCACTAGAGACAACCGTCTTAGTCTCTGGTTGCTCCCTTTCTCCTCTCTCGTCATTCCCCCTCTCAGTGCTCTTCTTATTTTCTTTCTTCTCATACTCCCTCACCGCTTTAATCACTTCAGTCACCACATACGGCAGAATCGTCTGCATGACTTGATGAACTTCCTCGACGACAGCTTCCTTCTCTGATACCCTCAGATTAGCACTTTCATCACCGCCTTCCTGGTGATCGGTCTCGGGCTCCTCATGAGCCGTCTCACCGCTCTTGGCTCAGCTCCTAGTGACCCATGGTCCAACACCATGTCCCCCATGACCTTCACCTCGAGAAGCTTTTGAAGATCTACCCCCTCCATCCTCTAAACACACTATAAGATTCAAACACCAACACGGTCATTCAAGGCAATAACTCAGTTTATGTCAAGTATAGTAAGTCCCTAATTACAGTGAGTTGTGATTAGCCACTTATTGTACTCTTCATACCCCAATCATTTCCTATCTTGACTACATCATTATCCAAATCTATTAAGAGCACATAAATCAAATAACGCACGCACATAATACCAGTTAACTTTAAAGAAATACTTGATGGCACGTAGCTACTTGGGCTGGCATCCTTCCATTTGGTCCCATTTTCAGTTTAAGTATAGTTTTTTGAAATAATTTACCCATTTCTCTTAAACTTTGACTCTGATACCAACTTGTAAGACCCCGTTTCCGGAACGCTTACAGTCGGAAAATCTTTGCACATCATAGTAAAAAATACATAATTTTTCATTTAAACAACGCAGCGGCATAATTTAACAAAAACCATTTCATGTAATAATAATTGCTTTTACCAAATAATTCATCATCGTTAACATTACAAAATATGGTTTGGTTACATTACAACGCAAAAACAACATTTCTACACCAAATGGATGCCATTCCTTCATTGCCCAGTAGCTTCACCCTTGTGCCATCCTCATCAACAATTACGGCAAACTGAAAATGAATAAAAGTCAGCGTTGCTGAGTGAGTTCTAGTTTTATGATAATAATACTTTACTTTCATTTAAAACCTTTCTTTACTTTCATTCGTGATCATACATCATACGTACACAGATAATATTTATTATTATCTTCCATCGTCGTTCATCATCGTTCATCATCATTAATCGTTATCATTCATTGTCATTCATATCGTACATTTCGTACATTCATCATTAACCTTTACTTTCATTTTGGACCAATGCCATGTGCTATACCCCAAACATTATGCACTAAGTTGGTACTAGGCCGAAGTCTATAATTAGACCACTAACGTTGTGCATGAAGCTGACTCCAGTAAGTAGGGCAAGTAACAAGGATCCCATACGTTTGGTCAATCACAAGGATTAGACCCCTGTGTGCATCCTTCCGGGTTAGCTAAACCGCATACAGTTGAGCTAACAACCCTCATTGGGTGTGAACCTCCTTAAGTTTTGCTTGCAAGACTTTTCATTCAATCATTCTATAAGGATTCCTATAAGTCTGATGCAGCCAAAACATCCATAGTCTCTCTACAAGCAATGCACTAAAGAACTGAAGTAGAGATGCTTCGGAAGTTTTACACCATGCACTAGAAATATTCGAAGTGTAAAATCTTCCGAAGCCAAGACGAATATCTTCCGAAGCCAAAAGTGAAGTCTTCCGAAGCTTCAGAGACAAAGTCTTCCGAAGCCAAATAGTGAAGACAGATTTCTTCTGAAGACTTTTAGAGATATGCCTTTATCCGATGTACTTTACCATAAAGCTAGACCACCTTTCCGCTGCAACTCTTTAAAGTCACCAACTTACATGAGTTGGTGAAAGGTCCATGCTTTTGGTAACTGTACATTGAGGTCTTGAGTCCATGCTTTCTACTTTATGTAGTTTTATCCTTTTTGTAATATATTAGGATGTGAGCTATGGCATGTCATAGTCACAAGTCAAAAGGAAGATATGCCTTTTGATTCTACAATTGATTTTATTTGTGTCTAGTCAATTGTATCCAGCTGGCTTTCAAAGTATAGCCGGCTGTAGGTTGTAGTATAAGTATTCCATGTTCTAGTATCTTTTTTTATGCTTTGTAACACTTGTAATAGAACTTGAGAAAGCAATATACTGCATCCTTGAAACCCAATCTCTTGTGTTCTCTTGTTCTATCTCTTACTTATTACTTGTGTTCTTAGTATCATTCTTGTGGTTAGTCCAGTTTACTGTTTGATTAAGTTTGGTTAATCTCCTCTTTGTGTTGTTGTGTTGTAAGTGACCACCCTTCACCGGTCCTGCAATTGGTATCAGAGCATTTCAGGCTCTTGATATAAGATCTCACCATCTTAAGATCCCTCACACACACAAATACTAAACTTTTCAAATGGCAGCCATTTCCAAGACTGATATGGAAACTGGAACCATGAACAAGTACCCACTGATCACTCTTGATGACTTTGATACCTGGTGTATGAGAATGGAAGGTTTCATCAGGTCTCTAGACTCAAGAATGTAGGAGTCTGTTGAAAATGGACCATTCATACCCAACACTCCTTCTACTACTGGTGCTGGTATGATCCCCAAGATGTGGCTAACTACTCTGATGAAGATAAGAAGATAGTAGAGATTGACAGAAAAGCCATGACAGCTCTTCAAACTGCCCTTCCAAACTATGTGTACAGAGGTTTCAAGAAGTGCAAAACAGCTAAACAGCTGTGGGATGCACTAAAACTAATGCATGAAGGCTCCGCTGAAGCCAAGGAGAACAAGAAGGTCTCCTGAAGCAGCAGTTTGAAAACTTCACCTTCAAAACATGTGAAACCATGATTCAGTAATACTTCAGGTATGTTGAGATAGTGGATACCCTTGTGGATGGAGGAGTTCCTCTTTAATATATAGACATTGTAAGGAAGTTCATGTCCTCACTTCCTAGGCAATGGACACACTATTGTGTGGTGATCAAGAGGACTGAAAATCTCAAAACTCTTACTCTGACAGAGTTACATGGGATTCTCAGTGGTTACCAGATTGAGTTAGACGATTGATTGATCGAGAAACAGCAATAGCAATACGACAATCACCAAAGTCTTTCAATCAAACCTTAGCAGCCATCACATCATAGCATTCTTTGATATCATTCATTCAATACTTTTGTAATCATTAACACATTATAATAAAATACTGATTAATCATTAATTGTGTTTTGTTACGTGTGTTCTTGATCTTTTATTGATATTTAAAGTTGTTTAACACAATTAAACCAAATCAACATTAATTCCGCAAACGTTGACTTAACATCGATTGACACTGATAATTCCTGTTGACGATCCTTGGATTCACAGGTAGTATCAGAGCCAAGTGCTCATTGATTTAGATCAATTGATCTATCAGTGTTAGTTGTGTTTAATTGTGTTTAATTTCGTTTAACTACAATCGTTTTTAATTAACTTGTTTCTATATTCAAATCAAATGAATAGCAGATCTTGTTAACATCATGAGCAACTTCAGTGGTTCATCTTACCAACCTCCGAAGTTGGAAACATAAGCAGACTTCAAGTCTTGGAAAATCAAGTTCAGGAATCATGTAAACTATACTGATTCTGACTTGTGGATATCCATCACTGAAGGTCCTTATATTCCACCCACTCTTGGGCCGGATTATAATGACAAAAATCAACCAATCAGTACCAAAGATCTATCACCTGATGATGTCAAAAAGGTTAAAGTTGATATAAAAGCATACAGTTTGCTTAGTATGGCTTTACCTGAAGAGATATTAATCAGGTGTGAGAACTATAAAACAGCACACTCCTTGTGGAAGATACTTCACACTCTCTGCGAAGGGAGTGATGAGATAAGAAGTATAAGGAGAGACACCCTCAGATCACAATATGAAACATTTCATCATATTAAGGGAGAATCAATTCCTCAGCAACTCCATAGATTCATGCAGTTAGTCACTGAGATGAATATTCTAGAGTTGAAGTATACAAGTGAGGAATTAAACAAGAAAATGCTCCACACTTTGCCAGAAAGTTGGAAGCATATTGTGTCCATGTTCAAGAACATTATAGATCTGAAAGCAACTGGTTTAGATACTCTGGTTGCAAAAGTGGAAGCTCTTGAAATGGATGAAAAATCAAGAAACAAGAGTGTGAGAACTCATGTCTCGCCCTATCACTTCAAAGAAACAAATAATGTTGGAAGTGCATTTATTTTAAACAATGAAAGTGATAACTCTTGTGCTAGGAGTGATGATGAGGAGGAAGTTAGCTTCTATGCTTCAAAACCCTCAAAGAAATCATCTCAAGACAAGCAGCAAAAGAATAAAGGAAGAACTACTAAAAGACAAGATACAACTACAGCAACAGCTAAGTCTTCATTTTCAGCAAATCAGTCAGAACCAATAACTGTGATATTGGACTCTGAAGAACAAAGAGCAGCTTTTGCAGCCTTTAGTTCCAGTTTTCAAGCATATCTGGGAAGCTCTCTAACATCAGCCAATATTTGCCAACAAGACTTAGAAGAACTGCCTCCTGATGTAGTGGAAGAAATGGATCTACAATGGCAGATGGCCATGATTGCTTATAGAGCTAAGCAATATCTCTGGAGAAATAAGAACTTGGCTTCAGCAAGCAAAACATCAAAGATTGGTGTTGACAAATCAAAAGTAAGATGCTACAAATGCAATCTCTATGGACATTTCTCAAGAGAATGCAATCAACAGTCATATCCAGAGATGAGACATCACCAGCAGCATCAACAACATCAGATTCAAGCTCATCAACAATCAATTTCTCAAAGACCATTGCACAAACAATCTCAACTGATCAATGCATCCCCACCAGCCACCAAAGAATCAGCTGGACCTAGCAACTCAAAGGAGTCAGGGCTGATCATACTTCAAGATGGAACGTGTGACTGGAGTGTGTATGAAAAGGAAGTTTTGGAAGAAAATCAAGCATTGATGGCTCATATGGATCAAACAGTTCCAGCAATGGCAAAAGAGGTAAAAGAAAGATTGTGTTCATCAACATGTGTTGAGGAAGTTGAACGATATAGAGTCCATGCTCAACAATTGGCTGACAAAGTAAAAGAAACAATGATTTTGAATGAATCCCATGTTAGAGAACAAAAATTGTATCAAATAAAAATTAATTCTTTGCAAAAGGATTTAGAAAAATTTGTTTCTGAAAATTATAGCCTAAAAGCCCAAGTTGAGCATCTGACCACTTCCTTAACAAAATCCACGGCTGATCATGCATCAACTGAAGTGAAACTTCAGAAGTTTCAATTATCATCTCAACAATATGAGAAATTACTAAATTCTCATATTGAATCAAAGAAAAGGTCTGGGTTGGGTTATAATGCGGTTGCACCACCTATAAATGATAATTACACATCTTTACCTACAACAATGACCAACACTCTGTCAAATCATTTTGTGCCTGGCACTAAGTTTGAAAAAGATTCAACTCAAACTAAAATTAATAATGAAGCTGAGGTGAGTGAAACTGAATCTTTTGAATCAGAATCATTAGATCAAAATGATTCAAAATTTGATTATGATAAGTGTGATGACTTGGATGATTCTGATGAACATGATGTTGATCGAACAAGCACTGGTAAGAATGTTCATCAGGAAACTCATATCCCAAAAGTGCTTGAAGAAACAAAGTTGCCATATCCTCCTAAACAAAGAAACATGCTAAAGACCATCTGCAAGAGGATAGCTCAATTGAATGAAGGTCTTCAAGAACTAAGTATGCAAGACTCCTCCAAGAAATTGACTGATGAATCTGTCATCACTGAAGAAAAAGGAAAGTTCAAAGAAAAAGGAAAGAAAAAGGCATCAGCAGATCATCAACTGAAAAAGAAAACTTGAGCTGCTGATCTACGAAAGAGGAATTCAGCAACAAACAATCAAAATGTGCACAAAGTGGAAAAAGGAGAAGCACATCCAAAGCTGAAGAAGAAAGAACAACAACAAAAATCAGCAAACAAAAAGAATGATTCTGAGAAAGAATCAGAAGAAAAGTATTGCAAATGGTGTGACATGAAAAATCATAATACTGAAGACTGTTACTTCAGCAGCTACTGCTCTATTTGCAATATGAACAATCATATGACTGCTGATTGCTATTGTGCTATCTGCAACAAAAATAATCATTCCACACAGGAATGTTATTTCAACAAAAAGAACAAGACAAAAGGTTCAAAGAAGAAAGAATCAGATAAGTCTGAATCAGATTCTCAATCTACGGATTCTGCAAAGGGTTCAAAACTGAAGAAGTATGAACAAAAATCAAAGTCAAAATCAAAGGACAAAACATCATCAAGTGTTCATATACTGAGGAAAAGACCATCTTTCCAGCAGTCAAAAACACCCCATAAAAGAGTAGATTTGTCAGATAAGGAATCAAAGGATGATGATTCATTCTTTGATAAATTTGAAAAGGGCATTCATATACCTCATTCAAAAAGAAAAGATAGTGAGACATTTAAAGGTTCATTATCAAAACAAAAGACTCAAACAAATGAAGTTGATCGGAGTCAAGCAGAAAATATGAATCATGAATCTACTTCATCAACATCCCATTCAGCGGAATCATCCTCATCTATATCAAATCAGAATGAATCAATCAAATCTGAAACTGAAACTTCAAAAACTGTTCATGAAAGAGTAACTGTTTTAGATCCTGTTGACAAACCCAAGATCACTAAGACTTGGGTTGTCACTTCTAATTGATTTACTTTTCTCATTGCAGGAACAATATTGGAGAGCTGACAACAAGTGGTATATTGATAGTGGTTGTTCCAAGCATATGACAGGAAACTGTTCTCTTCTCCATGATTTCAAACATAAAAATGCTTCTTATGTGGCATTTGGAGGGGATAAAATGGGAGGTAAAATTGTTGGTGAAGGAATGATAACCAATGGTGTACTTAAATTTGATAAAGTGAATAACTGTAAAAATTTACAGTATAATTTACTTAGTGTATCTCAAATTTGTGATCAAAATTACACTACATTGTTTGATGACACTAACTGTTACATTCTTAAGCCAGGATTTATTGTCCCAGAAGATTGGATTCTCCTCAAAGCAGCAAGAAAAGGAAACACTTATGTTTTGGATATGAAAAACACTTCTCTCACAAAACATGAAACTTGCCTTATATCTAAACTCTCAGAAGATTTGTCTCAATTATGGCATAGAAGGCTTGTCCATTCTAACATGAAGAACATGAATAAATTGGTGAAAAATGACCTGGTCATTGGATTGCCAAATAAAGAGTTTCATTGCTCAACACACTGTTCTTCTTGTTACAAAGGAAAACAACACATAGTGTCACATAAATCCAAAACCATCAATACTAATACTACACCACTCAAATTGCTTCACATGGATCTTTTTGGTCCCACCAATGTAAAGAGCATTGGAAAAAGGCAATATTGTTTGGTGATAGTTGATGATTTCACAAGATTTACATGGGTCTTTTTCTTAAAAAAAAGAGTGAAACATCAGAAACATTAATGGACTTTGTAATCAAGATTGAGAATCAACTTGATACAAAAGCTAAAATTTTTAGGAGTGATAATGGTACTGAATTAGTCAATTTTGAACTGGATTCCTTTTGCAGGAGCAAAGTTATTGCAAGACAATTCAGTGCACCAAGAACACAACAAAATGGAGTTGCTGAAAGAAGAAACAGAACTCTCATTGAAGCAGCAAGAACAATGCTAGCTGATTCACAACTACCTATCACCTTTTGGGCTGAGGCTGTGAATACTGCATGCAATGTTCAAAACAGAACATTAATTGTCAAAGAACATAACAAAACTCCTTATGAGCTCCTATTTAAAAGAAAACTATACATAGGATATCTAAGAGTCTTTGGATGTCAAGTAACTGTTTTGAACATAAAAGAGTCATTAGGAAAATTTTTAGAAAAAGCATATGATGGTTTCTTTGTTGGATACTCTTCAACATCAAAATCATATAGAGTGTATATTCCATAACATAACATTGTGGAAGAGACTCCTAATGTATCTTTTGATGAAGCTGTATTTACTAAGTCAGTTAAAGGATCATCATGGTTATTTGACATAGATGCTTTATCTAAATCATTTAACTATGATCATTTGACCAATGCAGGATCTGATGAAGTATGCTATCCATTTGTTCCACCTATTATGACTGAAGTAACCTTATCTGTTGATCCTCCAAGGATACATCCATCTTCAGATGAAAACACTTCAGTAGAAGAAGATATTACATGTGGAATTGAACAAAATGCATCTGGAGAAGTTCCTTCGGAAGACCAGAATGCATCCGGAGAAGTTCCTACGGAAGACCAGATTGCTTCCGGAGAAGTTCCTACGGAAGACCAGAATGCATCCGAAGTTCCTATGGTAGACCAAAATGCATCCGGAGTAGCTCCTACGGAAGTGCACAATGCTTCCAAAGAAGTTCCTACGGAAAATCAAAATGCATCCGGCGAAGGTGCTACGGAAGAGCAAAATGCTTCTGAAGAAGTTCCTGCGGAAGAACAAAACACAACTGTAGATACTTCTGTAGCCCAATCAACAGACTCTCAATTTGATTATTTCTTGAATTCTCAACTTGAGATGAATCAGTCAGAGGCAAAAGAAATGACTAACCTGGAATCATCTATTCCAGTTGAATCAACTCCTTCAATGAGAATTCATAAGACTCATCCACTTGAGAACATCATTGGAAATCCTAAAAAGAGAACTATAAGGAGCCAAAGTGGTACAGCCAACCTTTGTCTCTTCAATTGTTTTCTTTCTCAAGTGGTGCCTCCAAACATTACAGCTGCTTTAAAAGACAATAGCTGGATTGAAGCTATGCAAGAAGAGCTTCAACAGTTCAGAAAGCAAAAAGTGTGGTCTCTTGTTGATTTTCCTGAAGGTCAACATCCTATTGGAACTAGATGGCTATACAAAAACAAACTGGATGATAGATGGATTATTGTTCGAAACAAAGCAAGGTTGATTGCACAAGGATACACTCAAGAAGAAGGCATAGACTATGATGAAGTTTTTGCACTAGTTGCAAGAATTGAGGCAATAAGAGTGTTTTTGGCATATGCATCATATAAGAAGTTTACTGTGTATCAGATGGATGTCAAGTGTGCATTCTTATATGGGAAAATTGATGAGGAAGTTTATGTGTCACAACCCCCCGGATTTGAAGATCCTCATTATCCTCACAGGGTATACAAACTAGATAAAGCCTTGTATGGTCTTCATCAAGCACCAAGAAAATGGTATGAAACACTCATCTTTCTTACTCAAGCATGGCTACAAAAGAGGAACTATTGATCAAACACTTTTTCTCAAACAAGAACATCAAGATCTCTTAGTAGTTCAAGTATGTGTTGATGACATTATATTTGGATCAACTAATAAGAGATTGTGTGTGAATTTTGAAGAGCTGATGAAATCTGAATTTCAGATGAGCTCAATGGGTGAATTAACCTTCTTCCTTGGCCTTCAAGTTCATCAAAAAGCAGATGGAATATTCATCAATCAAGAAAAATACATACATCAAATTCTAAAGAAATACAATCTTGCTGAAGTATCCTCATGCAAAACACCAGCATCAACAATTGATAAGATTGCTCCTGATCCCTCTGGAAAATCTATTGATCAAATATTATATAGATCTATGATAGGTTCACTTATGTATTTAACTGCCAGTAGACATGATATTATGTTTGCTGTGTGTGTATGTGCTAGGTACCAATCTGATCCAAAGGAGTCACATCTCAATGCTGTAAAAAGAATATTCAGATACCTCAAGGGAAAACTAGGACTTGGTCTTTGGTATCCCAAGGATGGAGACTTTACACTCTACTCATACTCAGACAGTGACTATGGTGGATGTAATAGCAATAGAAAATCAACAACCGGTGGTGTCAATTCATTGGACCAAGGCTAGTATCATGGCAGTGCAAGAAACAAACCAATGTTTCTGTATCCACAGTTGAGGCTGGGTACATTGCTGCTTTAGCTGGTTGCTCTCAAGTTCTTTGGTTGCAAAACCAATTGCTTGACTATGGTTACAACTTTCTTCAAACTTCAATCTATATAGACAATTCTGCTGCTATGTTTATCACTGCTAATCCTGTGCAACATAGTAAAACAAAACATATTGAAATAAGATATCATTTTCTGAGAGATTGCTCAGAAAAGGGATTGATTAAGTTAGTCAAAGTGGATACATCAAATCAGCTTGCCGATTTATTCACTAAAGCCTTTGATTCAGTCAGATTTAATTTTCTGGTTGAGTCTTTAGGCATGATTAACTTAGATTAATTAAGTTTAATCAAACAAAAAATGATGTGTGTACTGATGCATCAGCATGACATATGTATGGGAAATGATAGTACACTATAGCTTTGCCTATTCCTGAATAAATAAATAACAATAAATCTCAGCAAGTTTCTTGATATGTGAGTAGGTTCATCTTGCGTGGAAACAAACCTGAGTGCATGCAAAACATAATAATAAAATGATTGTTTGTGGGAAACTTCATTTTGAGAAAACAAAGTGAGTCTTATCCTAATGTGATCAAATCATTCATCTAAACACACTATGTCAAACACTTTATACTATCTATCTTTGCAAATCATACTCCCTCTGTTTTGTGTGAACAAAGACCTGGGTGTATGATCACCATACTGAATATCAGTTGCAAAAGGTGAAAAGATCATGATCCTCATCATCCCTCTGTTTTGTGTGAACAAAGACCTGGGTTAAAGGCACCTCTGTTTTACGTGAGTAAAGACCTGGTGACCTGATGATGATCATATCTAAAGCTCTCAAAAGAATCCTATGTGATCAACTGTATATTATCTTGAGCTTTTACATCATTGCATCAATGAGATGTCAAATACATCTCAAGATAGATATTATAACTTAAAGTACATAGTCTTATGTGTGAAAAAGGAATGATTTGACTTGCAAAGGGAGGACAAAACCTTTGTGAATTGAATGTGAAGCCCATAACAGTTATTTCCAAATCAATATGAAAACATGATAAACAGCATGCCTAGTTGATACATGAGCTCTTGTATGGATTTATGTGGACAATATACTTACAATCAAAACTTGTTCAAGTATCAAATAAACAAAATAACTCATCAGGAAGAGGCTTAGCATTATAGTATGATCCCATCTTATGTGTATCTGATCATTATCATACAGTTAAAATTCATGTTAATTCTCTTAAAGAAATTTATGATAAATGCTTCAGTTCACCATTAATCACAAATTTAAGGGGAGTAGAATACATGAAAAACATGAAAAAGTATCTCAATCAGTAGCAGCAATGTCTATATCATTATCAATTTGAAGAAATTGGAATCTGAGCATCATCTTAGCTGTTGGATACATGAAAATTTTTAGTAAAAATCATAATTTTAAATTTTCTTGTACTAAATTGTCATGTATACAAAGCGAACAAGGTCCTAAAGCAATAAATGGTTCTAACCAATGGAGTTGGACCATACATACAACAATATTTCTTTGCATTGCACTACTTTAAGCATCAGCAGAAGCTACAATGTGGAAATCAATCTTAAATGTTTATCCGTAGATTGGTAAACTACGGATGAATAAAGATCAATAAGTAATTTAATGTTACAATTTCACATCATCAGCAGATGTTGTTGATCCGTAGATGTTCTACGGAAGAGTACATTGAGGATCCAACTTAATTAATGAGAAATTACTTCTACGGAAGAGTACATTGAGGGTCCCACTTAATAAAACAGAGAAAATTAATGAGTCTGAGGGTATAAATAATGAGGTTTGACTTGTCAAATTCATTATTCGCTTTTTTAGCTCACTTTTTCAGACCTAGAAATTCTCACTCAACAAAACTTTTCCCACTTCCTCAGCATTCAAAATTTACCAAATCAAAACCTTAAGCAAACATATATTTGTGTTCTTAATCAGCGTTTATTAAGGTAAAACATGTCGTAATCTTCAAGAATGAACCATTCGATTCTTGTTTTATCTCACAACTGTTCGTATTCTCATATCAATAATGTGATTTTAACGAAGTCTTTTCTTATGAACAGATGGATCATCGATTCGCAAAAGAACACAATGTGTGTGCCTTCTTAAACCCTGACGATCCTGTGTCAGAAGGATGTCAAGAAATTGTGAGATATCTGAGAAGATCAAGGATATTCTATGCCCTATCAGCAGAGCCGGTGATTTATCGAGCTCATATCAGTGATTTCTGGAATTCTACATACGTAGAAGAAGATGGTGAAGGCAATATTGCTGATGTTAAAAATCGAAGGCTGAGAATTGATGAAGAAACAATAAGAAGGGTTCTTGAACTAGGAGATGTTGAAGCCGGACACCCTGATGTATTTGAAAATGAATACATAGAAAAGGTTTTTCTCTTAATGGGGTATGATGGAGACTTTGAAAAGGGAGAAATTAAGAAGGGAAGACTCTGTAAGCCATACAGACTTTTTTGTCACACTTATCTGAAGTGTATCTCAAACAGAAAATCTGGGCTTGACAGATTTTCAAGGCATATATCATTGGTATCATTGGTATTTTTGAGGGAAGGACATACAATTACTCAAAGTACATCTTCAATTGTTTGTGTGATCACATTAGAGTACAGAAAGATGATAAGATGTACATGTTTCCAAGGTTCATTCAACTTATCATTAATGCAGACTTGCCTGGAACATCTGTGGAGGGTGGTGTTTTTATTCAAGCACACCTTGGCAGATCTGTGCTGAACAAAATCTCTGGGAAATATAAAGGAGGTGACATAGACATGTTTGCTCATGTGATTGATGCTAATGCAGACATACCTCAAGAGCTTGTGTGGGAAATTGAACAAGAGAACTCTGCAACCAACTCTGCTCAAGACACTCACTCACCAGATACATCACTCATACATCAGTAATCTCCTCCCAGCCAAAATACAGAACCAATCTCACCAATCCTCCAACAATCACCACAACAACAACAAACACCCAAACCACAATCACCAGCCAGCCAAAATACTGAACCAATATCTCACATTCAACCCCAATCACCAAATCAGCTTCAGATGCAAATTTACCAACAACCTCCAAATCCTGAAAATTCAGCTACTGAGAGTATCTACACTGGGGAGACAGAATTAGTCTCACAAGCAAGTACAGTTAAACTGTCATTATCCAAAACTGAATCCCCTGTGCATTCAAATGAAACTGAACAATTATCTCCAGTGACTGATCATCAACAACAACAAACTCATCAAGAGCATGTAGATCAAGCCAATGAACCAAGGTCAAGCTCAGCAAGTGTTGATCAAGAGGAAGTTAAAGATGATGCTAATGAGTCTCAGCATCAGGAAGTAGATGCAGCAGCAGACCATGTTGATGTTATTGCTTACAATGAAGATGATTTAAGTGATAATGATATCCCTGTCAGCAAGAGCTATCTGGTTGCTGAGTACAACAAGCTGGTACTCAAATCAAACAAAAGAAAGGAAAGAATACAAGAACTGAAGGGAATGATCAAAGAAAAGGATGAAGAGTTGATGAGACAACAAGCAAGAATAAAAAGACTGAGAGAAGATGCTCAAAGTGATAAAGAAGTCATTGATGCTTTACTGGATAAGGAAGCTGAGCTTAAAGAGTCAGCAGAATCTAAAAAGATAGAAAAGGAAAAGATTATGATGAAGTTTGAACAAGCATCTAGCACTATGAGTGCTCAATCAAATGTGATAAAGAGAAACGAAGAAGAGATTGAGCAGCTGAAATTGAAGGTCAGTGAATTGGAATCTAATGCTAAGGCTTCAACTGCTCAAACAAAACAATCTCCTGAGGCATCAAAAGAGATGATCCTGTACTCAAGAAAAAGAAAGTATCTTGGTACTGCAGAGAAGAAGATAACTATGGAGGAAAGTGCCTCCAAGAAACAAAAGCTGATCTCTCCTGAACACACACCTTCAGTAGATTTATCTACTGTGAAGCCTATCTCTCAGCAAGAGGATGAAAGTGATGAAGAATGGGAAGAATTAATCAAAGAAGACTCTCCACCAGAACAAGAAGTCTCAAAGGCTGATGATCTTCTGACTACAAGAGACATATTAGAAGAGAGGCCTGAATCAACCATGTTCATGACACTTATAAACCATGGTTTCCCTTATGACATGGTTGAGAGACTAAACATGACTGAGATGAAGAATCTGTTAAAAGAATTTGAGCTTGCATGCTTTATGATTCCAAATTGTGATTATGAAGCCTTCAGCACCTTTCAATCCATTCAGAAAACAAAGAAGGAGTTGGGACATTGTGACACAGCCAAGCTAAGCAAATACAACATGACTTGCTGGTTACAAGGCCATAATTACAAACCTCATGAGCTTAAAGGAAGATCAGTAGGGGAACTCAGAAGGATGATGGAGCATGTGATGAAAGTTGAGCTGGATACTGATGTAAGATTCAGAACTGAAGCTCCACATCCATCTTATGAGGAACAAAGCAAATTTCCTGCTGAACCTATAACAGTTGAACCTAAATATCAGCATAAAGGAAAGGAGAAATTGATCAGAGAGCCAAGAGAAGTAATACCTGGCAAAGTATGGCCACTTGGGACTACAGTAAGAGAAATAACTGAGCAGAAGTCCACTCTGATTCAACTGATAGACCACCTCACAACTCCCAGTTCTGTGGAAGAAAACAGGATCATGGCCTGGAAATATGATCCAGACTGGGATTGTGCCATTATTAAAAGAACATCTTGAAGAGTTGAATACTTCCATGATGTACTCTCAATGGTGAGTCTGCTAGAGAATGACATCAAAGATCTTCAAAGTCTAATCATCAGCAATTATCCAATTCACCCCAGAGGAAAAGATTTTTCAACTCTAGTATGAAAGTTAAAGACAAAATTTAAAGATGATGTGCTGATAGAAGCTAAAAGAGAAGATATAGAACATCAGAAAAGAATCAAAGGGCTCAAAAGATACAAGTCCAATGCCTCAGAACATGTAGATGATGAATTCTTGAAGAGGGTTGGCTACAACAACAGGAACAAAGCAACAATCAAATGCATTGAAGGGACTCAATTCACATACCCAATCACTGAATGGGGTTATGTTGAGAAGACAAAGGAGTTAGTCCTGCTGAGAAATGCTGAGAACAAGAAAGCTGACAAGATCAGGATCTTTGATCCTGTTGAAATCAAACTACTCCATCCCAGCTACACTTCATATCTAAATGACAAATTCTTTCCTAAGTTGACTGATGAAAAAGCACAAAATGATCTGTTCCTGCATGTCCATGTGATCCAAGTAATTGACAAACTACATGCCAAAGCATACAAAAGAAGAAGATTCAATGCTGGACTGCTGAAGGGAACAACTTTTGATGAAGTAACAGAACTCAGAATCTCAGAGCAAGATGAGCTAGAAGTGGTGAATAACAACAAGGTGTTAGACACACTCACTACAGAGGAAGATTTTCTGGGAATCAGTTTTGAGACTCTGAAGAAGTTCAGCAAGATGAAGATCAACTACAAGTATGATGATCAGAAGACTGCTATTTCTTACTTCTACAACAAAATTATTGCTAGAGTCAAGGAACTTTCAGTTTTGAAGAACTGATTGCAAGTATCTAAGCCTAAGGGGGAGTATTGTTAGGTCTAGAATCAGTAGATCTAGTCATTATGTATAGGCTTAGTACTTGAATTAATATCTGTAATGAATTTTTGTATTTCATTATTGTGTAAGCATTAAATATATAGGTTAACCCATTTATATATGTGTTGGTTTATGTATGGTTGCAGGAACAAACATTATAATTGGTCAATTTATGAAATTGACCAAGTGTAAGAAACATCTACGGATGAACATTTTGTTCTTCCGTAGATATATTTTTTACAAGTAATTCTACATCCGAAGATCTTCTGCGGATGAACAACCAGAAACTTACCTTCGGAAGAACAAGTTACCTTCGGAAGAACAAGCTACCTTCGGAAGAACAAGTTACCTTCGGAAGAACAAGTTACCTCCGGAAGAACAAGTTACCTTCGGAAGAACAAATTACCTTCGGAAGAACACATCATCTGCGAAAGAACAAATTCCTACTGAAGACAATATTCCTGCGGAGTCCAAACACTTGTATTATACAAGTCTACAAGTCAACAAGTCAACAAGTCAACAAGGCGGTTATGCGAATCCCGAGAAATCCGATGATTCCTTAACTGAAACAAATCAAATCCCAAGAGATCCGGTGTTTCCTATAACTGAAACACCTCTGTCTATATATATGGATCCTAGGTTTCGATTCAAGCACGATTGAGTTAGACGATTGATTGATCGAGAAACAGCAATAGCAATACGACAATCACCAAAGTCTTTCAATCAAACCTTAGCAGCCATCACATCATAGCATTCTTTGATATCATTCATTCAATACTTTTGTAATCATTAACATATTATAATAAAATATTGATTAATCATTAATTGTGTTTTGTTACTTGTGTTCTTGATTTTTTATTGATATTTAAAGTTGTTTAACACAATTAAACCAAATCAACGTTAATTCCGCAAACGTTGACTTGACATCGATTGACACTGATAATTCCTGTTGACGATCCATGAATTCACAAGAACTACACTCAAGGAAGCCCATTCCAAGAGACAAGCTCTTCTCAAGCCTTTGTGTCTTCTGATGAAAGTTGTGGCAACTCTCTTTTCACTCTTGAAGACCTGGATTGTATCCATCCAGATGAACTGGAATATATGGAAATAGTTCAGCAGATGGCTCTTCTCACTCATAGAGCCAAGAAGTTCTACAAGAGAACTGGAAGGAGGTTTCCAAGCAATGCAACCAGTGGAAAGTTTGGCTTGGATAAAAGCAAAGTCAAGTGTTACAACTGTAACTTGATGGGCCACTTTGCTAGAGAGTCTAAGGCACCTAAAACAAATGGTGGCCAAACATAAACAAGACCAAACTACACTGAGAAAGCCCCTCAGAATGAGAAGCCAAAGCAACAAGTGCTGTTGCTGTTGAAGAAGGAGGCTTTGACTGGAGCTTTCAGGTGGAAGATGCTTCTCCAAACCAAGCACTAATGGCAGATCATGATGAAGCAAAGGTATTGGAACATCGCTGTACTCCTGAATGCATTGCTAAAGTTAATAGATACAGGTCCTATAACTTGGAGATGAGATCTGATCTTGAGTCCTTAAACATTTTAAAATCTGATTTTAGAAAGTCTGAAAATGATTATAAACTAAAGATAGAGGACTTAGAGAAAACCATTTCAGTTCTAAAACATGAGCATACAGATTTTAGGACTCAAATCAAAGATCTCATAACCAAGCTGACTGAGTGCCAGGCTGAGCTTGTGATCAGCAAAGCTAGGGCAGAAAAGAGTGTTCATGAAGAAGAGACCTTCAAGAACATGATATCCTCATCCCTGCACAACAAGGTGTGTTATCAAAATAGACACGGATTGGGATCCAATGAGATAGCTCCTCCACACACAATCTTGTCTGTAAGATCTCCTAGGTGTGAAACTTGTGAAGATGAGCTTCCTCTCATAGATCCTATAAGTAAAGAGGATGAAGAAGAGATAGTGAAGAATTCCTCTGAGAAGATTGAAGAGGAGTATTCTAAGAAGGGCCACTATCCTTCTGAGGAGAAGAAGACTACTATGATGACCAAGTCAATGAGAAAGAACTTGATCAGGAAGAGCAAAAGAAAAGCAAGGAAGGCTCAAGAGATCAAGGCTACCTTTGACTCTAAGCAGAAACAAGTTTTTATCTCTGCAGGGTTTGAAGTAGTAAAAACTGAAGACATCAATCAAAACTCTTCAGCTAAGAGTTTTGGTTCAAATCATCTCAGCACCAAGAAGAAGACTGATCTGCTGTGTACCACTGCTGCACAGCCTGGACCATCAAACTCCAAGAACTGTTCCCAGCCCATAAGAACTGTCTCAGCAACCGCAAAGATGAAGGTGGAGAAGGGATGTGACCAAAGACAGTCTTGTTCTCATAAGAAGACTCTTGTGAAGAAGAAAATGTTGTGTGTCATGTGTGAAAGTACCTCTCACATTGCTAAGGATTGTCCATACAATCCAAAAAGTATTGTCCATATGACCAAGACAAAGACTTCAAAGAGTTTCAAGAAGATTCAAGCTTCGGAAGGAAAGTCTGTTTCCTTCGAAAACTCCAAATCAAAGAAGAAGGCAAATGGAAAATTACCTTCGGAAGAGAAGTTGGTCTCGCAAGAAAGGAATTCTTTCGAAGCACTGAAGTCTGCTGTAGTGAGCCCAAGACAAGAAAGGTTTGGGTTTCCAAATGTAACTAATTATTTTCTTTGTGCAGGAACAGCTCAAGACAAACAAGAATGTCTGGATCATTGATAGTGGCTGTTCCAGGCACATGACAGGCAATAGGTCACTACTCCATAACTTTGAGAGGATTGATGGAGGACCAGTTGCTTTTGGAGGAGATGAAGGTGGTTACATTTCTGGAAGGGGCAAGGTCACAAATGGTAAGCTCAGCATTGAAAAGGTAAACTTTGTCAAGGAGCTTGGGTACAGTCTTCTGAGTGTATCCCAATTTTGTGATCAGAATCATAACATGCTCTTCACTGAGCATGAGTGCATTGTTCTCAAGCCTGGAGTGGTCATTCCTCATGAGCACATCCTGCTTAGAGCGCCCAGGAAAGGGAACATGTACAAGATGGATTTGCAAGAAACATCTCCCTCTGGAGAAGTTTCATGCTTTCTATCTAAAGCAAATAGTGATGAGTCTTTCCTATGGCATAAAAGAATGTGCCATGTAAACTTTAAGAACATGAATAAACTAATTAAACATGATTTGGTAACTGGAATGCCAAAGAAAGAGTTTACAAGTGATGATCATTGTGCTGCATGCCTGAAAGGGAAAGGTATCTCACAAGCCTAAGGAAAGGAACTCCATCACTACTCCCCTACACTTATTACATATGGATCTCTTTGGCCCCACAAGTGTAATGAGTCTAGGAAGGACCTTTTATAGTTTGGTGATCACAAATGATTTTACAAGATTCACTTGGGTTTTCTTTCTTAGAACTAAGGATGAGACCCCTAAGATTCTGAAGAATTTCATCTTAAAAATTGAGAATCAAAGTGATCACAAGGTCAAAACCATAAGATGTGATCAAGGGACTGAATTCAAGAATCAAACCTTTGATACATTTTGTGATGAAAAAGAAATTACAAGACAATATAGTGCTCCCAGGTCTCCTAAGCAAAATGGTGTTGCTGAAAGGAGAAACAGGACACTAATTGAGGCTGCAAAAACTATGTTGTCTGACTCTAAACTGCCCATCACCTTCTGGGCAGAGGCAGTAAATACTGCTTGCTATGTGCAGAACAGAGTTTTAGTAGTTAAGATACATGGTAAGACTCCTTATGAACTTTTGCACAAGAGAAAACCTTTCATTGGTTTTCTCAGGTCATTTGGATATCCTTGCACCATCTTAAATACCAAAGATCAAATTGCCAAATTTGCTGAGAAATCAGATGATGGAAATTTTATTGGATACTCTTCCCAGGCTAAGGCTTATAGAGTATACAATCTCAGAACTAGAATTGTTGAGGAGTCAGCCAATGTGACTTTCAATGAACACACACCCTGTGTGGCTGGTTCTGGTCCTGATTAGCTATTTGATCTTGATTTAGTTACCAACTGTTTTAACAAATCTTGTGAGAATGTTTCAAGATCTGCAGAAATTTTAAATATAGGTGATCCTGATCCAAGATTTGAGCTAGGAAGACTTTCAACTCACACATCTTCAGCTCCAGTTGGAACTACTTCAGCAAATGAGGTTTCTATCAGCACTACAATGACAAATTCAGCTGATACATCTGGGGTGCCTTCAAATTCCAGCTCAGAGGCTCCACAACCAGACAGAGATACCTCAATTGTGGAAGACAACAATGGTGATGGTGAAAGTGATTAGGAATTCCTTGATGCTAACAACCACACCATAGATGACAACATCAATGATGTCACACACTCATTGGATCAAGTCAATCTTGATAAGTGTGGTGATGTGGAAGGTGAATCATCTATGCCAGATCTAAATTTCTCAAATTTGGATCTTTCTCAGCAACTTGCTGTGATCCCTCAGCTTAGGATCCACAAGTCTCACCCCACCACAAACATCATTGGAGATGTTGTCACAGGGGTAAGAACAAGAGGACAAACCCATGAAGCAAATGTTTGTCTTCACTCTTGTTTCTTATCCCACATAGAGCTAGAGAAAGTTGATGAGGCTCTAAAGGATGGAAGTTGGGTTGAAGCTATGCAACAAGAGTTGCTTCAATTCAAAAGGCAAAAAGTTTGGAACCTTTGTCCTCTTCCTCATGGGAAGACTACCATTGGAACCAAATGGGTGTTTAGGAATAAGAATGATGATAGAGGCATTATCATCAAGAACAAGGCTAGACTAGTTGTTCAAGGATACACACAAGAAGAAGGGATTGACTACACTGATGTTTTTGCTCCTTTAGCAAGACTAGAAGCTATTAGAATGTTCCTGGCATTTGCTGCATCCAAGAACTTCAAGGTCTTTCAACTTGATGTGAAGTGTGCTTTTCTGTATGGAGTGATTGATGAAGAGGTGTATGTCAAACAGCCACCTGGTTTTGTAGACCCTGATCATCCTGATTATGTCTGCAAGTTTGACAAAGCTCTTTATGGGCTGCATCAGGCACCCAGGAAGTGGTATGAGACATTGTCTGAGTATCTTTGCAAACATGGATACAAGAGAGGTACTATAGATGGAACTCTCTTCATCAAAGGACAGGGAAATGACATATTGCTAGTGCAAGTGTATGTAGATGACATCATCTTGTAGGGATTTTAACAAGTTTATCAAAGTTGATATAAGCTTGTTTATATGAAAAACGCAGCGGAATATAAGTTTAAAACATGTTAATAAGTTGATTATTAAACCCATTTGATAATCAAAATCCAAACCATGGATCCATATACGAAATGCATACAATAAAGATAAACATAGGATGTTTATAAGACAACCTTTCAAGCTGCTAGAAAACGAGTTTGTGGAGATGATGGAGATGATCTTTGTGGCTGATTCTTCAAGCAAGAAGACCTCAAGAGATGATACCCACAAGCTCCTTCAAACACCCACTTGCTAGGTTGTGTGACACCAACTTGAAAACCCCTTTTCACAATCAATTTTTCCAGCCTAGAACACTTGATTCAAAGCTGAAAAATCAGCCTTATTTCAGCTCTAAAAAACCGATTTTTTAGAGAGAAGTTAGAGAGAATATTGCTCTTGTGTGTGAGAGAGAAAGTGTGTAGGATGGAAGAGTGTTCAAGTGTCTTGATGGCTTGCATGTACCAAGAACAAAAAGGGATTCCCAAGGCCAAAGGGGCGGCCGAATTTGGGTCCCTTTTGGTTTCCCTCCATTTGAATTTTTTTATAAAATACACTCTTGCATTTTAGTTTTATACTTGGATCATATCACACTAGCCATATGTATCTTGGGCAGATCTATTCCTTCAATCTCCCACTTGCACAAGATTCATAGAAGATTGATGCAAGCAGCAAATAACGCCTAGCAACGGTTTGCTACCCCTAATGTATATGACTAAGTGCCATTCAATAACATCATCTCCTTCAAGTACCATACTTGAAATGTTTTTAGGTGAATCAATCATCCATCCTTTTGTTAGAGATATCATGTTAAATCCCAGAGACACAGAATTGTCATTCTCCCGACTGTGATCGAGAATCATCTCGATCAGTTTGGAAACTCGCATCCGTGTAACCCTTTACAACGAGTTCCTCCTCACCAGATCCATATATTAAGAACATGTCCTTAGTATTTCTAAGGTATTTTAAAATACTCTTAACAGCCATCCAATGACTATTACCAGGATTCTGTTGATATCTACTTGTCATGCTTAAAGCACATGACACGTCTGGCCTAGTACATATCATTGCATGCATGATGGATCCTATAGAAGATGCATATGGGACTCCATTCATTCTTTCTTGTTCAACCATTGAACTAGGACATTGAGATGAGCTCAATATAGTCCCCTTTTGAATAGGTACCAAACCTTTCTTAGAATTCTCCATCTTGAACCCTTTCAAGATCTTTTCAATGTATGCACTTTGGTTTAAACCTATCAACCGCCTTGATCTATCTCTATAGATCTTTATTCCCAAAATATAGGTGGCTTCACCAAGATCCTTAATGGAAAAACAGCTTCCAAGCCAGGTTTTTACACCTTCCAAGGTTGGAATGTCATTTCCAAATAGCAAAATGTCATATAATACCAGGAAAGTAATAATGCTCCCACTAGCTTTCTTATACACACAAGCTTCATCAACGTTTTTGATGAAGCCAAATTTCTTTACTTCATCATCAAAACGGTGATTCCAACTTCTTGACGCTTGTTTCAATCCATAGATTGATTTCTTTAACTCGCATACCTTGTTAGGATGTTTTGGATCGACAAAACCTTCAGGCTGTTTCATATGGACATCTTCCTCAAGATATCCATTAAGGAAAGCGGTTTTGACATCCATTTGCCAAATCTCATAGTCATAATATGCTGCTATGGCAAACAATATCCTAATAGACTTTAGCATTGCCACAGGCGAGAAAGTTTCATCATAATCAACCCCTTGAGTTTGAGTGAAACCTTTCGCTACAAGTCTAGCTTTATAAGTATCCAAGTTTCCATGCATATCGGTTTTCTTCTTGAAAACCCACTTACTTCCAACTATCTTGGACTTAAGAGGTGGTGTAACCAACTCCCAAACTTGGTTATCATACATGGATTGCATCTCAACGTTCATGGCTTCTTGCCATTTGTCAAAATCAGGTTTTGACATTGCATCATGGTATGTGGTTGGTTCATCCGAATCTACCACATAGCATCCATCCATGAAAAATCCATATCTCTCAGGAGGAATACTAGTTCTACCAGATCTGCGAACGTTTTGTGTATCTTGATCATTCATATGATCATTCTCAACATCCTCATGTTGATTGCTAGTTTCAACCAATTGTGTATCGTCTTGTGAATCTTGAACCTCTTCAAGTTCCACTGCTCTTCCACTAGTTTCTTCCGAAAGAAACTTAGTCTCCAAGAACCCTGCCTTTCGAGCAATAAATACTTTCTGCTCTGTTGGATCATAGAAACAATATCCAATACAATCTCTAGGATATCCAATAAAGATACACTTTGTGGATCGGGCTTCCAGTTTGTTTTGAGCGTATTGCTTAGGATAAGCCTCACACCCCCAAACTTTCAAATATGATAATGATGGAACCCTTCCATGCCGTACTTCGAAAGGTGTCCTTTCCACTTTCTTGGTTGGGGCCATATTTAAAATACGGGCCGCGGAGAGCAATGCGAAACCCCAAAATGGTAGAGGTAGTGTACTTCTAGCCATCATAGATCGAACCATATCCAATAGAGTCCGATTCCTCCTTTCAGACACACCATTATGTTGTGGTGTTCCAGGTGGAGTAAGTTGTGAGACAATCCCACAACTTCTAAGATACTCTTGAAATTCACTACTCAGGTATTCACCTCCTCTGTCTGTACGAAGAATCTTGACCGTTTTGTTGAGTTGATTTTCAACTTCATTCTTGAAGATTTTGAACATTTCAAAAGATTCATGTTTGTGTCTTAACAAGTACACATACCCATAACGACTATAGTCATCGGTAAAGGTAATGAAGTATCTTTCACCATTCCTAGTTGTTGGTTTAAAAGGTCCACATACATCCGAATGTATGATCCCTAATAAATCCTTTGCCCTTTCATTAGTCCCACTAAAAGGGGCCTTTGTCATTTTACCTTGAAAGCAAGACTCGCACACATCAAATGAATCATTTTCATTAGTTTTCAAAAGACCATTCTTTTGAATTTTTGCATACGATTCTTGTTAATGTGACCAAGGCGACAATGCCAAAGATAGGAATCACTCAAATCTAATTTGAGCCTTTTGGTAGTTGCTTGGTACATAGAGCTATCATATGTGGTGTTATTATGAATCAATTCATAAATACCATTACAAGGTATAGCCTTAAAATAAAACACATGATTTAAAGAAACATGAATATCATTGTCAACAAACTTGAAATCATAATCACATTGTCTTAAACGGGAAACAAAAATAATATTCCTAGTTAAACTAGGAGCATACAAAACATTCTTTAAAATAACTTCCAAACCACTTGGAAGCTTCAAAATGTAGTCTCCTTGGGCTTCCACATGAACCTTTGCACCATTGCCCATGAAGAGACTTATTTCCCCTTTTGCATAATGCTCACTTCTTTTGAACCCCTGCAACAAATTGCAAATATGAGTTCCACATCCAGTATATAATACCCATGTGTTAGAAGAAATAACATTTAGCTCAACATGTATCATAAACATTGTACCTGAAGTTTGCCCCGCGTCCCTCTTCGATCTCAACGCTTTGAGATAGACTAGACAATTGCGTTTCCAATGGCCTACTTCACCACACTCAAAACATGGGTCATCTTGAGCAACCTTTGGCTTCTTTTCTTTCGGTTTGGGCGGTTCCACTTTTGCTTTACCCTTACCCTTCCCTTTGACGTGCCCCTTCCCTTTGGCAACATTTTCCCTAGGGTCGGGGAGGTGCCTTTTCCTACTACCACCTTCATTGATCGTAAGGACCGGTAGAACCTTTCTACCCATGCCTGCCTCGGCGGTTTTAAGCATTGAATGAAGCTCACCAATGCTCTTGTGCCATCCATTCATGTTATAGTTCCTAACGAAGCTATCAAACATCTTGGATAGGGAGTTGAGGATCAAATCCGTTGCCAACTCATTGGACACACGACAGTTAAGCCTTTCAAGGCGATCAATGTGGCTCTTCATCTTGAGAACGTAAGATGATACCGATTGGGTCTCGTCCATTTGACATGCATGGAGTGCTCGAACCGTTTCGAAGCGCTCCACCCTTGATTGTTGTTGGAACATTTCCCTCAACTGGGTGATCATGTCATAGGCATTATGGTTATCAAAGTCCTTTTGCAAATCAGGAATCATACTCGCTAGCATGAGACATGAGACTTGCACAGAGTCTTCGGTGTACTTGACCCACTTGGCAAAGGCCTCAACGTCATTTTCATCGGGTTGATCGGGAATGGGATGTCTAACACATAGGACTTCTTTTCTTGTTTGAGAACGATTCTCAAGTTTCGGTACCAATCCATGAAGTTCCCATGGTTTAGACGTTCCTTTTCAAGGATTCTTCTTAGTGATAGGTTATGGACGGTCGGGATTGCGTTGTTGTTGTTAGCCATCTACAATTTTACAAAGTTCAATTTTTAGTAGTTTTAATATCAATGTATTTTGATTATTAATACCCTTTTTTTTTATTCATAGACAATTAATAGTCAAAATTTAGAATCCAACGTTACATTTAAATATCGGTTAGGTGACCTTTATCCCTTTATTTAAATTAACAAGGTAGTCAACGTTTGACAATTGTAACCTATTACAATTTCTAGTGTATGGGATCGGTTAAACATCTTATGTTTGTTTGGCATGTTTATCCCATCAACACCCTTTGTACGTCATGCTTCACTGATGAAGCCTTCCATTCTCATGCACCAGGTGTCAAAATCATCAAGAGTGATCAGTGGGGATTTGTTCATGGTTCCAGTCTCTATATCAGTCTTTGAGATGGAAGCCATTTGAAAAGTTTAGTTTTGTGTGTGTGAGGGATCTTAAGATGGTTAGATCTTATATCAAGAGCCTGGAAAGCTCTGATACCAATTGCAGGACCGTTTAAGGGCTTTAACACAATTACAACACAACAACACAATGAGGAGATTAACTAAACTTTAATCAAACAGTGAACTGGATTAACCAAAGTGATACAAAGAACACAAGTAAAGCAAGAGACAGAACAAGAGAGTATGGGTTTCAAGGAGGCAGTATATTGCTTTCTCAAGTTCTTTTACAAGTGTTACAAAGCATAAAGAAAGATACAAGAACTTGAAATACTTATACTACAACCTACAGCCGGCTATACTTTGAAAGCCAGCTGGATACAATTGACTAGACACTAACAAAATCAATTGTAGGATCAAAAGGCATATCTGCCTTTTGACCTTGTGACTATGACATGCCATAGCTCACATCCTTATACATTACAAAAAGGATAAAGTACATAAAGTGGAAAGTTACAGACTCAAGACCTCAATGTAAAGTTACCAAAAGCATGGTCATTTTCACCAACTCATGTAAGTTGGTGACTTTACAGAGATACAGCGGAAAAGGTGCTTTATGGAACAGTACATCAGATAAAGCATGTGTACTAAAAGTCTTCGGAAGAAATCTGTCTTCATAGGTTGAAGCTTCGGAAGACTTTGTCTCTGAGGCTTCGGAAGACTTCATGTTTGGCTTCGAAAGATATTGGTCTTGGCTTCGGAAGATTTTACACTTAGAGTATTTTCTAATGCATTGTGTAAAACTTCCAAAGCATTCTTCACTTCAGTACTTAGTGCATGTTCAGAGACACTTTGAATGTTTTGGGTTGCATCAGACTTAAGGAATCCTTACAAACTCCCCCTAGGCTGATGCTACCAAAACACTTAGAAGATCATCAAGACTCTCATAGTATCTTCTCATCTCAAAGAGATCATGCAGAGGTAAGTTGATTATGTCTTGCCAGGAGTAGACATTCTCAACACCTTGATCTCTGATAACATGCCATCTTTCTGGATTAGTAGAATAAGTCCAGGACAAGATGGGTGTCTCAGTTGTTAGAGGAGCTACTTGCATAGGAGTTGATTGAGCTGCCTCATCATGCACTTCCTCAGGTTGATCTGATTCAGCCTGAGGTGTAGAGGTAGACGACTTAGGCTTCTTTTTCTTTGTCTTTGGTTTAGAAGCCATTCTCTTCTTCCTCTTAGATGACTTTAACTGAGAAGACTGGTCTGCAGCACCATGTTGATCATCAGTGTCTTTCTCAGTTGGGTGTTCCTCCCTCACAGGTTCAGAAGGAGAGGGAGTTTGACCCTGCCTTGGATCAGAAGCTGAAGCTTGCTGAGGCTCAGCTGGAGGTTCTGGTTGAGGTGTCTCTGGTTGTTCAAACTTGACCTCCACTTCAGGTGGGGCTTGACTTGGAAGAGAGTGCAAGTCAATCAGTTCTCCACTCTTAATCTTCTGCTTGATCACCCTTATATGCTCATCCATAGTGGATAGAGACATGGGGCCAAGTCTCCTTCCGGAGAATCCATATAGCTTCAAGAAGCTCATCATTCTTTGTCTGTCAGCAGACTTCTTTGCATTCTTTTGAATGATGGCTCTTGACTTTGCAGCTTCTTCCCTTAGCTTCCTTTTGGTTGTCTTTCTTTCTTTGACTAGCTCAAGCTCAAGTTGCTTTAGGTACTCAAACTCAATGAAGTCATAGGACAGGGGAAAAAGTGCATCTGCTTGATAGAAGCCTGTGGCACTCAGGTAGTTGATCATCTTGATCCTATCTTCTTCTTTATCTACCTGAGGTTCTTGTGGAGCCACATCTTCCTGTGCAGGACATTCTTGAACTGGAGAGAGAGTGGGAGCATGCTTGTAAAGTCTTTTCTGTCTATTCTCCTCTTTGAATTGGAGAAGTAACCTTGCATCCTCTTTCTCCTTCATCTCTCTTGACACTTCCATGTCAGCCAGTTCATTTAACTCTTCTAAAGGGAGGGAGATGATTTCATCAATATCATAGTTCCTGGTCTATAGGTAATCCTGACTGCCCTTAACTCATCATCTTGAGTGTTTGGTCTGGGGGCAGCCCTGATTGCAGCTTGCATGAAGTTAGATGACCCAGTAGAACTTTCTCCCCTTAGCCTCCTTTTCCTCTCTCTCTCTTCCTCCTCAATTTCCTCAGGAGTCATTATCCTTTTCCCTTTGTCACCAACAGACCTTTGTGACTCAGGGTGGATTGAGGCTTGGCCTTCATTGCTTGGTGTAGCTTCCATGCTCTGGCCAGAGTGAGGCTGAGAAACACCTTCACCAGCAGGTGTCTCAGTTGGAGTTTGGACCTCTGCAGCAGTTGTTGATGATGAGACAGGGGTCTCAGGTTCTGCCACTGGGCCTTCAGTCAAGGTTTCCCCTATGAAACTAATCTTAGGTCCACCTCAACATCCAGTTGACCGATGACATTGCCTGATTGCCTAAGTCTCCTTCTTAGAGAGAACTCTGCAAGGATCCTGTCTTGGATTCTTTGAGCCAGCTTGTCAGCTTGTCTTGAATTGCTTGGATTGACAAGTGGCATGTTGACTAAATCCAGTCTTTCATAGAAGCTCAGGCTTTGGAAATGAAAAACTTCTTGTTGGCTTTGAACTCTGTGAAGTATAAGGGCTCTTCTGTCATCATCATACCTCCACCTTATGATGTAGTTGCCAGTTCCTTGTGGTGGAGATGAGACAGCCCTTGGTATACCTTCCTCAAAGAGACTCCTGATGATTGAGTCTATTGAGTCCACATTAATGTGAACTTGAGGAAGTTGCTGAGATTGCACAACAACAAGTGAGGATGGTGAGTCCTCTATGTCCATTCTCTGTGAAGAACTCCCAGGATCTGTGGTTGTAATAACTTTCTCCCCCTTTTTGGTAGCATCACCCACTTGCATAGGTGAGCTGGAGGATAAGTCAATCACTTCCACAGGTTCTTGTGTTCCTGGTTGAGCTCTCCTTAAAGGTCTCCCAGCTAGTTTTTCCTTTAGATATGAAATCTAAAGTTGCTGATCATTGACCCTGTTATGTAAGGTAGTCACCTGAGATTCCAAGTGACTAACCTTAGAGACTAAATAGGTGCATGTTTTTGACAATTTCTGCACCTTTAGTCTCAAATTCCCCTCATCTTCATCAGAAGAATCATTGGGGGATGAGATGATTGGACCAAAGTCCTCCCTCTCACCACCAGCTTGAGTTTCTTGGCTGCTGGTTTTCCTCTGCTCACTGGCAGCCTCAGTTGAGATGCCAGTGGGCTGAGTTGCCATGGTTGAGGTCTTAATGATGTAATCACTTTCAATAGTGAGAGCCTCTTCCATATGGACATCCTGAACATGTTTAGAAGTGTCCACCTCAGTAATAGGTGACTAATATGGGATAGACTGAGGAGAGTCAGAGGTACTCATCTCTCTTTGAGTAGGGGAGGAGAAGAGAGACTCATGGTACTCACTGAATCCTAAGTCTTCATCAGTATAGAAGGATAGGTTGGGAATTGGTTGGTTGAGATCCAAAGGCTGGGGATGGTAGCTGTCCCCTGAAGGTTGTTCACTTGAGTGTTGAGACTCAGAGTGAAGGCTTAAAGCTGTAGGGCTAGTGAGCTCATCAGGGTTAGCATGAGGAACCTCAGCCCTGATAGGTGAAGAAATGGGAGTGGTTTGCTCCTCAGGAGAAGTGGGAGCTCTAGTATCCACTTCTTCCGGTAAGGTTGAGTATATGGGGGCCTACACAGACTCAATAGCCTGAGCAGGGGTTCGTTTGGATTTTCTTTGGTAGGTGAGGGTGATTTCTGGTCTTTTTAGTGGTAAGGATAGAAGAGGTGTGGGTTCAACACTAGCTTGTGTTGCTAGGTTGTCACCTTGAGCAATGAGCTCTAACATTTTTGGGACTAGGGCTGTTTCTACCCCTGAGAAGCCTACAGTTGGCTTCTTCATTATTTTAATGATGTCGGGCTTCATCTGTCCCAATTTAAGAATATTACTTGTTTCCCTCAACTGTGAGCCCAGTTCACAGTTGAGAATGTGTTGAACATATCTAGGAAACATGTAATACTCTAAGGAGTCTAAGTTTGCAAGTAAATTAGTATAAAAAAATTGTGAATACATGAACTTGACCCCCTGAACCATTCCATGAACTATAAAGGAGAGATCCTCAGGAATCTGGTCCCATCCACCATGCTTGTTTGATAAGCTGTGGATAACCACATGGAGCAGGTATTTCCTCTGGGATGAGACCTTCCCTTTCCTGAAGGTCTTTACAGAGAAATCTCCCTCATAGCCCACTGCTCAAAGGAATGATTAACAGCTTCCTTTGGGAAGGACACCTCACCTTCTTCATCATCCAGCTGCAAATGTTGGTTAATGATGGCCGGAGTGATGAAGATTGTCCTCCCTTGCACTGTGGCAGACAGTGCCTTCTCCCCATCCATAATGACCTCTTGGCAGGTCTTCCGGAATTCAAGCAAGTGATCCTCATATAGAGTAGGGTCAATGGTCAGGGAGGTGAAATAGTTTGACAGAGTCAAGAATTGGCAAATCTCTGAGAAACTTGCATCTTTCTCAGAGCTTAACAGAGCAACTTGATTATGTTGCCTGTGAAGTTGCATGGAGAAATCTGGGTTGTTTCTGTGGTTAAGGTTGGCCATTTCAGAAGCTCACGGGTGAAGAAAGATAAAGAGCAAAGGCGGTTTAGAGAATTAGGTTAGAGGGATAGTAGAATTGAGGAAGATAGTGGGAAAGAGGGGGAACCGTTGGGTATTTATGTGAAAAGGGATTTGAACCAAAGTTAATGAAAGAGGATTGTAAGGATTCCTTAAGTCTGATGCAACCCAAAACATCCAAAGTGTCTCAGCAACATGCACTAAGTACTGAAGTGAAGAATGCTTCGGAAGTTTTACACAATGCATTAGAAAATACTAAGTGTAAAATCTTCCGAAGCCAAGACCAATATCTTCCGAAGCCAAACATAAAGTCTTCCGAAGCTTCAGAGACAAAGTCTTCCGAAGCCTCAACCTATGAAGACAGATTTCTTTCGAAGACTTTTAGTACACGTGCTTTATCTGATGTACTGTTCCATAAAGCACCTTTTCCGCTGCATCTCTGTAAAGTCACCAACTTACATGAGTTGGTGAAAAGGTCCATGCTTTTGGTAACTGTACATTGAGGTCTTGAGTCTGTAACTTTCCACTTTATGTACTTTATCCTTTTTGTAATGTATAAGGATGTGAGCTATGGCATGTCATAGTCACAAGGTCAAAAGGCAGATATGCCTTTTGATCCTACAATTGATTTTGTTAGTGTCTAGTCAATTGTATCCAGCTGGCTTTCAAAGTATAGCCGGCTGTAGGTTGTAGTATAAGTATTTCAAGTTCTTGTATCTTTCTTTATGCTTTGTAACACTTGTAAAAGAACTTGAGAAAGCAATATACTGCCTCCTTGAAACCCATACTCTCTTGTTCTGTCTCTTGCTTTACTTGTGTTCTTTGTATCATCTTGGTTAACCCAGTTCACTGTTTGATTAGAGTTTAGTTAATTCTCCTCATTGTGTTGTTGTGTTGTAATTGTGTTAAAGCCCTTAAACGGTCCTGCAAGGATAAACTTTGAAATCCGGAAGTCGGTCCCACCTCTGAAAAGGTAGTTTACTTTTGCTCAAAAAGAAGTTTTCTTGGAATTCGAATAGCTTCCGAAGGTAATTTGTCTTCGGAAGTTTTGATTGAAAAAGCTTCCGAAGCTAAAATGGCTTCGGAAGATTTTCCTGAGAGTCTTGAAGATTTATGCTTCGGAAGAGAAATAAACCCTTGGATGCTTTGTATAGGAATAAACAAAGCTTCCGAAGGTTAATTTTCCTTCGGAAGGAAAAGGTCCTTAAAAATGAATAAGTATCTGAGATAAGAATTTTAAGCTTCGGAAGATGAATTTAGACTTCTTCCGAAGGTAAAATCTCTTAGACAGTTATTCATTTTGAAGACATGTTTTGCTTCCGAAGATAAAATTTTATCTTCCGAAGTATCAGAAAATTTTCAAGAATCTAAGGAAAGTCTTCAAAAAGAATTTTACATCCATAGAAAACATGAGCTTATGAAAGTGATGAACTAGACAACTTAGGACACACATATTTTAAGAAGAAATAATTAGAATTAGTTTTAAGAAAAAGTCTACTAAAAGTTTATCATCCCAATAGCTGATATTAGATACTTAAATCTCTGTTCATCAAAAGCTTTTGTGAACAGATCAGCATATTGTTCATCTGTATGAACTTTGACTAGTTTAATTAATCCCTTTTCATAGTTATCTCTTATTAAATGATACATGATGTTGATGTGTTTGGTCCTTGAGTGCTGCACAGGATTCTCAGTGATAGAGATAGCACTATTTTTGTCTATGTGGATAGGAGTCTCTTTGAAGTTAAATCCATAGTCCAGCATCTGATTTTGAATCCAAAGCACTTGAGCACAGCAGATTGCAGCAGCAATGTATTCAGCCTCAGCAGTTGATGCAAACACACAGGATTGTTTCTTGCATTGCCATGAGACAACCCTTCCACCAAGAAATTGACATCCCCTAGATGTAGACTTTGCAGTCATGTTGCAACCACCATAATCACTATCTGTATATGCATACAGATTGAAATTAGGATTCTTTGGATACCATAGACCAAGTGTTGAAGCACCTTTGAGGTATCTTAAAATCCTTTTCACAGTGATTAAGTGAGACATCTTAGGGTTGGCTTGATATCTTGCACAAATACATGTAGCAAACATGATATCAGGCCTGCAAGCTGTAAGATACATAAGAGACCCAATCATAGCCCTGTATAAGTGTTCATCTACACACTCCCCCTCAAGATCTGGACCAAGGGAGTGGTTTCTGGCTATGGGTGTCTTAGCAATCTTACAATCAGTCATGTTGAACCTCTTGAGTATGTCTTGAACATACTTTGACTGACTTATGAAGATGCCATCTTCAACCTGCTTCACTTGAATTCCCAGAAAGAAGTTGAGTTCTCCCATTGAACTCATTTCAAATCTGTCTTTCATCAGCTTCTCAAAGTCTTTGCAGAGCTTTGGATTAGTTGAAACAAAGATGATGTCATCTACATATACTTGAACTAGCAATAAGTCATTTCCATGTCCTTTGATGAAGAGAGTTCCATATATAGTACCTCTCCTGTATCCATGTTTACAAAGATACTCATATAGTGTCTCATACCACTTCCTGGGTGCCTGATGCGGCCCATAAAGAGCTTTGTCAAGCTTGCAGACATAATCAGGATGATCAGGGTCTAAAAAACCAGGTGGCTGTTTGACATAAACCTCTTCATCAATCACTCCATATAAGAAAGCACACTTTACATCAAGTTGATAGACTTTGAAGTTCTTGGATGCAGTAAAAGGCAGGAATATCCTAACAGCTTCTAGTCTTGCTACAGGATCAAAGATATCAGTGTAGTCAATCCCTTCTTCTTGTGTGTATCCTTGAACAACTAGTCTTGCCTTGTTCTTGATGATGATTCCTCTATCATCCTTCTTATTCCTAAAAACCCATTTGGTTCCAATGGTAGTCTTCCCATGAGGAAGAGGACAAAGGTTCCAAACTTTATGCCTTTTGAATTGAAGCAGCTCTTGTTGCATAGCTTCAACCCAACTTCCATCCTTTAGAGCTTCATCAACTTTCTTTGGCTCTATCTGAGATAAGAAACAAGAGTGAAGACAAACATTTGCTTCATGGGTTTGTCCTCTTGTTCTTACCCCTGTGACAACATCTCCAATGATGTTTGTGGTGGGGTGAGACTTGTGGATCCTTAGCTGAGGGATCACAGCAAGTTGCTGGGAAAGATCCAAATTTGAGAAATTTAGATCTGGTCTGGAAGATTCACCCTCCACATTATCACACTTATCAAGATTAACTTGATCCAATGAGTGTGTGACATCATTGATGTTGTCATCTATGGTGTGGTTATTAGCATCAAGGAATTCCTGATCACTATCACCATCACCATTGTTGTCTTCTACAAGTGAGGTGTCTTTATCTGGATGAGAAGCCTCTGAGCTGGAATTTGAAGGCATACCAGATGTATCAGCTGAATTTGTCATTGTTGTGCTGATAGAAACCTCATTTGCTGAAGTAGTTCCAACTGGAGCTGAAGATGTATGAGTTGAGGGTCTTCCTAGCTCAAATCTTGGATCAGGATCACCTGTATTTAAATTTTCTGCAGATCTTGAAACATGCTCACAAGATTTGTTAAAACAGTTGGTAACTAAATCAAGATCAAACAGCCGATCCGGACCAGAACCAGCCACACAGGGTGTGTGCTCATTGAAAGTCACATTGGCTGACTCCTCAACAATTCTAGTTCTGAGATTGTATACTCTATAAGCTTTAGCTTGGGAAGAGTATCCAATGAAGTGTCCATCATCTGATTTCTCAGCAAACTTGGCAATTTGATTTTTGGTATTCAAGATGGTGCAGGGACATCCAAATGACCTGAGAAAACCAATGAAAGGTTTCCTCTTGTGCCAAAGTTCATAAGGAGTCTTACCATGTGTCTTAACTACTAAAACTCTATTTTGCACATAGCAAGCAGTATTAACTGCCTCTGCCCAGAAGGTGATAGGCAGTTTAGAGTCAGACAACATAGTTCTTGCAGCTTCAATAAGTGTCCTGTTTCTCCTCTCAACAACTCCGTTTTGCTGAGGAGTCCTGGGAGCACTATATTGTCTTGTAATACCTTTTTCATCACAAACTGTATCAAGGATTTGGTTCTTGAATTCAGCTCCTTGATCACATCTTATGGTTTTGACCTTGTGATCACATTGATTTTCAATTTTTAAGATGAAATTCTTCAGAATCTCAGGGGTTTCATCCTTAGTTCTAAGGAAGAAGACCCAAGTGAATCTTGTAAAATCATCTGTGATCACCAAACAGTAAGAGGTCCTTCCTATACTCATTACACTGGTGGGGCCAAAGAGATCCATATGTAACAAATGTAGGGGAGTAGTGATGGAGTTCTTTTCCTTAGGCTTGTGAGATACCTTGTGTTGCTTCCCTTTCAGGCATGCAACACAATGATCATCACTTGTAAACTCTTTCTTTGGCATTCCAGTTACCAGATCATGTTTAATTAATTTATTCATGTTCTTAAAGTTTACATGGCACATTCTTCTATGCCATAGGAAAGACTCATCACTATTTGCTTTAGATAGAAAGCATGAAACTTCTCAAGAGGGAGATGTTTCTTGCAAATCCATCTTGTACATGTTCCCTTTCCTGGGGGCTCTGAGCAGGATATGCTCATGAGGAATGACCACTCCAGGCTTGAGAACAATGCACTCATGCTCAGTAAAGAGCATGTTATGACTCTGATCACAAAATTGGGATACACTCAGAAGATTGTACCCAAGCTCCTTAACAAAGTTTACCTTCTCAATGCTGAGCTTACCATTTGTGACCTTGCCCCTTCCAGAAATGTAACCACCTTCATCTCCTCCAAAAGCAACTGGTCCTCCATCAATTCTCTCAAAATTATGAAGTAGAGACCTATTGCCTGTCATGTGCCTGGAACAGCCACTGTCAATTATCCAGACATTCCTGTTTGTCTTGAGCTGTTTGTCTTGAGCTGTTCCTGCACAAGGAAAATGATTAGTTACATTTGGAAACCGAAGCCTTACTTTTCTTGGGCTCACTAAGTGTAATAGAAGGTAACGCAACAGTAATATATCCTATGGTTGTACTATGGGGATCTTCAGCTGTTGTTGATGGAGAAACTTCAGTCATTTGGTCTTTCTTAGACTTCCACACCACCTTTGGTCTTGGACTTGACCTTCAAAACCTTAGAAGCTTTTGAGACTTCACAAGTTTTGATGACTGAACCTTCGGAAGATTCTACAGTCACTGCAGCAGACTTCAGTGCTTCGGAAGAACTCCTTTCTTCCGAGACCAATTTTGCTTCCGAAGGTAATTTCCATTTACCTTCTTCTTTGATTTTGAGCTTCTGAAGGAAACAGACTTTCCTTCCGAAGCTTGAGACTTCTTGAAACTCTTTGAAGTCTTTGTATTGGTCATGTGGATAGTACTTTTAGGATTGTATGGGCAATCCTTAGCAATGTGAGAAGTACTTTCACACATGACACACAACATTTTCTTCTTCAAACAAGTCTCCTTTTGAGAGCAAGACTGGCTTTGGTCACATCCCTTCTCCACCTTCATATTGGTAGATGCTGGACAGTTCTTTTAGGCTGTGAACTGTTCTTGGAGTTTGATGGTCCAGGCTGTGCAGCAGTGGTACACAGCAGCTCAGTCTTCTTCTTTGCACTGAGATGATTTGAACATGAACCAGGACTCTTAGCTGAGGTGTCTTGGTTGATGTCTTCTCTGCCTTGGCTTTGCTGATCACAAGCTCAGCCTGGCACTCAGTCAACTTAGTTATGAGATCTTGGATCTGAGTTCTAAAATCTGTATGTTCATGTTTTAGTACTGAAATGGTTTTCTCCAAGTCCTCTATCTTTAACTTGTAATCATTTTCAGACTTTCTAAAATCAGATTTTAATATGTTTAATGACTCAAGATCAGATCTCATCTCTAAGTTGTAGGACCGGTATCTATTTACTTTAGCAATGCATTCAGGAGTACAGAGATGTTCCAATACCTTGGCTTCATCATGGTCAGCCATCAGTGCTTGGTTTGGAGAAGCATCTTCCACCTGAAAGCTCCAGTCAAAGCCTCCCTCTTCAACAGCATCAGCAGCATGTTGCTTTCGCTTCTCAGTCTGAGGGGCTTTGTCAGTGTAGTTTGGTCTAGGTTGTGTTTGGCCCCCATTTTCTTTAGGTGCCTTACACTCCCTAGCAAAGTGACCCATAAGGTTACAGTTGTAGCACTTAACTTTGCTCTTGTCCAGTTCAAACTTTCCACTGGTAGCATTGCTTGGAAATCTTCTTCCTGTTCTCTTGTAGAACTTCTTGGCTCTGTGAGTGAGGAGAGCCATCTGCTGAACTATCTCCATGTATTCCAGGTCATCTGGATGGATACAGTCCAGGTCTTCAAGAGTGAACAGATAATTCCCACAGCTTTCATCAGTAGACACAAAGGCTTGAGAAGAACTTGTCTCTTGGAATGGGCTTCCTTGAGTAAAGTTCTCCCTTGGTGTCTTCGGAAAGGTGATGAAAGGACCCTTTTGTGAGTTGTCAGGGTAGCATATGAGATGATGTTGGGGTTCTATGCTGTCCCTTTCAACCACATGAAGGGGCTGAACCCATTTGATTGTTGGAGTTGCCAAATGAACCTTGCATGTTCATCTCCATCTGGTATCCACTGAGAATCCCATACAACTCTGTCAGAGTAAGAGTTTTAAGGTTCTCAGTCCTCTTGATCACCACACAATAGTGTGTCCATTGCCTAGGAAGTGAGGACATGAACTTCCTTACAATGTCCCTGTTCTCAAGAGGAACTCCTCCATCCACTAGGGTATCCACAATCTCAACATACCTAAAGTATTGTTGGGTCATGGTTTCACTTGCTTTGAAGGTGAAGTTTTCAAACTACTGCTTCAGAAGATCTTTCTTGTTCTCCTTGGCTTCAGAGGAGCCTTCATACATCAACTTTAGTGCTTCCCACACCTGTTTAGCTATTTTGTACTTCTTAAAACCTCTGTATACAGAGTTTGAGAAAGCAGTCTGAAGAGCAGATTTGGCCTTTCTATCAATCTCTACTCTTTTTCTATCTTCATCTGAGTAGTTGGCCACATCTTTAGGAATCATACCAGCACTAGTAGCAGAGGGGGTGCTGGGTATGAAAGGTCCATTCTCAACAGATTCCCACATTCTTGAATCAAGAGACTTGATGAAGTCTTCCATTCTCATGCACTAGGTGTCAAAATCATCAAGAGTGATCAGTGGGGATTTGTTCATGGTTCCAGTCTCCATATCAGTCTTTGAGAAGGAAGCCATTTGAAAAGTTTAGTTTTGTGTGTGTGAGGGATCTTAAGATGGTTAGATCTTATATCAAGAGCCTGGAAAGCTCTGATACCAATTGCAGGACCGTTTAAGGGCTTTAACACAATTACAACACAACAACACAATGAGGAGATTAACTAAACTTTAATCAAACAGTGAACTGGATTAACCAAAGTGATACAAAGAACACAAGTAAAGCAAGAGACAGAACAAGAGAGTATGGGTTTCAAGGAGGCAGTATATTGCTTTCTCAAGTTCTTTTACAAGTGTTACAAAGCATAAAGAAAGATACAAGAACTTGAAATACTTATACTACAACCTACAGCCGGCTATACTTTGAAAGCCAGCTGGATACAATTGACTAGACACTAACAAAATCAATTGTAGGATCAAAAGGCATATATGCCTTTTGACCTTGTGACTATGACATGCCATAGCTCACATCCTTATACATTACAAAAAGGATAAAGTACATAAAGTGGAAAGTTACAGACTCAAGACCTCAATGTACAGTTACCAAAAGCATGGTCCTTTTCACCAACTCATGTAAGTTGGTGACTTTACAGAGATGCAGCGGAAAAGGTGCTTTATGGAACAGTACATCAGATAAAGCATGTGTACTAAAAGTCTTCGGAAGAAATCTGTCTTCATAGGTTGAAGCTTCGGAAGAATTTGTCTCTGAGGCTTCGGAAGAATTCACGTTTGGCTTCGGAAGATATTGGTCTTGGCTTCGGAAGATTTTACACTTAGAGTATTTTCTAATGCATTGTGTAAAACTTCCGAAGCATTCTTCACTTCAGTACTTAGTGCATGTTGCAGAGACACTTTGAATGTTTTGGGTTGCATCAGACTTAAGGAATCCTTACACTCTTCGATCTCAACGCTTTGAGATAGACCGGACAATTGCGTTTCCAATGGCCTACTTCACCACACTCAAAACATGGGTCATCTTGAGCAACCTTTTGCTTCTTTTCTTTCGGTTTGGGCGGTTCCACTTTTGCTTTACCCTTACCCTTCCCTTTGACGTGCCCCTTCCCTTTGGCAACATTTGCCCTAGGGTCGGGGAGGTGCCTTTTCCTACTACCACCTTCATTGATCGTAAGGACCGGTAGAACCTTTCTACCCATGCCTGCCTCGGCCGTTTTGAGCATTGAATGAAGCTCACCAATGCTCTTGTCCCATCCATTCATGTTATAGTTCCTAACGACGCTATCAAACTTCTTGGATAGGGAGTTGAGGATCAAATCCGTTGCCAACTCGTTGGACACACGACAGTTAAGCCTTTCAAGGCGATCAATGTGGCTCTTCATCTTGAGAATGTAAGATGATACCGATTGGGTCTCGTCCATTTGACATGCATGGAGTGCTCGAACCGTTTCGAAGCGCTCCACCCTTGATTGTTGTTGGAACATTTCCCTCAACTGGGTGATCATGTCATAGGCATTGTGGTTCTCAAAGTCCTTTTGCAAATCAGGAATCATACTCGCTAGCATGAGACATGAGACTTGCACAGAGTCTTCGGTGTACTTGACCCACTCGGCAAAGGCCTCAACGTCATTTTCATCGGGTTGATCGGGAATGGGATGTCTAACACATAGGACTTCTTTTCTTGTTTGAGAACGATTCTCAAGTTTCGGTACCAATCCATGAAGTTCCCATGGTTTAGACGTTCCTTTTCAAGGATTCTTCTTAGTGATAGGGTATGGACGGTCGGGATTGCGTTGTTGTTGGTAGCCATCTACAATCTTACAAAGTTCAATTTTTTGTACTTTTAATATCAATGTATTTTGATTATTAATACCCTTTTTTGTCTCATAGACAATTAATAGTCAAAATTTAGAATCCAACGTAACATTTAAATATCGGTTAGGTGACCTTTATCCCTTTATTTAAATTAACAAGGTAGTCAACGTTTGACAATTGTAACCTATTACAATTTCTAGTGTATGGGATCGGTTAAACATCTTATGTTTGTTTGGCATTTTTATCCCATCAACACCCTTTGTACGTCATGCTTCGGTGATCCTAATGCATGATTTCCAAATTAAGTCGTCCTACTTAGACACACGTGTGGATTTGCTAATATAAGTGGTTAGGTGACCTTTATCCCATAAATACGGCAAACCCACCTCAAACTCATAAGTTCCCTTTAATGTGGTTAGGTGACCTTTATCCCACATTAAGTTCTCAATGATTCGAGTGTTGTATAATAGGATGGTGTTTGACTTATTTTAAAAGGGATTTGAGTTTTACAAAATTCTAGTTTGAAAAACAATTTTCATACCTTGCATTTGCATGCATTCAAATGCATGGTAGTTTGTTTGAAAAACTTATTTCAAAGTTCCTCTTAATTACTCATGTTGTTAACTATCCAATTCCACAATAAGATAATATGAACATAAATCAACCATACATGCAAAATAAAACAACCACAAGTTCATAACGATAGCCAATGGATTTGGCAACACTTGTTGGCCAAAACAAGTGTGCCAAGAGGGTCAATTATAAAGCATAAACATGACACAAGGCATTGAGATGGTGTGCTCCCACTTGATCCCGCATCCTAATGCATCAAGTGTCCATTTTGTGTTGTCATCATTTTGCTTTATTTGGGCTTTCTTTTGGGCTCCACCTTCAGCTCCTAGCTTCCTTGGGCCTTCATGCTTTGGGCTTTGGTTATTGGGCTTAAAACCAATCTTGGGCTATGAGGCCCATTTGGGCCTGAAATGCCCCAAACCAAAAAACCCAAGTCTTGTTGAACTTCTTTTACAAAATATATCCTAATACATTTTTACTAGTAAAAGAAATACAACTAATCTACTTATTATTACAAACCAACATAAAAAAATAAATAGATTACAAACCCAAATAAATAATTATTACATGTCACACCCCGGGCCCAGGTAGGGTGGGACGTCACAGACTAGCAACAACATATGGCAGCGGAAACAAACCATTATAAGAGCTCAAAGGAGAGAATATCACATGGCATTAATGTTTTTGAAAAGATAGCGGGGCTAGAAACACATCAAGCCCCCAAATGAGTTTTACAATCATCCATAAAAATAAATTGTACTTGTTCAACACAAATATAAAATTGTTCAAATGTTTCATCAAGGAAAATATGCCAATGCCATGTCACGGGGATAAGTCTAGGTCTTCACAACAGCTAGGATCTCTTCATACATTACCTGAAACATGCTCAAAAGAAAATAATGTAAACTAAAAAGTTGGTGAATTCAAGTGCTTAAAGTTTAAAAACAAAAGGACTTAACAAATCCTTCTTTGATTAAAGAAAAATAATCATTGTTTATCATCGTGGGAAAAATCATAATCAACCCTGCACTCAGTCCCGGTTGGCCTATTCTAAAGTTGTGTTTTACCGGATATTCCCGAAGGAAGAAACTGAGCCCCAAACCAGTGAACCCTACCTGCCCGGATGGTTCACCACAGTATCATAACAAAACTTGTTACATGCCACAACGACCCCTCAGGATCTCAGTGGGGTAACCTTCCTGGAATGGAAGCCACTGTGTGTGGGGGATTCCCCAAATAGATCTATCCATATAAAACAAGCGGTTCACAAAAGAATTAATGACATGATATAAGAATCAGCAGGTAACCACAAATCCCACATAGAATCATCAAGTAAAGCACAATCATAGTTCATAAAAAGTAGAGCATGTTTCATCCCAAAACAATAGTAAAAAAAAGGGGGATCACTAGAACTCACCTTAGGTTTCCAGTCAAAAGTCTCTTGGTGTGCCGGGAAGTGTCTCAAGTCTAGCACCCTAACATGTACATATTAAGTAATAAGCTACTGCCCTAAACTTATTTAAGGTGCAACAATGGTGTCAAGGGTTTAGCTATTGAGTAAGGCTTTGGTTTCGTGAAGGTTTGTATAAAAAGTTTCCTTTTATGGCAGGTCAAGGCGTCTTCATGAAAATTGGCATTTTCACTACATTTGGTTAAGTATACTAAGAAATTTTGTTGTTCAAGTGTTTATTAGCTTCCTGGAAGTCGGTTATAAGGTTTGGAAAAATTTTACAGTTTGGTCCCACAAGTTTCAAAATTGACAGTTTCTACCCTCAAGTTTAGTTTCTTGCCCTTTATTTCATTTAAGACCAAAAATCATATTATTAGAGTCATATTATATTTATTATGGAGTAAGTGCTTCAAAACTTTAGTTTACGGGTTCGATTTTAAAAACTGCGCGTTTAACGCTCCCGGTTACGGTATAAGCCGGATAGTTTTAACAGTAATTTGGAGTTTTCATATATTTGAATCTTGGACCAGTAGGTATTTTATAAAAGATATCTTTACAAATTTTTAAGTCCTTAAATTGTGTAAATTGCCCTTTTATAGTTAAAAATCTTGTTTTACGTTTGACCCGTTAATACGCGGTTTTGACCGGGTTTGACCATTTAAAGATTGATTGACCGAATTTTCAAATCCTTTAAGTCTTTTATTACTTAACTTACTGAAATCATATGATTTTTATAAATCCTACTTTTGAACTCTATTTTTATGGATTTTTCTCAAAAACGATGCTCGGTTTGTACCCGTTTTTAGTTAAAACGTCATTTATTTGTGTCTTTGACCATTTAAATTATCCATTGACTCCAGAGTACTTTATTTATCATTTTTGAGCCTGGAATAATTTTCAAGAGTGTTAAATTCATATTCTTACTATTTTTAAAGTCATTTTACCATGTTTTCGGGTCCCGAAAGTGACTAAAAGAGGGTAAATCACAACATGTCCTTTATTCCAGAGATTAAACATTGCTAACACTTCTAGTATTCAATAAAACCTACTGAAATTTCAGTCCCAAAAAGTTGCCTAGTTGATCTATACATCCATATGCTTCAAATATGTAGAAAATGTCATAACCGACAATTACACTTGTGTAAACCATCTTAACTTGAGTTTAAATGTTACCAACACTTCATTTAACTTCATAAACAGATTATTAAGGTGTCATTAAGTCGTTCATGAGTAGTTTATGGGTCTTGGTTAAAAGGATTTTTCAAACAAATGCTTAAAAAGGTGTTGGTACATGTAGAAAGAAGGGTTTCAAGGTGTAATCCATGTATCAACCGTGGATTTGAGTATGTAGCCTCTTGGAACTTTTAAAAACAGGTTCTTGGGAGTCCATTAAGTCACAAAAATGCAGGTCACAAGTTTGGTTTACAAGAGTTGAAGCTTTCACAAGTTAGATGATACCAAAACACTCAAAATGAGGGTTTTCATGGTGGAACTCAGTTTCCACCTCAAGAATGACTAACATAACATGAGGTTTACCTTCAAGAACGTTGGGAACTCCTTAAGAACAAGATGATGGTGAGATGTTTCTGCTACAACAAGGAAATACACGGTTTTTAGGTGATAAATGAAGAAAACAAGTGAAACATCACAAAACCGACAACATGAGCTTACACTCGATGTAACTCACGGTTTAGAAGGTGTTGATGGTCGTGGATGGCTTGAAACTCCTTGGACTTGAATGGAGAAGCTCGAACCAAGGCTGGAAAGGTGGAACAAGTATGGTTGTGTGACCAAAACTCGCGAACTAGGCCACTTCTTTGCGGTTTTGCTCTTGGCCGAATGGAACTTGGTGTGTTCTTCGAATTTTCTTGCACAAGTCTTAGAGAGTATTGTTTTGAGAGTGTTGTGAGGTGTGTGTGTGTGTTGGATCAGATGGATTCGAATAAAGGGAGAGAGGGAGAGAGGGAGAGATGTGCATGAAAGGTGAGTGGGTGTGTGGGGTGGTGGTGAAGAGAGGAGAGGAGTGGTGAGAGGGGCGGCCGATTTGGAGTGTAGTGGGGGAATTCTTATTTAAATTTTAATGGTAAATTGATATTATGTAGTGTAATTTTGTAGTATTGGGTATTATGTATTATTTAGTGGATGGTGAATTGAGGTATCTAATGCATGCCCATGCATGCATGGCCGAAAATTATGTAAGTGTGAGTGTGTATGCTCACATTTTAATTGCCTTCTCTTGAATTTAATTTTGTAAGGGTGACTAGTTGACATTCCCGGGACACTAATTTTTTAAAAAGGTAGAAACCTAAATTAGCTAAAAGTCCATAATAAAAATCACATAAAATCATAATTTACATCAAGTAGTAAGAATTGTTTCCAATTTCATAGTAGGGTTGAATAGTTTCAATTATTAGCACTTATAACATGGATAATGATGCAATTAATCTAGGGTTAGGGTAACAACCTGGAGGTCGGTTGTCACATTACAACCCAATAATAATGATCAAACAATATCACAACACAAATATACATCCAAATATACATCCAAACACAAGGTTTTGGCTAGGTTATGAACATTCAAATACACATCCAAATATGCAAGCATTTCAAGTTAAAATGGTTCCCCTTTTCACCCTAAATTTTCGGCCAAGGTTATACAAACCGAAAATTTTGGTTTTGTCCAAACAAAACAAACAATCAATCAATGTGACTTGATTTTAAAGATTACCATATGCATGTAAAATATAATCTTTAAAACCACAAAGGGGTAACCATTCAGCCCTAAAAGGTCATGGCCATATGGTGTTTCACATAACAAAAACTTGAAATGTATAATCTATGCATGTATGCATTTGTATAAGTGGCTCTTGATGCCATTGTAGGGATTTTAACAAGTTTATCAAAGTTCATATAAGCTTGTTTATATGAAAAACGCAGCGGAATATAAGTTTAAAACTTGTTAATAAGTTGATTATTAAACCCATTTGATAATCAAAATCCAAACCATGGATCCATATACGAAATGCATACAATAAAGATAAACATAGGATGTTTATAAGACAACCTTTCAAGCTGCTAGAAAACGAGTTTGTGGAGATGATGGAGATGATCTTTGTGGCTGATTCTTCAAGCAAGAAGACCTCAAGAGATGATATCCACAAGCTCCTTCAAACACCCACTTGCTAGGTTGTGTGACACCAACTTGAAAAACCCTCTTCACAATCGATTTTTCCAGCCTAGAACACTTGATTCAAAGCTGAAAAATCAGCCTTATTTCAGCTCTAAAAAACCGATTTTTTAGAGAGATGTTAGAGAGAATATTGCTCTTGTGTGTGAGAGAGAAAGTGTGTAGGATGGAAGAGTGTTCAAGTGTCTTGATGGCTTGCATGTACCAAGAACAAAAAGGGATTCCCAAGGCCAAAGGGGCGGCCGAATTTGGGTCCCTTTTGGTTTCCCTCCATTTGAATTTTTTTATAAAATACACTCTTGCATTTTAGTTTTATAAAATTAAAACCCCTTTTTAAGTTTATAAAATATAACAAACTTTTGTTTGATATTACTTAACCAACTTAAATAATAAAACAACTAATATCTCATGAACAAATTATCCATATAATGTTGTTCATTTACAAAAGCAATGATTTAGAAAACCCGGTTTCTAAATTGGTGCTAATATTTATTTGTGTGATCTTATCAGCGAATAAATATTTATCGGTGTTTGTTTGGCTTGTTATTGGGTATGACCCGACTTGGATCATATCACACTAGCCACATCAATTTAATATGTATATTGGGCAGATCTATTCCTTCACATCTTTGGTTCAACTAATCCAAAGCTCTGCAAAGACTTTGAGAAGTTGATGAAAGATAGATTTGAAATGAGTGCAATGGGAGAACTCAATTTCTTTCTGGGAATTCAAGTGAAGCAAGTTGAAGATGGTATCTTCATAAGTCAGTCAAAGTATGTTCAGGACATACTCAAGAGGTTCAACATGACTGATTGTAAAATTGCTAAGACACCCATAGCCAGAAACCATTCCCTTGGACCTTATATTGAGGGGGAGTGTGTAGATGAACCCTTATACAAGGCTATGATTAGGTCTCTTATGTATCATACAGTTAGCAGGCCTGATATCATGTTTGCTACATGTATTTGTTCAAGATATCAAGCCAACCCTAAGATGTCTCACCTCATCACTGTCAAGAGGATTCTAAGATACCTCAAAGGTGCTTCAACACTTGGTTTATGGTATCCAAAGAATCCTGACTTCAATGTGTATGCTTATACAGATAGTGATTATGGTGGTTGCAACATGACTGCAAAGTCTACATCTGGGGGATGTCAATTCCTTGGTGGAAGGGTTGTCTCATGGCTATGCAAGAAACAATCCTGTGTGTCTGCATCAACTGCTGAGGCTGAATACATTGCTGCTGCAAGTTGTTGTGCTCAAGTGCTTTGGATTCAAAATCAGATGCTGGACTATGGATATAACTTCAAGGAGACTCCTATTCACATAGACAACAATAGTGCTATCTCTATCATTGAGAACCCTGTGCAGCACTCAAGGACCAAACACATCAATATCAGGTTTCATTTAATAAGAGATAACTATGAAAAGGGATTAATTAAACTAGTCAAAGTTCATACAGATGAACAATATGCTGACCTGTTTACAAAAGCTTTTGATGAACAGAGATTTAAATATCTAATATCAGCTATTGGGATGATTAACTTTGAGTAGATCTTTTCTTAAAACTAATTCTAATTATTTCTTAAAATATGTGTGTCCTAAGTTGTCTAGTTTATCACTTTCATAAGCTCATGTTTTCTTTGGATATAAAATCCTTTTTGAAGACTTTCCTTAGATTCTTGATAATTTTCTGATCCTTCGGAAGATATATTTTTACCTTTGGAAGCAAATCATGTCTTTAAAATAAATAACTGTCATAGAAATTTTACCTTCGGAAGAGGTTTCAATCTATCTTCCAAAGCTTAAATACTTGTCTCAGACACTTATTTGTTTTCAAGGACTTTTTCCTTCGGAAGCAAAATTAACTCTCGGAAGCTTTGTTGGTTTATATACAAAGTATTCAACTTTTTATTTCTCTTGCGAAGCAAAATTTTCAAGATTCTCAGGAAATTCTTCCGAAGTCATTTTAGCTTCGGAAGCTTTTTCATTAAAACTTCCGAAGATAATTTACCTTCGGAAGCTTTTCGAATTCCAAGAAAACTACTTTTTGAGCAAAAGTAAACTACTTTTTCAGAGGTGGGACCGATATTCGGATTTCAAAGTTTATCCTCTTTCATTAACTTTGGTTCAAATTCTTTTCACATAAATACCCAACGGTTCCCCCTCTCCCTCACTATCTTCTTCAATTCTACTATTCCTCAAACCTAATTCCCAAACCGCCTTTGCTTTTCACCTTTCTTCATCCTTAAGCTTCTAAAATGGCCAACCTTAACCACAGAAACAACCCAGATTTCTCCATGCAACTTCACAGGCAACACAATCAGGTTGCTCTGTTAAGCTCTGAGAAAGATGATAGTTTCTCAAAGATTTGCCGTTTCTTAGCTTTGTCAAATTACTTCACCTCCCTAACCATTGATCCTACTCTCTATGAGGATCATCTGCTTGAATTTTGGAAGACCTGCCAAGAGGTCATCATGGATGGGGAGAAGGCACTGTCTGCCATAGTGCAAGGGAGGACAATCTTCATCACTCCGGCCATCATCGGCACTCATTTGCAGCTGGATGATGAAGAAGGTGAGTTGTCCTTCCCAAAGGAAGCTGTCAATCATTCCTTTGAGCAGATGGGTTATGAGGGAGATTTCTCAGTAAAGACCTTAAGGAAAGGGAAGGTCTCATCCCAGTGGAAATACCTACTCCATGTGGTTATCCACAGCTTGTCAAACAAGCATGGAGGGTGGGATCAGATTCCTGAGGATCTCTCCTTCATAGTGCATGGAATGGTTCAAGTAGTCAAGTTCAGGTACTCTCAATTTGTCTATACAAACTTGTTTGCTAACTTGGACTCCTTAGAGTATTATATGTTTCCTAGATATGTTCAACATATTCTCAACTGTGAACTGGGCTCACATTTGAGGGAAACAAATAATATTCTTACTTTAGGATAGATGAAGCCCGACATCTTTAAAATCATGAAGAAGCCAACTGCAGGCTTCTTAGGGGTAGAAACAGCCCTTGTCCCCAAAATGTTAGACCTCATTGCTCAAGGTGACAACCTAGAAATACAAGCTAGTGTTGAACCCACACCTTCTACCTCTCAACCACTACAAAGGCCTCAAGTAACCCTCACCTACCAAAGAAAATTCAAACGAACCCCTGCTCAAGCTATTGAGTCTGTGCAGGTCCCCATATACTCACCTATATAGGAAGAAGTGGACACTAGAGCTCCCACTTCTCATGAGGAGCAAACCACTCCCATCTCTTCAACAATCAGGGTTGAGGTTCCTCATGCTCACCCTGATGAGCTCACAAGCCCAACTGCCTTAAGCCTTCACTCTGAGTCTCAACACTCAAGTGAACAACATTCAGGGGACAGTTACCATCCACAGCCTTTGGATCTAAATCAACCCATTCCTAACCTTTCATTCTATGCTAATGAAGACTTAGGTTTCAGTGAGTACCATGAGTCTCTCTTCTCTTCCCCTACTCAAAAAGAGATGAGTGCTCCTGAGTCTAGCCCACATCAGTCACCTATAACTGAGGTGGATATTTCTGAACCTGTTCAGGATATCCATATGGAAGAGGCTCTCACTTCTGCAAGTGATTACATTATTAAGACCTCAACCATGGCAACTCAGCCCATTGACATCTCAACTGAGAATGAAAATGAGCAGAGGAAATCCAGCAACCAAGAACCTGAAGCTGGTGGTGAGAGAGAGGACTTTGGTCCAATCATCTCATCCCCCAATGATTCTTCTGATGAAGAAGAGGGGAATCTGAGACTGAAGGTGCAAAAACTGTCAAAAATATGTTCCTATTTAGTCTCTAAGGTTAGTCACCTTGAATCTCAGGTGACTACCCTTCACAACAGGGTCAATGATCAGCAACTTGAGATATCTTATCTCAGGGAAAAACTAGCTGGGAGACCTTTAAGAAGAGTTCAACCAGGAATACAAAAACCTGTGAATGTGGTTGACCTAACCTCTAGCTCACCTATGCAAGAGGGTGATGCTACCAAAGAGGGGGAGAAAGTCATTACAGACACAGAACCTGGGAGCTCTTCTGAGAGTATGAACATTAAGGACTCACCATCCTCACTTGCAATTGTGCATACTCAGCAACTTCCTCAAGTTCACATTAATCTTGACTCTATAGACTCTATCATTAGGAGTCTCTTTGAGGAAGGTATACCAAGGGCTATGTCATTCCCACCTTAAGGAACTTCAAACTACATCATTAGGTAGAGGTATGATGCTGATAGAAGAGCCCTCATTCTTCACAGAGTTCAAGGGCAACAAGAAGTATTTGATTTTCAAACCTTGAACTACTATAAAGGTCTTGATCTGGTCAACATGCCACTTGTCAATCCAAGCAAATCAAGACAAGCTGACAGGTTGGCACTCAGAATTCAAGACAGAGTTACTGAAGAGTTCAGCCTAAGAATGAGACAAAGGCAATCAGGTAATGTCATTGGTCAACTGGATGCTGAGGCAGACCCTGGGATTAGCTTCAAAGGGAAAACTTTGGCTGAAGGGCCAGTGATAGAGCCTGAGAGCCCTGTCACACCAACAACTGCTTCAGAAATTCATTTCCTTGGAGAAACACCTGCTGGTGAAGGTGTCTCACAACCTCTCTCTGGCCTGAGCTTGAATGCTACACCAAGCAATAAAGGCCAAACCTTTATCCACCCTGAGTCACAAAGGTCTGTGGGTGGCAAAGGGAAAAGGATTTTGACTCCTGAGGAAATTGAGGAGGAGGAGAGAGAGAGGAAGAGGAAGCTAAGGGGAGAAAGTTCCTCTGGGTCTTCAGGTTTCATGCAAGCTGCAATCAGGGCTGCCCCCAGACCAAACACTCAAGATGATGAGTTGAGGGCAGTCAGGATTACTTACCTGCAGACTAGGAACTATGACATAGATGAGATTATATCTCTCCCCTTACAGCAACTAAATGAACTGGCTAACATGGAAGTGTCAAGAGAGATGAAAGAAAAAGAGGATGAAAGGTTACTTCTCCAATTCAAAGAGGAGAAGAGACAGAAAAGACTACAAGCATGCTTCTACTCTCTCCCCAGTTCAAGAAATCCATGTGCAAGAGACTATGGCTTCAACACAAGAACCTCAGGTAGACAAAGAAACAGACAGACAAAACATGATCAACTACCTGAGTGCCACAGGTCTCTACCAGGCATCTGCACTTCTTCCCTTGTCCTTTTAGTACATTGAGTTTGAGTATCTCAAACAGCTTGAACTTCAAGTGCTCAAAGAACAAAAAGCTATAAAGAGAAAGATGAGGGAAGAGGCTGCAAAGTCAAGAGCCATCATCCAAAAGAGTATGAAGAACTCTGCTGACAGACAAAGGATGATGAGCTTCTTCAAGCTGTATGGATTCTCCGGAAGGAGACTTGGCCCTATATCTCTATCCACAATGGATGAGCATATCAGGGTAATCAAGCAGAAGATCAAGAGTGTAGAGCTGATTGACTTACACTCTCCTTCAAGTCAAATCCCACCTGAAGTGGAGGTTAAGGTTTGAACAACCTGAGACAACACAACCCGGACCTCCTGCTGAGCCTCAGCAAGCTTCATCTTCTGATCCACAGCACGGTCAAACTCCATCTCCTTCTGAACCTATGACGGAGGAACACCCAACTGAGAAAGACAAGGATGATCAACAAGGTGCTGCAGACCAGTCTTCTCAGTTAAAATCCTCTAAGAGGAAGAAGAGAATGGCTTCTAAACCAAAGTCTAAGAAGAAGAAGCCTGAATCATCTACCTCTAGACCTCAGGCTGAGTCAGATCAACCTGAGGAAGTGCATGAAGAGGCAGCCTAACCAACTTCAATTCAAGTGGCTCCTCTTGCAGCTGAGACACCCATCTTATCCTTGACCTTCACTACTAATCCAGAAAGATGGCATGTAATCAGAGATCAAGGTGTTGAGAATGTCTATACATGGAAAGGCATAATCAATGTACCTCTGCATGATCTCTTTGAGATGAGAAGATACTATGAGAGTCTGAATGATCCTGACCATCTAATGAAGAAGGGTATGGTCATCATTATGCTGAAGAATACAAACATCTGAAGATCTTCTAAATGTTTTGGTAGCATCAGCGTAGGGGGAGTTTGTAAGGATTCCTATAAGTCTGATGCAGCCAAAACATCCAAAGTCTCTCTGCAAGCAATGCAACAAAGAACTGAAGTAGAGATGCTTCGGAAGTTTTACACCATGCACTAGAAATATTCTAAGTGTAAAATCTTCCGAAGCCAAGACCAATACCTTCAGAAGCCAAAAGTGAAGTCTTCCGAAGCTTCAGAGACAAAGTCTTCCAAAGCCAAATAGTGAAGACAGATTTCTTCCGAAGACTTTTAGAGATATGCCTTTATCCGATGTACTTTACCATAAAGCTGGACCACCTTTCCGCTGCAACTCTGTAAAGTCACCAACTTACATGAGTTGGTGAAAGGTCCATGCTTTTGGTAACTGTACATTGAGGTCTTGAGTCCATGCTTTCTACTTTATGTACTTTTATACTTTTTGTAATATATTAGGATCTGAGCTATGGCATGTCATAGTCACAAGTCAAAAGGCAGATATGCCTTTTGATTCTACAATTGATTTTTTTTGTGTCTAGTCAATTGTATCCAGCTGCCTTTCAAAGTATAGCCGGCTGTAGGTTGTAGTATAAGTATTCCATGTTCTAGTATCTTTCTTTATGCTTTGTAACACTTGTAATAGAACTTGAGAAAGCAATATACAGCATCCTTGAAACCCAATCTCTTGTGTTCTCTTGTTCTATCTCGTACTTATTACTTGTGTTCTTAGTATCATTCTTGTGGTTAATCCAAATTACTGTTTGATTAAGTTTGGTTAATCTCCTCTTTGTGTTGTTGTGTTGTAAGTGACCATCCTTCACCGGTCCTGCACATTCATTCATTCATTCATTTCTTCTTTACGTTCCACTTTTCATTATCATTAACTTCCACTTTCATTATATAATACTTTACGTTTATTAGCATATCACACCACGTAAAGCCACGGAATAATACATAATAAGGAACATAAAGAAAATAGGCCATAAACATGCACCATATCATCAACATACATTAACATACATCATACTAGAAACATTCCAAGTCGTAGCCTAAAAAATCCTTTTTCCTAAAAGTTTCAGAATATTTTCTAAGTCTTTAGGCACATGGGAACTATGCAGGCACATGGCCACTATGCAGGAGCATGACTGCTTAGACGCATGGGAACACTTAGGCACATGGAGAAAACTTGGGTGCATGGGCCGGTTTTGGGCGCATGGGCACTATACGGGCGCATGGCCAACACTTAGGCGTATTTGGAAACTTGGGTGCATGGGCAGGTTTTGGGCGCATGGCCAACACTTAGGCATATGGGGAAAACTTGGGCGTATTGGCACTATTTGGGTGCATGGCCAACACTTAGGCATTTGGGCAACTTTCTAGGCGCATGGGCACTATGCAGGCGCATGAGCAGTTGGGCGCATGGGCAACTACTTTCTAACTAACATTGTTTTTAGACCCCAAATCATCATTTTACCCTGTTCCAACACTAGTTCTAACATACTAAGCATCAAAACAAGCATTTGACCATAAACATAGTCAAAATCACTCCCAAACATTCACCCACCCAACAGGGCACACACACAAACATACGGGTACACACCTAACATTATAAAAACATTATAACATGTATTTCCAGCCCCAAAACAATTTAAAACATTTAAAACCCAGGATCTAGAACTCACCTCTTGCAACCTCAGGGCAAAACTCCTCCAAACCCGAGAGCTCTATGAGATCAAACACCTAGACATACCAAAAACACACAACCGAACACATACCAACACATAAGCACATATCCGAGGCTGAAAATCGACCAAGAACTACCCAAAACACTAGAAAACTAACCTTAAATCAGCTTATTCTTTTTCTTCTCTCTAAAACCCGAGAAAATTCTCTGCTCTCTCTCTAAAACCGAATGAAAAAGTTGATGGAACATGGGTGTGGGCGGCCACACCCACTCTTGTACAAAATATTATAAAAATTGTCCCATATACAACTTTAACCCCTCAACTTGGGTTATTTGCCTTTTCTTTCCTTTTTTCTTCACTTTTTCTCTTATTTTTAAATTTTCGGGTGTTACAATTAACCAATGAAGCTTCAAATCTTGAGTTTTCTTCACTTTCTCTTTCTACTCTCTCTCTCTTGAAGTTGGTGGCTCGGTTGAAAATGGAGAAGATGATCGTTGTTTAGGTGGTTTAAGTGGCTAATTATGGGCATTTAACCACTTAAAACTTTTTGGCCACAAGGCTAATTGGCCCATGACCCAATTCCTTCCTTTATTTTTATTAAATTAAGCTCATTATTATTAAATGACTTGTTTTGACTTTTCGGGTTGTTATAATTGGTTTCACAAACTTTTGGATGTTTTGAGTTTTTGGTTGTTGTTGTTTGCTAGAGTTTGAAGCATGATGATGTTGATGTTGTTTGCTCTGTGGTGTTGCTTCATGAGAAGCATGAACACCAGTCTTTTTAGACTTTTGTTTGTTGTTGGATTATTCAGCAGAGAAGAATGAAGTTTCACTAGAATCCAGAAACTCTTCATCTTCATCTTCTCCAGTGCAGGTCAAGAATGCACCGTTTCCTTGTTGAAGTTCCTTGAACTTGTATGATTCCACATGTCTTATTGTACTATTGTTTCTGGATCTTTCATCTAGTTCTATTGCTTCAACTTTAGCCACTAGAGCATATAGAGTTAATGCTTCAAGATCCAATGTTGCTTTCATCAAAGAGACTAACTAAGCTCAGCTCTCTGGCAATGTGTGCAACATCTTTTTGTTGATCTCCATAGATTCATATTTGAGACCATAAGTTATCATCTCATTGACTTGTTGAACGAATCTGTGAAGTTGTTATGGAATGGATTCTCCTTGAATGTGGTGGAAGGTTTCATATTATGTCCCCAATTTCTCTTTTTTGATTTCCCTAATCTCTTCACTTCTTTCACACATGGTGTGAAGTACTTTCCACAGTTCATGGGTTGTTTTGAAATTTTAAACTCTGGTCAAAATTTCAAATGGCAAGGTTATTGCCAATATGTTGTATGCTTTCATGTCTGTTTTGACCCTCTTGAGGTCATCACCAGCTACGCTTTTCAAGCTTACTGGCTTTTGTATGTTATAGTTTGGACCAAGAGTCACAAGAATGTATGGTCCCTCGGTTATGGATGCCCATAGGTCTAAATATTGGAAGATAATCCACTTTCCGAACATAATCTTCCATTATTTGAAATCAGCTTTGATCTTTAGTCTTGGTGGTTTAAGACCATTGTTTGATCCTGAAATTTCATGAGACATGTTTATCAAAATTTTAACTTAATGGTTTAAGTCAAATTTCATTGATTATATAGCTCGGTGTTGAATTTGTTTTTATCCTAATGTCACTAGGATTTGTTTGATGTTTATGTCACTCTTAATTGTTTACCGAATAAAGGAACTTGATTAATGTCCGATGATATGTCAATGTTAAGTCTCGGTAGAACAAAAGGAATATTCTATTAAGAATGTCACAATCAAACAAAATAGTCAAAACCCTTTAATGAATCCGGTCAAAATGTTAAAACCCTATAAACAAATATTTTGTTTAAAAAGTTAACTTTTATGAACGGAAAAGTGACTTTTTTTAGAAATTCAAAAGAAGAATGTGTTTCTTCTTTTATTGTAAATGTTTAACCAACACAATCACTTGAGATTATGAAGGTTTGAATGATCAAACACTAGGGTTTATCCTAGGGTTTGTTGGTGGCTTTCACAACTTCAACAAAACAACAATCTGTTTGTTGTTTGAAGATGATGAATCACTAGATTTGAGTGTAGAAAACCTCAAATATGATATTTAAATACAATGAATGGATTCAAAGTATTCAAATGAGTGTTTCTTTGATGAATATCTAATAAAACAATACTCGTGTTATGTTTTATCAAAAACCCTTAGAAACCGATGAGGTTTTAGAGAGTTTTGTGATGAATACGTTCGGAAACAGTGTATGAATGATGTTGTAAGGATTCCTATAAGTCTGATGCAGCCAAAACATCCAAAGTCTCTCTGCAAGCATGCACTAAAGAACTGAAGTAGAAATGCTTCGGAAGTTTTACACCATGCACTAGAAATATTCTAAGTGTAAAATCTTCCAAAGCCAAGACCAATATCTTCCGAAGGCAAAAGTGAAGTCTTTCGAAGCTTCAAAGACAAAGTCTTCCGAAGCCAAATAGTGAAGACAGATTTCTTCAGAAGACTTTTAGAGATATGCCTTTATTTGATGTACTTTACCATAAAGCTGGACCACCTTTCCGCTACAACTCTGTTAAAGTCACCAACTTACATGAGTTGGTGAAAGGTCCATGCTTTTGGTAACTGTACATTGAAGTCTTGAGTCCATGCTTTCTACTTTATGTACTTTTATCCTTTTTGTAATATATTAAGATGTGAGCTATGGAATGTCATAGTCACAAGTCAAAAGGCAGATATGCCTTTTGACTCTACAATTGATTTTGTTTGTGTCTAGTCAATTGTATCCAGCTGGCTTTCAAAGTATATCCGGCTGTAGGTTTTAGTATAAGTATTCCATGTTCTTGTATCTTTCTTTATGCTTTGTAACACTTGTAATAGAACTTGAGAAAGCAATATACTGAATCCTTGAAACCCAATCTCTTGTGTTCTCTTGTTCTGTCTCTTACTTATTACTTGTGTTCTTAGTATCATTCTAGTGGTTAATCTAGTTTGCTGTTTGATTAAGTTTGGTTAATCTCCTCTTTGTGTTGTTGTGTTGTAAGTGACCACCCTTCACCGGTCCTGCAATTGGTATTTCAGGCTCTTGATATAAGATCTCACCATCTTAAGATCCTCACACACACAAATACTAAACTTTTCAAATGGCAGCCATTTCCAAGACTAATATGGAAACTGGAACCATGAACAAGTCCCCACTAATCACTCTTGATGACTTTGATACCTGGTGCATGAGAATGGAAGGTTTCATCAGGTCTCTAGACTCAAGAATGTGGGAGTCTGTTGAAAATGGACCTGTTCATACCCAGCACTCCTTCTGCTACTGGTGCTGGTATGATCCCCAAAGATGTGGCTAACTACTCTGATGAAGATAGGAAGAGAGTAGAGATTGACATAAAAGCCATGATAGCCCTTCAAATTGCCCTTCCAAACTCTGTGTACAGAGGTTTCAAGAAGTGCAAAACAGCTAAACAGCTGTGCGATGCACTAAAACTGATGTATGAAGGCACATCTGAAGCCAAGGAGAACAAGAAGGATCTCCTGAAGTAGCAGTTTGAAAACTTCACCTTCAAAACAGGTGAAACCATGACTCAGTAATACTTCAGGTATGTTGAGATAGTGGATACCCTTGTGGATGGAGGAGTTCCTCTTGGGAATAGAGACATTGCAAGGAAGTTCATGTCCTCACTTCCTAGGCAATAGACACACTATTGTGTGGTGATTAAGAGGACTGAAAATCTCAAAACTCTTACTCTGACAGAGTTATATGGGATTCTCACTGGCTACCAGACGGAGATGAACATGCAAGGTTCATCTGGCAACTCCAACAATTAATTGAGTTCGGCCCTGCACATGGTTGAAACGGATAACATAGAACCCCAACATCATCTCATATGCTACCCTGACAATTCACCAAAGGGTCCTTTCATCACCTTCCCAGAGACACCCAGGGAGAACTACACTCAAGGAAGCCCATTCCAAGAGACAAGCTCTTCTCAAGCTTTTGTGTCTTCTGATGAAAGCTGTGGCAACTCTCTTTTCACTCTTGAAGATCTGGATTGTATTCATGCAGATGATCTGGAATACATGGAAATAGTCCAGCAGATGGCTCTTCTCACTCACAAAGCCAAGAAGTTCTACAAGAGAACTGGAAGGAAGTTTCCAAGCAATGCAACCAATGGAAAGTTTGGCTTGGACGAAGGCAAAGTCAAGTGTTACAACAGTAACTTGATGGGCCACTTTGCCAGAGAGTGTAAGGCACCCAAAACAAATGGTGGCCAAGCACAAACCAGACCAAACTACACTGAGTAAGACCCCCAGAATGAGAAGCCAAAGCAACAAGCTGCTATTGCTGTTGAAGAAGGAGGCTTTGACTGGAGCTTTCAGGTGGAAGATGCTTCTCCAAACCAAGCACTAATGGCAGATCATGATGAAGCCAAGGTATTGGAACATCTCTGTACTCCTGAATGTATTGCTAAAGTTAATAGATACAGGTCCTATAACTTGGAGATGAGATCTGATCTTGAGTCCTTAAACATTTTAAAATCTGATTTTAGAAAGTCTCAAAATGATTATAAACGAAAGATAGAGGACTTAGAGAAAACCATTTCAGTTCTAAAACATGAGCATACAGATTTTAGGACTCAAATCAAAGATCTCATAAGCAAGCTGACTGAGTGTCAGGCTGAGCTTATGATCAGCAAAGCCAAGGCAGAAAAGAGTGTTCTTGAAGAAGAGACCTTCAAGAACATGATATCCTCATCCCAGCACAATAAGGTGTGTTATCAAAATAGGCAGGGACTGGGATCCAATGAGATAGCTCCTCCACACACAATCTTGTCTGTAAGATCTCCTAGGTGTGGAACTTGTGAAGATGAGCTTCCTCTCATAGATCCTGTAAGTGAAGAGGATGAAGAAGAGATAGTGAAGAATTCCTCTGAGAAGAGTGAAGAGGAGGATTCTAAGAAGGGCCACTATCCTTCTGAGGAGAAGAAGATTACTGTGATGACCAAGTCAATGAGAAAGAACTTGATCAGGAAGAGCAAAAGAAAAGCAAGAAAGGCTCAAGAGATCAAGGCTACTTTTGACTCTAAGCAGAAACAAGTTTTTATCTCTGCAGGGTTTGAGGTAGTAAAAACCAAAGACATCAACCAAAACTCTTCAGCTAAGAGTTTTGGTTCAAATCATCTCAGTACCAAGAAGAAGACTAATCTGCTGTGTACCATTGCTGCACAGCCTGGACCATCAAACTCCAAGAACAGTTCCCAGCCCATAAGGACTGTCTCAGCATCTGCAAAGATGAAGGTGGAGAAGGGATGTGACCAAAGACAGTCTTGTTCTCATAAGAAGACTCTTGTGAAGAAGAAAATGGTGTGTGTCATGTGTGAAAGTACCTCTCACATTGCTAAGGATTGTCCATACAATCTTAAAAGTACTGTCCATATGACCAAGACAAAGACTTTAAAGAGTTCCAAGAAGATTTAAGCTTCAAAAGGAAAATCTGTTTCCTTCGGAAGCTCCAAAATCTAAGAAGAAGGCAAATGGAAAATTATATTCGGAAGAGAAGTTGGTCTCGGAAGAAAGAAATTCTTCCGAAGCACCGAAGTCTGCTGCACTGACTGCAGAACCTTTTGAAGGTTCAGTCATCAAAACTTCCGAAGTCCCAAAAGCTTCCGACGTTTTGAAGGTCAAGTCCAGGACTCCAAAGGTGTTGTGGAAGTCTTATAAAGACCAAGTGACTAAAAATTCTCCATCAACAACAGCTCAAGATCCTCCTAGCACAACCATAGGATCTATTACTGTTGCATTACCTGCTATTATACTTAGTGAGCCCAAGACGAATAAGGCTTGGGTTTCCAAATGTAACTAATCATTTTCTTTGTGCAGAAACAGCTCAAGACAAACAAGAATGTCTGGATCATTGATATTGGCTGTTCCAGGCACATGACAGGCAATAGGTCACTACTCCATAACATTGAAAGGATTGATGGAGGACCAGTTGCTTTTGGAGGAGATGAAGGTGGTTACATTTTTGGAAGGGGCAAGGTCACAAATGGTAAGCTTAGCATTGAAAAGGTAAACTTTGTCAAGGAGCTTGGGTACAATCTTTTAAGTGTATCTCAATTTTGTGATCAGAGTCATAACATGCTCTTTACTAAGCATGAGTGCATTGTTCTCAAGCCTGGAGTGGTCATTCCTCATGAGCACATCCTGCTTAGAGCCCCTAGAAAAGGGAACATTTACAAGATGGACTTGCAAGAAACATCTCCCTCTAGAGAAGTTTCATGCTTTCTTTCTAAAGCAAATAGTGATGAATCTTTCCTATGGCATAAAAGAATGTGCCATGTAAACTTTAAGAACATGAATAAACTAATTAAACATGATTTGGTAACTGGAATGCCAAAGAAAGAGTTTACAAGTGATGATCATTGTGTTGCATGCCTGAAAAAGAAGCAGCATAAGGTATCTCACAAGCCTAAGGAAAGGAACTCTATCACTACTCCCCACACTTATTACATATGGATCTCTTTGGCCCCACCAGTGTAATGAGTCTAGGAAGGACCTCTTATTGTTTGGTGATCACAGATGATTTTACAAGATTCACTTGGGTTTTCTTTCTTAGAACTAAGGATGAGACCCCCTGAGATTCTGAAGAATTTCATCTTAGAAATTAAGAATCAAAGTGATCACAAGGTCAAAACCATAAGATGTGATCAAGGGATTGAATTCAAGAATCAAACCCTTGATACATTTTGTGATGAAAAAGGTATTACAAGACAACATAGTGCTCCCAGGACTCCTCAGCGAAATGGTGTTGCTGAGAGGAGAAACAGGACACTAATTGAAGCTGCAAGAACTATGTTGTCTGACTCTAAACTACCCATCACCTTCTGGGCAGAGGCAGTAAACACTGCTTGCTATGTGCAAAACAGAGTTTTAGTAGTTAAGACACATGGTAAGACTCCTTATGAACTTTGGTACAAGAGAAAACCTTTCATTGGCTTTCTCAGGTCATTTAGATGTCCTTGCACCATCTTGAATACCAAAGATCAAATTGCCAAATTTGCTGAAAGTCAACAAAAGTCAACGTCACGGTCAAAGTCAACAAAAGTCAAACCCGACACGTTCGAGACGAGGAACCGAGACAAGACGTTGAAGATTTAAATGACTAGGAGTTTTATTGTAATAAATATATTTTGTGTGAACAAAATATATTTTATCTTGATTTTAGTCATTTTTATGCTTAATATGTAATTTTGTATTAATTAGCCTAAGTCTAGAGGGTTAAGTGCAATTAGTGAATATTAGTCTAGACTATAAATAGGTTAATTGTCATTAGTGTTGGTTAATGGTTGAATGACCAATTGATTGAGGGATTTACTTGTAAACAATATTATTAGCAATCAATAGAGATCAAAGGGGTTTTGATTGTGATTATCATATTTTGATCTAATTCTTCATGATTTGATTCAAGTTTGATTATCCTGGAGTTACAACTAGAATTGTTGAGGAGTCAGCCAATGTGACTTTCAATGAACACACACCCTGTGTGGCTGGTTCTGGTCCTGATTGGCTATTTGATCTTGATTTAGTTACCAACTGTTTTAACAAATCTTGTGAGAATGTTTAAGGATCTGCAGAAAATTTAAATACAGGTGATCCTGATCCAAGATTTGAGCAAAGAAGACCTTCAACTCATACATCTTCAACTACAGTTGGAACTACTTCAGCAAATGAGGTTTCTATCAGCACTACAATGACAAACTCAGCTGATACATCATGGGAGCCTTCAAATTCTAGCTCAAAGGCTCCACAACCAGATAAGGATACCTCAATTGTGGAAGACAACAATGGTGGTGGTGAAAGTGATCAAGAATTCCTTGATGCTAATAACCACGCCATAGATGACAACATCAATGATGTCACACACTCATTGGATCAAGTAAATCTTGATAAGTGTAATGATGTGGAGGGTGAAACATCTACGCCAGATCTAAATTTCTCAAATTTAGATCTTTCTCAGAAATTTGCTGTGATCCCTCAGCTTAGGATCCACAAGTATCACCCCACCACAAACATCATTGGAGATGTTGTCACAGGGGTAAGAACAAGAGGACAAACCCATGAAGCAAATGTTTGTCTTCACTCTTGTTTCTTATCCCAGATAGAGCCAAAGAAAGTTGATGAGGCTCTAAAGGACGAAAGTTGGGTTGAAGCTATGCAACAAGAGTTGCTTCAATTCAAAAGGCAAAAAGTTTGGAACCTTTGTCCTCTTCCTCATGGGAAGACTACCATTGGAACCAAATGGGTGTTTAGGAATAAGAAGGATGATAGAGGCATTATCATCAAGAACAAGGCTAGACTAGTTGTTCAAGGATTCACACAAGAAAAAGGGATTGACTACACCGATGTCTTGGCATTTGCTGCATCCAAGAACTTCAAGGTCTTTCAACTTGAAGTGGGCTTTTCTGTATGGAGTGATTTATGAAGAGGTGTATTCAGCCACCTAGTTTTGTAGACCCTGATCATCCTGATTATGCCTACAAGCTTGACAAAGCTCTTTATGGGCTGCATCAGGCACCCAGGAAGTGGTATGAGACATTGTCTGAGTATCTTTGCAAGCATGGATACAGGAGAGGTACTATAGATGGAACTCTTTTCATCAAAGGACAGGGAAATGACATATTGCTAGTTCAAGTGTATGCGGATGACATCATCTTTGGTTAAACTAATCCAAAGCTCTGAAAAGACTTTGAGAAGCTGATGAAAGACAGATTTGAAATGAGTGCAATGGGAGAACTCAATTTCTTTCTGGTAATTCAAGTGAAGCAAGTTGAAGATGGTATATTCATAAGTCAGTCAAAGTATGTTCAGGACATACTCAAGTGGTTCAACATGACTGATTGTAAGATTGCTAAGACACCCATAGGCAGAAACCACTCCCTTGGACCTGATCTTGAGGGGGAGTGTGTAGATGAACACTTATACATGGCTATGATTGGGTCTCTTATGTATCTTACTGCTAGCAGGCCTGATATCATGTTTTCTACATGCATTTGTGCAAGATATCAAGCCAACCCTAAGATGTCTCACCTCATCACTGTCAAGAGGATTCTAAGATACCTCAAAGGTGCTTCAACACTTGGTTTATGGTATCCAAAGAATCCTGACTTCAATCTGTATGCTTATACAGATAGTGATTATGGTGGTTGCAATATGACTGCAAAGTCTACATCTGGGGGATGTCAATTCCTTGGTGGAAGGGTTGCCTCATGGCAATGCAAGAAACAATCCTGTGTGTCTCCATTAACTGCTGAGGCTGAATACATTGCTGCTGCAAGTTGCTGTGCTCAAGTGCTTTGGATTCAAAATCAGATGCTGGACTATGTATTTAATTTCAAAGAGACTCACATTCACATAGACAACAATAGTACTATCTCTATCATAGAGAATCCTGTGCAGCACTCAAGGACCAAACACATCAATATCAGGTATCACTTAATAAGAGATAACTATGAAAAAGGATTAATTAAACTAGTCAAAGTTCATACAGATGAACAATATGCTAATCTGTTTACAAAAACTTTTGATGAACAAAGATTTAAATATCTAATATCAGCTATTGAGATGATTAACCTTGAGTAGATTTTTAAAACTAATTTTAATTATTTCTTAAAATATGTGTCCTAGGTTGTCTAGTTCATCAGTTGCATAAGCTCATGTTTTCTTTGGATAAAAAATCCTTTTTGAATATTTTCCTTAGATTCTTGAAAATTTTTTGATCCTTCGGAAGATATATTTTTATATTCGGAAGAAAATCATGTCTTCAAAATAAATAACTGTATAAGAAATTTTACCTTCGGAAGAGGTTTCAATCTATCTTCCGAAGCTTAAATACTTGTCTTAGACACTTATTTGTTTTCAAGGACTATTTTCTTTCGAAGCAAAATTAACTCTCGGAAGCTTTGTTGTTTTATATACAAAGCATTCAAGTTTTTATTTCTCTTCCGAAGCAAAATTTTCAAAACTCTCAGGAAATTCTTCCGAAGTCATTTTAGCTTCGGAAGCTTTTTCATTAACACTTCGGAAGATAATTTACCTTCGGAAGCTTTTCGAATTCCAAGAAAACTACTTTTTTGAGCAAAAGTAAACTACTTTTTCAGAGGTGGGACCGACATTTGGATTTCAAAGTTTATCCTCTTTCATTAACTTTGGTTCAAATCCTTTTCACATAAATACTCAACGGTATCCCCTCTCCCTCACTATCTTCTTCAATTCTACTATTCCTCAAACCTAATTCCCAAACTGCCTTTGCTTTTCATCTTTCTTCATCCTTAAGCTTCTAAAATGGGCAACCTTAACCGCAGAAACAACCCAGATTTCTCCTTGCAATCTCATAGGAACACAATCAGGTTTCTCTGTTAAGCTCTGAGAAAGATGATAGTTTCTCAGAGATTTGCCGTTTCTTAGCTTTATCAAATTACTTCACCTCCCTAACCATTGATCCTACTCTCTATGACGATCATCTGCTTGAATTTTGGAAGACTTGCCAAGAGGTCATCATGGATGGGGAGAAGGCACTGTCTGCCACAGTGCAAGGAAGGACAATCTTCATCACTCCGGCTATGATCAACACTCACTTGCAGCTGGATGATGAAGAAGGTGAGTTGTCCTTCCAAAAGGAAGTTGTCAATCATTCCTTTGAGCAGATGGGCTATGAGGGAGATTTCTCTGTAAAGACCTTCAGGAAAGGGAAGGTCTCATCCCAGAGGAAATACCTACTCCATGTGGTTATCCACAGCTTGTCAAACAAGCATGGAGGGTGGGACCAGATTCCTGAGGATCTCTCCTTCATAGTGCATGGAATGGTTCAAGGGGTCAAGTTTAGGTACTCTTAATTTGTCTATACAAATTTGCTTGCTAACTTGGACTCCTTAGAGTATTATATGTTTCCTAGATATGTTCAACACATTCTCAACTATGAACTGGGCTCACGGTTGAGGGAAACAGATAATATTCTTAAATTGGGATAGATGAAGCCCGACATCTTTAAAATCATGAAGAAGCCAATTGTAGGCTTCTGAGGGGTAGAAACAGCCCTTGTCCCCAAAATGTGAGAGCTCATTGCTCAAGGTGACAACCTAGCAACAGAAGCTAGTGTTGAACCCACACCTTCTCTCTACCACCAAAACAGCCACAAGTAACCCTCACCTACCAAAGAAAATCCAAACGAACCCCTGCTCAAGCTATTGAGTCTGTGCAGGTCCCCATATACTCACCAATATAGGAGGAAGTGGACACTAGAGCTCTCACTTCCCCTGAGGAGCAAACCACTCTCATCTATTCAACAATCAGGGCTGAGGTTCCCCATGCTCACCCTAATGAGCTCACAAGCCCAACTGCCTTAAGCCTTCACTCTGTGTCTTAACACTCAAGTGAACAACCTTTAGGGGACAGTTACCATCCCCAGCCTTTAGATTTAAATCAACCCATTCCGAACCTCTCATTCTATACTGATGAAGACTTAGGTTTCAGTGAGTACCATGAGTCTCTCTTCTCTTCCCCTATTCAAAGGTAGATGAGTACTCCTGAATCTCCTCAGTCTAGCCCACATCAGTCACCCACAACTGAGGTGGATACTTCTGAACCTGTTCAGGATATCCATATGGAAGAGGCTCTCACTTTTGCAAGTAATTACATTATTAAGACCTCAACCATGGCAACTCAGCCCATTGACATCTCAACTGAGAATGTCCATGAGCAAAGGAAATCCAGCAGCCAAGAACCTGAAGCTGGTGGTGAGAGAGAGGACTTTGGTCCAATCATCTCATCCCCCAATGATTCTTCTGATGAAGAAAAGGGGAATCTGAGACTAAAGGTGCAAAAACTATCAAAAACATGCTCCTATTTAGTCTCTAAGGTTAGTCACCTTGAATGTCATGTGACTAGCCTTCACAATAGGGTCAATGATCAGCAACTTGAGATATCTTATCTCAGGGAAAAACTAGCTGGGAGACCTTTAAGAAGAGCTCAACCAGGAACACAAGAACCTATGAATGTGGTTGACTTAACCTCTAGCTCACTTATGCAAGAGGGTGATTGTGACAGCCGGCCTTCAGGTCGTTACTCTAACCCTAATCTACTTGCATCATTACCCGTCTTATGAGTACTAATAATAGAAACAATCTAACTCTATCAGTGAACTTGGAATCATCTTTTGCTATTTGTTCCATTTTATGATTTCATGTGATTTTATTGACTTTTAGTTAATTTAAGTTTTACTTTTTTTAAAAACTTGGTGTCCCGGGAATGTTAACTAGCCACCCTTGCAAAGCTAAATCTCAAGTGAAACAATTAAAATGTGTACATACACACTCATAATTCGATCAAAGACATGCATGTGCATGCACAACACTTAACAATTAACTAAACCTTACCACCTAAAATACTACCCAATACTACAAATTAATACTACACATAATATTATTTAGCATTAAAATTTAATCAAAATTTACCCCACAAGAGGCCAAATTGGCCGTCCCACTCCCTCCACTCATCTCCCCTCTAGACCACCAACACTCTCACCATACACCTTCCATGCAAATCCCTTTCAACACTACACCTCTTCTCCCTTCCTCTCGAAATCTCACCAGCTGAACACACTCAAAAAACACACACAAACCTTATTCTCTCTAGAGTTCCAGCCTTTTTCATGGAAGAACAAGGCATACGCATTCTCGGCCAGCCTAAAACCGCAAGAAGGTGGCCATACTCGTGAGCTTTTGATACACACCTGCATCTTGTCCGACTTTTCCAGCCTTGTTTGAAGATTCTCCAGCCTTGTCCAAGGAGATTCTAGCCATCCAAGACCATTTACACCCTCCAAAACGTGAACAATACCAAGTGTAAGCTTCATGTCACCCGAAAATGGTCATTTCATGTGTTTTCTTCACTTCTCTTTTAAAAACACCTCCTCTCTTTGTTGTAGCAGAAACCCGACACCGTTATCTTGTTCTTGAGGATCTTTCAACTTCACAAAAGGTATCTCACACGTTATATTGGTCATTCTTGAGGTGGAAACCGATTTCTACCCTGAAAACCCTCTTTTTGGGTGTTTTGCATCATCTAACTTGTTTATCTTGTAACCCATTGAAGAAAAAAATGTAATCTGCTTACTAATGGTTCAAAAGACTTTTAATAACCTGTTTTGAAAGTTACAAAAGGGTATACACCATGAACATGTGGTTATAGCACGAGTTACACCTTAAAAACCTTCTTTCTACATGAAATAACACTATTTAAGCACTTGTTTGAAAACCCTCTCAACCAAGGTTTATAACCTGCTCATGAACGACTTTGGAACACCCTAATAATCTGATATTAAAGTCAAATAAGGTTTTGGTAATGTTTAAACGCAAGTTGTACGGATTTACACATATGTTATGGTCCGTTATGGCTAAATCACTAAGTTGATGGTTCATTGTTGTGTTGGGTGACCTAGCCATGAGTTTGGGACATGATTTCAGAAATTTTTGATGAATAGTAAGTGTGTGATAAATGGTTAATCTCTGGAAATTAAAGACATGTTAAGATTAGGCCCACTTTAGTCATTTTCGGGACCCGAAACATGGTAAAAAACCTTAAAAATAGTAAAACATGGATTTAACCATCTTGAAAAGTATTCCAGGCTTAAAATGGTTAATAAAGTGTTCTGGAGTCAATGGGAAATTTAAATGGTCAAAAGAATAAATTAAATGGCGTTTTAACTAGAAACGGATACTAACCGGGTGACGTTTTTGAGAAAAATCCAAGAAAAAGGAGTTTAAAGCTAAGATTTATAAAAAACATGTAATTTCAGCAAGTTAAGTGTTAAAAGACCTAAAGGATTTGAAAATTGGTCAAACAAGCTTTTAAACGGTCAAATTCGGTTAAAAACGCGTTTTAACGGGTTAAATGTAAAAACGAGGCTTTCAACTATTAGAGGCAAAATTTCACAATTAAAGAACTTAAAACTTATAAAAATATCCTTAAGATGATACCTACTGGTCCAAGACTCAAATTTACGGAAATCCTAAATTAACCGTTAAAACTCTCCGGTTTTACCGCAACCCGGAACGTTAAACACATAGGTTTTAAACCGGACCCATATCCTAGAAATTTGGAACACTTACTCAATAATAAGTCAATTTTTACTCTAAGAACCTGATTGTTGGTCATAATTGTCATAAAGTGTAAGAAACCAAACTTGAGGGTAGAAACTGTCAATTTTGAAACTTGAGGGACTAAACTGTAAAATTTTACCAAACTTTAACCGACTCATATGAGACTAATAATCACTTGAACAGCATATTTATCTTATATCCTTAACTTAATGATGTAAAATCCTAAATTATAGGGGAAACCATGACCTGCCATAAAAGGAAACTTTTTATACAAACCCTCTCAGACTCAAAGCCTTATCCGACAACTAAATTTTGACACGCTTGTTGCACCTTAAATAAGTTTAGAGCAGTAGCTTATCACTTAATATATTCATGATTAGGGTGCTAGACTTGAGACATCCCCGGCACACGAAGAGTTATTTTGGCTTAACACCTAAGGTGAGTTCTAGTGATCCCCCTTTTTACTACTGTTTTAGGGTGGAACATGCTCTCTTATTTATGAACTATATTTGTGCTTTACTTGGTGATTGTATGTGGGATTTATGGTTACCTGCTGATACTTATATCATGATCATTAATTCTTTCGTGAACCGCTTGTTTTATATGGATAGATCTATTTGGGGAATCCCCCACACACAGTGGCTTCCGTTCTAGGAAGGGTACCCCACTGAGATCCTGAGGGGTCGTTTGTGGCATGTGACAGGTTTTGTTAAGAAACTATGGTGAACCATCCGGGCAGGTAGGGTTCACTGGTTTGGGGCTCAGTTATTCCTTCGGGAATAGCCGGTTAAACACAACTTTAGAAGAGGCCAACCGGGACTGAGTGCAGGGTTGATTATGATTCTCCCACGATGTTGAAACTATGATTCATTCCTTTTTATCAAATGAGGATTTGTTAAGTCCTTTTTGTTTTTAAACTTTAAGCACTTAAATTCACCAACTTTTTAGTTGACACAAATTTCTTTTTGAGCATGTTTCAGGTAATTTATGAAGAAAACCTAACTGTTGTGAAGACCTAGACTTATCCCCGTGACCATGGCATTAGCTGATTTTACTTAATGAACAATTTGAACAATTTTACATTTCTGTTGAGCAAAATACAATTTGTTTCTATGTTGGTTGTATAACTCATTAGGGGGCTTGATCTGTTTCTAGCCCCTGTATCTTTTGAAAACTTTTAATGCCATGTGATATTCTCTCTTTTGAGCTCTTGTAATGGTTTGTTTCCGCTGCCATATGTTGTTGCTAGTCTGTGACGTCCCACCCTACCTGGGCCCGGGGTGTGACCGTGATGCTACCAAAATGGGGGAGAAAGTCATTACAAACACAGAACCTGGGAGTTCTTTAGAGAGTATGGAAATTGAGGACTCATCATCCTCACTTGCAATTGTGCATACTCAGTAACTTCCTCAAGTTCACATTAATGTGGACTCTATAGACTCTATCATCAGGAGTCTCTTTGAGGAAGGTATTCCAAGGGCTATGTCATCCCTACCTTAAGGAACTTCAAACTACATTATTGGGTGGAGGTATGATGCTGATAGAAGAGCGCTTATTCTTCACAGAGTTCAAGGGCAACAAGAAGTATTTGATTTTCAGACCTTGAACTACTATGAAGGTCTTGATCTGGTCAACATGCCACTTGTCAATCCAAGCAAATCAAGACAAGCTGACAGGTTAGCACTCAGAATTCAAGACAAATTTACTGAATAGTTCAGCCTAAGAAGAAGACAAAGGCCATCAGGTAATGTCATTGGTCAACTGGATGCTGAGGCAAACCCTGAGATTAGCTTCAAAGGGAAAACCTTGGCTGAAGGCCTAGTGATAGAGCCTGCGAGCACTGTCACATCAACAACTGCTTCAGAAATTCATTCCCTCGGTGAAACACCTGCTAGTGAAGGTGTCTCACAACCTCTCTCTGGCCAGAGCTTGGATGCTACACCAAGCAATGAAGGCCGAACCTCTATCCACCCTGAGTCACAAAGGTCTGTGGGTGACAAAGGGAAAAGGATTTTGACTCCTGAGGAGATTGAGGAGGAGGAGAGAGAGAGAGAGGAAGAGGAAGCTAAGGGGAGAAAGTTCCTCTGGGTCTTCAGGTTTTATGCAAGCTGCAATGAGCGCTGCCTCAGACCAAACACTCAAGATGATGAGTTGAGGGCAGTCAGGATTACTTACCTGCAGACCATGAACTATGACATAGATGAGATTATATCTCTCCCCTTAGAGCAATTAAATGAACTGGCTGACATGGAAGTGTCAAGAGAGATGAAAGAAAAAGAGGATGCAAGGTTACTTCTCCAATTCAAAGAGGAAAAGAGACAGAAAAGACTATACAAGCATGCTCCTACTCTCTCCCCAGTTTAAGAAAGCCCTGTGCAAGAGACTATGGCATCTACACAAGAACCTCAGGTAGACAAGGAAACAGACAGACAAAACATGATCAACTACCTGAGTGCCACAGGTCTCTACCAGGCATTTGCACTTCTTCCCTTGTCCTTTGAGTACATTGAGTTTGAGTATCTTAAACAGCTTGAACTTCAAGTGCTCAAATAACAAAAGTGTTGGTCCATGTGATCGAAAAACAGTACAATTGAAGTGATGAATTGCTCAATATCTAACATCCATGCTAAACAACAACAATTGAAAAGATAGAAGAGAATTCTAACACATATTTGATAATCAAATGAACAATAACAATCAATAACATGAAGAACAATAGTATTTCTGTGTAAAAACTGCTTAGAATTGGTAACTTGCAACAATGATCCATGATTAGGGTTTTGCAAGCTTACCTTACGATGAAAATTGACAAAAGTATATATAGCAGTTATAGTTTCGCTGACAGTTTCGCTAACAGCGAAACTGTCATGCCGAAACTATAGTTTCGCCCGGCTGAACACAAGTTTGCCGGGTAAACTAGAACAGCAAACTGTGAGCGAATGTATAGATTCGCTCACAGTTTCGCTGGACTGCCAAAACTACACATTACAAAGAACATACAAAATGAAACAAACAAAAGTCCTATTACAATGAAAAGTAAACAACTATACTAAAGTGAGTCCAACCTATACATGATCTTCAATACTCCCCCTAGGTTGGATCTCACTATCTTCACTCATCTTGATTTGACTTGTCAGCTCCAGTTACCTCTGCTGCCGTTGATCTATCTTCATCACCTCCTGCAGCAACATCCTCAGAAGCTTCAGCCACAGATCCTCCAAGGTTCTTTCCTGCATCACTAGCTTCTTCAGAATGACCCATAGCCTTTGCAAACTGCCTGGTCAAATCTTGAACATCCATAGCAAAATCATCCTGAGCTCTCACCCTTTCAGCTAGCTTCTTGACCTCTGACCTTACTCCCCTTATCTTATTTGCAACATTAATGAACAAACTAGCTTCTTTTCTAGTTTCCTCTCCAGCCCCAGCTTTAATGTGATTTTCACATAGTACCAAAAGGTCTTCATCACAAAAACTAAATAACTCCATCGGATCAAACACTCTGAACTCTTTTCCATGTTTAGCTCTAATCACCGCCTCTCCAGTATTGTTGTCATAAAACCACTTCTTAAAGTCCTGTAGTTGTTGGGGAAGAGGATCAGCCAATCTTACCCGATTTACAGTCTTTGGAGGTTTCACTCTTAGTACAATCCTTCCTTTTCCTGTCTCCCAATCTTTATCCTTCTTTGATCTTTTTCTTTCAGCTTTCATATATCCAAAAGACTCAAAATTATCATTAAGTCCATTTTTTATTTCCTTCTCAAGAAATGATGCTCTTTCACTTAAGTGAGCGTTGATCAAAGGTAGAGTTGCCAAACGTCTCAAATCCCATTTGGGCAAGGTCTTAAAAGCCTTCCTCTTAAGCATATAACTAATATTTCTCCCTCGTCTCTTGATCATGAACATCTTTAAACTGGGATTGTAGCACCAGCTTATGATTTTCTTATCCGCTTCCTTCCTGCTTAATCCCTCCAGATTTTGAAACAAAGGAGTAATTTCCTCCACCTCCTTCTCTTTGACCAACCAATCATTCTTATCCATTTCAAAAACATCAGCATCATCTTCTCCCTTCTTAGCAACATAAATTAGTGGTCGCTCATCAACTTCATAAAACTCTGGTTCTGAATCATAGTCTATAAGTTGTTCATCTTCCTCCTCTTCATCAACCAACCCTTTGCCTCTATCAGATACTCCTTCAGTGGTAGCTGTAACAACAACTTCTTCACCAACAAGATCTTTGTCAAAATCAAACTGCAAGTTTACAAACCCAGCCTCAATAATATCTTCCTCATCATTCCTTCCAACATCCTCTCTTGGTATTTCCTGCTCTCCTTCACCAGTAGTTGCTGCTCCAAAAGTACCCTCTCCTACCCTAGATGAAGTACCCACATTCAGAAATGAGTACTTTGATGTATCAGTCAAATCATCTAACTCAGATTGAGTCAGTTGACTAGGTAGGCCGGCTGCAGCTTTCATTTGTGTAATCTCCTCAAACAACTTCTTAATTAGTTTGTTTTGGTCAACTAACATTCTCTGCATTTTCTCAATCACCTCATCCTTCTGTCTTTCTCTGATCTCCTGATTCGTAAGTTTAGTCTTAATCATACTCAGCTCATTAGCCAACGAAGTATTTAGATTACGTATCACATCCTCATCAAGATTTTCACTAGCCTCTCTTCTGGCTGTAAATCCCTCATGTCTATGTTTGGTTCTCCGCTTAGGCTCAGCAAAATCAGTTTTCTTCTTAGACCTCCTTTCTTTCTCTACCCTGATCTCCTCAGCTTGTGCATCAATATCCTCTTCAAAATCATAATCCTTTTCTTTAGCATATCTCTTCCTTTTCTTAGTAGCATCAGCTTGCTGTACTCTTGTTTCTTCAGCTCTTTTACTCTTAGACTCATCCACCCGTCTAATATAATTCCAGCGTTCTGGAGGATACATATTTTCCCAAAGATGGGTGATTTTACCACTAAAGTCATGGCGAATAGCACAGCAATCAGCAAAAATACGAGGATTCATCTGCACCAGCCTCTTGATTTCTCCATGCTTTGGAACATCAGGTATAAGATCATCAAAAATCATCTGAAGAAAGCGAGGGTATAACAGCCATTTGTCTTTCTTTACAGCTATCACATTCTCTGCCATACATGCAAAAATCAATCTAGCTATGTTGGCCTTCTCCCCTTTACAGCACAGCACCATAGCCTTAGCTCAATCAAGATTAAGTCCATCAGATCCACCTTTACGGTGATCTAGACACATGATAAAAACATGAGCGATATATCTCCATTCTTTAGATAAGAATGAGTTCTTGATCTCTTTCCTTGAACCAAAGGCTGGTCCCTCATACCCCATTCTTCTGAAAGCTTGAAACACTTCAGACTCTGTCATAGCTACTTCATCTCCAGAATCATCATCAAGTCTAAGAATCCTCGAAACACTCTCAGCAGTGATCGTCACATCATGATCAATAACTTTGGCAGAGATTCTCTGTACATCTCCTCTAGTATCATATTCTGCTGATCGCCAAAAATCTCTAATATGAAGATCATAAATAGTAGGCGAGTGAGATATGGCATAGGCTATAGGTGATCTCTGAAGCCATCTGATACAATCGCGAAATCCAGCTGCCCTAGGGAGAGTATCATCTAAAATAGCTGTGATGTTATTCCGCTCATCAAATTTGAGATTAGCCATGATAACCTGAGAAAGAAAACAATTAAATTTGAATGAGAAATTATGAAAATAAGAAAATAATATTAAAACAAAGGAAACTAGCAGTTTCGGCAAGCGAAACAATAGTTTCGCTCACTAAGACATGATAGTTTCGCTGAACAAAAACAGTTTCGACAATGAAAACAAACATTTTCGACAAGCGAAACAATAGTTTCGCTCATTGAAACATGTTATTTTCGCAGAACAAAAAGCAATTTCGACAAGGTGAGGATAGATTAAAGAAGTTTCGCTATTAATTTCTACAAGAACAAACATAGTTTCGCTGTAACAAATTAATTTCGCTGTTAAAAATTAGTTTCGCTGTTCACAAGAAAACATGATTAAGCGAAACTAAGCAAGTTTAAGACCAGATACTGCGAAAATAAAAATAATTTGGCGAAACTGTTAAGTTCGCCCGGACAGCATAACTTTACAGTTTCGCTGAAAAGATGAGAACTTTCGTTCAGTTTCGCAGAAGAATCAGTAGTTTCGCTGGATGAACAGCGAACCCACCGAAGAGTCACAATCCAAATCACTTAAATGGAGATGATTTTAACCAGATTAAAAGATGTTACAAGGTTCGAAACTCACATGCGAAGCAAATAACACTATTAATCAGTCCAAAACACAATCACAATACAAAATCGCCAATAACGTCACGGAGAAACCCTAAAAACTACGCAGATCGTTTTTGCGAAATTATGAGAGAAATTTCGCAAAAACGACTTAAATAGCAAATAGTTTCGCCCAGTGAAACTGTAATTTCGCTAAGAGATAACCAGTTAACAACTAATTAGCAAACCTAGCGAGATTGCAGTTTCGCTTTGCGAAACAATTAGCGAAAGTATAATTTCGGCACCAACCTTTTTTTTTAATTTTTTATTATTATTTATTTATTTATTATTATTAAAAAAAAATTTATATTTTTTATTTTATTTTATTTTATATATATTTTTTTAATTAACAAGAAGCACATCACATAATGAGATCTAAATTAATCAGAGATCACATTCTCTAGATATTTATGAACATAAAGATGATCAAAAATTATCTACCAGCAATGAGATCATACTAAATACAAGATCTGATCACAATCTGCACAGAAACAACTGAAATTAGAACAAATCAATAACGATTGCTGATATAATTGTCCACTTAAACTCATGCCTTATCCTTTTTCAACAAACAGCTTATGATTTGTTTAAGGTTCAATTAGATGCTTTTGAATGTTAGGACCCCACAATCATTTGGTAAAAACCCTCACCCAACCTCAGGATTTCTTGAATTTTGAATCAATCTCCATAGAACAAGGCTTGTGCGTTAATGTGCAAATGATTATAAACAGAATATTTCATTCTGAAATAAACTCATCGATAAGATGATTTGACATAATTATATCAAAATGGTGAGAGCTCCAGATCTATACTCACGTATAACAGAGGAGATAACCATTTAAACATGTGCTGATGAGAGCTCCAGGTCAGTACTATCGTACAGAAGAGGAGATCATCACTCCAGGTAAGTACTTTCGTACAGCAGAGGAGATAAGCACAGACACACGATACCTCAACACAAAATATACCAGCTGTGGTTCAGGGTGATGACAGATCAAAGCAAAATGGACGAAAGATTCATTCTCAATCCAATTTTTGTCAGGACTCAGTTTTTGTGCAAGCCAAAACAATTGAGTAAATCCAGACATTCTTAAGCATGATGTTTAATTTAATCATAAAGCTGCTGTCTACTTTATTCGTCAGGCTGAGTCTATCAAGCAAATTGTTAAAGAATCTGATCAATTTTCCTTAAAAATTAATGTGAAACAGAATCCAGTATCAGTTACTATCATTTCTCATTGAAGCACCGGTCATGTATATAAAAATACTTAGAGAATATACAATCATTTCTCATCATGTTAAATTCCGATCTCAGAATTATGAAATTACTCCCCCAAATTTTTATTTTCATATAAATCATATTTTTAATTATTATAATTTTTTAATCAAAAAATAGAAAATGAAAATTTAAAAAAATATTAACCCGAGCATAGAAATCAATTCATAAAAACGAGGTTTATCAAATGTTTTTGTGAAAAGATCAGCTTTTTGATTTTTTGTATCAATGGGTATAATATCAATGAAACCCTTTTCTTGAGCATCACGAATCGCATGAATTCGTGTCTCGATATGCTTGGTTCGGGAATGATGAATAGGATTTTTAGCAATCCAATGGCAGCTTCATTGTCACAAAATAAAGGTGTATAGAGAAAAATAATCCCATAATCAATTATTTGGTGTTGGATCCAGAGAACTTGAGAACAACAGCTTGAGGCAGCAATATATTCAGCTTCCCCTGTAGAAAGAGAAACAGTAGTTTGTTTCTTGCTCTGCCAGGATACCAAACAATTTCCCAAATATTGACATCCGCCAGACACAGATTTTCTGTTTAACCTGCAACCATTGGAATCACTATCAGAGTAAGCATGTAAATCAAAATTCCCACCATATGGATACCACAATCCTAAACGAGATGATCCTTTGAGATAACGAAATATTCTTTTGACAACTTTCTCATGAGATTCCTTTGGGGTCGACTGATATCTAGCACAGTAACCAACAGCAAAAGTGATATCAGGACGACTTGCAGTAAGATACATGAGAGAGCCAATCATAGATCTAAAAAGATGAGGATCAACTGGTTTTCCGTTTTCATCCGGAGTGAGACAAGTCTGAGCAGTAAAGGGAGTCATCTCTGTAGAAGCATCATCCATCTTAAATTTCTTCAAAATATCTTTAATATACTTCTCCTGATGAATAAGAATTCCTTCTTTCTATTGTTCAACTTGTAATCCAAGAAAGAAACACATTTCACCCATCATACTCATTTCAAACCTTTGGCTCATAACTTCTTCGAACTCTCTACACAATTGAGAATTTGTAGATCCAAAAATAATATCATCAACGTACACTTGGACAAATATCATTTCACCATTCACCTCTCTTTTGAATAAAGTCATATCGATGGTACCACGAGAGAAACCATTGCTTAGAAGATATTGCGTAAGGGTCTCATACCAGATTCTGGGTGCTTGATGAAGACCATACAGAGATTTATCAAGCTTAAACACTTTATCTGGAAAATCAGGATCTTCAAAACCTGGTGGTTGACACACATATATCTCCTCATCAATGTCTCCGTAGAGAAAAGCACACTTCACATCCATCTGATAAACTTTAAATTGTTTATGAGCAGCATGAGCAAGAAATATTCTGATTGCTTCAAGACGAGCAACCGGAGCAAAGACTTCTGTATAATCAATCCCTTCTTCTTGAGCGAAGTCTTGCACCACAAGTCTAGATTTGTTACGCACCACAACTCCTCGATCATCTGGTTTGTTCTTAAACACCCATTTTGTACCAATTGGATATTTGTTAGGAGGTAAATCAACTAAGGTCCAAACCTTAAGCTTTCTGAACTGTTGAAGTTCCAATTGCATAGACTCTACCCAACAAGGATCCTGTAGAGAAGCATGAACATTTTTCGGGACAATTTGAGAGATGAAGCATGAGAAAAGACAAACATTAATTAGACCAGATTGACTTCGCGTGCGAACACCATCAGAAACAGATCCAATCACATTGTCAAGTGGATGATCTTTCAAAGTTTTGTAATCACTTGAAGAAGGAAAGATGGTTGAAGAAGTATCTCCTATAGCTGGTGAAAGATTAGATGAAGGTGAATCAATGATAGATGTTGGATCAGGTAAAGGAGAAGATGTAGGAGGTAAAGAATCAGATGATGGTGCCTGATCAGTCATTGGAGACGAAGAACTAACATCAGTTGAAACATCATCATTTACTAATGTGGTGGATTGAACAGTTGATGGAGATGATGAAATAATATTTGTTTGAGTATTTGAAATTGATGTATCATCATCGAAAACTGGCAGATTAAACGAATTGAACACCGTATTGGAGTCAAAGAACCATGCAGGTTCAGATGTAACTTCAGAAGGATTTGATTCCTGCCAATCAACATAGAACGACTCTTGAACAATACGTGTTCTTTTGTTATAAACCCGGTACGCCTTTTGTGAAGAAGAATATCCAACAAAATAACACTCGTCAGAAAACACACTAAACTTTGTCTTTTGAGATTGAGTATTCAAAAGAGTGCAAGAACAACCAAATGGTCGAAAGAAATCAATTAGAGGCTTTCTCTTATGAAAAAGTTCATAAGGAGTCTTCACTTTATCTTTCACAATTAACACCATGTTTAGAACATAAGATGCACAATTTACAGCTTCAGCCCAGAAAATAATGGGTAATGAAGATTCTATAAGCATTGTACGAGCAGCTTCCACGAGAGTGCGATTCTTTCGTTCGGCAATACCATTCTGCTGGGTGTTCTTGCAGCACTAAATTGTCTCACAATCCCTTTTTGAGCACAAAATGAATCGAGAATCTGATTTTTAAATTCAGTGCCGTTGTCACTTCTTAGTCCCATAACTTTTCTCTTACTGATTGATTCGATAGAAAGAATTAGTCTCTGCAATTCCTCTGCAACTTCGCCTTTGTGTGCAAGAAACCTCACCCATGAATATCTTGAGAAATCATCTGTAACAACAAGACAAAAAGATTTTTTAGCAATTGATTTAACACTAATTGGCCCAAATAAATCAGTATGTAACAACTCAAGAGGACAAGATATGCTATTTAGAAGTTTGGGCTTATGAGGTTTCTTATGTTGTTTCCCTTTGGCACATGCCATGCATTTTTCATTAACAGAAAAATCTTTTAAAGGAAGTCCTCTAACAAGATTGTTCTTTACTAATTTATTAATTATCTTAAAATTAACATGCCCTAAACGACGATGCCATAAGAGAGAATCAGATGTTGATGCTTTTGAAAGAAGACAAGTTGCAGTAGCCTTTGACTCGCTTGAATTCATATCGAGAAGATATGTATCATGTTTCCTTGGAGCACGCATGAGAATCAAATCATCTGGAATGGCAATCGCTGATTTTAAAAATAGACATTCATTAGATTTAAATAGAACAGGAATGTCTTTATCGCAGATTTGAGAAACACTCAGAAGATTAAAAGCCAATTCGGGAACATAGTTGACTTTTTCCAAAGTGAGAGAACCATTGGTAACTTCTCCTTGTCCAATCATTTTTCCACCCTTTTTATTTCCAGCAAAAGCCACATATCCTCCATCTATAATCCGATAGTTGGTCAACAAATCCTTTAATCCCGTCATATGCTTGGAACATCCGCTATCAACATGCCATAAACTGTTTACAATCTTTGATGAGGACTCCTGAAAAGAATTAACAAATCACTTAGCCAGGAGTAATAGGGACCCAAGATTGAACAGCTTTACTTTTTAAAGAAGCAGATTTTTTACAGAAGAAATTATTAACCAATTTTGTCAATTTATTTCCAAAACAATTCCTATTAGAGGATCCTTGAATCAAAGGACAATTTTTAACAAGATGATCCTCTTGACCACACCTGAAACAATAAGGTTTGAATCTAGGTCTCTGATGTGATGAGGTAAAAATAGGATCAATAATAATCTCCTCATCACATTCAGACAAACTAGAATCAACATCACTGGATGTCTCATACAACTCATGAGATTGTTGTTTATTTGAACAAGAATTTTTCTTTACAAAATTAGAACAAGATTCATCTGACATATCAGTAAAACTTGTACCACTGGTACTGGTGTCAGATGAAGAAGAAATACAATTTTCAGATGACGTCATATTTAATGGTGTGAAAGATGGAATAGGTTGAGAAAAGAACTTTTCGAAACAATTAGTTTTAAGTTGCTCAGTTGTTTTTGGAGAAAGATCAGATGCATTACATTCATTATGAGAACAAAAATCATTACTACCATGATCTGAATTACAAGATGGAATGAAACTATCAAGAGAACATGAGACATTCAAGTCTGTTACATTTGAACTAGAAACAAAAACAGAATTTAAACTAGACTTATGATCTAAAACAGACTGCTGATTTTCAGGTGTACTAGAACTAGTGCATCCAAGCCCACTAGTTGGTCCATAGTCGTAGTCTTCACGAATGTACTTAAAGTTATTCCCGACTAAACCTGCAGACATACTGTCAGTATCTGTTTTGATTAAATCATTAGAAGGATGAGGAACAGGCATAGGAGAATAACAGTATGTACTAGGTGGAGGATAAACCTGTACATTTTCATAACCCAAACCTGTTTTAATTCTTGCTCCCCGTTGAGATTTACAAAGATCATCATATTTCATTCCAGAAATTGTCCATTTATCTAACTTTGACTGAAGTTTGCTTGCTTCAAATTCAGCAAGAGCAACCCTTTCAGTCAAAGTATTAATCTCGACATTTCTTTCCAAAACGATTCCTTTTAAATGATCAGTTTCTTTTAAAGCCTCATTTAATTTCACAAAATATTTTGATTCATTCATTTTAAGTTCATCACTAATTCGCTTTAAATCCTTTTCATTATCAATTAACAAACGGTTAGCCTTATAGATCCCAAATAGCCTAATTTTACAAGCAGATGAGCACATATCCTGTATTACCTCATATGGAAGTCCCATTACCATCCTTTCAGCAGCTAAAGCTTTATCACACATGCATACTAGAGTACTTGATTTCTTTTCCTCAACAGTAGCAGCAACATCATCCTTCTCCTTTCCTATCTCATCTCTTGAATTTCTTTTCTCACTTAAGCCTGCAGTTTCCTCTTTCCCATTTCCATCTGCCTTTTCTTCTTTCCCATTTACTAAAGACTCGTTTCCTCTCTTGAATTCCTTGAACAGCACAAATCCATCTTCATCATCTACCACTTCATTACTTTCCACAAACTCAGCAACTAACGCGTGATTAATCTCAGTTCTTGTTTCTTCCACCTCTGCACTCCAATCAAAGTTCGAAATCAAAGCCGACTCCTTCTTTAGATTCACTTCTTCCTTTTCTTTTTCTGCTGTCAATCTTGGCACTCCAGAGTTACTAGGATCTGTGACAATTGGTAATGGACATTCACGTTTAAAATGTCCCAATTGTTTACAATTAAAGCACCTCAATTTTGACTTATCAAATCCCAGTTTTGAAGTAGATGATTGACCACCAAAGTTCTTTCATCCTGTTCTTTCCATGAATCTTCGAGCTCTTAAAGTTAACATCGCCATTTGCCATTGAATATCAGTTTCTTCTAGATCATCAGGATCAACCTGATACATGTCCTCCATAGTCATTCCTTTACCTTTCAGTTCTCCAGCAACAAGAGCTTCATAGCTCTGAACAAACATTCCAAAAAGAGCCATTGTTTCAGATGGAATTGAAGTTTCAGCATTGACCTTAGAATTTCCCAAATCTTTTCCAACATGACTATTACCACTCGAGAAATTACTTGTATTGCTCCCCCTTGAATTGGATTTTGTATGTGAGAGTTTGCAGCGGATGACAACAAAGCAGCATTTTGAGAAAAACCAGATGTGGGCATCATAGTCTGGTTAAATTCCCTTCTTTTTATATCCAACTCAAAAGATTTCAACTTTCTAATGATATCCATCAGCTTGTAATCTGTAAAACCTCTTTCTTGTTTAAGCATTCTCACTTGAAGACTCCACTGTGGTGGAAGAGAATCGAGAAGCCTATTAACTTTCCACTGTTGGAGAGCCTTTCATCATACTTCTTTAGAGTGCTTGAGACGGTTAAGAAACGGTTTGTAAGATCTGTCAGACTCTCATTCTTGTATCCCACAAGTGAATTGAACTCTTTTTCAGCCTGAATACTCTTATCTTTTACCAAATCTGCATTACCATCATAGAATTCACATAGAGCATCGTAAAGAGATTTAGCATTTTTATGCTCTGCAAAACGGTTGTAGATGTCAGGAGCTAAACAGAGAGTTAGAGCACTAAAAGCCTTTTGATCACGATCAATCAATTTTAGATCTCTTTCAGTATAGGAAGATGGGTCCTTTTTCTGAGAAACAACATCACCAACAGTAACCGTTGGTATGTGAGGACCAGAAGTAATCGATTCCCATTGATTATGATCAGTGTAGAAGAAGAAAGCTTTGAGACATCTCTTCCAATATTCAAAATTATCTCCATTAATGAGTCTTGGAGGTCTATTAGGAGCAACACTTTCAAGATCAGCAAGTGTGAGAGTAGTTAATTTCGACATTATAGTTTCGGCAAAAAGGTTTATAATTTCACTGACAAATTCGCAGAAAAGGATGACTTGAATGACAATTTCGCTGAAGACTTACTTTCGTTGACAATTTCGCTGAAGCTGACACTTTCGCTAGCAATTTCAGCAGCACTTTCGCCTAAACAGAGACACCACTGGCTTAGTTTCGCTGCTAACTTCGCATGAAACAAGCTTGAACTTTCGTTCAAAAATAAATTCGGCAGCAATTTTGCTTGTTGATTGTTCACAAACACTGATGAACTTTCGTTCAAGGAATTAGTTTCGCAGAATCTCTAGAAAACAACTTCTGATCCAAGAATAACTCATAATTTCGCTGAAAGATGATGACAATTTCGCTGTAAGAACATCAATTTCGCTGACTCATCTTCATAACAGTCAAAGTATTAGACACATCTTCATAAAAGTCCAATATCAGTCAAAACTGGGAAATTTTATCACACATGGTGTACAATTCAATCCAAGCAAGAATTAGCAATCCAAGCAACAGTCAAAACTTCATAAAAGTCAAAGCAACAGACTCATCTTCATAACAGTCAAAGTAGAAGACACATCTTCATAAAAGTCAAAGCATAAGAACAAAAATAGCCAACTGTCCACAACAAAAAACATTAATTTTTGACAAGCTCAAATTTTAATGCGGGTAAGAGAATTGGTTAATGCGGGTGAAGGTAACCCAAGCATATAACCAATGCTGGTAACTAATACAGACAAGTTAAGTCTTCTGCATTTGCTCCAAATAAATGCTTACAACAATTTATTTTGAGAAAACGTATGCGGACAAAATTTGTTCTTCAGTATTTCTGTATGTGGTTCACATTTTGTTCAGCCGCATTTCCTAAATGTTGGTTGACTTGATCAATGCTGATAAACATTGTTGTGTATTTTTATCAAAAATATATAAAAAGTGTGCTCACACTCTTCTGTCATGATGTGTGTTTGAACCTCAATTAATGCAGATGGATAATTCAAAACACAGAAATACAAACATCCATGAGCATTAACAAATGCAGTTGAAGGTCAAGAAATGCAGACAACTTAATAGTTCATTCGCATTTGTTGATGTAAATGTGGACAAGTAAAATGTTCTTTCGCATTTGCTACAATACACATATGCTGACAAGTTTTGTACTTTCGCATTTGTCACAGTACACAAATGATTGCACGTTAAAAACTTTCGTATTTGCTACTGTACACAAATGCTGTCAACTTTTGTCCTTTTGCATTTGCTACAGTATACAAATGCTGACAATTTTGTACCTCCGCATTTGCTACAATATGAAAACTAAATCTTCCGCATTTGTTCAGAAACTTGCAAAGGTTATCAAAGTCATTAAATCGACTATTAAACACATTAATGAGAGTCATTTTATACTTTTCAAATTTGAGTGAACTTATAGTGCGATCGTTTTCATACTATTCTTCATCCATCATCAGATCATCACAAACCTACTGATTCAATTGTTCATCCAACTTGTTCTCACCTCTATTTTGATTCTTAGCCAACGTAGTATCGAAACGAGGTGATAATCAATGGATTCGTAAACCTTGAATATTGAACCAGTAATGAACATAAACCCTAGTTCAATAAAGATTCATAAGTTTAACCATGAATGAAGGATTTCAATGACATCTTAGGGTTTAACGAAACTAATTTTAATGTGTATAACAAATAATGATCGACTTTCAAAACCCTAGTTTCAAAGAACTGATAATGTTGAAGTCAAATACTTTGTTTTAGTGTTAAAAGATGCTCAAACCAACAAAGATGACTAAAAATAAACATAAAACACAACATAAATTGTTATTCAGCACAAAATCAAAATAGGTCAAATTCTTATAGAATAGTAACTATTGAACTCTCAATTTTGACCTGATAAAGTCAAACTGAGAAAAGTCACACTTGATTTTTGTTGTGGGATTTGATCACTGTTAGTAAATTACTAACTCATGTGTCACTAATATAGAGGTCTATGGAAAATTTGGCTTGGAGCAAGCTCCACAATGTTAGTGGATATCTTGATCCGGATATGCCAGAAGCTGAAGGGCTGAGAGACATGATCAGATTCATTTCCACAACAAGAGTAGCCCATGCCATCATAGATAGACCCATCATTTATGAGAACTTCATTAGGTCTTTCTAGGGAACAACTGAAGTAACTGATGTTGATGGGGTAAAGACCATATCTAGAAGCATCAGTGATGATCATACACTTGCCATCTCTGAACAAACTGTGAGACAATGTCTACAGTTTGGAGGTGATGCTAACTCTCCCCTAGAACTGGAAGAAGATGATATCATGACCTTCTTTGCCAATATTGGTTATGAAGGAGGGTTTGAAGGAAAGCAGATAGTGAAGTGGTTGGTTGACTTGTAGTGGAGATTCTTGATGCATTTGTTCCAACACTACCTATCAAATAGGAAGACTGGTTGGAATGATATCCACATCACCACATCATCAGCTATCTGTGCCTTATGCACTAACAGACAATTCAACAGAACAAAATATGTTGCTAATGTATCCAAGGTTCATTTAGTGCTTCATTTATGAAGTCTTTCCCATTATAATGCCAAGTCATACAAGTACATCAAGAAAAGAGATCCAAGGAACTTCTACAGTGGAACTTTCTTTTCTTTACTTCCATGGATGTTGCAATAGATAAATCCAGAAGAAGTTCATGAAGAACATGATGAGTAAGCTGCACTTGCTGATGTGCATGAGATTATTAAAGAGCGTCCAACTGCTCATAACCAACTACCTGTTGAAGAGCATGCTGAACCAGCTGATGAAGGACAAAGGCCAGTGTCACCACATGATGATGTAGGTGGTGATCTTCACACTGAGCCTTCAGTTCAAGAAGTTGATATTCCATCACCATTCATATCATCTCCAGTTCATTCTCCACCAGTATCTCCTGTTCACACTCATTATTTTCTCCTATTCATTCTTTTCCAGCAACTGCTGCTGTATCTGTTGACTCTAGTGAATCTACCAGTTCATTAGATGGATCTGAATAGGAGGATCAACATCCTGAATTTCAAAGGCCTAAAAGGAAAGTGCTCTTAGAGGCTGGTACTTTAGAGAGCTATGCAGAATCTGAAGTTAACCGTCCTGATGCCAAGGATGATATGATTTCTGAGTTATTATTGAAGGTAGCAAAAATGGAGAAACTCCTTGATAGAAGGAGAAAGAACTTAATGAGCTGAAAGCCAAATATGAGTCTGAGAAAGAAGAAAAAGATAAAGAGATAGATAGACTCAAAGCAGCTCTGGAACAAGCAAAAAAAGAAATCAATGGATATTTGGATGTTGCAACTATCAGACTCTTACTATGGAAGAACAAGAGAATCTTCTTGATGTCCAAACTGATATTATAATTGATCTTCATAGACCTATACAAGCTCTAATAAAAAGAGTTTCTAAGCTGCAAAATATTGATTAAATAAAAGAAGAACTGGCTAAAGAAAAATATGAGATAAGGGATGATGATTCTAATAAAGACAAGGGTGGTGAGGGTGAGAAAGAAAAGGAATCAAAGAATGATGATGAAAACATCTCTGGTGAGAGTAGTAGTGATGATGATAACTCTCCACCTTCAAAGAGATAGAGAACTAAAGAGTCTGATAAGAAAACTGAACAAAGTGGTGTTAGGGAGGAAGAAGAAAGTATGGCTATGGTTGTTTATTCTAGTCAAACTTCTGAGGAAAGACATGATGAGGAGTCTGTATTGAAAGTGATGGTTGAAGAATTAGACAGCTATTCATCCGGAGAGTTTATCATTGATGATGACTTTTGGGATTTTGTTAGAGATCCAAGACCTCCAATTGAACCCATTATGGTGATTCTGCATACCCCTGTGCCATTAGAAAAGGAATTGACCTTACGGATTGTTCCAGCTATTTCATTGACTGATGAGCAAAACGAACTAAAGTAACACCTGGAAATTTTAAAATAAAATAAGGGTGAAAAGAAAGAAATGTATAATAACCCAAGTCAAGGGGCTAAAGTTGTGCAAAGGGAAAAGTTTATTATTATTGGTTCAAAAGATGGTATGTCTGCCCACTACCCCTGTACTATCATCTTCATCAACTTGTTAGAGAGAGAAAGCTGGGTTTCTCTCGGTTTTAAAGAGAAGAAGAAGAAGATCGGTTTAAAGTTTGTTTTCTGGTTTTTCGGGTTGTTTTTGGCTGGGTTTCAGCCTTTGGGTATGTGCTTATGTGTTTGTGCATGTGTTTGGTTGTGTGTTTGGTTGTGTGTTTTTGGTGTGTTTAGGTGTTTTGAACTCCGAGTGCCTTCAAGTTTGGAGGATTTTTGCTCTAAGGCTGGTACAGGTGATTTCAAGATCCGCTTTTTTAATGTTTTTAAATTGTTTTGGGGCTGAGAATGCATGTTATAATGTTTTTATGAAGTTTGGGTGTGAACCCGTATGTATGTGTGTGACCTAGTTTAGGTGGGTGTATGTTGGGGATGTTTGATGATGTTCTTGGTTGTAGGCCTGTTTTTTATGCTTAGTAGGTTAGAATCTAGGCTTAGAACATGTTAGGACGATAATTGGGGTCTAATAATGATGTTAGTTAGATAACTGTTGCCCGTGCGCCCAACTGCCTATGCGCCTAAGTCAGGCCCATGCGCCTGCATAGTGCCCACACGCCTTGTTTTCTGCCCAGCCGCCTAAGTTTTGCCCACATAGTGCTCAAGCGCCCAACTGCCCATGCGCCTAAATCAGGCCCATACGCCTGCATAGTGCCCATGCGCCTAGAACCTGCCCATGCGCCCAAAATTTTCCCAGGCAACTAAGTGTTCCCATGCGCCCACATAGTGGCCATGCGCCTGCATAGTTCCCATGCGCCCAAACGACTTAGAAAATATTCTGAAATTTTGGGAAAAAGGATTTTTAGACTAAGACTTGGAATGTTTTTGGTGATGATGTTTGTTGTTGTTGTGCTTGTTTTAGGCCTGTTTCTTTATGTTCCTAATTACTTATTATTACATGGCTTTACGTGGTGTGTTTATGCTATGGTACGTCAAGTATTATGTAATGAAGAGAAAGATTAATGATAATGAAAGTCTTGCAAGTAAAATGAAAAGAGGTTCACAACTCATTGAAGGGTTGTTAGCACAACTGTGTGCGGTTTAGCTAACCCATGAGGATGCACACAGGGGTCTAAACCTTGTGATTTGTGAATCCAAAGACCGCAATCAGGAATTATCGATGTTAATAGGGAATCAAGTTAATGTTTATGGAATCAACATTAACCTTGTTTAATTGTTTAATAAATAAATATCAAATATAATTAATAATGATTATGATGAACACAATTAATTAGCAAACAGGATTTGATTTAATAATATTTCATTAAAAGTGATTAATGATTACAGATGAATAAATAATGAATGATGTAAACAATAAATGCTTCGAACGTGTTGATGTTGATGTGACGGCTGGTAGGGTTTATGTTTGTGTGAATTGATGTGATGTTTAGGTTTGCTGTTGTAAGGCCCCGTTCCTGGGACGCTTACAGCTAGTCAATCATCGCACATAAAAGAGATATTTTCATCATCTTACAATAAAACGTTGCAGCGGAAACATTTAAACAAAACATTCCATTTCATAATAAAGGCTTTTGCAAAATAATACATCGTTATCCAGTTACAAATACATGTTGCATTACATCACAAAAGCATTATAAAAATGGATGCCATCCAAAAGAGCTGAGTAGCCGCCCCGTGCCATCCTCAGCAATCATTACCTGCAAACGGGAAACACATAAAAGTCAGCGTTGCTGAGTGAGTTCTAGTTTTATAATAAAACATACTTTTTCTTTCATTTAAAACCGTTTATTTCTTTCTTTCAAATCATATCAGGCTTTAGAACGTGACCACACATCGTACGTACACATAGATAATATTTATTATCTTCATCATTCGTTCATTAACTTTCATTCGTTCACACTTTCTTACTTTCATTCATACGTTCATCATTACTTCTTTCATTAGCCCTTTTCTTCTTTATCACATTATCCTTCTATCACAATCTGGATCAGTGTCATCAGCTATGCCCCAAACAAATGGGGTACTGGGCCGAAGTTCATACATGACTTCCACACTACACATAGCCTAGCACCAGCACCGGGGTAAGCGACAAAGATCCCATCCGTATACTATACCCCCAACATTACGCATAACTCGAGTACTGGGCCGAAGATCATAAATGACTTCTACACTGCACATAGCCTGGCACCAGCACCAAGGTGAGTACTCACTACTCCACGCCAAACGATATGCATAACTCGAGTACTGGGCCGAAGATCATAAATTACTTCCACACTGCACATAGCCTGGCACCAGCACCGAGGTGAGTAATCACTATACACCATGTACCACATCGTTGGTCAGTCACATAGACTGGAACCCCTACGTATATCCTTAAGGGTTAGCTAAACCATACGCAGTTGAGCTTAAGGCATTTTAGAGCCGTGCACCTCTGTACATTTTGCTTGCAAGCCTTTCATACTTTCGTTCATTCATCAATGCATACATTCATTCATCATGTTCCTCTTTTTCATTATCTTCCATTTTACGTTACATAATACTTTTATTTCATTCATTAACATTCAACGCAAAGCCACGGGAAAATAACCACACATATTAAGGAACATCAACATAAACATACAAGATCACCATACGGGGCATCATCATATGTACATAGCATACATCATACATACCATATATCACACGCACTATCATGCATAACATCATACATAACATCATACATAAAATCATCATCATCATGCCCATCATAACATCTATGACCTCAAAAGTCAACTTACACGAACCTACGGGAACCTTCATAGTCAAAACCCACATCTGCACTTTCCCTCGATAGTCAGAAAATAAACTATTGTTCCTTCGGGCGTATGAGCCCTACTTGGGCGTATGGACACCCTCCAGTCGCATGGCCTTCCAGGCGACTGAACACTTATGCGAATGGACATCAGGCGAATGGACCCTATGCGAATGGACCTATGGGCGAATGGACATCTATGCGTATGGACTCTCAGTCGCATAGCTTTCATGCGATTGGCCTTCAGTCACATGACTTCAGGCGCATGGGCTTCAGTCGCATACCCTTCGTGCGAATGAACCTCAGTCGCATGGCCTCCAGGCGCATGGACCTCAGTCGCATAACCTTCGTGCGAATGAACCTCAGTTGCATAGCCTTCTATGCCTTACAGGCACATGAACTTCAGTCGCATGAATTTCATGCGTTTGGACCTCAGTCGCATGGAAATCGTGCGCATGGACCTCAGTCGCACGCTAATAGGCCGTATGGCCTCCAATCGCACTCCAGTCGGTCGCCTAGCCCTAGTTGATGCAGAATGCAGTTCATCCCGAACGCAAACTGCCCTTTTCGGCCTCCAAGCTCTCCAAAACTCGTTTTAAGCCCAAATCGACCATCCTAAACCATAGAAACACCTACCATAACATCATTCAAGCATACACAAGCCCGAAATCCAACCCTATACGCATCAAACACATACACATACACATACAAACGGGTTCAACACCCAACTTTTTCAAAAACGGGTTTTGATGTGTTCCAGTCCCAAAATCGTTTGAAAACATGTAAAAGAGGGGTCCTAGAACTCACACGTACCATCCCAAAAAGAAGAGTTTCGATTCAACCAGCTACACTTCCATTTTCACGCTCGAATCCACCCGAACCAAGCTTTTCTCCCTTTTCTCCTTTTTCTCCTTCTCTTTGGCTGGAAAATGGTGAGTGTGGGGTGCCTTCCCCTTTTTATACCCCCACTCATCCTACCTTCTCCTGTTTTGGCAAGTTTGGTCCCCCGACTTTGGACTTTATTTCTTTTTCTTCTTTCGTCGGCTTCAAAGAAAATTTCCGGGTGTTACAAGTCTACCCCCTTATTTAGGTTTTGTCCCCAAAACCTGTTATTCCTCGAACGAACGCGGGTAATGCTATCCATCTCTTCTTCTGTCTCCCACATAGACTCAGATCCCTTATTGTGCTTCCACTGTACGCGCACAAGTGTAACCACTTTAGTCCTCAGCCTCTTCACTTTTCGATCGATGATTTCCACTGGTTGCTCCATATAATTGTGTCGTTCATCTACCTTGATATCATCTAGTGTAACAATCATATCCTGGTCCGCCAAACATTTCATCAGATGAGATACGTGGAATGTCGGGTAAATCCCACTTATCTCATCTGGTATCTCCAAGCTATAGGCCACCTCTCCTACTCGAGCCACGATTCGGAAAGGCCCTATGTACCTCGGGCTCAACTTGCCTCGCTTTCTGAGCCGAATGATACCTTTCCAAGGTGAGTCTTTCAACATAACTCTATCACCCACCTGGAACTCAATCGGTCGACGTCTCTTATCGACATATGACTTGTGTCTATCTTTGGCTGCCTTCATAAAGGCTTTGATCCTCTCGAGCTTCTCAGTCGTAGCCTCGATCACCTTAAACCGTCACCGTGACCCCGTCAGGCGCTGTCAACCGTATCATCTTCTTGCGACACATAATGTTCGCCTCGAAGTCTGTTAACCAATCCATTCCGAGAACCAAATCAAAGGGCGTATCTATATTCTTATTACTAACAGGCAATATAGCACAGATAGTAGCAGGAATAAAATATTTACTAGCGCCAGAATCAAATGACACAAAGGCTAAAGGTTGATTTACTAGAAACGTACCTGACACAACATCGGGGTGCCTCCTAGCCTCCTCTGGTGTTCTTCACTCCCGAACCTTCAGCCCTCATGTTAGGATCGAGTATTGAACGAAATACTAATTGATAAACGTGTATACCGAATCAAATAGTGCGGAATCCTATTTGATTGGCGATCCAATCAGTGAGAACGCACGTAGAAATAATTATAGATTGAATCTAAACGTTAAGAACGATTTTGAATCGATCTAGTGCGATCTATGAAATTGGAACAAGTTCTTAGAGGTCTCTGGACGGCTAGGGTATGTATGTAGTCGAAGTGTTCTCAATTCTTCTATTTTTCTACGAATTAAGTGGTATTTATAGTGTTGGACCAAAAGAACCAATGAGCCGGATCAGAAAAACCTTTAAGTCCCACAGACGTCACAACAACTACTGAAGTTCACAACAGCTGAAGATAACACCTGAAGACAAAGTCTGAAGAAACAAGTGCTGAAGACAAAGTCTGAAGACAAGTACTGAAGACAAAGTCTGAAGACACAAGTGCTGAAGACCAAATATCAGATGTTGTCATAACAGCTGAAGAGGACTTCTTCAGTAGTTGTGACGGTTTACTTTTCAGTAGTTTATGTTTTATCTTTTCAGTAGTTTTGTAAAACGACTGAAGAGTTTGTTCTTCAGTCGTTGTAGTTTCAGTAGTTTTCTTTTCAGTAGTTTCATGTTTTATACTTAGCACTCTGACATGTTCTCAGTAGTTGTGAACATTTCAGTAGTTTGTTAAGTGTTAGTTATTTTTGTACTAGATCTGCTAGTTATCACCATCCCGTGATTACAGCAGTGATTGCACTCTATATAAGGAGTGTCAACCTTATTGTAACTGTGAATGATTTGAGCAATAATATTGGGCATTATTGAAACATTCCTTATCACAAAAATATATTCTCTCGTATTTGTTTACAAATATCAAACTCTTGCTATAATTTGTCTAATTCTTGATCTCATTCCGCTGCATTACTCTCTAATACATCAAACTTGAGATCGCTGATCCTGACAAATGGTATCAGAGCAGGTTAATCATTGATCGATCTAATAATTGATCATTGAAACTGCTCTTCAAGATCCAAGTTTGATCGAATTAGCATTTGTGCAAGAAACGGTTATAGAGATTGATTTTTCTGTGTTTTTAATCATTCATCCTGAGACTTATTCTTGGTTTTCATTGAGTGTGTTGTGGTCTGTCTAAAATCTTTTAAAAGCTTGAATAAAATTGTTTTTGGACCCAAAATGACTACTCCTTCCAATGATCCTCACAATACTGGTTCCTCAACCAAGCCTCCAATGCTGGTTAGGAATGAGTATAACATATGGCACCGACGTATGCTCCATCACCTGTCTGTTAACAGCTCAGGTTGTTGGACATCAGTGGTACATGGTCCACACAAGCCTATGGTGAATAACCCGGAAACAAATCAAATGGTTCCGAAGAGGAAGGATCAATACTCAGATGAGGATAAGAAATTGTTTGAGATTGATGCAAAAGCCCATGGAATTCTGGCCATGGCACTACCCAATGAAATCTATTCTGGGCTAATGCATTATGAATCTGCCCATGACCTCTGGAATGCCTTGAAAGAACAATTTGGAGGAACAGATGAGGTCTTGGCAAATAATAGAGAGATCCTTGCCCAACAATATGAGACATTCTCTCATAGGAAGGGTGAGACACTGACTCAACAGTTTGAGCGGTTCTCTTGTTTGATCTCTGAATTAAAAATGGTCAAACATGAGTACACTAATATCCAGATGAATAACAGATTTCTCAGATCACTGCCTGAGAGATGGGACACATATACTATTGTCCTACGCTCCAGTGCAAATTTGGACAAACTATCTCTCACCCAACTCCATGGGAAATTGCTCACATTTGAGAGAGAGATAGAACAAAAAAGAAAACTGTCTTCATCTGGTATGCTCACTGAAGACTTTGTACCAGGCAACACTGCTCTGGTTAGTCATGAGTCAGAATATGCTTCATCTGAATGCCAGTATGATGAGCATATTGATTTCTCTTCAAACATTTCTGATTCAGCATTTGTGAGTGTTGATAGTCAATTTACTGGGTGTAATAATGACAATCTATGCTTCATCATGGATGATCTCAAGGGGATTGCTGATGATGACTTAGAAGAGATGGATATTTTGAGCCAAATGGCCTTGATAAATATCAGATCTCAGAAGTTCTACAAAAGAACTGGAAGAAAGTTCCCAGGACTCCCTGGCAAAACCAAAGTTGGTTTTGACAAGAGTAAGTTGAGGTATCACAAATGCCAAAGGCTTGGACACTTTGCTAGAGAATGTAGATCATCTGGATCTAATTCCTCTGCACCTTTTGTCACTTTCCCTAGCAATAGTCAACAAAACAAAGGGCAACATCCTGTCAATTCTAGTCATCATTCTCAACTATAATCTCCTGCATATTTTGTTCCTCAGGGTCAAATGCCATACCCTTACCCTTGTTATTACATGCCACAAACCAGTCAAGTTCAAGCTCCTATGGTACCACAACCTCATGCACTTCCAGAACCTCAACCATCTCATCAACCCCCTCAACCTCAACAACATAACTTCTTCACCCCTGAAGTTGTTGACTGGAGCAGCTTGCCAGAAGACATGTCTGGTCATGAACAACTGTTCACAAGTGCTGATCAACATGGTGGTGATAGTCCTTTTGGGAATCTGGCACTTATGGCTCTGGAGTCAACTGAGGGTTCCTGCTCAACTGCATCATCTTCACAGGTAACTCAGGTATCTTCAGAGGCTAAAGCCAAGTTATGTTCTGAATCATGCATAGCTTTTTTTTTCTCTATTAGAGAGGCAAATGTAGCATTAATAAATCAAAAACTTGAGTTTGAGAAAACCATTTCCAAAAGATAAGCTGAGTATGAGTCTGCTCTTAAGAGTAAAAATGATTAGATTTATAAGCTTAAATGCCAATTAAATGATGAAAAGGCTAAGCTAGAGGTTATTCTGGAAGACCAGAGAAGTCTCAAAGAAACCCTTGCAGTCACCCAAGTAGAGTGTGATCAATGGGTACAATCATGCAAAGGTTTTGAATGTTTCTTAGTAAGCAATCAACTTCCAATGGCATTGGTTATAATCACACAGCTCCTCCTACAGATTTTGCTCCAAAAGTAGAAGTGAAATCTGATGGAGAAAGCAATAACCAATCCACCTCATCATGTGATTCACTTTTTGATAGAGCATCATCAAAAGTAGAAGTCAGCACTAAGCCCTCTCAGAACCTATCAGCTGATGTTGATGGTTCAATTGCTGACACTCACATGATCAAAGAGTTGATCAACTCAGGAGTTATTTCTGAAAGTCCTGAAAGGACTGGAGAGCAAGATCTAACACCTGAAGTTCAAACTCCAACTACTGTCAGCACTGAAAAGAAGAAAACTATCAGTAGAAAGAGTTTGAAGACTACTAAAGAGGAAGCCAAGAAAGCAAATAATGCCTCCAAAGTACTGAAGAGCAAGTCTTCAGTAGTTTCATCCTCTTCAGTTGATGATCAACATAAGATGAAAAAGAAACCATGTGAAGTATGTGGTTTGTTTAATCATCTTACAGATGATTGTTGGTACAAAAAAGGATCCAAACTCAAACATAAAGAGGAAATTAAAGAGAAAATGGTTAAAATGAAAAATGAGTTTGAAGCCACATTTGTACCAGCAACATCAAATCCTATAACCCTTAAGTCCAAAAAGAAATCCTAAAAGGAAGGGGTTAAACAGGTAACAGCTGAGATTGCTCAAAAGAAGAAGGTGCAACATAAGAACTTATCAAACTCCAGTGCTAATGTGTCTGAAGAGCTGAAAGCTTTATCACAAAATCAGACACAGCTGGTTATGATGGTTCAACATCTATTGGGAAGAGTCAACCAATTAGATGTTCCTATGTTGAATCCACAGAAAAGGAGTTCCAAGCCAAAGGATTCCTTTTACTCACCATCTTCTTCCTCTCAGGCTGTTATTTCCAACAAACCTGTTAGTCTACCATCTGTTGATGTGAACAGACCCAAAACCAAAAGGGTTTGGGTCTCAAAATCTAACTAATTTGTTTTGTTCTGCAGGGTTCTTCAACATGCCACAGAGGCATCTGGTATGTAGACAGTGGAGGATCCATGCATATGACAGGAAACAGATCACTTCTTAATGACTACTCTCAAGGAAGGAAGGGGTTTGTATCTTTTGGCAATGATGCAAAGGGTTACATCATCGGCAAAGGCTTTGTTTCCAATGGGGAAATAAAGTTTGATGATGTTAACCATGTGGAAAATCTCAAGTACAACCTCTTGAGTGTCAGTCAAATGTGTGACAAAGGCCATGTTGCTCTTTTCACAAGTCAGAACTGCCGGATTCTGTCATCTAAAGTTCTAAGTTTGATTGATAAGGTGTTGGATAAATACACTCTCCTTAAGGCCAACAGGACAGGAAGAGTGTATGCCTTAGATCTTTCTAAGAAAATAGATCTCAAAGGCCATCCTTGCCTATTTTCCAAGGCTTCTCCTCAAGAATCTACACTATGCCATAGAAGGCTGGGTCATGTTAATCTCAAAAACATAAATCAGCTGATAAACCATGGTTTAGTAAGGGGATTGCCTATGAAGGAGTTCAAATGTGAAGATGACTGCACTGCTTGTTTAAAAGGAAAACAGCACAAAGCTTCATTTCCCTCCATAGAAGAACCTAAGTCCACAGCCTGCTTACAGCTTCTTCACATGGATCTCTTTGGCCCTGTGAGAGTGATGAGTATGGCTAAGAAGAAATACTGTCTGGTAATTGTGGATGATTACTCCAGATTTGTATGGACTTTCTTCTTACATTCAAAGGATGAAGCAGCTCGGAAGATTATCAACTTTGTGTTGTATGTTGAGAAGCAGTATTCCCTCTCAGTCAAGTGTATTAGAAGTGATAATGGAACAGAATTTAGAAACAATACACTTCATGAGTTCTACCTCTCAAAGGGAATCAAGAGGCATTTTTGCATTCCAAGAACTCCTGAACAAAATGGAGTAGTAGAGAGAAAGAACAGGACCGTTATTGAAGCTGCAAGGTCCATGTTGGTTGACTCTGGACTGCCAATGACTTTTTGGGCTGAAGCTATCAATACAGCTTGCTATGTACAAAATAGAGCTCTAGTAACTCCATATGAAGTTCTTCATCATTTGGCCCCTCTAATTTCATTCTTCAGAGCTTTTGGATGTCCTTGTTTCATTCTCAACACACGGGATCAACTCCAAAAATTTGATTCTAAGGTGGATGCAGGGTATTTTGTTGGTTATTCATCAACTTGCAAAGCATACAGAGTCTTCAACTGTAGAACAAAGATGGTTGAAGAGACTCTACATGTTAAGTTTAATGAATCTCCAAAGGACAAGATTCCACAAAACCCTGTGGAGATATTTGATTTGGACATACTACAATATGTTCCTCATCAAACTCCTGCTGTTGCTCCTGTCAACAGTTCACCACCTGGTGGTACTGCTGGTGCTGATGATGATGATAGTAGTACTCACCTCTTCAAGTTTAGTGATCAACTGCCTGATTCAGCTAGACCTGATGTTCCTGTAGCTCCAGCAGCACAATCCACAACAAATGCTGATGAGATTTCTACAACTTCAACTTCCTTTGAATTACCATCTACTGATTGGTTTCAAGGAAATACTTCACCATCACCATCTGTTGCTACTGAGCCTGCTACAAACACTTGCACTGATCTCATTGTGTACCAAGATCTGAAGAATCACCCTATGTCTCAAATCATTGATGATATCACTGCTGGAGTATCAACAAGAAGTCAATTGTCAAATTTCTGCTTCTATGCTCTCTTCATTAGTCAGCAAGAGCCAAAGAATTATCACATTACTTTAAAGGAGAATGGATGGGTTGATGCCATGCAGCTTGAGCTTCTTCAGTTCAAGAAACAACAAGTGTGGGAACTGGTTCCTCTACCTCCAGGTAAGTGTGCAATAGGCACTAAATGGGTGTTTAGGAACAAAACTGATGAAAATGGGCTTATTGTTAAGAACAAGGCCAGACTGGTTGTTCAGGGGTTTGCACAAGAAGAAGGTATTGATTATGATGAAACCTTTGCCCCTGTAGCCAGACTGGAAGCAATTAGATTGTTTTTAGCTTATGCTGCTTATCAAAATCTTAAAGTTTTTCAAATGGATGTAAAAAGTGCATTTTTGTATGGGAAAATTAAAGAAGAGGTTTATGTATGTCAACCACCGGGTTTTGAGGACAATAAGCATCCTAATTGGGTGTATAAGCTTGATAAGGCTCTTTATGGGTTGAAACAAGCTCCTAGAGCCTGGTATGTGACATTATCAAACTTTCTTCTTGAAAATAATTTTACTAGAGGTTCCATAGATAAAACTTTATTCATTAAGAAAGCTGGGCAGCATAATCTACTTGTTCAAATTTATGTAGATGATATTATTTTTGCATCTTCTGATCCACAGTTGTGTGATGCCTTTACAAAGTTGATGCAACAAAAGTTTGAAATGAGTGCCATGGGGGAATTACAATTCTTTCTGGGTTTGCAAATCAAACAAAAGGATGATGGAATTTTCATTCATCAGTCCAAATATACAGAAAATCTTTTGAAAAAATTTGATTTATAAAATTGTAAACCATGTTCTACTCCCATGTGCAACACCACACAACTGGATACAGATCAGAAAGGTAAAGTGGTTGATGAAACACTTTACAGATGTATGATTGGGTCCTTGATGTACTTAACAGCTTCTAGACCAGATATTATGTTTGCTACATGTGTTTGTGCTAGATTTCAGGCTGCACCTAAGGAGTCTCATTTGATTGAAGTCAAGAGGATCTTTAGATATCTTCAAGGCACTCCATCTCTAGGTTTATGGTATTCTACTAGACATTCTGGTAAATTAGTTGCCTTTTCTGACAGTGACTATGCAGGGTGTAAGTCGACCAGGAAATCAACTTCTGGTGGATGTCAATTCCTAGGCAACTGTTTGATTTCTTGGCAGAGTAAGAAACAAACCTCAGTTGCTACATCAACTGCTGAAGCCGAGTACATTGCTGCTGCAAGTTGTACATCTCAGGTATTATGGCTTCAAAACCATTTATTGGATTATGGCATAACTGAGACTAAGACACCATTGTTAATGGACAGCTCTTCAGCTCTTTGTATTGTCAAGAATCCTGTCCAGCACTCTAGGACTAAACATATTGAAATTAGACACCATTTTATTAGAGATTGTTTTGAAAAAGGTCTGATTGATCCAAAGATTGTTCCTAGTGCTGATGAGCTTGCAGACATTTTTACGAAGCCTTTGGATAGTTCAACTTTCCACAACCTGGTGTTAAGGCTTGGTATGCTGCAGCTAGAATAAGTGACAACTACTGATGATCTTAGTGATAAATACTGATGATCATTGGTAACCATGTCATATATAAGTACTGATGAGTTCCTTTCCCCTCAGTAGTTTTTATAAGTACTGAAGGCTACATTCTCACAAGTACTGAAGTACTTTATTTGTTAAACAGCTGATGTAGTTACAACAGCTGATGAAATCACAACAGCTGATGTAGCTACAAGTACTGATGTCCGAAAATGCAGATAAGTACTGATGACCAATGAAACCTCTGAAACTCAGATGTAAGTCTGATGAGCAAGTGTGGAGGTCAGACTGAAACAGCTGAAAAGCTATGAATTGACGAAAACAGCTGATGAGTAATTTCTCTTCAGTTGCTTCTACAACTGCTGTTTCTAAACAACTGAAGCCAAACCTATGTCTTTAGTAGTTTACAACTACTGAAGACTAACACCAAGTCTTCAGCTGTTTACAACAACTGATGACAAAACCACTGTCGTCAGTAGTTTCACAACTACTGAAGACAAACACCATGTCCTCAGTTGTTTCACCACTTGAAGTCAAAGTTGTCTTCAGTAGTTTTATAACTACTGAAGACTAACTCAAGACTTCAGTTGTTTCAACGTCTGACGGTTAAAACCAAGTCTTCAGTTGTTTTATAATAACTGATGATCATACCAATACGGTCAGTCATTTCAAACCTCTGAAAGTTAATGCCACGTCATCAGTAGTTTCAACGAATGATGACTAACACCAAAACCTTCAGTCGTTTCATAACCCTACCCTATAAATACCTTATCCTACCTTCAGAGTTTTTCTCACCTCTCCTCTCAAACCTAACGTTCAAAAACTCTGTAACCTCTCTTCATCCATGGCGACCATGCAACTAAACCCACGACACAACTGTGTCGCTCACCTTACCAAATCGCCATACTGGACCAAGTTTCACAACGCCATTGATTTAATGGTCCAGTCACCTTACCAAACAGCTTTTCTGTTAAACCCCACCATATATGCGGAATCTCTTGGCCAATTCTGGACAAACGTCACTCTTGTCTCTGAGGAGAATGACACAGTGTCTCTTCAAGCGTTTGTCAATAGTCAAAAGGTGGTCATCACTCCAGACATTCTTTGACAAACCCTCAATCTGGATGATGCCACTTTCCCGACTTGTTATCCAAAGGGCACAACAGATCTATCATTTGCCCACCATGGATACGAAGGTAACCTGAGTGCCTCTACCATATTGAAGAAACATTTCCAGGATGCTGAACGGCTCATCTTTCATATGGTCAATGTCTGCCTAGCCCCCAAGACTTCATCATGGGATCAAATGTCCACAAGGTGGCAACAGGTATTGTACTCCATCCTTGAGCAACAACCTTTAATTTTTCTGAAATACTATTCTTAGAGCTCAAGGATATGGCCCAAAAACAACTTTCTAACCGTTGGATATTATATCCTCGGTTCAAAAATGGCCATAATTGAAAACCAGCTTCAAGCTGAGGGACTTGTTGGCCTGGGAGTCCCTGCTATGGCTGTATTGCCTGAAGTATACTCCCGGCACAACTCTGACCAATCACTCGAAATGGCTGCCAAGCTGCGCAAACCCACGCAGCTGGAACCCACAAACCACCATAAAATCCAAAGTCCCCACCAAACCAAAAACACAAACGAACCAAAACAGCTAGTCAGAAGATGAGTCCCCTGAAGATGCTCCTGTACCACCAAGACAGGATATACTGCTGGTGTAAAACCCCCCAGTAGTATCAGAGACTCAACCAGCCACAGCCGCTCAGGATTCCTCTCAAAAGGAGCCTGAAGCAACCAAAGAAGGGGTACCCACAAATCTGGAATCTTCTCATTTGAGGAGATTGCCATTGAAACGCACCATTCTCCCAAGGTGCATACTGATTTTACCCTATCTCCCCATGAAAATGCCCCCCAAAGTCCAACACTTATAATTGCAAACGTGCTGACTTAGCTGCATGCCTCTCCTCCTCCCCAAAACCACCCAAGGGGAAAACCAACGATATAGGGGAAAAGGATCAACATGCTTTTGACAACCCACAGCACAGGGGTTTAAATGTTTTGTCTCCTAGTGTAGATAAGGAGATCAGAATATCTGGTGAGGCTGCCACCTCTTCTGCATCAGCACATGATCAGACTGAGGCTGGTAACATTGCTAAGACCTCATCAGAGGCAACAGCTGATGAAGTACATCGTCCTGAGGCTGGAAGTCCCCAGTTCCAAGAAAAAGGGGCACATGCTACAACTAGTCTACACCCAGGGCATGTACATCTTGCTACTAGCAGGAGGTCAGGTGATTCAGCATCTGCTGATGATGACCTGGGCTTCTTTTATGATGTTCTAGCCCAGAACACAATTCTTGGAAGAAGTCAGTAGACTACAAAGACTACTTGACCAATTCTCTCAAGAAGCAAGTCCATCTGACACCACCATACACCCACAGATGGCACCTTCACCTGAAGGTCTCCTAAACACTCAGCCAATCAAAACATACAAACCCACCATACTTCTGGCACTACTTCTCAGGGACAGAAACCCTCTGAGCAAACAGCTGCTATCTTCCAGAAATCCCTACCTCTCATCACCCCAATGATCACAGACATTGTGATCAAAACCATGGATGAGAGGCCTCCCTCAATCATACGCCTCTGGTGGAGGAGATTGTGAGCACAAGGCTTTCTACTACTCAAACCCTTGCAACCAATGCAACCAAAAAGGGGGAGAGTAGTTAGTGAAAGCAAAGGGGAAGAGCATACTGACAGAACAGGAGATTGAGAAGGAAGAGGAGGTTGTGAAGGAGACTGAGAAGGAAGAAGAGCATGTGAAGGGAGCTGACACTGATCAAGTGAGTGAAAGTCACAAAGACTTTCATATCACATTAAGAAGAGGAAGATTGAGAGAAAAGAAAAAGAACTCCAAAAAGAACTAAACTTGATGAGATGATCAAAATGGCGGATGCTACACATAGTAAATCTATGGACTCCATTATTGATCAACTATATAGACAAGGGTTCGATACTGCAACAGCTTGACTCAGAGATTAGAAGACTTGAAGTTGAAGAAATTAACTCAGATGGGCAAGTTTATGATGTGTTAGAAAGAGAAAGACTGGAGATCATGATCAGATTCATTGCAAAGTATCTGGGAATCATTGATAGAGATTAAGTCATGGACCAGGGACAGTATCTTGGCAATAACCACAAAGATCTGTACGTCTGAAGCATACACTAAGGGATTAGTGATTGAAGCACTAAATGAAGCAGGTGCTGGGAAAAGAAATGAACTAGCAAAACACCCAAAAGCCTCACTCACTACAAGAATGCTAGAACAACCTGCAAAACCTACCACTTCAAAATCATCACTACCACAACCCATACCACAACCATTAAACCAACTCTTTTACCCTCAAAACCAACAGCCGTGATGACATCCAAGAAGAAGAAGAGAAGGATGTTGAGGCTTAGAAGAGAAGAAGAAGAGGAGAAGAAGAAGAAGATAGGCTGCCTCTTTCCGCAGTCCTAACTTTGCCTAAAGCCAAATCTATGCCCATCACTCCCACCTCACAGATGGAAACAGTGAGAGTAAAGATTGAAGAAGAACAGCAGCAAAGGCTTCATGATGAGGAAATGCTGAAAAGCATAGACAAAACTTATGCTGCTTCTTCATCAATAATAAGTATGAAGAAAGAGGCTCTGAGATTGTACACCCTTGCCAACACATTTCAATATCAAAAGGAAAAGGTGAGGATATGGCCTGATCCTAGGGTGGCTCACAGAATTGTAAAGAAAGACATTCCTGCGAGATACAAGGGCCAGGTAAAAAGGATCGTAGATGAAGAGATCACTGTGGTCCTTGTAGTATCACCCTGGGAAATTGTAGAAGACTTCAAGAAGGCTTATGAGACTAAACAGCCACCCCAAAAATGTTAGAGAACAGAGTTATTAAAAAGGGTTGGTCTACAAGAAGCTTGAAAACTTCAAACAAAATGAGCTCAGTCTGTTACTTGAGGGTAATCACCCAGATGAGTTTGCATACAGACAGATCACAACAGTTGAGCTCAAAAATGGCAAACAGGCCAAGTACATCTCAGAGCTGTATGGGCGTGAAGGATTGTTTGATGGTGAACCAGAGAATCTTACCATGGAAGAACAAATCATGTTTCTCAGAGCATACACCAGAGAATCCTACAGGCTTATACATGGGAAGTAAGTCTCATGGATGGGGGAACAGCTCAGTGTCCAATTCCCTAATACAGAGCTCCCATCCATACTTTGCCAACCAAATCATCAGAGACTTATTTCCAGGCCAGTGCTTATATGGGTCATCTTCTCAACTGATCAAGAAGGAAAAAGACCAATATTTTGCCAACAATAAGTGGGACCTCAATAAAGTTAAAGGTTTTGGCTGCATTGGTTCAGGGGAGTTTGTTGGACCAAAAGACCAATGAGCCGGATCAGAAAAACCTTTAAGTCCCACAGACGTCACAACAACTACTGAAGTTCACAACAGCTGAAGATAACACCTGAAGACAAAGTCTGAAGACATAAGTGCTGAAGACAAAGTCTGAAGACAAGTACTGAAGACAAAGTCTGAAGACACAAGTGCTGAAGACCAAATATCAGATGTTGTCATAACAGCTGAAGAGGACTTCTTCAGTAGTTGTGACGGTTTACTTATCAGTAGTTTTATGTTTTATCTTTTCAGTAGTTTTGTAAAACGACTGAAGAGTTTGTTCTTCAGTCGTTGTAGTTTCAGTAGTTTTCTTTTAGTAGTTTCATGTTTTATACTTAGCACTCTGACATGTTCTCAGTAGTTGTGAACATTTCAGTAGTTTGTTAAGTGTTAGTTATTTTTGTACTAGATCTGCTAGTTATCACCATCCGTGATTACAGCAGTGATTGCACTCTATATAAGGAGTGTCAACCTTATTGTAACTGTGAATTTTGAGCAATAATATTGGGCATTATTGAAACATTCCTTATCACAAAATATATTCTCTCGTATTTGTTTACAAATATCAAACTCTTGCTATAATTTGTCTAATTCTTGATCTCATTCCGCTGCATTACTCTCTCTAATCAAACTTGAGATCGCTGATCCTGACATATAGGTTAGGGTTTCTCGTTCGGGCGACTGAACATTAGCATCATTCAGTCGTGTGATTGAGCATGCGTTGATCCATTCGCACGACTGAGTGTTCAGTCGTGCGACTGAGTCAATCTCATGTTACACTCGTGCGACTGATCCAGTCTCCTGGTTCAGTCGTGCGACTGAGTCATTCCATGAATTGTTCATGCGTATGGTCCATTTGATGAGAACTTCATATTACTACGTTGAATATATTTATTAATCATTACATTATTAAGATTCATTCAAACAACCACAAACCTATAGTCAGTTCAATAAGCGTTAAACTACTAATCAATGAAATTATAAACATTATAAGCACAACCACACATTGTATTTTATTAGTACCCATTCAATTACATATCTGTAAGACAATAAAGACATATTACATTAAGCTCAGAAACTAGGTACACATGTATCTACAAACTCCCCCTTGGACCTAGATTCATCTATTGTCTTACATTCTTCATAAGCTCCTCATATTTCTTGTACTTCTCCTCTCTTGTAACTCCTGCATGTATTTCAAATACAAAGCAGAGTCTGATCACATTTTGCAATTAGAGGGCTTGTACAATATCTTACGCGTCATAGAACAGTGGCCACTTGTATAATGTGTAAACATCATCAGCCGACAAGTTAGTGAGCCACATGGGGTCAAATACCCTGAAAGTTTCCATATTTCCATTTCTGTTCAGTACTATGACCGCCTCACCTGTTCTCCAATCGCAGTACCACCACTTGAATTGTGGAGTGAAGTCCTGTGTCATTTCCGTAGAGGGATTCTAGACATCGTGCGTGGAGGACTACACTTTAGCACTACTTTTGGCTTTCCAGTAATGGCATCAACTTCAGATCTTCTGATATACCTTGTTGGTTGTTGAGGTTTGAAGTTGATCCACCTGGTGTGGTACTCTTTCTTTAAAGCAGCTTCAAACCAGCCTGACATCTTACGAGGGTCAGCGTATAACAACTTCAACTTTGCTAACTGGTTAAGCTCAAAACCTGGAAGAGTCTTCAGATCGTGTGGGAACCTAAAGTACTCGATCCCTTTCTCTCTTTTAACAACATAGACTTTAAGATCTTCAAAATAGGCCCACGCTATGATTTTGCCTGACACCTTGTGATGTTTCTTCACTTTATAGAGTTTGGTGTAGACAGTTGACTTTGGAGCACTGCGCTGGGCTCTAAGTTCTGCAAAACATGCTACCCATTCAGCCTTTTTGATGTTGACATTAGCGTCTGAGGCTTGGGCTTTCTCTTTGTCCTTCTCTGACTCCTGCTCCATTTTATCCAGAGTTTCAAAGCTATCACTAACAAGGGTGTCTCCCAGATTGGGAACGATATTTCCTTCATTGTCAGTATACTCTGGATAATGTTGGGCCGTGACATCCTCAATTTTTATCTCGTCTATATCATTCAGTTCATCGTCACTTTCCACGTTTACGGTAGCAGCATCCTTCACGATCTCATCAGGATTGAGTCGGAACATTTCGGCTAATTGCTCATCAGTGAGATCATGAATTTTTTCTCCCTCTTCAGGAGTGTAACTCACGGATCTCCTGACTATCCCTTGCAGATCAAGAATCATTGTTAGTTGAGTCTTGATCTGCTGGAGGGGAGCAACGTCGTATTCATCTCTTTGAAAATTTGGATCTGCTTGATTTAAAACATGTAACACAACAACCATTAGTCAATAATCAAAACAGAACCACATTAACAAAATATAAACATTATGTACATTAGTTTGATACAATATACAATTATACATGATTTTAAATAACATAAACAACTATGCATTACTCTTGTCTTGTATCATGTGTTCCTCTGCTGACTGGGCTGATGTAGAGGCACCTTTGTCTTGAGCTTTCTTGGTCCTCCTTTCACTTGCTGATGTGGCACCCGTAGCAGATGTATCTCCTTCTCCTTCATCATCATCATCACCTGCATCAACATCATCTCGTCCCTCAGTATCGTCACCTTGATCATCACCATCATCATCCTCATCATCATCATTGTCATCATCATCACCATCATCTCCATCTCCTTCTATGATCTTTAGTGGCTCATCTTTAGATCCTATGAGCCTCAACATGAGCTTCTTGTTCTGATCCTCTAAATCCTGTATCCTCTGTACAGAGGATGTCTGCGTCTCTCTCAGCTCTGTGATCTCAAGGCTCTGAGCCTCAATCCTCTGGGCTTGGGAGGCATTGAGCTCCATCAGCTGATTAAGCTGAGTAGCTCACTGGTCATCCGTCGCCAGCAGCTTTAGTACTAACCGGTTTAGGTTAGCCAACTGCTCCTCCAACCCAACAGATGGGTAAGAGGATCCAAAAGCAGGTGGGACATGTGATGAGGTCCCGGCTCCATGTGTGGTGGTGGTAGTGGTGGATGTAGAGAAGATGGGTGGTGGGATATGTGTGGATGGTGGGGTAGTCATGATGGGTGGAGTGGTAGTGGTAGTAGGTGGAGTGGTGGTAGTGGTGGAGGGTGGAATGGTGGTAGTGGTGGTGGTAATAAAGGTCATCCTCCTCCTCTTCGTGGGCTGAGCCATCTGTTTCTTCCTCTAACCCCTCGAGGTGGATGCTCCTCCTGGAATGCTGAGTTGATCTGGGGTGTAGGTTGCATCTGTCATAGTATCCCCATACCCTCCCGGGCGTTCACTAACCGCCCTAAGCCCTCGCTCGGTGGCAACCACCTTGCTGCCCATAGTTCGAGTCAACGGCTCCTCATCCGACTCCTCCTCCTCATCAGGTCGGAAGTCCTGATGAAAGCCCGCAGTCTCTGTCCCACCTTGGGTGGGTGCTGGAGATGCTATATTAGCAGTGGGGGCCCTCAATTGAGTAGGCCCTGCATCTCCACCATCACCGCTATCATTGTCGTCGGAATCATCGTCCAGGAGCACAAGTAGCTCAACATCAGAATCACTGTCTGCGTGGCACCATTTACGCCTCGCTGGCGCCACATAATCCTCTCAGGCCAGATGCCCGAATAATCTCCTCACATGGGGCTTAACCTGCTTTCCCCTGTAAACCTTCATACGACCTAGTGTCGTGTCATCCATAACCTCCAATGACACTGCATCTTGGCTCTCCTTAGGCAGAGAGGGCAGCTTGTCATCAATAATCATCTGGAGAAACCTCGGATACATGCAAAAACCCTCTTTACCTTTAGCCTCCAGATTCTCAATCAGATATGAGAATATCATACTCGAGAAGCTGAAAGGGTGGTTCAGCACAAGTGCCACGTAGGCATTCTGAATCTGGTCTGAAAGATCATCAAAGCCACCTCTCCTCGAAGCTAAGCACTTAAGTATCACATGTGCCAAGTACTTGTACTGGGGACACAGGTTGCTCTTGTTTAGCACACCTGCATTTATATCCCCAGCGTACTTCATCCTGAGGAAACACCCTCTCACTGTCAGAGGATGTAGCCTGGTCGGGTGATCAGCATCGTCACCAAGAGCGAGTACTCGTCGTATATCATGAGCAGGGACCTCAATAGCCTGACCAATAATAGTGCTACGGATGCTATAAGGCTCATGTGAACGATCAACCGATGCCCCCTCCCACAAGGCCTGTTGTATAGACCTATAGGGAGTGCACGGTGTGGATATATCTCTGTGGATCCGGGATCTCTTAAGGAAAGCAATGATCCCGGAAAACTCGGCACCGTTCCGAGATGTGGCATCTAAATGAGCACAGATGTTGTGCTTGGGGTTCATGGACCACCGGTCAGCCATAGATCTGTAATACAAGAGACATAGACATTATATCACCACACAACCAAAATCAATTCAACTTTAACCTTGTTGAACTTAGTCTGGTTCAATCATGCGATTGAACCATGCGACTGAGTTCAGTCGGTTGACCTAACATGCGACTGGATACAATCAGGTGACTGAGCATGCGATTGAGTTCAATCGGGTGACTGAGCCTGTGATTGGTTCAGTCGGCCGACTGAGCTCATTCATATTATCCATTCGGCCGATTGATTCGTTCGGCCAGCTCAATCGTGCAATTGTAGTTCATCCGGGTGTCCAGTCGCATGACCCACTGTTCGTTCATCTGAAATTCCAATTTGGACTAAATCTTAAAATTAGACGTCGTGTTTTGGTCCATTAGACTCGCAATCACTATACTAATAACCTAATAACTTTGATTTCAACATTTTACTTAGTTTAGTTAGGTTATTTGTCCAATAACAGTTTCGGTTCTTGCAAGGGCCGAAGTCGTAAATTAGGGCTCAAATAAAACGAACTTCAGTTATATAGCACCGCATTGTACCTGTATAACAACTAAAGATCGTCAGAATATCGAAATTGGTGTCAAAATCGGTCAGAGGAAATTTCGGCAGAGTAACGGTACAGAATGCGATTTTAGGGCGATTGGGGGGTAATGAGTTTATGCGATCGACTGTGGCCCTATATATACTGAATCTGATTTCAATCGGGCAACAAGACCCATTCGCTCTGTTCATTCGGGCGATTGGACCTCAGTCGTGCGATTGGTTCAGTGGATCACATTCAGTCGGCCGACTGGGTTTCAGTCGGGCGACTGACTCATTGGCACATCTCCATTCGGGCGACTAGCTCAATCTTGTAAGCCGTTCGGGTGAATGATGCATACTCATGCTCCATTCGGTTGTCTAGGGCATGAGTATGGTCCATTCGTGCGTATGAGTCAAACTCATGATTTTGAATTTATGACCATTTGACATAATACACCCTTTAACTTATTGATTAAACATTTTTAGCATTCGATCATCTCAGACATGATCCTTTTAACTTTGATAACATTTGATCACCTCAAACGTGATCCTTTTAACTTTGAAAACATTTGATCACCTCAAACGTGATCATTTTAAAACAATTTGTCACCTCAGACGTGACTCAGTTGACATTTGAAAACATGTGTGGTCACCTCAGACGTGACCCTTTTAGGTGATTAAATCCCCGATTGAATTTCATGGCATAGTCCGATGTTTAACAAACTAAATTGACGAAATTTAAACAAAGTAAAAGAACTAAAACCTGAAATACAGAACTAAAACTTGTTTTTATGGTTTTGTGTGAGGTGGAAATTTTAAGATGGAAATCTAAACGATTCATTTCCTAAAAGGGCAACTTCAATTCATGTTGACCATAAGTGGACTGATTCGGTTTGGAATCATACAGGTACGTCAAATCATTCAGGACATCTTATCAAAACATTTTGACGCTCTATTCTTATTTTTTATCTAGAGTCGTTAGCAAATTTAGAAAATCATACTAGTACTATTAGATCGCCATATTGATTTGGATTTTCAAGAATTGTAGCCACGATGATTGTTAATATACTTGTCCTCTTAAATCCATACACAGACTTTTGACACAGATTGGTGATAGTTTAAGGTTTAATTATTTCAACAAGCTTTTATGGATCCCACGCTTATATGGTAATCAACATTCCTCAGGATATTTTTGAGCGGTCTTAGAGTAGTATTTAAGAAGAAACTATTCTTAGAGCTTTCAAGGAGAAGCCAAGCCTCAGGTCAGTGCCATCGCACAATAGAGAGGCGGCAAACAACAATGAATTCTAGAATATATAGGTTATGCTTATCCTCAGGTCGGTGCCACCACACAGCAGAGAGGCACATAACCTATCTTCTTGTTTGAGCAATTTTATTCTTTTAGCACAGATCTCACCAACAACATAGGTTATTAGTTTGGTTGCTTTTGAATTTTTTTTTCATCATGTGCTTTTGCTCATATTTTAGTCATACGCACACATTTGTGGCTTTTATTCTTCTCGTCACCCCTTATTGGAATTTTGTTGATTGTCTTAACCAGTGATAAGTTGATAACCCACAGCTTGTTGAACAACTTAGTTTGTTCTTGAGATCACCAACAAGGTCTAATCATCTATTGTGTTGAATTTATCGACATATCATCTGTGGTCTAGCAAACTCTAGGTCTACTTTCTTTGTGTTACCTTAGTAGTAAGCAGTTTTACTATCATTTTTCCTTTTATATTGCTCAGACTACACAGACTTATACTTTGAACTTCGCATCTAATTCAATTTAATCTTGTAAAAATCCCAAATGAGTTGTTCCTGTGTACTATCATTTTCCAAAGTTATTGAATCGGTATCACAAATACGATTTGATTTCTATCAGCTAGCCTCTCCTTCTCCCTCGTTTTTTTTATGTTGTTAACTAAACCTATTCTCCCCCTAAAATTCTAAAACCATAAGCGATTTGCGTATTTAGGATTTTAATAGGTGAAGAAATAACATCAATTTAATTAAAACATAAAATAAAATAAATAAATAAAGAAAATAAAAATTAAAAGAAAAATGGACTATATGCATCGGACTAAACATGGTCATCTTCTGGAATTACATCATGTGCTTTTGCTCATATTTTGGTCATACGCACACATTTGTGGCTTTTATTCTGCTCGTCACCCCTTATTGGAATTTTATTGATTGTGTTAACCAGGGATAAGATGATAACCCATAGCTTGTTGAACAACTTAGTTTGTTCTTGAGATCACTAACAAGGTCTAATCATCTATTGTGTTGAATCTACCGACATATCATCTGTGGTCTAGCAACCTCTAGGTCTACTTTCTTTGTGTTACCTTAGTAGTAACCAGTTTCACTATCATTTTTCCTTTTATATTGCTTAGACTACACAGACTTATACTTTGAACTTCGCATCTAATTCAATTTAATCTTTTAAAAATCCCAAATGAGTTGTTCCTGTGTACTATCATTTTCCAAAGTTATTGAATCGGTATCACAAATACGATCTGATTTCTATCAGTAAGCCTCTCCTTCTCCCTCGTTTTTTTATGTTGTTAACTAACTATTCCTATTCCCCTAAAACACTAAAACCATAAGCGATTTGTGTATATAGGATTTTAATAGGTGAGAAATAACATCAATTTAATTAAAACATAAAATAAAATAAATAAATAAAGAAAATAAAAATTAAAAGAAAAATGGACTATATGCATCGGACTAAACATGGTCATCTTCTGGAATTACATCATGTGCTTTTGCTCATATTTTGGTCATACGCACACATTTGTGGCTTTTATTCTGCTCGTCACCCCTTATTGGAATTTTATTGATTGTGTTAACCAGGGATAAGATGATAACCCACAGCTTGTTGAACAACTTAGTTTGTTCTTGAGATCACTAACAAGGTCTAATCATCTATTGTGTTGAATCTACCGACATATCTTCTGTGGTCTAGCAACCTCTAGGTCTACTTTCTTTGTGTTACCTTAGTAGTAACCAGTTTTACTATCATTTTTCCTTTTATATTGCTCAGAATACACAGACTAATTCAATTTAATCTTTTAAAAGTCCCAAATGAGTTGTTCCTATGTACTATCATTTTCCAAGGTTATTGAATCGGTATCGCAAATACAATCTGATTTCTATGAGCAAGCCTCTCCTTCTCCCTCGTTTTTTTTAATGTTGTTAACTAAACCCATTCTCCCCCTAAAATCCAAAACCATAAGCGATTTGCGTATTTAGGATTTTAATAGGCGAAGAAATAACATCAAATTAATTAAAACATAAAATAAAATAAATAAATAAAGAAAATAAAAATTAAAAGAAAAATGGACTATATGCATCAGACTATATAGAATACGTGGTTTATCAAAAGCCTTTGTATAGAGGTCAGCGCGTTGAAAATCAGTATTTATTTTAACCACATCGATTAGGTTCTTTTCAAAACAGTCACGTATAAAGTGATATTTTATGCCGATGTGTTTGGTCTTAGAATGTTTTACCGGACTTTTAGTTACTGCAATTGCAGCAGAGTTATCAACAAAAATAGGAGTAGAAGAGAAATTCAAACCATAGTCCCACATTTGCTGTTGTATCCATATGATTTGTGAACAACAACTTGCGGCAGCAACGTATTTGGCTTTGCAGGTTGACAAAGCAACCGCGGTCTGCTTCTTACACTGCCAGGTCACTAATCTTCTCCCAAAGAATTGACATCCCGCTGATGTAGACTTGTAGTTCATCTTGCAGCCACCATAATCCGAGTCACTATACGTGTAAGCTCGAAGTCATCGTCATGAGGATACCACAACCCAAGTGTTGGTGTACCCTTCAGATAACGAAATATCCTTTTGACCCCTATCAGATGATTAACTTTTTGCTTCGCCTGATATCTTGAACATAGACATGTCGCATACATGATATATGGTAGGCAGTGAGGTACATGAGAGAACCAATCATTCCTCGGTACATGGTGGCATCGACCAGATCACCATTCTCGTCGGGTGCTACATCATGGTTTGTAGCAAGTGGAGTCCCAGCTGCGGAAGCATTCTCCATGTCAAACCGACTGAGAATATCTCCTACATACTTGGTCTGATGTAGAAATATTCCCTTTGGTGTCTGATCCACCTGTAACCCGAGAAAGAAATTCATCTCTCCCATGGCACTCATCTCAAACTCAGCCTTCATTACTGCTTCAAACTCTTTACATAATTTTTTGTCTTTGACCCGAAGATTATGTCATCAACATAGATTTGAACAAGCAGTAAATCACCATCTTTTTCTTTGATAAACAGTGTGCAATCAATAACACCTCTGCGAAAGCCGTGTTTCACAAGGTGAGTCGAGAGTTTCTCATACCAGGCCCTTGGGGCTTGATGAAGCCCATATAAAGCCTTGTCGAGTTTGTAATCTCTGTCCCGATGATAAGGATCCTCAAATCCCTCGGGTTGACTAACGTACACTGTCTCTCGGATTTCACCATGAAGTAATGCACTCTTCACATCCAGTTGATAAACTTTAATCTTCATATATGATGCATAGGTAAGGAAGATGCGGATGGCTTCCATTCTTGCCACGGGTGCAAACACTTCATTGTAATCTATTCCATCGACTTGTCAAAATCCTTGAACTACAAGTCGAGCCTTGTTCCTGATGATGACGCCTTGGTCATCTTTCTTGCATTTCAAGACCCATTTGGTGCCAATGACCTTAGCACCTTTAGGTCTATCCACCAGAGTCCATACACCTAACTTCTTGAACTGAAGAAGTTCTTCTTGCATGGCACTCACCCATGCCTCATCATTCAGGGCTTCAGTGACGTATTTTGGCTCAAACTGAGACACAAAACAACGATAAGCACCGTCGTGAAGGTATCCTTTTTCCATTACCGAGGCATAATCAGCTGAATATAGCTGATTTCTTGTCTGCACTCCTGATCTGACATCCCCAATGACATTGTCCAGGGGATGATAGACATTTAAGCGTGATCCAGGAGTGGTGGGAACAACTACCTCAGAGTCAAGATTATGAACGTTTGGTTCTGTATCTAAGGCAGTAGGAGTTTGAGGTTCCGAAGACCCAGAGGCATCATTGTCAAATGCTTGTGGACTTGCAGGAATGGGAACCTTTTCCTCCTGATTGTTCTGGTCATTCTCCATAGCTTCATCTTCTAAGGAGGAGTCACTTACTTCGACTGCTCCCCCTGAGTGGTGAGACGAGTCACCTCGTGAACCAGATGATGTTGAATCTTGTGACGATGTGTTCAAGACATCATACATCATCTTGGTTGCTAACTCTTCGTCAGAAGTGGAGAGAGGTATATTGAAGGACTTGAAGAATCCATCATAGTCAAAAAAGAAGGCGGGTCCTTTTCCAGCAGGTGGGGTGGTGTATCTTTGAACGTCCACGTTACACCACACTTCTACTAGACCCGTTGAGTTGTTGTAAACTCTCTTATTTGGTATGTTGTATCCTACAAAGATACCTTCTTCAGCCTTCTCGCTGAATTTTCCCTCCTGAGTCTTCTTCAGTAGGGTACACGGTGCGCCAAACGGTTCGAGATACTCTAGATTAGGTTTACGTCGTTGTAGTAACTCGTAACACGTCTTGCCATGGCGTTTAACTACCAGAACTCGATTTAACGTGTAACACGCATTTGCCACTACCTCATTCCAGAATTGGATAGGCAGTTTCGAGTCCGCTAGCATTATCCATGCTGTCTCTATCAAGCTGCGATTCTTTCTCTCAGCAACGCCATTCATCTGAGGTGTGTAGGCAGAGGTGAACTGGTGCACAATTCCCTTTCCCTTGCAGTAAGCCTCCATCCACTGATTCTTGAACTCGGTTCCCTTGTCTGAGTGTACCTATCTTACCTTCAGCTTGTAGAGAGACTCCAGTGTAGTTACTAATTCCTTGAAAGACTCAAATGTTTCTGATTTGGATTTCAGAAACATTACCCAAGAAAATCTTGAGTAGTCATCAGGAACCACATAGCAGTACAAGTCGCCTGCAATGCTTCTTGTACTGACTGGACCAAAGAGATCCATGTGAAGAAGTTCAAGAGGAAGTTCGATGGAATGAACTTTCTTTTCCTTATGAGACTTTTTCGTTTGTTTGCCTTTCTTGCACGCCACACAGAAATCCGGAAGTTGGAAGTTTTTGATGTTAACTCCTCTCACTAGATCATTCTGATCAAGTGATTCATCTTCCGTGGATTAATGTGTCCCATTCTCCGATGCCAGGAGATGGAGTCCTTCTCAGTAGCCTTTGACAAGAAGCACTGAACTTGATGATCCGTTGTGGAGGCCTTTGAAAGATCCAAGACATAAAGGTTATTATATCTTGAGGCAGACATTAAGACTTGGTCCTCCAGGATCACATAGTCCTTTTTAGGGACATAACACTTCTTGTTATCAAATACTACTTTAAACCCTTTATCACAAATTTGGGATACAGAAAGTAAGTTATTTTGATGTTGTTGTACGTAGTTTACCTTGTCAAACTTTACTTTCTGATTTCCCACTTCCCCTTGAGCTGTGATATACCCTCCTTTGTTTCCAGCAAATTAAACATGGCCTCCTTTTATTTGTTTGATGTTTGATAAGAGTGCCTTGTTCCCAGTCATGTGCCTGGATGCTCCGCTATCGACAATCCACGTGTTGGTTTCAGCATTATAGCGAACACCCTGCACATTCAATTGAAAACATTAGTTCAGGTTAGGGACCCAAGCCTTTACTGGCTTGGGTTTCCCAGAGGCATCACACATCATTAATTCAACCCATTGACCTTTAGAGGGTGAGGGAAGCTCAGTTGTCTTCTTGTCCTCATTTTCAGACATTGAGGTTGATTTTTCTTTCCATAAACCAGCTTTGTGTAAGGCATGTTTGTGATAAACAATAGACTGGCTAATGCGTTGAACTTTAGGTTCACTAGCTCTTTTAGGTGGAGTCATTGAGCTCCTCTTAGAAGACCTAGGTTTTGGTTCCCGAAGTTCAACTTTCTTCCTAGGTGTCTGATAGTAAGGACTGTTAGACACAATGTGTCCACATTCTCCACAGTTGTAGCATGACCTGCTTTCAACTTTATGATTTAACTATTTTTCTAGAGACGTGTGTGACACCCGAGTGACATTGTTCTGTTTGGGTTTTGACTCTACTTCTTTAGATGTTTTATCTTGTTTAACAAATTTAATTGTTTTAACATTTTTAACATCCTTTCCATTTTGTTTATCTGGACTTTGACATGAAACACGTGATTGGTTAACATTAATGCTCTTTTTAGGTTCAGATTTGACTGTGTTTGAACCAGACTTTATATTAACCTTTTTAAACTCTTTTTCCAGATTAACACAAGGCATTATACCTTTTGCCTTTGACGTGGCCTCCTTTTGTTTAGTTCTAGATTCATTTAATTTACATGTGGAATCTGGATCACTTACAAGAGGAGTTGATACCACATGATCCTTGATAGGATTGTTCTTGATTGGTTTCCTTTTAGTATTCATCAAGGTCTCAAGTGGTGGAGGAACCACTTTATATCCCAAACCTTCCCTATTATTACGCTCTCTCACTAAGTGTTGGACAATATGAGATAAACTTGTCCAACTATGTAGTTTTTGCTGTAATGAATTAACTTCTACTTCTAAAACTGCTTTTTGTTTCTTAGTGTCTTCTAGGGAGTTAAGATAGTACCTAATGTCATTAGGTTGGTTAAAGGCTACTACTTCTGTTTCCCTAAGCTGTTTGTTCAAAAGGTCTATCTTTTCTTTGTAATTGTGCTCATTTTGTATTAGAACTCTGTTAGCTTCAGTGCACAGTTGCAAATAATTTACTAAGCTATCATTATGATCTAATAACCTAGCAAATTTCAAATCTATGCTTTTCCTAAATTTATTACAATCAGAACAAGCATGATTATTGAAAAGTTGGTCAGTAGTACTTACCTGAGAAGGTTCTGATGAATCAGCCATCAAAGCAGAGTCTGGTGTTTCTGGTTCTGGTGATTCTGACGTTGTTGAAGTTTTCCCTTCTTCAGGCATGTAATTGACCACAGTTGCAGTCTCTTCAGTGTTTGACATCGCGAGTTCCACTGCAATATCTCCTTCACTAGCTGAATCATCATATAAATCCTCAACACTAGCAATGTTGGATTCTCCCGAAGAGACAAACCGAAATCTCCAGTCCTGTCCCTCGTCATCATGGGCAGTCAAGGCTTTAGGAACCTTGCTTGATGAAATAGGACTGCTAGTGGGCTTATCCAGACGATTGAAGGACGAGAATGGATTCCTGTTTCCAGATTTATTGGGCTTCATACACTCTCGTTTGAAGTGCCCCTTTTCGCCACAGTTGAAACAGGTCACCTTGGTCTTGTCGAAACCAAAGTTAGTGTCCTTAGTTGCAACCAAGTTTTGTCCGGTCTTCTTGACAAACATCTTAGCTCTCCGGACAGCACTTGCTAAGGCCCACATTATATCCATCATTTCTAGCTCTGTCTCATCCACCTGCTCGTAGTCCTCATCAGCCAGATGACAGCTCCCTATTTTCCTAGCAATTAGTCCATCATGGGAGTGGACTACAGCTGGTAGGAGATCCATGTGCTCTCTTGCTACTTCTACTGTCACATTACCGAGATTCTCGGTCTTCAGTTTTGTAGCATTTGCTTCAGGTGCAATGGATTGGGTACTAGACGACCCTAAAGTAGAGGCCTGAGAAGGAGCAGCTGAACTTGACACAAAAGCCGTCTGAAGTGGTGCTCCAGACGTTTTGGCTTGTGGAGTCGCGTTGTACAGTGCCGGATTCTGATCATAAGAAGCCTTTTGGGCTCTGTATTTCATCCTTAATTCTTCCTCTCTCAGCTTCATAATGAAATCATTTATATCTAACTTCGTTAGCATACCATTCTGTCTGAGATTGGAGACAAAAGAAATTCATTTTTCTGGCAAACCATCCGCGAAATTTGACACCTTATCTTCCATCGACGTTGTCACTCCACGAGTGTGCAGCTCACTCATCAAGAGGTAGAACCTGTCAATGACGTCATCCAAGCTTTCTTTACCCATCGACGAGAAGTTGTCAAACTCCTTCTTTAAAGCTTTAGCCTTTATGGCTTTTAATGATGCGTTTCCGTTATATCGTTTCTCCAATGCATCCTATAGCTTCTTTGCTTGAGTGTACTCAGAAAATTGATGGAAAATATCCTTCGGAATTGACTGAGTAAGCAGAGCATAAACTTTCTTCTTAGCATTGTACTTGACCTTTTGTCCATCAGTCATGCCAGCTAGTGTAAGTTTGACTCCATCAGCACCTACTGGCATACTATACCCCGTCTCTATTAATTCCCACAGATTGGGATCTGCACCATTTAAGTAGATCTCGAAACGTTGCTTCCATTGTGGGTATTCATCTAACGTGATTAGCTTAGGGGGTTTGTTGTGATTCCCCACTTCATTCTCCAGAAGCGGTAGGTTTTGAATCCGTGAATCTTTCACTGCTGTGAATGCTGGGTATTGGTCCTCCATTACTATTAACTTTAATATTTGGAACAAATTGTTTCACTTGTGCGAATGAAGGTGTGCGATTGGGCTATTTGTACGATTGAACAATGCGGATGGTTCAATCGTGCGACTGAACTAATGCGGATGGCTCAGTCGGGCGAATGAACAAGTGCGGTTGAACAATGCGAATAGACTGCTCAGTCGTACGAATGGAGGTACGAATGAGTCCAATCGTGCGTTTGAGGGATGCGTATGTATCCAGTCGTGCGATTGAGTCAATCGTGCGACTGAAGCTGCTGGATTTCGAAAATTCGTACGTTTCAGGTGTTTTGGCCGAAAAAACACGAATTTTCACTAACTCTAATTGCCGTATGCCAGAAAAACTAAACTTTACGAACAGGAGACGGCTAAGACACTGTTTGACACAAAAGGATTGCGTTTTTAGTGAAAACACACAATTTTTGTATAAAAAACGATTGAATCACACGTAAATCAAGAGCCAAAGCTCTGATACCACATGTTAGGATCGAGTATTGAACGAAATACTAACTGATAAACGTGTATACCAAATCAAATAGTGCGGAATCCTATTTGATTGGCGATCCAATCAATGAGAACGCACGTAGAAACAATTATAGATTGAATATAAACGTTAAGAACAATTTGGAATCGATCTAGTGCGATCTATGAACTTGGAACAGGTTCTTAGAGGTCTCTGGAAGGATAGGGTATGTATGTAGTCGAAGTGTTCTCAATTCTTCCATTTTTCCACGAATTAAGTGGTATTTATAGGTTAGGGTTTCTCATTCGGGCGACTGAACGATTAGCATGGTTCAGTCATGCGATTGAGCCATGCGGTTGATCCATTCGCACGACTGAGTGTTCAGTCGTGCGACTGAGTCAATCTCATGTTACACTCGTGCGACTGATCCAGTCTCCTGGTTCAGTCGTGCGACTGAGTCATTCACATGAAGTTGTTCATGTGTATGATCCATTAGCATGGGCCATTCGCATGAGAACTTCATCTTACTACGTTTGAATATATTTATTAATCATTACATTATTAAGATTCATTCAAACAACCACAAACCTATATAGTCAGTTCAATAAGCGTTAAACTACTAATCAATGAAATAATAAACATTATAAGCACAACCACACATTGTATTTCATTAAGTACCCATTCAATTACATGTTTGTAAGACAATAAAGACATATTACATTAAGCTCAGAAAGTAGGTACACATGTATCTACACCTCAGCTTCTTGCAATCCCTGCTCATGTGGCCTTCCTCACCATAAGAATAACACCTCCTCACACCGCAGTTCTTCGCCACATGTCCGGTCCTTCCACAACGGAAACAGACATTAGTCCCCAATCTACATTCCCCAGGATGTTTGTGTCCACACTTGTCACACCTTTCCGACCCCGCATCAGGTGTGACCACATGCTGGTCATCCACACGTGCACCTTTGTTACTTGGACCAGCTCAGCCACGTCCAAATCGCTTCCCGTTCCAATCCCGATCACCCTCTCCTTTCTTGCTAACTTTTGTCACCACCACATTTCTTTCATCGTATAATCTCCCCGCCAAATCAACCGGCGACCTAAACGTGCTCGGTCGGGCAGCGATCATGTGCCTACGGACATCCGCCGGCAAGCCCTGAATGTACCTCTTAATTTTTCGTCACAGAGGCGTCACCTGATCCGGCACCAGCCGTGCTATTTCGTTGAATTTAGTGGTGTATTGCTGATGTGTCATCGTTCCCGCCTCTAGCTGCAGGAACTCCCTCTCAACTTTATCCATCTCCCGGTGAGGACAGAACTCCTCAATCACCAGCCTCTTCAAATCTGACCATCTCATCCTTCCGATAGCCCGACTACCCTCAGCTTGGACAATATTGTCCCACCAACACAGAGCCGAGTCCACAAAAAAGTGGGTAGCAAACTTCACTTTCTGGTCCTCCCGGCACTCGCTGATATCAAGAACAGCCTCCATTTCCCTCACCCATCGGTGAGCAGCAGCAGCAGTGCCGTTACCATTGAAAGTTGGGGGCTTGCATCTCATAAACGCCCCATAGTTACAGCCTCGTGCCACCTCTTGCACAGGCTCATCTTCCTCTTCCTCGGCATCGAAGACAATCGTTTGCGTTTCCGGTTGTTCCCTTCCTCCAGTGGACCTGTTCTGATCCCTCCTCTCTCCTTCCTTTACAGCCTTAATCACTTCCGTCACCACAGACGGTAAGATCGTCTGCATGACCTGATGAACCTCCTCTGCAACTGCCTCTTTCATTGAGGCCCTCCGGATGAGGGGTCTCGGGCTCTTCATGAGCCACCTCTTCAGCTCAGGGTCTTCCTATCGTGACCCGTGGTCCAGCACCACGTCCACCACGACCTCCACCCCTCCAAGCTTTTGAAGATCTACCACCGACCATTCTCTAACACACAGAAAGATTCAAACACCAACACGGTCATTCAAGGAACAAATCAGTTTATGTCAAGTATAGTAAGTCCCTAATTACAGTGGCTAGTTGTGATTAGCCACTTACTTTACTCTTCATACCCCGAGCATTACCTATCCTGACTACATCAGTATCTAGATCTACAAGCAGCACATAAACCATATAACATGCGCACATAATACCGGTTAACATTAAAGAAAATACCTGATGACACGTAGCTACTCAGACTGGCATCCCTTCCCTTTCTGTCCCATTTCCAGTTTAGGTTTATTTTGGAAATTTACCCGTTTCACTTAAACTTTGGCTCTGATACCAACTTGTAAGGCCCCGTTCCCGGGACGCTTACAGCTGGTCAATCATCGCACATAAAAGAGATATTTTCATTATCTTACAATAAAACGTTGCAGCGGAAACATTTAAACAAAACATTCCATTTCATAATAAAGGCTTTTGCAAAATAATACATCGTTATCAAGTTACAAAATACATGTTGCATTACATCACAAAAGCATTATAAAAATGGATGCCATCCAAAAGAGCTGAGTAGCCGCCCGGTGCCATCCTCAGCAAATCATTACCTGCCAACTGGAAACACATAAAAGTCAACGTTGCTGAGTGAGTTCTAGTTTTATAATAAAACATACTTTTTCTTTCCTTTAAAACCGTTCATTTCTTTCTTTCAAATCATATTAGGCTTTAGAACGTGACCACACATCGTACGTACACATAGATAATATTTATTATCTTCATCATTCGTTCATTAACTTTCATTCGTTCACACTTTCTTACTTTCATTCATACGTTCATCATTACTTCTTTCATTAGCCCTTTTCTTCTTTATCACATTATCCTTCTATCACAATCTGGATCAGTGTCATCAGCTATGCCCCAAACAAATGGGGTACTGGGCTGAAGTTCATACATGACTTCCACGCTTCACATAGCCTGACACTAGCACCGTGGTAAGCGACAAAGATCCCATCCGTATACTACACCCCCAACATTATGCATAACTCGAGTACTGGCCCGAATATCATAAATGACTTCCACACTGCACATAGCCTGGCACTAGCACCAAGGTGAGTAATCACTACTCCACCCCCAATGATATGCATAACTCGAGTACTGGGCCGAAGATCATAAATGACTTCCACATTGCACATAGCCTGGCACCAGCACCGAGATGAGTAATCACTATACACCATGTACCACATCGTTGGTCATCACATAGACTGGAACCCTGTGTATATCCTTAAGGTTTAGCTAAACCATACGTAGTTGAGCTTACGGCATTTTAGAGCCGTGCACCTCTGTACATTTTGCTTGCAAGCCTTTCATACTTTCGTTCATACATCAATGCATGCATTCATTCATCATGTTCCTCTTTTTCATTATCTTCCACTTTGCGTTACATAATACTTTCATTTCATTCATTAACATTCAACGCAAAGCCATGGGAAAATGACCACACATATTAAGGAACACTCAACATAAAAATACAACATCACCATACGGGGCATGGTCATACGTACATAACATACATCATACATACCATATATCACACGCACCATCATGCATAACATCATACATAACTTCATACATAACATCATCATCATCATGCCCATCATAACGTCTATGACCTCAAAAGTCAACTTACACGAACCTCCGGGAACCTTCCTAGTCAAAACCCACATCTACACTTTCCCTCGATAGTCAGAAAATAAACTATTGTTCCTTCGGGCGTATGAGCCCTACTTGGGCATATGGACACCCTCCAGTCGCATGGCCTTCCAGGCGACTGAACACTTAGGCGAATGGACATCAGGGAATGGACCCTATACGAATGGACCTATGGGCGAATGGACATCTATGCGTATAGACACTCAGTCGCATAACTTTCATGCGTATGGCCTTCAGTCGCATGACTTCAGGCACATGGGCTTTAGTCGCATACCCTTCGTGCGAATGAACCTCAGTCGCATGGACTCCAGGCGCATGGACCTCAGTCGCATAACCTTCATGCGTATGAACCTCAGTCGCATAGCCTTCAATCGCATGCCTTACAGGCACATGAACTTCAGTCGCATGACTTTCATGCGTATGGACCTCAGTCGCTTGGCAATCGTGCGCATGGACCTCAGTCGCACGCCAATCGTCCGTATGGCCTCCAATCGCACTCCAGTCGGTCGCCTAGCCCTACCTGATGCAGAATGCAGTTCATCCCGAACGCAAACTACCTTTTTCAGCCACCAAGCTCTCCCAAACTCGTTTTAAGCCCAAATCGACCATCCTAAACCTTAGAAACACCTACCATAATATCATTCAAGCATACACAAGCCTGAAATCCAACCCTATACGCATCAAACACATACACATACGCATACAAACGGGTTCAACACCCAACTTTTTCAAAAACAGGTTTTGATGTGTTCTAGCCCCAAAATCGTTTGAAAACATGTAAAATAGGGGTCCTAGAACTCACACATATGATCCCGACAAGAACAGCTTCGATTCAACCCGCTACACTTCCATTTTCACGCTCGAATCCACCCGAACCAAGCTTTTCTCCCTTTTCTCCCTTTTCTCCTTTTTCTCCTTCTCTTTGGCTGAAAAATGGTAAGTGTGGGGTGCCTTCCCCCTTTTATACCCCCACTCATCCTACCTTCTCCCATTTTGGCAAGTTTGGTCCCCCGACTTTGGACTATATTTCTTTTTCTTCTTTCGTTGGCTTCAAAGAAAATTTCCGGGTGTTACAGCTGTTTGGTTGCTTGGGTGTTCGTGTTCGTCTTTGTTCCCTCCTGTATGTGAAACCTAGGATCCATATTTATAGGCACACGTGTTTCAGTTAAGGAAACACCGGATCTCTTGGGATTTGCACAACTGTCTTGTTGACTTGTTGACTTGTTAACTTCTTCACTTGTAACACTTGTATTATTTAAATACAAGTGTTTCGACTCCGCAGCTACTTAGTCTTCCGTAGGTGTTTGTTCTTCCGAAGGTACTTTGTTCTTCTGAAGCTTTCATGTTCTTCCAAGGTACTTGATCTTCCGAAGGCATTCTGTTCTTCTGAAGGTACTTGATCTTCTGAAGGTACTTAGTCTTCCGTAGATGTTTGATCTTCCGAAGGTACGTTGTTCTTCCGAAGCTTTCATTTTAACTCTAGAGCTGATTATTTATCCGCAGGGGATCTTCGAATGTTAGTTACTTGTAAGAAACATATCTACGGAAGGACAAAATATTCATCTGCAGATGTTTCTTACACTTAGTCAATTTGAGTAATTGACCAAGTGTTATGTTTGTACCTGCAATCATAAACAAATCAACACACATATGGGTTAACCTATATACACAATCAATACATCAAAGTAATGAATTATAATCCTTCATTAAAAGTATTGATTAAAGTTCTAAGCCTATACAAAATGATCTAGATCTATTGTTCCTAGATCTAACAATACTCCCCCTTTGGCTTAAACACTTCTAATAAGTTCTTCAAAACTGAAAACTTCTTCAGCCTTAACACCATCTTCTTGTTCAAATAAGATACTGCATCCTTTTGATCATCGTATTTGTACTTGATCTCCATTCTGCATATCTTTTGAAGAGTCTCAAAACTTAATCCCAAGAAGTCTTCTTCAGTTATTAGAGTTTCCACAATACTTTGATTATGAACTATTTCAAGCTCATCTTCTTTAGTGATTCTTAGTTCTGATACTTCTTCAATGTTGACTCCTTTCAAAAGCCCAGCATCATATCTACTTCTCTTGTATGCTTTTGCATGCAGTTTATCCACCACTTGTATCATGTGCACATATAAGCATAGATCATTCTGTGCTCTTTCATCTGATAGCTTTAGGAAGAATTTTGAATGCAAGTATGATGTGTAGCTGGGGTGGAGTAGTTTGATCTCTACTGGGTCAAAAGTTCTTATCTTTTCACCTTTCTTCCCTTCAGCATTCCTCAGTAGCACCATTTCTTTTGTTTTCTCAACATATCCCCACTCAGTTATGGGCATAGTGTATTGATTTCCGGCTTGACTTTGATGGCTGCTGTTTTTCTGTTAGAGTATCCAACCCTCCTTAAGAATTCATCATCAACCATATTAGAGGAGTTGGTGTTTGATCTTCTTTCCTTTTGAAGTCTTTTCTTATGTTCAGCATCTTCTCACTCAGCCTCCTTCAGCACATCATCTATAAACCTTGTTTTCATCCTACCCACAGACACAGAAAAGTCTATCCCCCTAGGATGGATTGGATAGTTGGAGATGATTACGCTTTGCAAGTCTTTAATGTGTCTCTCAGGAAGTCTCAGTAATGCATCTACATCATAGAAGTATTCAATTCTTCCAGATGTCCTCTTGACTATTGCACAATCCCAGTCTAGATCATATTTCCAGGCCATAATCCTGATTTCTTCAACAAAACTGGGAGTTGTGATATGGTCATATAGCTCTATCAGGGTAGACTTTTGTTCAGTGATTTCCCTGACTGTTGTTCCTAGAGGCCATACTTTGCTAGTGATAACTGCGGTGGTTCTCTCATTAGTTTTTCCTTCCTTTTGTGCTGATCTTTAGATTAAACAATTAGGGATTTTGCTTTGTTGCTTATAGGATGGGTTTGGATCTTCAGTTTTGAATCTCACACCTGTGTCAAGCTCAACAGCCATTACATGTTCCATCATCCTCCTAAGTTCACCAATTTTTCTTCCCTTAAGCTCATGTGCCTTGTAGTTGTGACCCTATTGCCAACAAATCATATTGTACTTGCTAAGCTTTACTGTATCAAAGTGACCTATATTTTTCTTGATTTTTTGAATAGATTGAAATGTTGTGAATGCTTCATAATCACAATTGGGGATCATGAATCAAGCAAGTTCAAATTCTTTCGGTAAATCCTTCATTTCAGTGACATTCAACCTCTCAACCATATCAAATGGAAATCCATGGTTAATAAGGGTCATAAACAAGTTTGACTCAGGCCTTTCTTCTTATATGTCTTTGGTGGTCATCAGTTCTTTGGGAGACTCATCTTTAGTAAGCTCATTCCATTCAGCATCACTTTCAGTTTCAGCATGAGACATAGGCTTTATAGTTGAAACATTCACCGAGGGAGTGTGCTTAAGGGATATAGATTTTGATCTCTTAGGAGAATCTTGTACTTCAATCACTTCCTTCTTAACAGGACCCAAGTACTTCCTTTTCCTTGAATATTGTATGATTGGCATTGAAGCTTCAACAGATTCTTTTGTTTGTTTTGATGCAGGAGCATTGGTTTCAATGCCCTTTATCTTCTTTCTCAGTCTTTCAATCTCCTCATCCTTTCTTTTTAGCTGAGAAAATTGTTCTTGTAGAGTCTTGTTAGCTTTGTTGCTCTCCAACACAAGCTTTTCTTTTTCAGCCTTCTCATGTGCAATTGACTCTTTTTGTTCTTTGACAAGATCATGCAGAGCATCAATGACTTTATTGTTTTCTTGTACGTTTTCTCTTAATCTTTTCAGACTAGATTCTTGCTTCATCAGCTGGTCATCTTTTTCTTTTATCATTCCCTTCAACTCTTGATTTCTTTGCTTTCTATTATTTGACTTGTTAACAGGCTTGTTGTATTCAGCAACCAGATAACTTTTGCTGACTGGGATATCATCATCACTGAGATCATCGTCATTGTAAGCAATCACAACAACATTGTTGGCTTCTTCTTCTTCTTCCTGATGTTGAGCAGCAATCTCATCATCATTCACTTCTTCAGGGGCTACACTAGCTAAGCTTGAACTGGACTCAACAGCTTGATCTACCTGTTCTTGATGTGGTTGTTGTTGTTGCCGATGGTCAGTGACTGGAGAGACAGGTTCAGTATCATTTGAATGGACAAGGGATTCAATCTTGGTTAGTGACAGTTCAACTGTACTTGCTTGTGAGGCTAACTCTGTCTCCCTGGTGTAAAAGCTCTCAGTGGATTGATTTTCTGGAGTTGGAGGTTGTTGAAAAAGTTGTATTTGGAGTTGATTTGGTGATGGAGGGTGAATTGGAGAGATTGGTTGAGTGTTTTGACTGGCTGGTTATTGTGGTTGGGGTGATTGAGGTTAGGGAGATTGAGGTTGTGGAGATAGTGAGGCTTGACCAGTGTCACCATGAGAGCTATCATGCTGATCATCCCACATCAGCTCTTGGGGAATGTTGGCATTGGGGTCAGCTACATGCGCAAACAAAGGCATGTCTTCTCCTTCATACCTTCCACTTATCTTATTCAGTACAGATCTCTCCAGGTGTGCTTGAACAAACACATCAACATCTCTAGCAATACCAGGTAGATCAGCATTGATTATTAGTTGTAAGAACCTTGGAAACATATACATCTTGTTGCCCTTTTGCACTCTAATTTGGTCACACAAAAAACTGAAAATATACTTTGAGTAGTTTGTTAGGATCTGGTATTTGAACGAAACACCAACTGATTAACGTGTTAACCAAACCAAAGAGTGGGGAATCCTATTTGATTGGCGATCCAATCAGTGAGAACGCACGTAGAAACAATAACGTATTGAATCTAACGTCAAGAATCGATTAGGAATCGATCTACAGCGTTCTATGAACTTGGAGTACGAACTTAGAGGCTTCTGGACGGCTAGGGTACGTCTGGAGTCGAATTGGAATGAATGTTTACGTTTTTCCACGAATTAGGTGGTATTTATAGGTTAGGGTTGCTCATTCGGGCGACTGAACCATTAGTATGGTTCAGTCGTGCGATTGAGCCATGCGGTTGATCCATTCGCACGACCAAGTGTTCAGTCGTGCGACTGATCCAATCTCATGTTACAATCATACGGCTGATCCAGTCTCCTAGTTTAGTCGTGCGACTGAGTCATTCGCCTGAAGTTGTTCATGCGTATGGTCCATTCGCATGGGCCATTTGCATGAGAACTTCATATTGCTAAGTTTGAATGTACTCATTTGTCATTACATTATCAAGATACATTCAAACAACCACAACCTATATAATCAAGTCAATATGTGTTAAACAACTCATTAATGAAATATTAAACATTATAAACACAACCTAACATTTGTATTTCATTAAGTACCCAACGATTACATAAGTGTAAGACAATCAAGACATATTACATTCATATCAGGATCTAGGTACATATGTATAAACAAACTCCCCCTTGGACCTAGATCTATCTAATGTCTTACCTTCTTCATCACCTCTTCATACTTATTGTACTTCTCCTCTCTTGTGACTCCTGCGTGTATCTCAAACGCAAAGTAGAGTCGTATCACATTCTGGAATTGGAGGGCTTTTACAATATCTTGCGTGTCATAGAATAGTGGCCACTTGTATAATGTGTATACATCATCAGCAGACAAGTTAGTGAGCCACATCGGGTCAAACACCCTGATTGCATCCATTTTTTCCCTCTTTGTTCAGAACTATGACCGCCTCCCCTGTTCTCCAATCATAGTACCACCATTTAAAATGTGGAGTGAAGTCCTGTGGCATTTCCCTGAGAGAGATTCTTGACATTGTTCTTGGGGGACTCCACTTCAGCACTATCTTGGGCTTTCCAGTTATGGGATCAACTTCAGAATGTCTGATATACCTCGTAGGTTGTTGAGGTTTGAAGTTGACCCACCTGGTGTGGTACTCTTTCTTCAGGGCAGCCTCAAACCAGCCTGACATTTTCCTCTGGTCAGCATGTAGTAGCTTCAATTTAGCCAGCTGGTTGAGCTCAAAACCAGGTAGAGTCTTTAGATCATGTGGGAATCTAAAGTACTCAATACCCTTCTCTCTCTTTATGGCATAAACGTTAAGGTCCTCAAAATATGCCCACGCAATAATCTTTCCTGACACCTTGTGATGTTTCTTCACTTTGTAGAGCTTGGTGTAGACATTCTGTTTAGGAGCAGCGTGTTGGGCTCGGATTTCCTCAAAACATGCAGCCCATTCAGCCTTTCTGATATCAACATCGGCATTTGAGGCTTGGGCTTGTTCTTCAATCTTCTCAGATTCTTGCTCCATCTGATCCAATATCTCGAATGTATCACTGACTAGGGATTCACCTAGATTGGGAACCATATTTCCCTCATTGTCAGCGTACTCAGGATACCGTTCTGCTGTGACGTCTTCGATCTCTATCTCATCAATGTCATTCAGCTCATCGTCACTGTCCTTTTCAAAAGTTGGAGCGTATTTTACAATCTCATCGGGATTGAGCTTGAACATTTCTGCCAGTTGCTCATCAGTAAGATCATGAATTATTTCCCCTTCTTCAGGGGTGTAACTCACTGATCTTCTGACAACCCCTTGCAGATCAAGAATCATGGTTAGTTGAGTCTTGATCTGTTGGAGGGGAGCAATATCGTGTTCATCCCTTTGATAATTTGGATCTGCTTGATTTAAACATGTAATACACCTGACATTAGTAAATACTCAAAGCTAAATCTCTTAACATTAAAATAGATATTCATTTCATAAGTTTAATACAAGATTCGAGTACATATGATTTTAATAACATAAATAACTAAGCATTACTCTTATCATGTATCCTCATCTCTTCTGCTACTGGGACGGATGTAGAGGCACTCTGATCTTGATTCCTTTTGGTCCTCCTCTCGCTTGTAGTTGTGGCCCCAGCAGTAGGAAAGTCATCTTCATCATCATCACCATTTGCATCTGTATCACCCTCATGATTGTCACCATCATCATCATCACTTCATCATCAGTATCATCGTCTTCATCTTCTTCTCCTATCTTTAAGGACTCGTCTTGAGACCCTTTGAGCTTTAGCTGCAGAGCTTTGTTTGCAGCCTCCAACTCTTCAATCTTCTTGTCATGCTGCTCCTGGAGCTGAGACATCTGCTGAGCCTGCTGATCAATCAATCAAGCCTGCTGAGAAAGTTGCTGAGATTGCGCAGTAGTAAGATCCACTAACTGACGAATATGTGCTGTCTTCTCGTCATCGGCTGCTAACAGACGCATCACCATACGGTTTAGCGCTGATAGCTGTTCCTCTACCCCAATGGGAGGTAGAGGTGATCCTGATGGATATGGAGAGAAAGAAGATGGTGCTGCAGGATGGCTAGTGGTGGTGGTGATAGTGGTGAAGATTGGAGGTGGTATAGATGTAAGGGGTGGTGATGTAGGTGTGAATGATGTGGTGGTGGATGAAAGAGTGGTAGCGGTGTTAGGAGGAATGGTGGTAGGGATGGTGGCTGTGGTGGTGGCTGTAGTGACAGATGGTGTGGTTGTAGAGGTGGTAGTGGTGGTGGCAAAAGAACCTCAAGGTGAACGAATAATGGGGTATACATCGAACTCATTTGACAAAATAACCTCAAGGTGAATATGCTTTGCTCATCCTCAAATCTGCGCAAGAAGCTGTTCCAGACTCTTTTTTTTAGTCTGGAACAAATGCGAATGAGTCAATGCGGATGGTCCATTCGTGCGATTGAACATACGACTGGTCCAGTCGCACGACTGAACATACGACTGGTCCAGTCGTATGAATGGTCCATTCGGATGGTCCAGTCGTATGAATGCTCCATTCGCATGGCCCAGTCGCATGAACGGGTCTGCACGCAGATTTTCAGATCTGCAGCCGCCAGGGCTGCCCAAAACCCTAATCTGACGGATTTTACATTAACCGAGACAAAATAGTCATCATCAAATTCGAAGGGGTGATGGGAACGTGGTTACGAGTGCAATTTTAACATAGAGATACCACACGTAACACGATCTGAGCAAAACACGAAGAACACGAAGTGGGTTTAACGTCAAGATCTGAAATTTGATCGAGAAATCAAGAGCTCGGGTTGCTAGAATGATTGTTAGATCATTCCAGCAGTAACCGACTCTGATACCAATTGTGAAGTCGGCTGGATCGATAGACATCCGAGCATGTTCTTGAAGGAAGGATAAACAACAGCAAAAACCAAGAGACAAACAATAAACACGAGCTATAATAAAATGGTTTCATTGATAAAACCTAATGATTACAAGCTCGTTACAACATAAGAATCAAGACTCTTGGCAAGGGGAGATCGAGCATGATCTCCCCTCTCATCCGGCAGCCCTAGGCTCCGGGCAGACTTCCTCTCCAATCCTTAACTCTCTGCACATTGAAACTGGTATATATAGGCCTCGGCCCATATTAGATGCGACTGGGCCCATTCGTGCGATTGGATCATGCGTATGGTTCAATCGTACGACTGGACCATGCGTATGGTTTAATCGTACGACAGGACCATACTTATGGTTCAGTCTTACGAATGACCCAATCGCATCTCTCAGTCGCACGACTGGCCCATTAACAAGGCTCAGTCGCACGATTGAGTCTCATTCGCATATGCTCCTGCGAATGACCCAGCTTCATGTGTTTACAACATATCAGGTGTATTACATTAAGCCTAGACTATTCGACAAGCGGCGGACACACTATATATGACTATATATGCTCCAACATAGTTGTATGTCTTTCCCTCAAAAATGCTAATAATGCCAAATGAAATGTGCCTTGAGAATCTGTCAAGCCCAGACTTCCTGGTGGAGATGCACTTTAGATAGGTGTGACATAAGAATCTATGTGCCTTGCATAATCTACCTTTCTTTATCTCACACTTATCAAAATCACCATCATACCCAGTCAGGTATAAAACTTTCTCTATGTATACATTCTCGAATACATCAGGGTGACCAACTTCTTGCTCTCCCAACTCTAGTGCCCTTCTTATGGTCTGCTCATCTATCCTTAGTCTTTCATTCTTAATCTCAGCCACAATCACTTCAGATTCTCCATTTTCTTCAATTTGTGCTGAGTTCCAAAAATCGACTATGTGATCTTGATGAATCACAGGCTCTTCTGTTAAAGCATAGAAGAGCCTGGATCGTCATAAGTATCTTATGATGTCCCTGCATCCTTCCGACACAGGGTCGTCTTGATTTATGAACGCACACATATTGTGCTCCCTTGCAAATCGATTAATGAAGACGATTATGTTAGAACTAAGTCATCATATTTACGAATACGAAGAGTTTAAACGAAAATGATGAATCAATCATATCATTACTGATGTTAATGATATGATTTACCTTGAGACTAAGACTTGAAATCAGTTTTAAGCTTTGTTTGATGTTTAGGATTTGAGTAATTTTGAAATCAGATAAGGGAGGGATGAGGTTTTGACTAACGAACTTCTAGGTCAAAAAGGTTCTGTAAAAGTGAAAAATGAATTCCAAGTCAAAAACATCATTTATACTCCCTCGGACACATTTATTTCATTTATTTAATAAAGTGGGTCCCACTTTTCTTATTACTCATCCGGGGACCGCAGATTTCAGTTCATCCGTAGGATATATGCAAAGGCCTAACTTAAAACTGAAATTTAAAGTTTAAATTGAAGTATATAACTTGATTTTCCTTAGGTTACCAATCTATGGAAATGAATTATACTTGTAAAATATTAACTCATTCGTAGTTTACCAATCTACAGATAGTCATATTTTACTCCCCCTTAAGTTTCGCACTGAAGCTTCTGCTGATGTTTACAATGCACTGTAGCTTCTACTGATGCTAAGCATGCACTGTAGCTTCTACTGATGCTTAAAATGCCACGATTGAAACTTATTCTGTTGTATGGTCCTAATCAACTGATAGAACCATTTATTGCTATTGAAACCTTGTTGACTTTGTATTCTTGGTAATTATGCACAAGAAGGTTTATATTTTAAAAACTTCATGTATCCAAAAGCCAAGTTAGTGCCCAGGTTCCAATTCCTTTATATTGGCAATTTATTTGACAATTTTATTGTTAAGTTGTTTTAATGATTCTACTCCCCCTAAATTTTTGATTAATGATGAATGAAGGCATTTATTATAAATTTCTAAGAAGAATATCATGAAAGACACATGTATGTTTAAATAAAAAGAAATTAAACTAAACAAAATTGAAATGAGTACTATATACAAGCATATATACACATAGAATGGGATCATACTATAACACTAAGCATCTTCCTGATTAATTTGTTTGATGAATTGATACCTGATTTTAGTTCTGATTGCAAGTATGTTTGTCCACTTAAATCCATACAAGAGTATTGTGTCAACTAGGCATGTTGTTTATCATGTTATTATGTTTATTAGGAGATAACAGTTATGGGCTTCACATTTAATTCAATTAGAGTGTGTCCTCCCTTTGTGAGTCAAATCATCACCTTTTCACACTTAGAAACTATGTACTTTAAGTTATAAGTTCTATCTTGAGATGCATTTGACATCTTATTAATGCATTGATGTAAAAGCTCTAAATTTAATATACAGTTGATCACAGAGGATTCTTTTGAGAGCTTAGATATGATCATCATTAGGTCACCAGGTCTTTATTTCCGTAAAACAGAGGTGCCTTTAACCCAGGTCTTTGTTTACACAAAACAGAGGGATGATGAGGATCTTGATCTTTTCACCAATTGGTTACAAATGTATACCATAGTGATCATACACCCAGGTCTTTGTTTTACACAAAACAAAGGGAATATGATTTGCAAAGATAGATATTATAAAGTTTTTGTACATAGTGTGCTTAGATGAGTGATTTGGTCATATCAGAATAAGACTCACTTGTTGTATCCTCAAAATGAAGTTTCCCACAAATAGTTACTTTTCATTATGTTTGGCATGCTCTTAGTGTAGTTTCCACTCATGATGAACCTACTCACATATCAAGAAAATTGATCAGATTTAAATGATATTTAAGAATTCAGGAAGAAGCAAAGGTATAGTGTACTATCATTTCCCAAACATATGTCATGCTGAATTAAAAGACACAGAAAGAAAGACAATATTTTTTTATTCTAAGCTTCGGAAGATGTTTCAGAAGTTTCTTCCGACGGTAAATTGCTTTCGGAAGAAAATTGTTCTAAGACATAAGTTTCTTCCGAAGGTAATTATAAATCTTCCGAAGGATAAATTTTTTATTTTTTTTATTATTTACAAGGACAGACACATGCTTTTCTTTGTTGTTCATAATGATTAATCTAAGTTAATCATGCCCAGAGACTCAATTAGAAAATTAAATCTAACTGAATCAAAGGCTTTAGTGAATAAATCAGCAATCTGATTTGTTGTATCCACTTTGACTAACTTGATCAAAACTTTTTCTGAGCAATCTCTCAGAAAATGGTATCTTTATCAATATGCTTTGTTTTACTAAGTTGCACTTGATTAGCAGTGATAAACATAGCTGCTGAATTGTCAATATAAATTGGAGTCTGAAGGAAATTATAACCATAATCAAGCAATTGGTTTTGCAACCAAAGGACTTGAGAGCAACCAGCTGAAGCAGCTGTGTACTCAACCTCAGTTGTGGATACAGATACATTTGTTTCCTTCTTGCACTGCCATGAAACTAGTCTTGGTCCTATGAATTGACATCCACCAGTTGTGGATTTTCTGTTGTTGTTGCATCCTCCAAAGTCACTATCTGAATATGAGTAGAGAGTGAAGTCACCATCCTTTGGATACCAAAGTCCAAGGGCCGGTTTTCCTTTGAGATATCTGAAAATTCTCTTCACAGCATTCAGATGAGACTCTTTTGTATCTGATTGGTACCTAGCACAAACACACACAACAAACATAATGTCAGGTCTACTGGCAGTTAAATACATAAGTGATCCTATCATTGATCTATATAATCTTTGATCAACAGTTTTTCCTGTAAGATCATGTACAATCATTTCAATTGTTGAGGCTGGTGTTTTGCATGAAGATGTATCAGCAAGGTTGTACTTCTTCAATATTCGATGTATGTATTTCTCTTGATTGAAGAAAATGCCATCTGTCTTCTAATGAACTTGTAGACCAAAAAAGAAAGTTAATTCTCCCATTGAACTCATCTAAAACTCAGATTTCATCAACTCTTCAAAATATAATGCCATCAACATAAATTTGAACAACTAAGAGATCTTGATGTTTTTGTTTGAGAAAGATAGTCTGATCAATGGTTCCCCTTTTGTATCCATGCTTGACCAAGAAAGATGATAATGTTTCATACCACTTTCTTGGTGCTTGATGAAGACCATACAAAGCTTTATCTAGCTTGTATACCCTGTGTGGGTAATGAGGATCTTCAAATCCAAGAGGTTGTGCTACATAGACTTCTTCATCAATTTTCCCATATAAGAAATCACATTTGACATCCATTTGATAGACAGTGAATTTCTTATACGATTCATATGCTAGGAATACTCTTATGGCTTCAATTCTTGCAATTTGTCCAAAAATTTCATCATAGTCTATCCCTTCTTCTTGTGTGTAACCTTGTGCAATCAACCTTGCTTTGTTTCTCATAATTATACCTCTGTCATCTAGTTTATTTTTGAAGAGCCATCTTGTTCCAATTGGATGTTAGCCTTCAGGTAAATCAACTAGATTCCAGACTTTCTGCTTTCTAAATTGTTGAAGCCCTTCTTACATAGCTTCAATCCAGCTATTGTCCTTTAGAGCAACTGTGATGTTTAGAGGAACCACTTATGAAAGAAAACAAGTGAAAAGACAGATGTTTGCAGCTCCACCTTGGCTTCTTGTTGTTCTTTTATCAAGATCACCAATAATGTTGTTTACTGGATGAGTCTTATGAATTCTTGTTGTTGGAGTAGATTCAACTGGAATAGATGATTCTAAGTTAGTCATATTCATTGATGCAGATGGATCCAATCCAGCTGATGAATTTAGGAAGTAATCAAAGTGTTCCTCCTGTTCATCATTGGGTATGGAGTGATGTTCCTGAGTTTGAACATCAGGTGCATCATTGATATCTTCTGCAGGAACTTCTCCGGAAGCATTTTGTTCTTCCGTAGGACTTACAGGAACATCTACGGATGGTATATGTGGAGTTGCTGAATCATCTCCAATGTTTGTTGTATCTTCTTGAGAGCATGGAATAGCTGCTGAGACATTATTCATATCTATGGATGCAGAATGCATATATGTGGATGCAGAGTCAACAGCTGCTGATGAAGTGTTTCCATTTGAGGATGTGCATCAATTTTGCTGGACTTGTGCAGGATCATTGTTATTATTTGTTGTTCCTTGTTCCATGATACTTGATGTGTGTAATCTTGGAGGATCAGCCGACAATGACACTTCATTCATATTTGGGGGAACATATGGATAACATGTATCATCAGATCCTATATTATTCAAATAACCAGAATTAAATGAGTCTGTTAGTGCATCTATATCAAACAACCATGATGATCCTTTAACTGACTTGGGAAATAAGGATTCATCAAATGATACATTAGGAGTTTCTTTCACAATGTAAAGTTATGGAATGTAGATCCTAAAAGATTTAGATGTTGAAGAATATCCAACAAAGAAACCATCATAGGCTTTTTCTGAAAATTTTCCCAATTGTTCTTGTTAGGACCGTGTACGGACAGAGTACTAACTGATAATGCGTGTATACCTAATCAAATAGTGCGGAATCCTATTTGATTGGCGATCCAATCAGTGAAAAAGCAGTTTCGATCAATCTAGAGATTAAAGAAACGTTATGAACGATTAGAACACGATCAACTGCGATCTATGAAGTTGGAACAGGTTTTCTGGAGTCTCTGGACGGCTAGGGTACGTTTGTGAGTCAAAATTCTTCAAGTGTTGTGTTTTTCCAAGAATTAAGTGGTATTTAAAAGTTAGGGTTTGTCAATCGTGCGACTGAACCATTAGTATGGTTCAGTCGTGCGATTGAATCATACGATTGGTCCATACGTACGACTAAAGGTTCAGTCGTGCGACTGAGCCAATCTTATGTCTCAATCGTGCGACTGATCCAGTCTCCTGGTTCAGTCCTGCGACTGGTCCATTAGCATGAAGTGCTCATGCGTATGGTCCATTAGCATGGTCCATTCGCATGAATACTTCATACGATTAAGTTTAAACGCATTTCTAAACCATTCTTGACTAAGAACTATGTAAACAACCACAAACCTATATAGTTAGTTCAATATGCGTTATGACACAATAAACAATGAAACATTAAACAATATAAGCATCAAACACATATTTCATTTCATTCAACTCATTCATTACATATATGTAAGACATGAAAGACATTTTACATTAAGCTCCTAAACTAGGTACATATTTATCAACAAACTCCCCCTTGGACCTAGTTTACATCATTGTCTAACATTCTTCATTAGCTCCTAAAACTTCTTGTACTTTTCCTCTATTGTAACTCCGGCATGTATCTCAAATGCAAAACAGAGTCGTATGACATTTTGGAACTGGAGGGCTTGTACAATATCCTGCGAGTCATAGAATAACGGCCACTTGAATAAGGTATAGACATCGTCAGCAGACAAGTTGGTCAGCCACATAGGGTCAAACACCCGGATAGTATCCATTTGGCTCTCCTTCTGTAAGACTATGATTGCTTCACCTGTTCTCCAATCGTATTACCACCACTTGAAGTGTGGAGTGAAGTCCTGTGGCATTTCCCGTAAGGGAATCTTAGACATAGTGTGCGGAGGACTCCACTTCAGCACTACCTTAGGCTTTCCAGTAATGGGATCAACTTCAGATCGTCTGATGTACCTCTTCGGTTGTTGAGGTCTGAAATTAACCCACCTGGTGTGGTTTTCTTTCCTCAGTGCAGTCTCAAACCAGCCTGACATCTTTCTCGGGTCACCATACAACAACTTTAGGCGTGCCAGCTGGTTGAGCTCAAAACCAGGGAGAGTCTTTAGATCATGTGGGAATCTAAAGTACTCTATGCCCTTTTCTCTTTTCACTATATACACATTCGGATTCTCAAAATAAACCCATGCAATGATCTTGCCTGACACCTTTAAGTTTTTCTTGACTTTGTATAGCTTGGTGTAGACATTTGACTTTTGTGCAGTACGCCCATTCAACCTTTTTGATGTCAACATCAGCGTCTGAGGCTTCGGCTTGACCCTCGGTCTTCTCAGACTCTTTCTCCATCTGATCCAGCTTGTCAAATGATTGCTTCACCTGTTCTCCAATCGTATTACGACCACTTGAAGTGTGGAGTGAAGTCCTGTGGCATTTCCCGTAAGGGAATCTTAGACATAGTGTGCGGAGGACTCCACTTCAGCACTACCTTAGGCTTTCCAGTAATGGGATCAACTTCAGATTGTCTAATGTACCTCTTCGGTTGTTGAGGTCTGAAATTAACCCACCTGGTGTGGTATTCTTTCCTCAGTGCAGTCTCAAACCAGCCTGACATCTTTCTCGGGTCAGCATACAACAACTTTAGGCGTGCCAGCTGGTTGAGCTCAAAACCAGGGAGAGTCTTTAGATAATGTGGGAATCTAAAGTACTCTATGCCCTTTTCTCTTTTCACTACATACACATTTAGATCCTCAAAATAAGCCCATGCAATGATCTTGCCTGACACCTTTAAGTGTTTCTTGACTTTGTATAGCTTGGTGTAGACATTTGACTTTTGTGCAATACGCCTATTCAACCTTTTTGATGTCAACATCAGCGTCTGAGGCTTGGGCTTGACCCTCGGTCTTCTCAGCTTCTTTCTCCATCTGATCCAGCTTGTCAAATGTATCACTGCCGAGAGTATCACCAAAGTTAGGGACTACATTTCCCTCTCGGTAAGTGTACTCTGGATAATGGGCAGCAGTGACACCCTCTATCTTGATTTCATCTATGTCGTTGAGCATCCTTGCCAATCTCATCAGGGTTCAGCCTGAACATCTCAGCAAGTTGCTCGTCAGTCAGGTCATGAATGATTTCTCCTTCTTCGGGAGTATAGCTCACTGACCGTCTTAGAATCCCTTGCAAATCAAGAATCATTGTGAGTTGAGACTTGATTTGCTGAAAGGGAGCAACATCGTATTCATCTTGCTAATATGTTTGATCTGCTTGATTTAAACATGTAACACATCAATCATTTGTCAATAATCAAGCCAGTTAAACATTAAATATATATAAACATTATGTACACAATTTTAATACATGATTCAAGTACAAAAGCTTTCAAATACCTAAATATCTAATCATTACTTTTGCCCTGAATAGCAGGCTCGTCAGCCGGAGGGGCTGAGGGTGAGGCTCCCTGATCCTGAGCCTTCTTTGACCGTCGCTCTCTAGCCTGTGTGGATGCTGATGCAGCATCATCATCTCTTCATCCTCATCTTCTCCCTTCTCATCTCCTTCAGCTCCATCACCTTCTTCATCTGTCTCATCATCATCATCCACATCATCCTCATCATCCTCATCATCGTCATCATCACCATCATCGTCTCCTTCTCTGATCTTGAGGGGCTCATCTTTGGAGCCTTTGAGTCGTAGCATCAACTTCTTTTTCTTCGCCTCAAGATCCTCTATCCTCTCTACTTAAGAAGTCTGCAAGTCACGAAGCTCAGCAATCTCCTGACTCTAAGCTGCTATCTGCTGAGCCTGAGCAGCATTGAGCTCCATCAGCTGGTTTAGCTGTGTAGCTTGTTGCTCATCAGTAGCAACTAGCTTAAGCACAATCCGGTTTAGATTGGCCAGCTGCTCCTCTAACCCAACGGAGGGCAGAGAGGATCCAAAGCTCAGTGGGACCTGAGATGAAGTCCCGGCTCGATGGGTGGTGGTAGTGGTGGTAGCTGTGGTAAAGATGGGTGGTGGTATAGGTATAACTGGTGGAGGTATGGCTGTAGTAGTGGAGGGTGGAGGTGTGGTAGTAATGGTGGGTGGTATGGTAGTAGTGGTGGAGGGTGTGGTAGTAATGGTGGGTGGTGTGGTAGCAGAGGTGGAGGGTGTGGTAGTGTTGGTGGTAGCAGTGGTGGTGGTGGTGGTATAGGTGGTGATCAAAGTGAATCTCCGTCTCTTACTCTTCATCCCGTGCGGCTGAGCCATCCTCTTTTTCCCCGATCCCTTCAAGGAGGATGCTCCCCCTTGGCTGCTGGTCTGGTCTGGGGTGTAAGATGGATCAGTAGCAGCCTCCCCAGACTCACCCTGGCGTCCACCTACCGCCCTAATCCCTCGCTCGGTGGCAACCACCCTGCTGCCCACCGTCCGAACTAAAGGTTCCTCATCGAACTCCTCCTTCTCATCAGGCCGAAAGTCCTGATGGAATCCTGCCGTCTCAGCTCCTCTGTGGGTGGATGATGGAGATATAACATCGGTGGTAGTGGCCCTAACTTGGGTGGGGCCAGTATCTCCACCATCACCACTGTCATCATCATAAGAATCGTCGGATGGGAGCACAATCAGCTCAGAATCTGAGTGACTATCATCGTGACGCCACTTCCTCTTTGCTGGCGCCATGTAGTCCTCTAGGATCAAATGCCCAAACAGCCTCCTTACCGGCTTCACCTGCTTGCCCTGATAAACCTTCATCCTCGCAAGTGTAGTGTCGTCCATGACCTCGAGCACCACATCATCCTCTTTCTCCTTGGGCAGCGAAGGAAGCTTCTTGTCGATGATCAGCTGTACGAATCGTGGGTACATGCAGAAGCCATCCTTGCCTTTGGCCTCTATGTTCTCCACCAAGTAGGTGAAGATCATCCTCGAAAAGCTGAAAGGATGATTCAAAACCAGAGCCACATAGGCATTATGGATCTGATCAGAAAGCTCATCAAAACCTCCCTTCCTTGAGGCAATACAATTCAACAGCACATGGGCTAAGTACTTGAATTGGGGGCACAGGTTGCTCTTGTTGAGCACACCTGCGTTGATGTCCCCCGAGTACTTAGCCCGAAGAAAGCAACCTCGGACAATTAACGGATGCAGTCTGGTAGGGCAATCGCCATCAGCTCCCAACTCTAAGACCGTCCTTAGATCCTCCTCACTGATGTCAATGGCCTGGCCAGAGATGGAACTGCGAATACGGTGACGCTCTGAGGATCTATCTACAACAGCACTTTCCCATAAAGCCTGCTGTATCGACCTGTATGGTGTGCAAGGCGTGGAGATAGCTCTAAAAATCCTCGATCTCTGTAGAAATGAAATAATGCCCGCGAACTCAGATGCGTTCCGGGACGTAGTGTCTAGATGAGCGCATATATTGTGCTTTGTGCTCATCGTCCACCGACTCGCCATGTTGCTGTAACACAAGATAGATAAACGTTAGAGTGTGTGTAAGTGAATGACAGTTGAATTTATTGGACTTGAATCCTTCTGTTCTGTCGTGCGAATGGACAATCCGACTGAGTCTCAGTCGTACGAATGAGCTCAGTCGTGGGAATGAACCTGCGACTCAACTGAGTCGTATGCTGTTCTATGCGGTTGAATCAGTCGTGCGACTGAGTTCATGCGCATGGTTCATTCGTACGATTAAGTCATTCGTCCAATTCAATCGTGCGATTGAAGTTCATCAGTGTGTCCAATCGCATAACGTCTATGTTTTGTACTATAGGATCAATTTTTTATCAATACTTGTGTTAAACATTCAGGTTAGTCTCATTCGACTCGCAATTCATCAACATAACTCTTAGTACTGAATAAATTGACATTTAAGTACATATTAATGGTTTATTTAGTTGTTATATGTCAGTATTAGTTTTGGACCGATTTTAACACTTCGGGCTTGATTAATTTGTGCACTTTGATCAATTCTAGTCCCGCATTACTTGTAGAAACGATGCGGAATCAGTACGAATCACAAATATGGTGCTAAATCATTGAAATGAAATTTGGGCAGAGTGGTATTGCAGTCGTACGATTTAGGGGCGATTTGGGGGTGATGAATGACTGCGACCGACTCCCCCTCTATTTATACTAAGGTTTCCATCAGTCGTGCGACTGAACCTAATCGCACTGTTGATTCGTGCGACTGAGGCTCAGTCGTGCGACTAGCTCAGTCGGTCTCCTTCAGTCGTGCGACTAGGTTTCATTCGTGTGACTGACTCATTCGGTCACCTCCATTCGTGCGATTGGTTCATTCTGATGATCCAATCGTGTGGATTGACCCATTCTTATGGTCCAATCGCACGTCTGGTCCAAACGTGTGGTTTAGTCGTGCAATTGGGCTCATACGTACGGTCCAATTGTACGACTGGTCGATACTCATGGTCCAGTCGTGCGAATGGCTTATACTTATGAGTTTGACCTTATGACCATTCATACACTTAGCCCTTTTACTTATTGATAAGACATTTTGACCATTGATCATCTCAGACATGACCATTTTAACTTAGAAAAACTGTTGATCACCTCAGACGTGATCCTTTTACATTTGAAAACCTCATTGGTCACCTCAGACGTGACCTTTATAGTGAGTGAATCCTAGATTGACTTCCGATGCGTAGTTCGACATTTAACTATTAAATTAACTGAAATTAACTAAATGAAACAACTAGAAATAAAACAAATACAAGACATATTTTTGTATTTTTTGAGTGAGGTTGAAATCGTAAGATAAGTATCTACCAGATTTTTCTTCCTGGACAGTATAGCGTCAAGTTACTTTGATCATAACTGGAACGATTCATTATGGAATCATACAGGTTTATCAAATCATTTGGGATATTTTACCAAAGCCTTTTGATGCTAGATTCTTGTTATCATCGAGAATCATTAGCAAGTTTAGGAAATCATACTAGAGCTATAAGATGCACACGCTGATTTGGACTTTCAAGAGTTGCACCTCACGATGATTGTCAGTATACTTGTCCTCTTAAATCCATACACAGATTTTTGACACTCATTGGTGATGAGATTGTTTAGCGGTCTACGGGTATTTTGACAAGAAGAAACTATTCTAAGAGCTTTCAAAGAGATGCCAAGCCTCAGGTCAGTGCCATCGCACAGCAGAGAGGCGCAAACAACAATGAATTCTGGAATATTTAGGTTATGCTTATCCTCAGGTCAGTGCCATCGCACAGCAGAGAGGCACACAACCTATCTTCTTGTGAGAGCATTTTTCTTTTCTTTTTGCACGTAACGCACCAACAACATTTGTTATCAGCTTGATAGCGCTTACACAATTTTTCGTGCTTTGCTCTTTTTATGGTCATCCGCACACATTTGTGGCGTTTATTTGCTCGTCACCCCTTATTAGAACTACGTTGATTGTGTTAACCAGGGATAAGATGGGAACCCACAGCAATTTGAACAATTTAGTTTGAATTTAACTCACCAATGAGGTCTACTCATCTATTGTGTTGAATCTACCGACACATCATATAATGAACTTGCAACCTCTAGGTCTACTTTCTCTATGTTACCTTAGTAGCATACTAGTTTTACTATCATTTTTCCTTTTATTTTGCTTAGACTTCTTATTTATACTTTGAATTTTGCATCTTTATCATTTAAATCTTTGAAGTCCCGATCCCCGTGTACTATCATTTTCCAAATACGTTGAATCAGTATCACAAATTTGATTTCTATCCTTTTAGCTACGCTGTCCATCTCCCTCGTTTTTTTAAGTACTGAAATTAAAACACCTAATTTAATTATACTCTAACCTATTCCCCCTAAAATTCTAAAACCGAAAATATTTTTTGAGTTTTTCGATTTTATAGAAACAAAAAATTAAAATACAAAAAATAAAAGAAAATAAAAAATAAAAAAGAACTCTACTCGTCGGACTAAGGACTGTCATCTTCTGGAATCACTTCACATTTCTTTTTCACGCCGTTGACCTCTAACAGATATAAAAATATTGGTTTATCAAATGCTTTTGTGTAGAGGTCAGCGCATTGAAAGTCCGTATTAATTTTAATAACATCGATTAAATTTTTTTCAAAACAATCACGTATAAAGTGATATTTAATTCTGATGTGTTTGGTCTTAGGATGTTGGACATGATTTTTAGTTACAACTATGGCAGCAGAATTATCAACAAATATAGGAGTGTTAGAGAATTTCAAACCGTAATCCTGTATTTGCTGTTGAATCCAGATGATTTGTGAACAGCAGCTGGCAGCAGCAACGTATTCAACTTCACATGTTGACAGAGCAACCGATGTTTGCTTCTTACACTGCCACGTGACTAATCTTCTCCTAAAGAATTGACATCCTGCTGAAGTGGACTTGTAATTCATTTTACAGCTGCCATAGTCCGAATCGCTATACGCTGTAAGCTCAAAGTCATCGTCATGGGGATACCATAACCCAAGTGTTGGAGTACCCTTAAAATAACGAAATATCCTTTTTACTCCAATGAGATGGTTGGCTTTCGGTTTCTCCTGATATCTGAAGCAGAGACACGTCCCGTACATGATATCAGGTCGTGAGGCAGTGAGGTACATGAGGGATCCAATCATTCCTCGGTACATGGTGGCATCCACCAGATCACCATTTTCATCGGGTGCCACATCGTGGTTTGTAGCCAGTGGAGTCCCAGCTGCCGAAGCATTCTCCATATCGAACCGACTTAGGATATCACCTACATACTTGGTCTGATGTAGAAAGATTCCCTTTGGTGTCTGATCCACCTGTAACCCAAGAAAGAACTTCATTTCTCCCATGGCACTCATCTAAAATTCAGCTTTCATTACTGCTTCAAATTCTTTACACAGATCTTCGTTTTTGGAACCGAAGATTATGTCATCAACATCAATCTGAACTAGCAGTAAGTCACCATCTTTTTCTTTGATGAACAGTGTACAGTCAATCACTCCTCTGTGAAAGCCGTGTTTCACAAGATTAGTGGAGAGTTTCTCATACCATGCTCTCGGGGCTTGATGGAGCCCGTAAAGAGCTTTATCAAGCTTTTAAACTCTGTCCCAATGATAAGGATCCTCAAATCCTTCGGGTTGACTAACGTACACTGTCTCCCGGATTTCACCATGAAGGAATGCACTCTTTACATCTAATTGATAAACTTTGATCTTCATGTAAGAGGAATAGGCTAGGAAGATACGGATTGCTTCCATCCTTGCCACAGGTGCAAACACTTCATTATAATCGATTCCTTTCACTTGTCTAAAACCTTGAATGACAAGTCGAGCCTCGTTGCGAATTATGACCCCTTGATCGTCTTTATTGCATTTCAAGACCTTTTGGTTTGTCCACAAGGGTCCATACTCCTAGCTTTTTGAACTGTAGGAGTTCTTCTTGCATCGCACTTACCCATGCCTCATCGTTTAATGCTTCACTAACAAATTTTGGATCAAATTAAGACACAAAACATCGATAAGCACCGTCGTGAAGATATCCCTTTTCCATGACTGAGGCATAATCAGCTGAGTATAGCTGATTTCTGGTCTGTACTCCTGATCGAACATCTCCAATGACATTATCTAAAGAATGATAAACATGTAGTCGTGATCCAGGAGTGGTGGGAACAACTACCTCAATATCCAGATTGTGAACACCAGTTTCAGCATCTGAGGTAGTGGGAGTGTGAGGTTCCGAAGTGTCAGAAGCATCAACATCTGTAGGTACATGTGTCCCTAGTTTCTGAACTGAATTTAATATGTCTTTAGTGTCTTACACTTATGTAATAGTTGGGTACTTAATGAAATGTAAATGTTTGGTTGTGTTTATAATGTTTAATATTTCATTAATGAGTTTTTTAACGCATATTGACTTGATTATATAGGTTTGTAGTTGTTTGAATGAATCTTAATAATGTAATGATTGATAAATACATTCAAACTTAGTAATATGAAGTGCTCATGCGAATGGCCCATGCGAATGGACCATACGCATGAACAATTTCATGCGAATGACTCAGTCGCACGACTGAACCAGGAGACTGGATCAGTCGTATGATTGTAACATGAGATCGGCTCAGTCGCACGACTGAACACTCAGTCGTGCGAATGGATCAACCGCATGGCTCAATCGCACGACTCAACCATGCTAATGGTTCAGTCGCCCGAATGAGAAACCCTAACCTATAAATACACTTAATTCGTGGAAAAATGTAACAATTCATATCACTTCGACTCCAGACATACCGTAGCCGTCCAGAGACCTCTAAGAACCTGTTCCAAGTTCACAGATCGCACTAGATCGATTCCGTATCGTTCTTAACGTTTAGATTCAATCCATAATTGATTCGACGTGCGTTCTCACTGATTGGATCGCCAATCAAATAGGATTTCGCACTATTTGATTCGGTATACACGTTAATCAGTTAGTATTTCGTACAATACATGATCCTAACAAGTGGTATCAGAGCTTTGGCTCTTGATTACGTGTGATTCAATCCATAATTGATTCGACGTGCGTTCTCACTGATTGGATCGCCAATCAAATAGGATTGCGCACTATTTGATTCGGTATACACGTTAATCAGTTAGTATTTCGTACAATACATGATCCTAACAACATCTGATGCTTGTGTACTTGCAGTAGTAGGAACCTGTTCCTCTTGATCCACCTGATCATTTGCCACTTCTTCATCATCAGAGGAGGAGTCACTTACCTCAAGTGCTCCCCTTGAAGAACTAGAAGACTCACCTTGTGAAGCTGAGGTCGTTGGTTCTAGTGAAGGTGTATTTAACACCTCATACATCATTCGGGTAGCTAACTCATCATCAGAAGGGGAGAGAAGGATGTTGAAGGACTTAAAGAATCCATCGTAATCGAAGAAGAATGCGGGTCCTTTTCCAGCAAGGGGGGTGGTGTATCTCTGAACATCAACGTTGCACCACACTTCTACTTGTCCCGTTGAGTCGTTGTAAACTCTCTTATTCGGTATGGTGTATCCTAGAAATATTTCTTCTTCAGCCTTTTCACTGAACTTTCCTGACTGATTTTTCTTCAGCAGCGTACATGGTGCGCCAAACGGTTCGAGGTACTCTAGATTAGGTTTACGTTGTTGGAGCAACTCATAACACGTTTTACCATGATGTTTGACCACCAGGACTCGATTTAGGGTGTAACATGCGTTAGCTACTGCCTCGTTCCAAAATTGGATAGGCAGATTCGAGTCTGCTAGCATTGTCCGGGCTGTCTCTATTAAGCTTTGATTCTTTCTCTCAGCAACTACGTTCACTTGAGGAGTGTAGGCAGATGTGAACTGGTGCATAATTCCTTTTTCTTTACAGAGTGCCTCCATCCATTGGTTCTTGAACTCGGTGCCGTTGTCTGAGCGAACTTGCCTTACCTTCAGCTTGTAGAGTGACTCCAATGTAGTTACCAGCTCCTTGAATGATTCAAATGCCTTTGATTTGGATTTCAGAAACATCACCTAAGAAAATCTTGAGTAATCATCCGTAACTACATAGCAGTACTCCACGCACTAGATCATTCTAGATCAAGTGATTCATCTTCCGTGTATTAATGTGTCCCATTCTCCTATGCCAGAAAATGGAGTCTTTCTCTGTTGCCTTTGACAAGAAGCATTGAACTTGATGATCGGTTGTGAGGCCTTTGATAGGTCCAAGACATATAAATCATTATATCTTGAAGCTGACATTAAGACTTGGTCCTCCGGGATTACATACTCCTTCTTCAACACATAGCACTTCTTGTTGTCAAAGACTACCTTGAATCCTTTGTCACAAATCTGGGATATAGAAAGCAAGTTATTTTGAAGTTGTTGAACGTAGTTAACCTTGTCAAACTTAACTTTCTGGTTTCCCACTTCGCCTTGAGCCGTGATGTATCCTCCTTTGTTTCCAGCAAATGATACATGTCCCCCTTTAATTTATTTGACATTGAAAAGGAGAGACACGTTCCCGGTCATGTGCCTAGACGCCCCACTATCAACATTCCAGGTATTTGTGATAGCACTGTAACGGACACCCTGCACATTAAAAGGAAATTATCAGTTTAGGTGTGGCACACAAGCCTTAACTGGCTTGGATAAACTCCACCCGTTATCCATTTGAGGGTGAGGGCATATCATGCTTCTTAGTGTTCTCACTATCAGACACTGAACTTGACTTTTCTTTCCATAAGCCAGTTTTGTGTAAGGCCTGTTTGTGATAAACAGACGACTGGCTTACGGTTTGAACTTTAGGTTCATTATTTCTTTTTGGTGGAGTAATAGAACTCCTTTTTGAAGAAATTGGTTTAGTATCATAAAGTTCAATTTTCTTTCTTGGTGTCTGATAATAAGGACAATGAGAAGCAATGTGTCCTCTCTTTCCATAATTGTAGCATGATCTACCTTTTACATATTGGGAAAATTGTCTCTGTGGGGAAGTGTGTGACACAAGTGTGACTTTAGTCTGGTTGGATTTGGACACTTCTTGTTTAGATGTTTTTGTTTCTTTAACAAAATTTATTGTTTGAACATTTTTAACATCTTTAGCCTTTTGTTTATTTGGACTTTGACGTGAAACACATGTTTGGTTAACTGGTTTGGTCAGTTTGGATTCTGAAGAAGACATGTTTGGACATGACTTTACATTAACCTTTTCAAATTGTTCTTCCAAATTCACAATAGGCATCTTACCTTTAGACTTCAAAGTAGCCTCCTTCTGTTTAGTGACAGATTCCATCGGTTTACACGTGGAATCCGGATCACTAACCAGAGGAGTAGACACCACATGATCCTTAACTGGATTGTTATTTACTGGTCTACATTTAGCATTTAACAATATCTCATGCGGTGGTGGAACTACTTTGTAACCCAACCCTTCCCCATTGTTCTGTTCTTTTACTAAGTTTTGAACTATGTGAGAAGAACTAGTCCAACTGTGCAGTTTTTGTTTTAATGAGTTGACTTCAACTTCCAAAACTGCTTTTTCTTTCTTAGTTTCTTCCATAGAGTTCAAATAAAACTTTATATCATTTGCTTGATTAAAGGAAACAACCTCGGTTTCCCTTAGTTGTTTATTTAAAAGTTCTATTTTCTCTTTGTAACTGCACTCATTTTGTTTTAAAATCCGATTAGCTTCTGTGCACAGTTGTAAGTCATTTACTAAGCTATCATTATGATCTAATAACCTAGCAAATTTAAGATCAATGCTTTCTCTAAACTTATTACATTCATTACAAGCATGACTTTCAAACAGTTGGTCTTTGGTACTTACCTGTGAAGATTCGGTTGAATCAGCCATCAGCGCAGAGTTTGATTCCTCGGATGCTGGAGATTCTGAACTTGTCGATCTAAGATCTTCTTCAGTCGGGTGATTGACCACATTAGCAGTATCTTCATGATCTTACATCACTAGTTCAACTGCTATTTAACCTTCACTTGCAGTGTCATCATCCAGACCCTCAACATTAGCAATATTTGATTCACCCGGAGACACGAACTTGAAGGTCCAATCTTGTCATTCATCATTATGAGCAGTCAATGCCTTTGTATCTTTGCTTGACGATGCACCTCCACTCGTGGGTTTGTCTTGATGGTTGAATGATGAGAAAGGATTCCCATTACCTGTCTTCTTGGGCTTTACACATTCACGTTTGAAGTGCCCCTTTTCTCCACAGTTAAAACAGGTAACTTTGGTTTTGTCAAAACCAAAAGTTGTATCCTTTGTGGCTATCAAGTTCTGTCCTGTCTTCTTCACAAACTTCTTAGCTCGCCTGACAGCACTTGCTTAAGCCCACATAATTTCCATTCTTTCTAATTCATTCTCGTCCACCTGCTGGTAATCCTCATCAGCCAGATGGCAATTCCCGATCTTTCCTGCAACTAGATCATCATAAGAATGAACGACCGCAGCTAAAAGGTCCATATGCTACTTTGCAACCTCCACAGTGATATTCCCGAGATTCTCGGTCTTCAACTTCGCAGCATTTGCTTCCGATGTGATATATTGGGTACAAGATGACCCTGACGTTTCAGATCCCGAAGCATTGGATTGGGAAGGAATAGTTGAACTAGACACAAATGCCGTTTGAAGAGGTGCTCCTGAACTTGTTGAAGTGGAAGAGGATTTATAAAGTGAAGGATTCTGGTCATAAGATCCTTTCTGTGACCTGTATTTCATCCTCAGTTCCTCCTCTCTCAATTTCAGGATGAAGTCGTTTATGTCTAATTTTTCCAGTAACTTGTTCTGTCTTAAATTTGACACAAACGAGTCCCACTTCTCTAGCAGACCATCTGCAAAGCTTGAGACCTTATCTTCCATTGACGTTGTGACTCCATAAGTGTGCAGCTCACTCATTAAATGGTAGAATCTGTCTATGACATCATCCAAGCTCTCTTTACCCATTGAAGAGAAGTTATCAAACTCCTTCTTCAAAGCCTTTGCCTTTAAAGCTTTCAACGATGCATTCCCGTCGTATCGTTTCTCCAAGGCTTCCCATAGCTTCTTTGCCTTTGTGTTCTCAGAAAACTGGTGGAATATATCCTTAGGAATTCACTGAGTCAACAGAGCATACACTTTCTTCTCAGCATTGTACTTCACCTTCTGGCTATCAGTAATGCCACCCAAGGTAAGTTTAACACCATCAGCACCAACCGGCATGCTATAACCTGTCTTGATTGCTTCCCACATATTGGGATCAACTCCATTTAGATAAATCTCAAACCTTTGCTTCCATTGTGGGTACTCATCTAACGTTATAACTTTAGGGGCTTATTGTGATTCCCCACCTCATTCTCCAGAAGCAGAAGGTTCTGGATTCGACAGTCTCTACCGGCGGTAAACGCAGAGTACTGATCTTCCATTTCTTTAAACTTTGATAGTTAGAACAAAACTGTTTCACTGGTGCGAATGGAGAGATGCGCTTGGGTCAATCGTGCGGATGGACTAATGCGGATGAATCAATCGTGCGATTGAACCAATGCGAATGAGTCAATCGTGCGATTGAACAAGTGCGGATGGACAATGCGAATGGGGTGTTCAGGCGTACGAATGGATGGGCGACTGAGTTCAATCGTGCGTATGGGAAAATGTTGTTTTCTGAGACACTCTATGTTGTTTTCCTTTATAACATAAAGAAAAATGGTTTGAACAATAAAACTCTTTCTTTGGCAGTCCAATGACTAGGTCATTTTTCACCAATTTGTTCATGTTCTTCATGTTAGAATGAACAAGCCTTCTATGCCACAATTGAGATTCATCTTCTGATGACTTAGATAGGAGGCATGTTTTATGTCTTGTGAGTGAAATGTTGTTCATGTCCAAAACATATGTGTTTCCTTTTCTTGATGCTTTAAGAAGGATCCAATCTTCTGGAACTGAAAAACCTGGCTTAAGAATGTAAAAATTAGTGTTATCAAATAATGTGGTATAATTTTGTTCACAAATTTGAGACACACTTAGTAAATTATATTGTAAATTTTCACAATATTTTACTTTCTCAAATTTGAGCACACCATTAGTTACCATTCCTTCACCAACTATTTTACCTCCCTTCTTATCCCACTAAATGCCACATATGAGGCATTTTTATGTTTGAAGTCATGGAGAAGTGAACAGTTTCCTGTCATATGCATGGAATTACCACTGTCAACATACCACTTGTTGTCAACTCTCCAAGATTATTCCTGCACACAGAAAGAAATCAGTTAGAATTGACAACCCATGCCTTAATGATCTTGGGTTTGCCAGCAGTGTCGAAAATTGTTACTCCTTCATGAATAAGTCTTGAAGTTTCAGTATTAATTTTAGTTTAAATTGATTCATTCTGAGTTGTTTCAGGTGAGGATGATTTTGTTGAAGATGAGGTTGTTGAATTAGGTCATGGTTTCTCAATCTCTTCTTCATTCACCTTATTTTTGTTGGTTTGATGATTTGGTTTTGATAATGAATCTTGATTGTTGAAAGTTTCATTATCTTTTGATTTTGAATGAGGTACATGAGTTCCCTTTTTAAAATTATCAAAGGAAGCATCATCAGCCTTTGTTTTTTTCTCAGCCAAATCCACCCTTTTGTGAGGTATTTTTGATAGTTGAAATGTTGTTCTCTTCTTCAAAGGTTGTACATTAGTGGATGTTTTCTCCTTTGGTTTTAGCTTTTGTTTTTGTTGCTTCTTCTTAGTTATCGAATCTTTTTCACAATCAGTATATTGAGTATCTGATTAAGCTTTATCAGATTATTTCTTCTTCGTGCTGTTTTTCTTGTTCTTTTTGTTGAAATAACATTCTTAAGTTGAATGGTTATTTTTGTTACAAATAGCACAATGTTTGTTGAAGTAGCAGTCAGATGTCATGTGATTGTTCATATTGCAAATAGAACAATAACTACTGAAGTAACAATCTTCAGTATTGTGGTTTTTCATATCACACCATTTGCAATACATTTCCTCTGATTCTTTGTCAAAATCAATTACTTTCTTCTTCTTTGTTAACTTTTGAGGCTTTGCATCCTTCTCCAATTTTCCAGTTGATTTATCCTTTTTTAGTTTTTGAGGCTTTGGTTTGTTTGCTGCTGATTTAACCTTCCGTAGATCATCTACTGAATCAGTAGATTTGGTTTTCCGCAGATCTCCTACTGAAGAAGGTTTCTTCTGCTATTTAAGATCTGCAGGTTGTTTCTTCTTTCCCTTTTCTATGGAAGATGTGTGTACTTCCTTAGTAGATGCACAGTTTTCAATTTCTTCCTTTGAAGGTTTTTGTTGCTGATGAATTTCTTGCAGACCTTCATTTAGCTGAGCTATTCTTTTGCAAATAGTCTTCAACATGTTTCTTTGTTTTGGAGGATATGGCAACTTTGTTTCTTCAAGAACTTTGGGAATGATTGTTTCAAAAGCAACATTCTTACCAATGTCCAGTTGATCATCATCATGTTCATCAGAATCAAGTCATCACACTCATCAAAGTCAAATTCTGAGTCATTTTGTTTAATATTTTCTGATTCAGAAGACTCAGTTTCATTCACCTCAGTTTCATTATGATTAACTTGTTTATTAGAGTTTGTTTCAAACTTGGTGCTTGGCACAAAATGATTTGACAAGTTATTTGTCATTTATTGAGGTAAAGGTGAGTAATTATTGTTTATAGGAGGTGCCACAACATTATATTCCAACCCATACCTGCTCTTTGATTCAATATGTGAATTTAATAACTTCTCATATTGTTGAGATGAAAGTTGAAACTTCTAAAGTTTTACTTCAGTTGATGCATGATCAACCATGGATTTAGTTAAGGAAGTGGTCAGATGCTCAACTTGTGCTTTTAAATTGTAATTTTCTGAAACAAGTTTATCTAAATCCTTTTGTAAAGAGTTAAATTTGATTTGATATAATTTATGTTCTCTTACATTAGATTCATTCAAAATCATTGTTTATTTAACTTTATCAGCTTGTTGTTGAGCATGGACTCTATATCTTTCAACTTTCTCAACACATATTGATGAACATAACCTATCTCTTACCTTTCTAGCCATGGGTGGAACTTTGTTCTCCATGTGAGCCATTAAAGCTAGATTTTCTTCCAAGACTTCCTTCTCATACATACTCCAGTCATAGGTTCCATCTTGAAGTATGATCAGTCCAGTTTATTTAGAATTACTTGTTCTTGCTAATGTATTTGTGGCTGGTGGGGATGAGTTGGTCAGTTGTGGTTGTCTGAAATATCTTTGAGATGATGATGGTTGGTGAGACTGGTGTTGCTGATGTTGGGTCAAGTCAGGGTTTGATTGTTGATTACATTCTCTAGAGAAAAGTCCATAGATATTGCATTTGAAACATCTTACCTTTGACTTATCCACACAAATCTTTGATGATTTACTTGCTGCAGCCAAATTTTTATTTCTCCTAAGATATTGTTTGGCTCTATAAGCAATCATTGCCAATTGCATTGTAGATCCATCTCCACTACTACATCTGGATGTAGTTTTCCAAAGTCTTGCTGGCAAATGTTGGCAGATGTTAAGGAGCTTCCCAGGTAAGCTTGAAAACTTGAACTGAAAGCTGCAAAGGCTGCTTTTTGTTTTTCAGAGTCCAGAATGATAGTGATGGGCTCTGTTTGGTTTGTTATTTGATGAAGAATTTGCTGAGGATGTAGATGTATCTCTTCTATCATCAGTTCTTCCCTTTTCTTTTCTTTACTTACTTTGAGAAGATTTCTTTGAAGGCTTTGATGCATAGAAACATACTTCCTCTTCATCTTCACTCATAGTACAAGAGTTATCACTATCATTGTTGGAAATGAATGCACTTCCAGCACCTTTTGTTTCTTTAAACTGATACGGTGAGACATGTGTTCTCACACTATCGTTTCTTGATTTTTCATCCATTTCAAGAGCATCAACTTTATCTACCAATGTATCTAAACCAGTTGCTTTGAGGTCAATGGTGTTCTTGAACATGGACACAGTTTGCTTCCAACTTTCAGGCAAAGTATGGAGCATCTTTTTGTTTAATTCCTCATTTGTATATTTCAACTCCAAGGTATTCATCTCTGTTACAAGTTTCATGAATCTATCACCCTCAATATGATTAAAGGTTTCATATTGTGAACGCATGGTGTCCTTTTTAATGTTTCTGATATCACTCCCTTCACAGAGTGTATGAAGAATCTTCCACAAGGAATTTGATGTTTTATAATTTTCACATTTGATTAATATTTCTTTAGGTAAAGCCATACTAAGCAAGCTGTATGCTTTAATATCAACTTTGACCTTCTTAATATCAACAGGTGACAGATCCTTTGTACTTAAGGGTTGATTATTGTCATTATAATCCGGCCCAAGAGTGGGTGGAATATAACGACCTTCAGTTATTGACACCCATAAGTCATAATCTGTATAGTTCACATGATTCCTGAACTTCATTATCCAGGATTTAAAATCTGCTTTTGTTTCAAACTTTGGAGGTTGGTATAATGATCCACCAAAGTTACTCATGTTTAGTTAAAGTCTAAGATTTTAGGTAATAAACTAATTAGTGACAAAACTTAATTAACAAAAATTAAGCAATTGTGGTCACAAATCAGTCAATCTTATCAAATCAAAGATTTTGTTAATGTATATGTTCAAATAAACTTGAACAGTTGATGAATGTCAATCAATAATCCAGATCTACTATTCAATTGATTTGAATATTGATCTAAGTTAATCAAGCAATGAAACAGTACTCGCTGAAAGACAATTCACTGTTTTAATTGATTCACACAAAAAACGATTTGCTTAAAAACGGTAGATCTAATCAGAAAAAATTGACAAATCTAGTGAAACAATCAAACAATTAAACACTATTAACACTGATAGATCAAACAAACAAACTAACAGGTAAACATACCCTGTAAATCCCACTCAAGAGCAGGGTCTAGGAGGGGTAGTTGGTGGCGAGTCTTTCCTCTATCTTGGGAGATAGAGAGAGCGCTTCCGAGGAGACCCCCGGCTCAACAAGGAAAACATTAACACTAATAGATCAATCGATCTAAATCAATAAGCACTTGGCTCTGATACCACCTGTGAATCCAAGGATCACAATCAGGAATTATCGGTGTTAATAGGGAATCAAGTTAATGTTTGCGGAATCAACATTAACCTTGTTTAATTGTTTCATAAATAAATATCAAATATAATTAATAATGATTATGACGAACACAATGATATGAACACAATTAATTAGACAGATTTGATTCAAAAGTATTTCATTAAAAGTGATTAATGATTACAGATGAATAAATAATGAATGATGTAAACAATAAATGCTTCGAACGTGTTGATGTTGATGTGACGACTGCTAGGGTTTATGTTTGTGTGAATTGATGTGATGTTTGGGTTTGCCTTTTGGTTGCTTGGGTGTTCGTTTTCGTCTTTGTTCCCTCCTTGATGTGAAACCTAGGATCCATATTTATAGGCACATGTGTTTAAGTTAAGGAAATACCAGATCTCTTGGGATTTGCAGAACTGTCTTGTTGACTTGTAACACTTGTATTATTTAAATACAAGTGTTTCGACTCCGCAGCTACTTAGTCTTCCGTAGGTGTTTGTTCTTTCGAAAATACTTTGTTCTTCCGAAGGTACTTGATCTTCCGAAGGCATTCTGTTCTTCCGAAGGTACTTGATCTTCTGAAGGTACTTAGTCTTCCGTAGATGTCTGATCTTCCGAAGGTACTTTGTTCTTCCGAAGCTTTCATTTGAACTCTAGAGCTGATTGTTCAACCGCAGAGGATCTTAGGATGTTAGTTACTTGTACGAAACATATCTACGGAAGAAAAAAATGTTCATCTGTCGATGTTTCTTACACTTAGTCAATTTCAGTAATTGACCAAGTATTATGTTTGTACCTGCAATCATACACAAATCAACACAAATATGGGTTAACCTACATACACAATGCATACATCAAAATAATGAATTATAACCATTCATTACAAGTATTGATTAAAGTTCTAAGCCTATACAAAATGATCTTGATCTATTGTTCCTAGATCTAACATGATTGACCAAACGTATGGGACCCTTGTCGCTTACCCCACATACTGAAGTCAACTTCCTGCACAATGTTAGGGGTCTATTTATAGAGTTCGGCCCAGTACCAGCTTCGTGCATAATGTTCGGGGTATAGCACATGGCATTGGTCCACATGAAAGTGAAAGATAATAATGAATGAACGAAACGTACGATGCGTACGAAAACGAATGATGATGGAAGATAATAATAAATATTATCTACGTGTACGTATGATGCGTGATCGCGAATGAAAGTAGAGAAGATGTATTTTTAAATGAAAGTAAAGTATTTTATTATTTTAAAACTATAACTTACTCAGTAACGCTGACTTTTATGCATTTTCAGTTGGCAGGTAATTGTTGCTGAGGATCGCACGAGGGTGGAGCTTCTTGGCGAATAAAGGACTTGAAGGGTTTGTTAGAACACTAAAACATAGTTTAACCTTTTAAACTTTCAGAAAACGCAGCGGAGGTTTAGAATTATAACATGTTTATAATCTGAAAATTTCGTGTTCTAAAAGCTTCTTTAAGATGAAAACAAAAACCCAAATCAATAGGATCTTTAATATGTGAATGAACAAGCTATTAGCATATGTAAAACTACATAAAATCACAGCTTCAATGAGCTGTGATATCTACCTTCTTCCAGCAGCAAAAACGACCAAGGAAGAAAGGTTTGGATGCTCAAATCTTGGCCAAGACTCCAAGGAAGAAGCCCTCAAGTGTGTTTACCCCAAAGCTCCTTGCAAGACACCTTCTTGTTAGGAAGAACACCACCAAAATGAACACAAAATCGTTCTCCAAGAGCTTCAATGCTGCTGCCTTGTTCCGTAACAAGAGAGGGAGAGAAGAAAGATTTTTGGTTCTTGCATGCAAAAATGAGATTGTGTGTATGAGAGAAGAAAGACAAGACTAGTTAATATGTATCTTTCCAAGGCAAAAAAATGGTCCAATGGGATGCATAAGGGGGGACGGCCAAGGGATTTAAAATTGGCTTCCCTCCTAAAATCTCACACACTAAAATGTTAACTAGTCTTATCCTTAGAAAATACAATTAACCTTTTATTTGTATTGTCCATACACTCCCTTTTATTAATATGTGATGTTATCCAACTTACTTAAATAACATAACAAATAATATCATTGAACAAAATATCCTAATAAGTTGATCCATCTCATATGCAACTTATTTAGAAAACCCATTTTCTAAATTGGTGTAAATATTTAATTGCATGATCATATCATCAATTAAATATTAATTTGTGTTTGCTAAGCTTGTTATTGGGTATAACCCGACTTGGATCATAACTTACTAACCACATCAATATTCTAAGTGTCTTGGGCACATAGAATCCTTCAATCTCCCACTTGCCCAAGATTCATAGAAGATTGATGCAAGCAGTAAATACCGCCTAACAACGGTTTACTACCCTTAATACGCATGACTTATAGCCATTCAATAACATCATCCCTTTCAAGTACCCTACTTGAAATGATTTAGGTGAATCAATCATCAATCCTTTTGTTACAGATATCATGTTAAATCCAAGGACACAGAATGATCATTCCTTGTTGATTTAACTTAATCAGGCCTTAGACATCTAACTCTCAACGAATAAGAGGAACAAATTCCATCTTGACTACATACGTTTCTCACAAACACCTCGTGTTATACCTGAACTACCCTTATGTACTGTCCACTATTTCAGGACAGTGAAGAATTAGCTCAAGGTATAAAACTTGGTGAATATCAAAACCCAATATGTATCTCAGGTCTGAGGATACCAAATGATATTCGCCTTTTACTCAAACTTACTTATGATCAATCGATAAGATTCTATGTAGTAAAATTTGAGGTGCGGGTTAGTCCAATATTTGTATCCCACAAATATCTATGAACCTTGGTAGCAACCCATTGCTCTATATTCATCCTTATGAATATCAACCAATCCAAGTTCATAATAATCTTACTTTCACACTTGTTCCAACAAGTATGAGCGACTACGGACATTTTAGAGTAAACATTTTACTCATGGATAAAACATGCTAATTTGGAACATTAATTGAAACATTATAACCAAATAATTTTATTCAAATAATAAAGAGTTCCACATATCCAAATACAAAATGTACAGATCAAATCCAATCACTAGAATATCGAAGTCCCATGGCACAAGTATGACCTTCATGCTTTGCCTTTTCAAGGAGCTTCGTGAGAGGATCCGCAATGTTCTGATCCGTGTGAACTTTGCGAATGCATATCTTTCCCTTTTCAACTTCATATGGTATGTAGTTGAATCTCCGCTCAATGTGCCTAGTCTTTTGATGAGCACGAGGTTCCTTGATTTGAGCAATCGCACCCTCGTTATCACAAAAGATCTCTAGGGGGTCCTGAATGGAAGGGACAACCCCCAGATCGACAATGAATTTCTTTAACCATGCAGCTACTTGAGCTGCCAATGAGGCGGCGACGTATTCTGATTCTGTAGTTGATAGAGCCACCACATCCTGTTTGGAGCTTTTCCAAGAGACCGCTCCTCCATTCAGAATGAAAATATATCCCGATTGCGACCGAGAATCATCATGATCGGTTTGGAAACTCGCATCCGTGTAACCCTTTACAACGAGTTCCTCATCACCAGATTCATAGATTAAGAAGATATCTCTTGTCCTCCTTAGGTACTTAAGTATGTTCTTAACAGCCATCCAATGACTGCTTCCAGGATTTTGCTGGTAACGGCTTGTCATGCTTAAGGCGCATGACACGTCTGGTCGAGTGCATATCATCGCATACATGATGGATCCAATAGCAGATGCGTATGGGATAGCCTTCATTTTATCTTGCTCATCCTTTGAGCTAGGACATTGAGTCGTACTCAATATCGTTCCTCTTTGAATAGGTACGGTACCTTTCTTAGAGTTTTCCATCTTGAACCTTTTTAAGATCTTATCAATGTATGCACTTTGATTCAAACCAATCAACCGCCTTATCTATCCGTATAGATCTTTATTCCCAGAATATAGGCGGCTTCACCAAGATCCTTAATGGAAAAACAACTTCCAAGCCAGGTTTTTACATCTTCCAGGGTTGGAATGTCATTTCCAAATAGTAGTATGTCATCAACATACAATACTAGGAAAGTTATTGTGCTCCCACTAGCCTTCTTATACACACAAGCCTCATCAGCGTTTTTGATGAAGCCAAATTTCTTTATCTCCTCATCAAAATGATGATTCCAGCTTCTCGATGCTTGTTTCAATCCATAGATTGATTTCTTTAACTTGCATACTTTATTAGGATGTTTTGGATCGACAAAACCTTCAGGCTGAACCATATAAACATCTTCCTCAAGATATCCATTTAGGAAGGCGGTTTTGACATCCATTTGCCAAATCTCATAATCATAATGAGCAGCTATGGCAAACAATATCCTTATAGACTTTAGCATCGCAACAGGTGAGAAGGTTTCATCATAATCAACCCCTTGAGTTTGAGTGAAACCCTTCGCTACAAGTCTAGCTTTATAAGTATTCAAGTTTCCATGCATATCGGTTTTCTTCTTGAAAACCCACTTACTTCCAACTACCTTGGAATTAAGGGGTGGTACAACAAGTTCCCAGACTTGATTGTCATACATGGATTGCATCTCAACGTTCATGGCTTCAAGCCATTTGTCACAATCCGAATTGGACACTGCATCATGGTATGTGGTTGGTTCATCTGAATCTACAACATAGCATCCATCCACGAAAAATCCGTATCTTTCAGGTGGATTACTAATTCTACCACTTCTGCGAACGTCTTGTGTGTATTGATCAACCCCTTGATCATCCTCAACATCCTCATGTTGAGTGCTAGTTTCAACCAAACGTGCATTGGGTTGTGGTTCTTGATCCTCTTCAAGGTCCACTGTTCTACTGCCAGCTCCTTCCATAAGGAACTTTGCTTCTAAGAACTCACCCTTTCTGGCAACAAACACCTTTTGTTCCAGCGGATCATAGAAATAATATCCCATAGAATCTCTAGGATATCCAACAAAGATACACTTAGTGGATCGGACTTCTAACTTGTTTGGGGTGGGAGTCTTAACATAAGCCTCACAACCCCAAACCCTTAAGTATGATAGGGATGGAACCCTTCCATGCCATATCTCAAAAGGTGTCCTTTCCACCTTTTTGGTTGGGGCCATATTTAGAATACAGGCCGCGGAGAGCAGAGCGAAACCCCAAAATGATAGAGGTAATGAGCTTCTAGCCATCATAGATCGGACCATATCCAATAAGGTTCGATTCCTCCTCTCAGACACACCATTATGTTGTGGTGTTCCAGGTGGAGTGAGTTGTGTGACAATCCCACAACTCCTAAGATGATCTTGAAAGGCATCACTTAGGTATTCACCTTCTCTATCGGTACGGAGAACTTTAATTGACTTGTTGAGTTGATTTTCTACTTCATTTTTGAAGATTTTGAACATTTCAAAAGCTTCATCTTTGTGCCTTAATAAGTACACATACCCATAGCGACTATAATCGTCGGTAAAGGTAATGAAGTATCTTTCACCATTCCTAGTCATTGGCTTAAAAGGACCACATACATCCGAATGTATGATTCCTAATAAATCTTTTGCCCTTTCGTTAGTTCCACTAAAGGGTGCCTTAGTCATCTTTCCTTGTAAACAAGATTCACAAACATCAAATGAATCACATTCATTTGTTTTTTAAAGACCATTCTTTTGAAGTGTTTGTAAACGTTTCTTGTTTATATGGTCAAGACGACAATGCCAAAGATAGGTATCACTCAAGTCCAAGTTGAGTTTCTTGGTGTTAGTTTGGTACAATGAGCTATTTAAAGTATTTTCATGAACCAATTCATAAATACCATTAATGGGAATAGCTTTAAAATATAACATACCATTAAAAGAAACATGAATATCTCTTTCAACAAATGATAATACATATCCAAATTGTTTTAACAGGGCTACAGAGATAATATTCCTAGTCAAACTAGGAGCATACAAAACATTGTTCAAAATTACTTCCAAACCATTTGGAAGTTTCAAGATGTAGTCACCACGGGCTTCAACTTGAACTTTAGCCGCATTGCCCATGTAGAGGCTTACATCCCCTTTCTTGAAGTCACTACTTCTTTTGAACCCCTGCAACAAATTGCAAATGTGAGTTCCACATCCGGTATCTAATACCCATGTGTTAGAGGATATCATGTTTAAATCAATATGGATCATGTATATTGTACCTGAGGTCTGCCCGGCATCCCTCTTTGCTTTCAACTCTTGGAGATGGACAGGACAATTCCTTGCCCAATGTCCAATCTCCCCACACTTGAAGCATGGGTCGTTAGTAGCAACCTTTTGCTTTTTCTCTTGTGGTTTGGGTGGTACCCTTACCACCCCTTTCCCTTTTCCCCAAGCAGGTCCCTTACCCTTAGCAACCTTTGCCTTGGGTGCGGGACGAGGCCTTTTATTGTTCCCACCTTCATTGATGGTGAGAACGGGTAAAACCCTTTTACCCATGGCCGCCTCGGCCGTTTTGAGCATTGAGTGAAGCTCACCAATGCTTTTGTCCCAAGCATTCATGTTGTAGTTCAACACGAATGTCTCGAACTTCTTGGTAAGGCCATTTAGGATCAAATCCGTGGCCAATTCCTTCGAAACGGGACAATTTAGCCTCTCGAGGCGGTCAATATGACTTTTCATCTTAAGTACATAAGATGAAACAGATTGGTTGTCGTCCATACGACATGCATGGAGTGCTCGAAGCGTTTCGAAGCGCTCAACCCTTGCTTGCTGTTGGAACGTTTCCTTCAGTTGGGTTATCATGTCGTAAGCTCCGTGATGTTCATACTCCTTTTGGAGATCCGGAGTCATGCTCGCTAGCATGAGACAAGACACTTGGACGGAGTCCTCAGTGTATTTCAGCCAATCGTTGTAGGCCTCCTCATCATCCTCGCTAGGTTGATCGGGGATAGGGTCGTCTAAAACATACGATCTTCTCTCTTGCTTGAGAACGATTCTCAAGTTTCGATACCAATCGATGAAGTTGTTATGGTTTAGACGTTCCTTTTGGAGGATCGCTCGTAGAGATTGGTTGGACGCGGATGAGTTATCGGAATTATCATTATTTGAGGCCATCTACAAAATTTAACAAAGTTTTATTTTAGTATTTTCGATATTGTAATTTTAATAATAAATGCCTTTTAAGGTCTTTTCATATTTAAATCTAGAACCCAACATTACATTTAAATTGTGGTTAGGTGACCTTTATCCCACGTTTTAAATTAATAAGGTGGTCAACGTTTGACGATTGCAACCATTTGCAACTTCTAGAAATATGGGATCGACTTGAAACATCATATGTAAAGTCGGCATGTTAATCCCATCAACACCATTTGGAAACCACATCGTAGGTGATCCATTTGACATGTATTGCAAATCAAGACACCCTACTTACACCCACGTGTGAGTTTGCCAAAACAAGTGGTTAGGTGACCTTTGTCCCACAAATAAGGCATTCTCACCTCAAGTCACAAGTTCCCTCAAAATGGTTAGGTGACCTTTATCCCACTAAGAGTTCCCAAATGACTCAAGTGTTGTGTAAAAGGACGGTGTTGATCTTGTTTGTAAAAAAAAGTTTAGAGGTTTCAAAATTGAAGTTTAGAAAACTCTATGTACTTGTATTTGCATGCTTTCAAATACAAGGTACCCTATGGTTCTTTGATTAAAACCTATTTTAATCTTTAAAATCATTAAAGCACTTTAATAACCTTTTATTAACTTTTAAGAACCATCAATTTTTAGCTTGTTAAGTTTGTTAATGAGTTTGTTATGAATATCCAAATATCAACCAAATAATCAAACAACAAACAATCAACCAAGCATAAACATAAACAACCATATGTGCATATGTGCATAACCATAGCATCTAAAGTGGTCCACACTTGTTTGCCATCACAAGTGTGGTCCATAGGACATTCCTAAGGGTCACAAACAAAGCATCTAGAAAACTTCCAAAAGCCTCCCACTTGAAACCGCATCCAAAATGCTCCATGTTTCTTTCATGACCTTCCTTTGTGCTTCCAATGTGTATGTCTTCATATTACAAGATATAAAGTCCTAATACAAGATATCTAGTAAAATGAAAATACACCTAATCTATTTATTACAACCCAATAATAAATAAATTACATTTGAAACAAAGCACAAACAACAAATAATACAACCCAATTGAATGAATGAATACAACCATCTCAAACATCCAAACAATCACAAGGTCAATGGCTAGGTTATGCACTAAAACAAGCATCTATCAAATCATCCAAAATATAATGAAAACCCCACTTAAAACCACGAAATTTCAGCCAACATAAACTGAAATTTCGGGTTTTATTTTGTCCAAACAAAACAAATAACAAACATGTATATCTTTCAAAGTTTAATCACAAGCATGTGTGATATGACTTTGAAAGATTGGGGTTTCATATCATATGAACTTAGCAGCCCAAAATCAGCCTATACTAAGTTTATTATAATTCTTTAAAACCAATTTTAAAGACAAAACAAGCAAGTCATCCACATAACCGGCTCTTGATGCCATTGAAGGGTTTGTTAGAACACTAAAACATAGTTTAACCTTTTAAACTTTCAGAAAACGCAGCGGAGGTTTAGGATTATAATATGTTTATAATCTGAAAATTTTGTGTTCTAAAAGCTTCTTTAAGATGAAAAGAAAAACCCAAATCAATAGGATCTTTAATATGTGAATGAACAAGCTATTAGCATATGTAAAACTACATAAAATCACAGCTTCAATGAGCTGTGATATCTACCTTCTTCCAGCAGCAAAAACGACCAAGGAAGAAAGGTTTGGATGCTCAAATCTTGACCAAGACTCCAAGGAAGAAGCCCTCAAGTGTGTTTACCCCAAAGCTCCTTGAAAGACACCTTCTTGTTAGGAAGAACACCACCAAAATGAACACAAAATCGTTCTCCAAGAGCTTCAATGCTGCTGCCTTGTTCCGTAACAAGAGAGGGAGAGAAGAAAGATTTTTGGTTCTTGCATAGAAAAAATGAGATTGTGTGTATGAGAGAAGAAAGACAAGACTAGTTAATATGTATCTTTCCAAGGCAAAAAATGGTCCAATGGGATGCATAAGGGGGGACGGCCAAGGGATTTAAAATTGGCTTCCCTCCTAAAATCTCACACATTAAAATGTTAACTAGTCTTATCCTTAGAAAATACAATTAACCTTTTATTTGTATTGTCCATACACTCCCTTTTATTAATATGTGATGTTATCCAACTTACTTAAATAACATTACAAATAATATCATTGAACAAAATATCCTAATAAGTTGTTCCATCTCATATGCAACTTATTTAGAAAACCCATTTTCTAAATTGGTGTAAATATTTAATTGCATGATCATATCATCAATTAAATATTAATTTGTGTTTGCTAAGCTTGTTATTGGGTATAACCCGACTTGGATCATAACGTACTAACCACATCAATATTCTAAGTGTCTTGGGCACATAGAATCCTTCAGGACTGGCATCCATTTTATGCAGAAATGATATTTCTGTGTTATTATGCAACTAAATGTTATTTTGTAATTTTGAACAATGATGTACTATCTGGCAAAAGTAATTATTAATGCATTAAATGGTTTTTGTTAAATTATTCTGCTGCAATGTTTTAATGAATTGTAATGTGTTTTAAATATTATGTGCGATGAATGTCCGAGTGTAAGCATTCTGGGAACGGGCCTTACAAGTTCGTATCAGAGCCATAGTTTAAGAGAAATGGGTAAAATATTTCAAAAAAACCTAAACTAAACTGAAAATAGGACAAATGGAAGGATGCCAGCCCAAGTAGCTATGTTCCATCAGGTAATTTCTTTAAATATTAACCGGTATTATGTGCGCATGCTATTTGATTTATGTGTTTTTAGTAGATTTGGATACTGATGTAGTCAGTATAGGAAATGCTTGGGGGTATGAAGAGTAAAGTAAATGGCTAATCACAACTGGAAACTATAATTAGGGACTTACTATACTTCATATAAACTGAGCTATTACCTTGAATGACCGTGTTGGTGTTTGAATCTTATAGTGTTTAGAGGATGTCTGGTGGTAGATCTTCGAAAGCTTCTCGAGGTGGAAATCGTGGTGGACGTGGTGCTGGACCACGGGTCACTAGGAATCGAGCCAAGACTAGAGAGACGGCTCACAAGGAGCCCAAGACACATCACCAGGAAGGTGGTGATGAGAGCGCCAACTTGAGGGCCTTGGTGACGGAGGGCGTTGTTGAGGAGGTGTATCAAGTCAAGTGGATGATTCTGCCGTCTGTGGTGATAGAAGTGATTAAGGTTTTGAGGGAGGATGAGAGGAAGGAAAAGTAGAAGACCACATGGGAAAGAGAGCAACCGGAGATTGAGACGGTTGTTTCTAGTGATGAAGAGGAGGAAGAAGCTGGGCAAGAAATAGCACGAGCCTTTATGCAGAAACGGTGAAGGGTATGCACTTACAACACAACAACACAATGAGGAGAGTTGCTTAGAACACTTAACAAATCAAATTGGGAATTGGTTAACTTGTTAATGAAAGATGCTAAGAACACAAGTAAATATGAGACAGAACAAGATTGCAAACAACACATGTAATTGGTTTCAAGAATGCTGTATATTGCTTCTCAAGTTCTATTACAAATGTTACAAAGCATCAATAGAAAGTTACAAGTACTTGAGATACTTTATACTACATCCTACTGCCGGCCATACTTTGAAGGCCAGCTGGATACAATTGACTAGACAACTAAAAAATCAAATGTAGAGTCAAAAGGTAGATCTGCCTTTTGACTAGTGACTATGACATGCAATAGCTCACATCCTAATATATTACAAAATGGATAAAAGTACATAAAGTAGAAAGCATGGACTCAAGACCTCAATGTACAATTACCAAAAGCATGGACATTTTCACCAACTCATGTAAGTTGGTGACTTTACAGAGTAGCAGCGGAAAGGTGGTCCAGCTTTTTGGTAAAGTACATCAGATAAGGGCATACCTCTAAAAGTCTTCGGAAGAAATCTGTCTTCACTCTTTGGCTTTGGAAGACTTTGTCATTAAAGCTTCGGAAGACTTCACTTTTGGCTTTGGAAGATGTTGGTCTTGGATTCGGAAGATTTTACACTTAGAATATTTCTAGTGCATGGTGTAAAACTTCCGACGAATTTCTACTTCTGTTCTATAGTGCATGCATGCAGAGAGACTTTGGATGTTTTGGCTGCATCAGACTTATAGGAATCCTTACAAACTCCCCCTAGGCTGATGCTACCAAAACATTTAGAAGATTTTTAGATGTCGGTGGTCTTCAAGATGATAATGACCATACCCTTCTTCATCAGATGGTCAGGATCACTCAGACCCTCATAATATCTTCTCATCTCAAAGAGATCATGCAAAGGTAAGTTGATTATGTCTTGCCCTGTATAGACATTTTCAACACCGTGATCTCTAATCACATGCCATCTTTTTGGATTAGTAGTGAAGGTCCAGAATAAGATGGGTCTCTCAGCTGCAAGAGGAGACACTTGAATTGGAGTTGATTGGGCTGCCTCTTCATGCACTTTCTCAGGTTGATCTGACTCAGCCTGAGGTGCAGAGGTGGATGATTCAGGCTTCTTCTTCTTTGACTTTGGTTTGGAAGCCATCCTCTTCTTCCTCTTAGAAGACTTCAACTGAGAAGACTGGTCTGCAGCACCTTGTTGATCATCCTTGTCTTTCTCAGTTGGGTGTTCCTCCCTTACAGGTTTAGAAGGAGAGGGAGTTTGACCCTGCTGTGGATCAGAAGATGAAGCTTGCTGAGGCTCAGCAGGAGGTCTAGGTTGTGTTGTCTCAGGTTATTCAACCTTAACCTCCACTTCAGGTGGGATTTGACTTGGAGGGGAGTATAAGTCAATCAGCTCTCCACTCTTGATCTTCTACTTGATTACCCTGATATGCTATTCCATTGTGGATAGAGACATGGGGCCAAGTCTCCTTTCGGATAATCCATAAAGCTTAAAGAAGCTCATCATCCTTTGTCTGTCAGCAGACTTCTTCATACTCTTTTGGATGATGGCTCTTGACTTTGCAGCATCTTCCCTCATCTTTTTCTTTGTTGCCTTTTGTTCTTTGAGCACTTGAAGTTCAAGCTGTTTGAGATACTTAAACTTAATGTACTCAAAGGACAAGCGAAGAGGTGCAGATTCCTGGTAGAGACCTGTGGCACTCAGGTAGTTGATAATGTTTTGCCAATCTGTTTCCTTGTCTACCTAAGGTTATTGTGTTGCTGCCACATCCTCTTGCACAGGGCTTTCCTAAACTAGGGAGAGAGTTAGAGCATGCTTGTATAACCTTTTCTGTCTCTTCTCCTTTTTGAATTAGAGAAGTAACCTTGCATCCTTTGCTTCCTTCATCTCTCTTGACACTTCCATGTCCGCCAATTCATTTAATTGCTCTAAGGGGAGAGATATAGTCTCATCTATGTCATAGTTCCTGGTCTGCAGGTAAGTAATTCTGACTGCCCTCAACTCATCTTCTTGAGTGTTTGGTCTGGGGGCAGCCCTGATTGCAGCTTGCATAAAGCCTTAAGACCCAGAGGAACTTTCTCCCCTTAGCTTCCTCTTCCTCTCTCTCTCTCTCCTCCTCATTAATCTCCTCAGGAGTTAGAATCATTTTCCCTTTGTCACCCACAGACCTTTGTGACTCAGAGTGGAGAGAGCTTTGGCCTTCATTGCTTGGCGTAGCATCCAAGCTCTTGCCAGAGAGAGGTTGTGAGACACCTTCACCAGTAGGTGTTTCATTGAGGGAATGAATTTCTGAAGCAGTTGTTGGTGTGACAGGGCTCTCAGGCTCTATCAATGGGCCTTCAGCCAAGGTTTTCCCTTTGAAGCTAATCTCGAGGTCTGCCTCAGCATCCACTTGACCAATGACATTACCTGATTGCCTTTGTCTCCTTCTAAGGCTGAACTCTTTAGTAATTCTGTCTTGAATCCTGAGTGCTAACCTGTCAGCTTGTCTTGATTGACTTGGGTTGACAAGTGGCATGTTGATCAGGTCAAGACCTTCATAGTAGTTCAAGGTCTAAAAGTTGAATACTTCTTGTCGCCCTTGAACTCTGTGAAGAATGAGGGCTCTTCTATCATCATCATACCTCCACCCAATAATATAGTTTGAAGTTCCTTGAGGTGGAGATGACACAGCCCTTGGAATGCCTTCCTCAAAGAGACTCCTAATGACAGAGTCTATAATGTGCACATTAATGTGAACTTGAGGAAGTTGCTGAGTATGCACAGTTGCAAGTGAGGATGGTGAATCCTCAATGTCCATACTCCCTGAAGAACTCCTAGGTTTCGTGACTGTAATGACTTTCTCCCCCTTTTTAGTAGCATCACCCTCTTGCATAGGTGAGCTAGAGGTTAGGTCAATCACATTCACAGGTTCTTGTGTTCCGATTTGAGCTCCTCTTAAAGGTCTCCCAGCTAGTTTTTCCCTGAGATAAGATATCTCAAGTTGCTGATCATTGACCATATTATGCAGGGTAGTCACCTGAGATTCAAGGTGACTAACCTTAGAGACTAAATAGGAGCATGTTTTTGATAGTTTTTGCACCTTTAGTCTCAGATTCCCCTCATCTTCATCAGAAGAATCATTAGGGGATGAGATGATTGGACCAAAGTCCTCTCTCTCACCACCAGCTTCAGGTTCTTGGCTGCTGGATTTCCTCTGCACATTGACATCCTTAGTTGAGGTGTCAGTGGGCTGAGTTGCCATGGTTGATGTCTTAATGATGTAATCACTTGCAGAAGTGAGAGCCACTTCCATATGGATATCCTGAACAGGTTATGAAGTATCTACGTCAGTGATGGGTGACTGATGTGGGCTAGACAAAGGAGACTCAGGAGTACTCATTTCTCTTTGAGTAGGGGAAGAGTAGAAAGACTCATGGTACCCACTGAAACCTAAGTCTTCATCAGTATAGAATGAGAGGTTGGGAATGGGTTGATTAATGTCTAAAGGCTGGGGATGGTAACTGTCCCTTGAAGGTTGTTCACTTGAGTGTTGAGACTCAGAGTGAGGGCTTAAGGCAGCTTGGCTTATGAGCTCAACAGGGTGAGCATGAGGAACCTCATCTCTGATTGTTGAAGAGATGGGAGTGGTTTGCTCCTTGGGGGAAGTGGGAGCTCTAGTGTCCACTTCCTCCTGTATGGGTGAGTATATGGCGGCCTACACAGACTCAATAGCTTGAGCAGGGGTTCGTTTGGATTATCTTTGGTAGGTGAGGGTGATTTGTGTCCTTTTTGGTGGTTAGGAGGTAGAAGATGTGGGTTCAACACTAGCTTGTGTTGCTAGGTTGTCACCTTGAGCAATGAGCTCTAACATTTTTGGGACAAGGGCTGTTTCTACCCCTGAGAAGCCTACAATTGGCTTCTTCATAATTTTAAAGATGATGGGCTTCATCTGTCCCAATTTAAGAAAATTATCTGTTTCCCTCAACTGTGAGCCCAGTTCACAGTTGAGAATGTGTTGAACATATCTAGGAAACATATAATACTCTAAGGAGTCCAAGTTAGCAAGAAAATTTGTCTAAACAAACTGAGAGTACCTGAACTTGACCCCTTGAACCATTCCATGTACTATGAAGAAGAGATCCTCAGGAATCTTGTCCCACCCTCCATGCTTGTTTGATAAGCTGTGGATAACCACATGAAGCAGGTATTTCCATTGGGATGAGACCTTCCCTTTTCTAAAGGTCTTTATAGAGAAATCTCCCTCATAGCCCATCTGCTCAAAGGAATGATTTACAGCTTCCTTTGGGAAGGACAACTCACCTTCTTCATCATCCAGCTGCAAGTGAGTGTTGATGATGGCCGGAGTGATGAAGATTGTCCTCCCTTGCACTGTGGCAGACAATGCCTTCTCCCCATTCATAATGACCTCTTGGCATGTCTTCTAAAATTCAAGCAGATGATCCTCATAGAGAGTAGGATCAATGGTTAGGGAGGTGAAGTAGTTGGATAGAGCTAAGAAACAACAAATCTCTGAGAAACTTTCATCTTTCTCAGAGCTTAACAGAGCAACTTGGTTGTGTTGCCTGTGAAGTTGCATGGATAAATCTGGGTTGTTTCTGCGGTTTAGGTTGACCATATTAGAAGCTTAAGATTGAAGAAAGATGAAGAACAAAGGAGGTTTGGGAGAATTTAGGTTTAAGGAATAGTGTAATTGAGGAAGATAGTGAAAGAGGGGGGAACCGTTGGGCATTTATGTGAAAAGGATTTGAGACAAAGTTAATGAAAGAGGATAAACTTTGAAATCCGGATGTCGGTCCCACCTCTGAAAAGTAGTTTACTTTTGCCCAAAAAGTAGTTTTCTTGGAAGTCGAGAAATCTTCCGAAGGTTATTTGCTTGAAAGTTCTGAAGAAAAAGCTTCCGAAGGCAAATTGGCTTCGGAAGATATTTCAAAGGTTTTTGAGAATTTTGATTCAGAAGAGAATTTACACTCAGAGATTTTTATTCAAGAAGAATAAATACTTTCAAAGGTAAATTGCTTGAAAACATACAGAGTACCTAAGTTGATTTTAAGCTTCGGAAGATATTTCAGAAATTTCTTCCGAAGGTAAAATTACTAAAGAAATTATTTGTTTACTAAGACATAAATTTCTTCCAAAGGTAATTTTGAACCTTCCGAAGAGATCAAGATTTTCAAAATATCTAAGAAAAGTCTTTTGAAAAGATTTTCTTCCAAAGAAAACAAGGGCTTATGTAGGTGATAAAATAGACAACTTAGGACACACAGGTTTTAGAAATAAATATGATTAAGTTTTAAGAAAAGCTATTCAAAGTTAATCATCCCAATAGCTGATACAAGATATTTAAATCTCTGCTCATCAAAAGCTTTGGTGAACAGATCAGCATATTGTTCATTTGTGTTAACTTTGACTAGTTTGATTAATCCCTTTTCAAAGTTATCTCTAATCAAATGATACCTGATATTAATATGCTTTGTCCTTGAGTGCTGCACATGATTCTTTGTGATGGAGATAGCACTATTGTTGTCTATGTGGATGGGAGTCTCTTTAAAGTTGAATCCATAGTCCAGCATTTGATTTTGAATCCAAAGCACTTGAGCACAGCAGCTTGCAGCAGCAATGTATTCAGCCTCAGCAGTTGATGCAGACACGCAGGATTGTTTCTTGCATTGCCAAGAGACTACTCTTCCACCAAGAAATTGACATCCCCTTGATGTAGACTTTGCAGTCATGTTGCAACCACCATAGTCACTATCTATATAAGCATACAGATTAAAGTCGGAATTCTTTGGATATCTTAAAATTCTTAAAATTATTTTGATAGTGATGGAGCACCTTTGAGATATCTTAAAATTCTTTTAACAGTGACCAGGTGTGACATCTTGGGGTTGGCTTGATATCTTGCACAAATGCATGTAGCAAACATGATATCTGGCCTGCTAGCTGTGAGGTACATAAGAGACCCAATCATTGCCCTATAGAGATGCTCATCAACACACTCCCCCTCAAGATCAGGTCCAAGGGAGTGATTTCTTGCTATGGGTGTCTTAGCAACCTTACAATCAGTCATGTTGAACCTTTTAAGTATGTCTTGTACATACTTTGACTGACTTATGAAGATGCCATTTTCAACTTGCTTCACTTGAGTTCCCCCATGGCACTCATTTCAAACCTGTCCTTCATCAGCTTCTCAAAGTCTTTGCAGAGCTTTGGATTAGTTGACACAAAGATAATGTCATCTACATATACTTGAACTAGCATTATGTCATTTTCTGTTCATTTGATGAAGAGAGTTCCATCTATAGTACCCCTATTGTAGCGATGTTGGTAGAGATACTGAGATAGAGTCTCATACCACTTCCTTGGTGCTTGGTGCAGCCCATAAAGAGCTTTATCAAGCCTGCAAACATAATCAGGATGATCAGGATCTGCAAACCCAGGTGGTTGTCTGACATACACCTCTTCATCAATCACCCCATAAAGAAAAGCACACTTGACATCAAGTTGGTAGACCTTGAAGTTATTGGATGAAGCAAAAGCTAGGAATATTCTAACAACTTCAAGTCTTGCCACAGGAGCAAAAACATCTGTGTAGTCAATTCCTTCTTCTTGAGTATATCCTTGAACAACTAGTCATGCCTTGTTCTTGACAAGTCCTCTATCATCCTTCTTGTTCCTAAAAACCCATTTGGTTCCTATGGTAGTCTTCCCTTGAGGAAGAGGACATAGGTTCCAAACCTTTTGCCTTTTGAATTGAAGCAGCTCCTCTTGCATAGCTTCAACCCAACTTCAATCCTTTAGAGCCTCATCAATTTTCTTTGGCTTTATCTGTGACAAGAAACAAGAGTGAAGACAAACATTTGCTTTATGGGTTTGTCCTCTTGTTCTCACCCCTGAATCAACATCTCCAATGATGTTTGTGGTAGGATGAGACTTGTGGATCCTTAGCTGAGGGATCAAAGCAAGTTGCTTAGACAAATCTAAATTTGAAAAATTTTGATCTGGCAAAGAAGATTCGCCCTCCATATCAGCACACTTATCAAGATTTACTTGATCCAATGAGTGTGTGATATCATTGATGTTGTCTTCAATGAAGTGGTTATCAGTATCAAGAAATTCCTGATAACTTTCACCACCTCCATTTTCTCCAACATTTGAAGCTCCTTCTTCTGAGTTTTGTGCCTCTGAGCTGTAATCTGAAGGCACCCCAGAAGCATTAGCAGGTATTGTCATTGATGTGCTGGTAGAAGCTTCATTTAAAGGAATATTTACCACTGGAGCTGAAGATGTGTAACTTGAAGGTCTTTTGAGCTTAAATCTTGGGTCAGGATGACCTGTAGGTAATATACCTATAGATCCTGAAACATTCTCACAAGATTTGTTAAAACAGTTGGTAACTAAGTTAAGATCAAATAGCCAATCCGGACCAGAACCTTTCACACTGGGAGTGTGCTTATTGAAAGTCAAATGATATGACCTGAGAAAACCAATGAAAGGTTTTCTCTTATGCCAAAGTTCATAAGGAGTCTTACCATGTGTCTTGACCACTAAAACTCTGTTTTGCACATAGCAAGCCGTGTTGACTACCTCTGCCCAGAAGGTGATGGGCAGTTTAGAGTCAGACAACATAGTTCTTGCAGCTTCAATTAGTGTATTGTTTCTCCTCTCAGCAACACCATTTTGCTGAGGAGTCCTGGGAGCACTATATTTTCTTGTAATACCTTTTTCATCATAAAATGTATCAAGGATTTGATTCTTGAATTCGGTTCCTTGAACCCATCTTATGGTTTTGACCTTGTGATCACATTGATTCTCAATCTTTAAGATGAAATTGTTCACAATCTCAGGGGTCTCATCCTTAGTTCTAAGAAAGAAGACCCAAGTAAATCTTGTAAAATCATCAGTTATCACCAAACAATAAAAGGTCCTTCCAAGACTCATTACACTGGTGGGGCCAAAGAGATCCATATGTAATAAGTGTAGGGTATTAATGAAGGAATTTCTTTCCTTTGGCTTGTGAGATACCTTGTGTTGCTTCCCTTTCAGGCATGCAACACAGTGGTCATCACTTGTAAACTCTTTCTTTGGTATTCCAGTTACCAAATCATTCTTAATTAATTTATTCATGTTTTTAAAGTTTACATGGCACATTCTTTTATGCCAGAGGAAAGATTCATCATTATTTACTTTAGACAGAAAGCATGAAACTTCTCTTGAGGGAGATGTTTCTTGCAAGTCCATCTTGTACATGTTCCCTTTCCTGGGGGCTCTGAGCAAGATGTGCACATGAGGAATGACCACCCCGGGCCTGAGAACAATGCAATCATGCTCAGTGAAGAGCATGTTATGACTCTGATCACAAAATTGAGATACACTTAGAAGATTGTACCCAAGCTCCTTGACAAAGTTTACCTTCTCAATGCTGAGCTTACCATTTATGACCTTGCCCCTTCCAGTAATGTAACCTCCTGCATCTCTTCCAAAAGCAACTGGTCCTCCATCAATTCTTTCAAACTTTTAGAGTAGTGACCTATTGCATGTCATGTGTCTGGAACAGCCACTATCAATGATCCATACATTTCTGTTTGTCTTGAGCTGTTCCTACACAAAAGAGATGATTAGTTATATTTGGAAACCCAAGCCTCATTGGCCTTGGGCTCATCAAAAGAAGTTGAAGACAATGCAACAGTAATTAATCCTATAGTCATGCTAGAAGGATCATTTGCTGATGTTGATGAAGAACTTTAAGCCACTTGGTCTTTCTTTTACTTCCACACCACCTTTGGAAGCTTAGACTTGACCTTCAATACTTTGGAAGTTTTGATGACTTCGGAAGTTTTGATGACTGGACCTTTGGAAGATCTTGCTTTTGCTGCAGCAGGCTTCAGTGCTTCGGAAGTATTCCTTTCTTTCGATACCAAATTTCCTTTCGATGGCAAGTTTCCACTTGTCTTCTTCTTCATTTTGGAGCTTCCGAAGGAAACAGATTTTCCTTCCGAAGCTTGCTTCTTCTTCTCCAAACTCTTAGAAGTTTCTTTCTTGGTCATGTGGAAAGTACTCTCTGGATTGTAAACACAATCCTTAACAAGATGAGAAGTACTCCCACACATAACACAGTCCATTTTCTTCCTTCTAGGAGTTTTTCTTTGTGAACAAGGCTGAACCGATCACTTTCCTTCTCCATCTTCACCTTTGCAGATGTTATGGTAGTTCTTGTGGGGATTGAACTACCTTTGGAGCTGGATGGTTCAGGTTGTACAGTGGTGATGCACAACTGATAACCCTTCTTCTTGATGATGAGATGATTTGGACATGAACTAGAACTCTTGTTGATGGAGTTCAAGTTGGTGTCTTTAGCCTTTACCACTTCAAATCTTGCAGAGATGAAGACTTGTTTCTGTGTAGAATTGAAGGTGGCCTTGATCTCTTGAGCCTTTTTGGACTTTCTTTTGGCCTTCCGGATCAAGTTCTTTCTTCTTGACTTGGTCATCCCAACACCTTTGCTCTCTTCAGAGGGATGGTGACCCTTCTTAGAATGCTCTTCTTCACTCTTCTCAGAGCCATTCTCCACCATCTCCTCTTCATCCTCTTCAATCACAGGATGTATGATGGGAAGCTCATCTTCATAAGTTCCACACCTAGGAGATCTTACAGACAAGATTGTGTGTGGAGGAGCTATCTCACAAGATCCTAGTCCCTACTTATTTTGATAACAAACTTTTGCATGCAAGGATGAGTATATTATGTTTTTGAAGGTCTCTTCTTCAAAAACACATTTTTCTGCCTTGGCTTTGCTGATCACAAGCTCAGCCTGGCATTTAGTTAATTTAGTAATAAGATCTTTGATGTGAGTCCTGTAGTTTGTATGCTCATGTTTAAGAGTTGAAATGGTTTTCTCTAAGTCCTCTATCTTTAGTTTATAATCATTTTCAGCTCTTTTAAAATCAGCTTTTAAGATATTTAAGGACTCAAGATCAGATCTCATTTCTAAATTATAGGACCTGTATCTATTGACTTTAGCAATGCATTCAGGGGTACAAAGATGTTCCAATACCTTGGCTTTATCGTGGTCTGCCATGAGTTCTTGGTTTGGAGATACATCTTCTACTTGAAAGCTCCAGTCAAAGCCTCCTTCTTCAAAAGCAACTACAACTTGCTGTTTTGGCTTCTCATTCTGTGGGCTTTCTCAGTGTAGTTTGGTCTGGTTTGTGCTTGGCCACCATTTGTCCTTGGTGCCTTACACTCTCTTGCAAAGTGTCCCATTTGGTTACACTTGTAACACTTTACTTTGCTTTTGTCCAGCCCAAACTTTCCACTGGCTGTATTGCTTGGAAACTTTCTCCATCTCCTCTTGTAGAACTTCTTGGCTCTGTGAGTGAGAAGGGCCATTTGCAGGACTATCTCCATGTACTCCAGATCATCTGGATGGATACAGTCCAAATCTTCAAGAGTGAAGAGAAAGTTGTCTGAGGTTTCATCAGCAGAGACAAAGGCATGAGAAGAACTTGTCTCTTGGAAAGGACTTCCTTAAGTGTAGCTTTCCCTTGGAGTCTCTGGGAAGGTGATGAAAGGGCCCTTTTGTGAGTTGTCAGGGAAGCATATAAGATGATGCTGTGGTTCGATGCTTTCCCTTTCAACCACATGGAGGACTGAACTCAGTTGATTGCTGGAGTTACCAGATGAGTTTTGCATGTTCATCTCCATCTGGTAGCCACTACGAATACCATACAACTCTGTAAGAGTAAGAGTCTTAAGGTTCTCAGTCCCCTTGATAACAACACAATAATGTGTCCATTGTCTGGGAAGGGAGGACATAAACTTCCTTACAATGTCCCTGTTCTCAAGAGTTACTCCAACATCCATTAGAGTATCCACAATCTCAACATACCTGAAGTATTGTTGAGTCATGGTTTCACCTACTTTTAAGGTGAAGTTTTCAAACCGCTGCTTCAGGAGATCCTTCTTGTTCTCCTTTGCTTCAATAGACCCCTCATACATCAGCTTTAGTGCTTCCCATAGTTGCTTGGTAGTTTTGCACTTCTTGAAGCCTCTGTAGATGGAATTCGGAAGAGAAGTTTGAAGGGCTATCATGGCTTTCTGATCAATCTCTATTCTCTTTCTATCTGCTTCAGAGTAATCAGCCACAGCCTTAGGAATCATACCACCACCAGTAGCAGAAGTGGTGCTTGGTATGTAAGGTCCTTCAACAACAGAGTCCCACATCTTGGAGTCTTGAGACTTGATGAAGCCTTCCATTCTTTGACACCAAATATCAAAGTCTTCAGGAGTGATCAGTAGAGACTTTGTCATAGTTCTAGTTTCCATATCAGCTTTGGTTATAGCTGCCATTTGACTTGTTAAGTATTTTATGTGTGTAAGGGATCTTAAGATGGTGAGATCTTATATCAAGAGGCTGAAATGCTCTGATACCGAATGCAGGACCGGTGTAGGGTATGCACTTACAACACAACAACACAATGAGGAGAGTTGCTTAGAACACTTAACAGATCAAATAGGGAACTTGATAACTTGTTAATGAAAGATGCTAAGAACACAAGTAAAAGTGAGACAGAACAAGATTGCAAACAACACAAGTATATGGTTTTCAAGAATGTTGTATGTTGCTTCTTAAGTTCTATTACAAGTTACAAAACATCGATAGAAAGTTACAAGTACTTGAGATACTTTATACTACATCCTACAGCCGGCCATACTTTGAAGGCCAGCTGGATACAATTGACTAGAAAACTACAAAATCAAATGTAGAGTCAAAAGACAGATCTGCCTTTTGACTTGTGACTATGACATGCCATAGCTCACATCCTAATATATTACAAAAAGGATAAAAGTACATAAAGTAGAAAGCATGGACTGAAGACCTCAATGTACAGTTACCAAAAGCATGGACCTTTCACCAACTCATGCAAGTTGGTGACTTTACAGAGTAGCAGCGGAAAGGTGGTCCAGCTTTATGGTAAAGTACATCAGATAAAGGCATATCTCTACAAGTCTTCGGAAGAAATCTGTCTTCACTCTTTGGCTTTGGAAGACTTTGTCTTTGAAGCTTCGGAAGACTTCACTTTTGGCTTCGAAAGATGTTGGTCTTGGCTTCGGAAGATTTTACACTTAGAATATTTCTAGTGCATGGTGTAAAACTTCCGAAACATTTCTACTTCTGTTCTTTAGTGCATGCATGCAGAGAGACTTTGGATGTTTTGGCTGCATCAGACTTATAGGAATCCTTACACTGTAACTATGGGGCATTCGAGAGATGCAAGCCCCTAACTTTTGATGGCAATGGTAATGTTGTTGCTGCTCACTGTTGGGTGAGAGAAATGGAGGCTATGCTGGATATCAGCAATAGTAAGGGAGGACCCGAAGGTGAAGTTTGCTACCCACTCACTCGCGGACTCGTCCTTGTGTTGGTGGGACAATATTGTCCAAGCTGAGGGTAGTCGGGCGATCGGAAGGATGAAGTGGGATGAACTGAAGAAGTTGGTGATTGAGGACTTCTGTCCTCACATGTAATTGGATAAGATTGAGAGAGAGTTCCTAAAATCGGAGGTGGGAACCATGACACACCAACAGTACACTACCAAGTTCAATGAGATGGCGCGGCTGGTGTCAGATCAAATGACCCCCGTGTCACGAAAGATTAAGAGGTACATTCAAGGTTTGCCGGAGGATATCCGTTGGCATATGATCACCACCTGGCCAAGTACTTTTAGGTCGGTGGTTGATTTGGCGGGGAGACTGTATGACAAAAGGGAGGTGGCAGCGGTGGAAGAAAGCAATAAAGGTGGTGGTTATAGAAACTAGAATGGAAAGCGGTTTGGACGTGGTGGTGTAGCTCCAAACAGAAAGAGCGCCAGGGTGGATGACCGGCGTGTAGCTACCTCTGGTGTGGGGTCAAAGAGGTGTGGTAAATGCGGAAGGGAGCATACGGGAGAATGTAGGTGAGGATTGAACATGTTCTTCAATTGTTGTAAGATTCCTATAAGTCTGATGCAGCCAAAACATCCAAATTCTTTCTGCAAGCATGCACTAAAGAATAGAAGTAGAAATACTTCGGAAGTTTTACACCATGGACTAGAAATATTCTACGAGTAAAATCTTCCGAAGCCAAGACCAACATCTTCCAAAGCCAAAAGTGAAGTCTTCCGAAGCTTTAAAGACAAAGTCTTCCGAAGCCAAAGAGTGAAGACAGATTTCTTCCGAAGACTTTTAGAGGTATGCCCTTATCTGATGTACTTTACCAAAAAGCTGGACCACCTTTCCGCTGCTACTCTGTAAAGTCACCAACTTACATGAGTTGGTGAAAATGTCCATGCTTTTGGTAACTGTACATTGAGGTCTTGAGTCCATGCTTTCTACTTTATGTACTTTTATCCTTTTTGTAATATATTAGGATGTGAGCTATTGCATGTCATAGTCACTAGTCAAAAGGCAGATCTACCTTTTGACTCTACATTTGATTTTTTAGTTGTCTAGTCAATTGTATCTAGCTGGCCTTCAAAGTATGGCCGGCAGTAGGATGTAGTATAAAGTATCTCAAGTACTTGTAACTTTCTATCGATGCTTTGTAACATTTGTAATAGAACTTGAGAAGCAATATACAGCATTCTTGAAACCAATTACTTGTGTTGTTTGCAATCTTGTTCTGTCTCATATTTACTTGTGTTCTTAGCATCTTTCATTAACAAGTTAACCAATTCCCAATTTGATTTGTTAAGTGTTCTAAGCAACTCTCCTCATTGTGTTGTTGTGTTGTAAGTGCATAACCTTCACCGTTTCTGCATAAAGGCTCGTGTTATTTCTTGCCCAGCTTCTTCCTCCTCTTGATCACTAGAAACAACCGTCTCAATCTCCGGTTGCTCTCTTTCCCATGTGGTCTTCTTCTTTTCCTTCCTCTCATCCTCCCTCAAAACCTTAATCACTTCTATCACCACAGACGGCAGAATCGTCCGCTTGACTTGATACACCTCCTCAACAACGCCCTCCGTCACCAAGGCCCTCAAGTTGGCGCTCTCATCACCACCTTCCTGGTGATGTGTCTTGGGCTCCTTGTGAGCCGTCTCTTTAGTCTTGGCTCGATTCCTAGTGACCCGTGGTCCTGCACCACGTCCACCACGATTTCCACCTCGAGAAGCTTTCGAAGATCTACCACCAGACATCCTCTAAACACTATAAGATTTAAACACCAACACGATCATTCAAGGTAATAGCTCAGTTTATATGAAGTATAGTAAGTCCCTAATAATAGTTTCCAGTTGTGATTAGCCATTTACTTAACTCTTCATACCCCCAAGCATTTCCTATACGGACTAGATCAGTATCCAAATCTACTAAAAACACATAAATCAAATAGCATGCGCATATAATACCGGTTAATATTTAAAGAAATTACCTGATCGAACATAGCTACTTGGGCTGGCATCCTTCCATTTGTCCTATTTTCAGTTTAGTTTAGGTTTTTTTGAAATATTTTACCCATTTGTCTTAAACTATGGCTCTGATACGAACTTGTAAGGCCCGTTCCCAGAATGCTTACACTCGGATATTCATCGCACATAATATTTAAAACACATTACAATTCATTAAAACATTGCAGCAGAATAATTTAACAAAAACCATTTAATGCATTAATAATTACTTTTGCCAGATAGTACATCATTGTTCAAAATTACAAAATAACATTTAGTTGCATAATAACACAAAAATATCATTTCTACATAAAATGGATGCAAGTCCTTTATTCGCCAAGTAGCTCCACCCTCGTGCGATCCTCAGCAACAATTACCTGCCAACTGAAAATACATAAAAGTCAGCGTTACTGAGTAAGTTATAGTTTTAAAATAATAAAATACTTTACTTTCATTTAAAAATACATCTTCTCTACTTTCATTCGCAATCACGCATCATACGTACACATAGATAATATTTATTATTATCTTCCATCATCATTCGTTTTCGTACGCATCGTACGCTTCGTTCATTCATTATTATCTTTCACTTTCATATGGACCTATGCCATGTGCTATACCCCGAACATTGTGCACGAAGCTGGTACTGGGCCGAACTCTATAAATAGACCCCTAATATTGTGCACGAAGTTGACTTCAGGATGTGGGGTAAGCGACAAGGGTCCCATACGTTTGGTCAATCATGTTAGATCTAGGAACAATAGATCAAGATCATTTTGTATAGGCTTAGAACTTTAATCAATACTTGTAATGAATGGTTATAATTCATTATTTTGATGTATGCATTGTGTATGTAGGTTAACCCATATTTGTGTTGATTTGTGTATGATTGCAGGTACAAACATAATACTTGGTCAATTACTGAAATTGACTAAGTGTAAGAAACATCGACGGATGAACATTTTTTTCTTCCGTAGATATGTTTCGTACAAGTAACTAACATCCTAAGATCCTCTGCGGATGAACAATCAGCTCTAGAGTTCAAATGAAAGCTTCGGAAGAACAAAGTACCTTCGGAAGATCAAACATCTACGGAAGACTAAGTACCTTCAGAAGATCAAGTACCTTCGGAAGAACAGAATGCCTTCAAAAGATCAAGTACCTTCGGAAGAACATGAAAGCTTCGGAAGAACAAAGTATTTTCGGAAGAACAAACACCTACGGAAGACTAAGTAGCTGCGGAGTCGAAACACTTGTATTTAAATAATACAAGTGTTACAAGTCAACAAGTCAACAAAACAGTTCTGCAAATCCTAAGAGATCTGGTGTTTCCTTAACTTAAACACATGTGCCTATAAATATGGATCCTAGGTTTCACATCAAGGAGGGAACAAAGACGAACACGAACACCCAAGCAACCAAAAGGCAAACCCAAACATCACATCAATTCACACAAACATAAACCCTAGCAGCCATCATATCAACATCAACACATTCGAAGCATTTATTGTTTACATCATTCATTATTTATTCATCTATAATCATTAATCACTTTTAATGATATACTTTTGAATCAAATCCTGCTAATTGATTGTGTTCATATCATTGTGTTCGTCATAATCATTATTAATTATATTTGATATTTATTTATGAAACAATTAAACAAGGTTAATGTTGATTCCGCAAACATTAACTTGATTCCCGTATTAACACCGATAATTCCTGATTGCGATCCTTGGATTCACAGGTGGTATTAGAGCCAAGTGCTTATTGATTTAGATCGATTGATCTATCAGTGTTAATGTTTTCCTTGTTGAGCCGGGGGTCTCCTCGGAGTGGGATTTACTGGGTATGTTTACATGTTAGTTTGTTTGTTTGATCTATCAGTGTTAATAGTGTTTAGTTGTTTGATTGTTTCACTAGATTTGTCAATTTTTTCTGATTAGATCTACCATTTTTAAGCAAATCGTTTTTTGTGTGAATCAATTAAAACAGTGATTTGTCTTTCAGCGAGTACTGTTTCATTGCTTGATTAACTTAGATCAATATTCAAATCAATTCAATAGTAGATCTGGATTATTGATTGACATTCATCAACTGTTCAAGTTTATTTGAACATACACATTAACAAAATCTTTGATTTGATAAGATTGACCGATTTGTGACGACAATTGCTTTATTTTTGTTAATTAAGTTTTGTCACTAATTAGTTTATTACCTAAAATCTTAGACTTTAACTAAACATGAGTAACTTTGGTGGATCATTATACCAACCTCCAAAGTTGGAAACAAAAGCAGATTTTAAATCTTGGATAATGAAGTTCAGGAATCATGTGAACTACACAGATTATGACTTATGGGTGTCAATAACTGAAGGTCGTTATATTCCACCCACTCTTGGGCCGGATTATAATGACAATAATCAACCCTTAAGTACAAAGGATCTGTCACCTGATGATATTAAGAAGGTCAAAGTTGATATTAAAGCATACAGCTTGCTTAGTATGGCTTTACCTAAAGAAATATTAATCAAATGTGAGAATTATAAAACAGCAAATTCCTTGTGGAAGATTCTTCATACACTCTGTGAAGGGAGTGATATCAGAAACATTAATAAGGACACCATGCGTTCACCATAGATTCATGCAACTTGTAACAGAGATGAATATCTTGGAGTTGAAATATACAAATGAGGAATTAAACAAAAAGATGCTCCATACTTTGCCTGAAAGTTGGAAGCAAACTGTGTCCATGTTCAAGAACACCATTGACCTCAATGCAACTGGTTTAGATACATTGGTAGATAAAGTTGATGCTCTTGAAATGGATGAAAAATCAAGAAACGATAGTGTGAGAACACATGTCTCACCGTATCAGTTTAAAGAACACATCCTCAGTTTAAAGAACTGAGGATGAAAGACAAAGTCTTCCAAAGCCAAAGAGTGAAGATAGATTTTTTCCAAAGACTTTTAGAGATATGCCTTTATCTGATGTAGTTTACCATAAAGCTGGACCACCTTTCCGCTGCAACTCTGATTAGTCACCAACTTACATGAGTTGGTGAAAGGTCCATGCTTTTGGTAACTGTACATTGAGGTCTTGAGTCCATGCTTTCTACTTTATGTACTTTTATCCTTTTTGTAATATATTAGGATGTGAGCTATGGCATGTCATAGTCACTAGTCAAAAGGCAGATATGCCTTTTGACTCTACATTTGATTTTGTAGTTGTCTAGTCAATTGTATCCAGCTGGCCTTCAAAGTATGGCCGGTTGTAGGATCTAGTATAATGTATCTCAAGTACTTGTAACTTTCTATCTATGCTTTGTAACTTGTAATAGAACTTGAGAAGCAATATACAACATTCTTGAAAACCAAATACTTGTGTTGTTTGCAATCTTGTTCTCTCTCACTTTTACTTGTGCTCTTAGCATCTTTCATTAACAAGTTATCCAGTTCCCTATTTGATATGTAAGTATTCTAAGCAACTCTCCTCATTGTGTTGTTATGTTGTAAGTGCATACCCTTCACCGGTCCTGCATTTGGTATCAGAGCATTTCAGGCTCTTGATATAAGATCTCAGCATCTTAAGATTCCTCACACACACAAAATACTTAACAACTTAAATGGTAGCTATAACCAAAGCTGATATGGAAACTAGAACTATGACAAAGTCTCCATTGATCACTCCTGAAGACTTTGATACTTGGTCTCAAAGAATGGAAGGCTTCATCAAGTCTCAAGACTCCAGGATGTTGGACTCTGTTGTTGAAGGACCTTACATACCAAGCACCACTTCTGCTACCGGTGGTGGTATGATTCCTAAGCCTGTGGCTGATTACTCTGAAGCAGATAGAAAGAGAATAGAGATTGATCAAACAGCCATGACAGCCCTTCAAACTGCTCTTCCAAACTCCATCTACAGAGGCTTCAAGAAGTGCAAAACTGCCAAGCAACTATGGGAGGCACTGAAGCTGATGTATGAGGGGTCTACTGAAGCAAATGAGAACAAGAAGGATCTCCTGAAGCAGCAGTTTGAAAAGTTCACCTTCAAGGCAGGTGAAACCATGACTCAACAATACTTCAGGTATGTTGAGATTGTGGATACTCTAATGGATGTTGGAGTAACTCTTGAGAACAAGGACATTGTGAGGAAGTTTATGTCCTCTCTTCCTAGACAATGGACACATTATTATGTTGTTATCAAGAGGACTGAGAACCTGAAGACTCTTACTCTCACAGAGTTGTGTGGTTGAAAGGGAAAGCATTGAACCACAACATCATCTTATATACTTCCCTGACAACTCACAAAAGGGCCCTTTCATCACCTTCCCAGAGACTCCTAGGGAAAGCTACACTCAAGAAAGTCCTTTCCAAGAGACAAGTTCTTCTCATGCCTTTGTCTCTGCTGATGAAACTTCAGGCAATTTTCTCTTCACTCTTGAAGATTTGGACTGTATCTATCCAGATGATCTGGAGTACATGGAGATAGTCCAGCAGATGGCTCTTCTCACTCACAGAGCCAAGAAGTTCTACAAGAGGACATGGAGAAAGTTTCCAAGCAATGCAGCCAGTGGAAAGTTTCGGCAGGACAAAAGCAAAGTAAAGTGTTACAACTGTAACCAGATGGGACACTTTGCAAGAGAGTGTAAGACACCAAGGATAAATGGTGGCCAAGCACAAACCAGAACAAACTACACTGAGAAAGCCCCCCAGAATGAGAAGCCAAAGCAGCAAGCTGCAGTTGCTGTTGAAGAAGGAGGCTTTGACTGGAGCTTTCAAGTAGAAGATGCATCTCCAAACCAAGCACTCATGGCAAACCACGATGAAGCCAAGGTATTGGAACATCTTTGCACTCCTGAATGCATTGCTATAGTTAATAGATACAGGTCCTATAATTTAGAAATGAGATCCGACCTTGAGTCCTTAAATATTTTAAAAGCTGATTTTAAAAGAGTTGAAAATGATTATAAACCAAGGATAGAGGACTTAGAGAATACCATTTCAACTCTTAATAAGAAGGCTGATCAGTTGTGCATTGCTGCTGTACAACATGAACCATCCTGCTCCAAAGGTAGTTCTAACCCCACAAGAATTGCCACAACATCTGCAAAGGTGAAGATGGAGAAGGAAAGTGATCAAGTTCAGCCTTGTTCACAAAAAAGAACTCCTAGAAGGAAGAAAATGGGCTGTGTTATGTGTGGGAGTACCTCTCATCTTGCTAAAGATTGTGTCTACAATCCAGGGAGTACTCTCCACATGACCAAGAAAGAAATTTCTAAGAGTTTGGAGAAGAAGAAGCAAGTTTCGGAAGGAAAATCTGTTTCCTTCGGAAGCTCCAAAATGAAGAAGAAGACAAGTGGAAACTTGCCTTCGGAATAAATTTTGGTCTCGGATTAAAGGAATACTTTCGAAACACTGAAGCCTGCTGCAGTGAAAGCAAGATCTTCCGAAGGGTCAGTCATCAAAACTTCCAAAGTCATCAAAACTTCTGAAGTATTGAAGGTCAAGTCTAAGCTTCCAAAGGTGGTATGGAAGTCAAAGAAAGACCAAGCGGCTGAAAGTTCTTCATCAACCTCAGCAAATGATCCCTCTTGCATGACTATAGGATCAATTACTGTTGTATTGTCTTCAACTTCCTTTTATGAGCCCAAGACCAATGAAGCTTGGGTTTCCAAATGTAAATAATCATCTCTTTTGTGCAGGAACAACTCAAGACAAACAGAAATGTATGGATCATTGATAGTGGCTGTTCCAGACACATGACATGCAATAGGTCACTACTCCAAAAGTTTGAAAGAATTGATGGAGGACCAATTGCTTTTGGAGGAGATACAGGAGGTTACATTACTGGAAGGGGCAAGGTCACAAATGGTAAGCTCAGCATTGAGAAGGTAAACTTTGTCAAGGAGCTTGGGTACAATCTTCTGAGTGTATCCCAATTTTGTGATCAGAGTCATAACATGCTCTTTACTGAGCATGAGTGCATTGTTCTCAGGCCCGGGGTGGTCATTCCTCATGAGCACATCTTGCTCAGAGCTCCCAGGAAAGGGAACATGTACAAGATGGACTTGCAAGAAACATCTCCCTCAGGAGAAGTTTCCTGCTTTCTATCTAAAGCAAATATTGATGAATCTTTCCTCTGGCATAAAAGAATGTGCCATGTAAACTTTAAAAACATGAATAAATTAATTAAAAATGATTTGGTAACTGGAATACCAAAGAAAGAGTTTACAAGTGATGACCGCTGTGTTGCATGCCTAAAAAGGAAGCAACACAAGGTATCTCACAAGCCAAAGGAAAGAAACTCCATCATTAATCCCCTACACTTGTTACATATGGATTGATGGGTTTGTTTGAACACAAGACATAGTTTAACCACTTAAACTTTGTAAAACGCAGCGGAAGTTTAACATTATTACATTGTTTGTAAGCTGAAAAATATCATGTTCTATTTGATGTTTTAAAGTGTAAACAAACCCAAGAACAAAGGGGATCTTTTATGTGAATAAACAAGCTATGAACATAATGAAAGTGTACATAAAATCACAGCTACATAAAGCTGTGATTAACTACCTTTCTCCAGCTGAAATGTCGACCAAAGTAGGGTGATTAGATGCTAGAAATTCGGCCAATGCTCCAAGGAAGGACCCCTCAAGCTAGTATACCCCAAGCACTATCACAAAACACCTTAGATGCTAGGATTGAACACCAAAACGAAGGGTAACTCTCCTGAAAATCCTTTCAGCCGAGTTCTCTTCAACAAGAACAAGAAAACCCTTTTTCTTGTGTTGTTCTATTGCATGTGTGAGAGAGAAATGAGATGGAGTGAATGAGTGTGTAAAATGAGTTTTTCCAAGACAAGTAAAAGAAGGCCAAAGGACCCCTTAGGGGCGGCCGAAACTTTTAAAGATCATGGGGTTTTCCCCCCAAAATCTAAATGAAATATAACACATTAACAAGTCATTTTTAAAAGTTGTTCATTGAATAAAGCTTTTATTAGAATAACACATACACACTCAATAATTATTTGATGTTATTTAAATAACTTAAATAACATTACAAACAATATCTATAAACAAAATATCCATATAAATTGTTCAATCTCATATGCAACTTATTTAGAAAACCCATTTTCTAAATTGGTGTAAATATTTAATTGCATGATCATATCATCAATTAAATATTAATTGGTGTTTGCTAAGCTTGTTATTGGGTATAACCCGACTTGGATCATAACGTACTAACCGCATCAATATTCTACGTGTCTTGGGCACATAGAATCCTACAATCTCCCACTTGCCCAAGATTCATAGAAGATTGATTCAAGCAGTAAATACCGCCTAACAACGGTTTACTACCCTTAATACGCATGACTTATAGCCATTCAATAACATCATCCCATTCAAGTATCCTACTTTAAATGATTTAGGTGAATTAATCATCTATCCTTTTGTTACAGATGTCATGTTAAATCCAAGGACACAGAATGATCATTCCTTGTTGATTTAACTTAATCAGGCCTTAGACATCTTGCTCTCAACGAATAAGAGGAACAAATTCCATCTTGACTACATACGTTTCACACAAACACCTCGTGTCATACCTGAATATACCCTTATGTACTGTCCACTATTTCAGGACAGTTAAGAATAAGCTCAAGGTATAATACTTGGTGAATATCAAAACCCAATATGTATCTCAGGTCGGAGGATACCAAATGATATTCGCCTTTACTCAAATTTACTTATGATCAATCAATAAGATTCCATGTAGTAAAAATTTGAGATGCGGGTTAGTCCAATATTTGTATCCCACAAATATCTATGAACCTTGGTAGCAACCCATTGCTTTATATTCATCCTTATGAATATCAACCAATCCAAGTTCATAATAATCTAACCCTCACACTTGTTCCCGCAAGTATGAACGACTACGGACATTTAGAGTAAACAATTTACTCATGGATTAAACATGCTAAATTGGAACATTAATTGAAACATTATAACCAAATAATTTTATTCAAATAATAAAGAGTTCCACATATCCAAATACAAAATTTACAGATCAAATCCAATCACTAGAATATCGAAGTCCCATGGCACAAGTATGAGCTTCATGTTTTGCCTTTTCAAGGAGCTTCGTGAGAGGATCCGCAATGTTTTGATCCGTGTGAACTTTGCGAATACATATCTTTCCCTTTTCAACTTCATCTCGTATGTAGTTGAATCTCCGCTCAATGTGCCTAGTCTTTTGATGAGCACGAGGTTCCTTGATTTGAGCAATCGCACCCTCGTTATCACAAAAGATCTCTAGGGGTTCCTGAATGGAAGGGACAACCCCTAGATCGGCAATGAATTTCTTCAACCATGCAGCTTCTTGAGCTGCCAATGAGGCGGCGACATATTTTGATTCTGTAGTTGATAGAGCCACCACATCTTGTTTGGAGCTCTTCTATGAGACCGCTCCTCCATTCAGAATGAAAATATATCCCGATTGTGACCGAGAATCATCATGATCGGTTTGGAAACTCGCATCCGTGTAACCTTTTACAACGAGTTCCTCATCACCAGATCCATAGATTAGGAACATATCTCTTGTCCTCCTTAGGTACTTAAGTATGTTCTTAACAGCCATCCAATGACTGTTTCCAGGATTTTGCTGGTAACGACTTCTCATGCTTAAGGCGCATGACACGTCCGGTCGAGTGCATATCATTTCATACATGATGGATCCAATAGCAGATGCGTATGGGACTGCCTTCATTTTATCTTGCTCATCCTTTTAGCTAGGACATTGAGTCGTACTCAATATCGTTCCTCTTTGAATAGGTACGGTACCTTCCTTAGAGTTCTTCATCTTGAACCTTTCAAGATCTTATCAATGTATGCACTTTGATTCATACCAATCAACCGCCTTGATCTATCCCTATAGATCTTTATTCCCAGAATATAGGCGGCTTCTCCAAGATCCTTAATGGAAAAACAACTTCCAAGCCAGGTTTTTACACCTTCCAAGGTTGGAATGTCATTTCCAAATAGTAGTATGTCATCAACATACAATACCAGGAAAGTTATTGTGCTCCCACTAGCCTTCTTATACACACAAGCCTCATCAGCATTTTTGATGAAGCCAAATTTCTTTACCTTCTCATCAAAACGATGATTCCAGCTTCTAGATGCTTGTTTCAATCCATAGATTGATTTCTTTAACTTGCATACTTTATTAGGATGTTTTAGATTGACAAAACCTTCAGGCTGAACCATATAGACATCTTCCTCAAGATATCCATTTAGGAAAGCCGTTTTGACATTCATTTGCCAAATCTCATAATCATAATGAGCAGCTATGGCAAACAATATCCTTATAGACTTTAGCATCGCAATAGGTGAGAAGGTTTCATCATAATCAACCCCTTGAGTTTGAGTGAAACCCTTTGCTACAAGTCTAGCTTTATAAGTATCCAAGTTTCCATGCATATCGGTTTTCTTCTTGAAAACCCACTTACTTCCAACTACCTTGGAATTAAGAGGTGGTACAAAAAGTTCCTAAACTTGATTGTCATACATGGATTGCATCTCAACATTCATGGCCTCAAGCCATTTGTCACAATCCAAATTGGACACTGCATCATGGTATGTGGTTGGTTTATCTGAATCTACCACATAGCATCCATCCATGAAAAATCCGTATCTTTCAGGTGGATTACTAGTTCTACCACTTCTACGAATGTTTTGTGTGTATTGATCAACCACTTGATCAACCTCAACATCCTCATGTTGAGTGCTAGTTTCAACAAACGTGCATCGGGTTGTGGTTCTTGATCCTCCTCAAGATCCACTATTCTACTGCTAGTTCCTTCCATAAGGAACTTTGCTTCTAAGAACTCACCCTTTCTGGCAACAAACACCTTTTGTTACAGTGGATCATAGAAATAATATCCCATAGAATCTCTAGGATATCCAATAAAGATACACTTGGTGGATCGGACTTCCAATTTGTTTGGGGTGGGAGTCTTAACATAAGCCTTACAACCCCAGACCCTTAAGTATGATAGGGATGGAACTCTTCCATGCCATATCTCAAAAGGTGTCCTTTCCACCTTTTTGGTTGGGGCCATATTTAAAATACGGGCCGCGGAGAGCAAAGCAAAACCCCAAAATGATAGAGGCAATGTGCTTCTAGCCATCAGAGATCGGACCATATCCAATAAGGTTCGATTCCTCCTTTCAGACACACCATTGTGTTGTGGTGTTCCAGGTGGAGTGAGTTGTGAGACAATCCCACAACTCCTAAGATGATCTTGAAAAGCATCACTTAGGTATTCTCCTCCTCTATCGGTACGGAGAACTTTAATTGACTTGTTGAGTTGATTTTCCACTTCATTCTTGAAGATTTTGAACATTTCAAGAGCTTCATCTTTGTGCCTTAATAAGTACACATACCCATAGCGACTATAATCGTCGGTAAAGGTAATGAAGTATCTTTCACCATTCCTAGTCATTGGCTTAAAAGGACCACATACATCCGAATGTATGATTTCTAATAAATCTTTTGCCCTTTCATTAGTTCCACTAAAGGGTGCCTTAGTCATTTTACCTTGTAAACAAGATTCACATACATCAAATGAATCACATTCATTCGTTTTTAAAAGACCATTTCGAAGTGTTAGTATACGTTTCTTGTTTATATGACCAAGACGACAATGCCAAAGATAGGTATCACTCAAATCCAACTTGAGTTTCTTGGTGTTAGTTTGTACAATGAACTATTTAAAGCATTTTCATGAACCAATTCATAAATACCATTAATGGGAATTGCTTTAAAATAGAACATATCATTTAAAGAAACATGAATATCATTTTCAACAAAAGATAATACATAATCATAATGTCTTAATTGGGATACAGAAATAATATTCCTAGTCAGGCTAGGAGCATACAAAACATTCTTCAAAATAACATCCAAGCCACTTGGAAGTTTTAGGATGTAGTCCCCACAAGCTTCAACTTGGACTTTGGTTCCATTGCCCTTGAAGAGACTAACATCCCCTTGATTGAAGTCCCTACTTCTTTTGAACCCCTGCAACAAATTGCAAATATGAGTTCCACATCCGGTATCTAATACCCATGTGTTAGAAGATGTAACATTAAGATCAATATGAATCATGTATATTGTACCTGAGGTTTGCCCGGCATCCCTCTTTGCTTTCAACTCTTGGAGATGGACAGGACAATTTCTTGCCCAATGTCCAATCTCCCCACACTTGAAGCATGGGTCATTGGTAGCAACCTTTTGCTTCTTCTCTTGTGGTTTGGGTGGCACCCTTGCCACTCCTTTCCCTTTTCCCCATACGGGTCCTTTACCCTTGGCAACCTTTGCCTTGTTGCGGGATGAGGCCTTTTCTTGTTCCCACCTTCATTGATGGTGAGAACGGGTAAAACCCTTTTACCCATGGCCACCTCGGCCGTTTTAAGCATTGAGTGAAGCTCACCAATGCTCTTGTCCCATGCATTCATGTTGTAATTCAACACAAATGTCTCGAACTTCTTGGTAAGGCCATTAAGGATCAAATCCGTGGCCAATTCCTTCGAGACGGGACAATTAAGCCTCTCAAGGCGGTCAATGTGACTTTTCATCTTAAGTACATAAGATGAAACAGATTGGTTGTCGTCCATACGACATGCATGGAGTGCTCGAACCGTTTCGAAGCGCTCAACCCTTGCTTGTTGTTGGAACGTTTCCTTCAGCTGGGTTATCATGTCATAAGCTCCGTGATGTTCATACTCCTTTTGGAGATCCGGAGTCATGCTCGCTAGCATGAGACAAGACACTTGGACGGAGTCCTCAGTGTATTTCAGCCAATCGTTGAAGGCCTCCTCATCATCCTCAGTAGGTTGATCGGGGATAGGGTCGTCTAAAACATATGATCGTCTCTCTTGCTTGAGAACGATTCTCAAGTTTCGATACCAATCAATGAAATTATTATGATTTAGATGTTCCTTTTGGAGGATCGCTCGTAATGATTGGTTGGACGCGTTTGAGTTATCATGATTGTCATTATTGGTGGCCATCTACAAAATTTAACAATGATCTATTTAGTATTTTCGATATTGCTATTTTTTAATAATTAATGCCTTTTAAGGTCACTTTTATATTAAAATCTAGAACCCAACATTACATTTAAATTGTGGTTAGGTGACCTTTATCCCACGATTTAAATTAATAAGGTGGTCAACGATTGACGGTTGCAACCATTTGCAACTTCTAGAGGTATGGGATCGACTTTAAACATCATATGTAAAGTCGACATGTGAATCCCATCAACACCATTTGGAAACCATATTTAGGTGATCCATTTAACATGGTTTGCAAATCAAGTTATCCTACTTGCACACACGTGTGAGTTTACCCACATAAGTGGTTAGGTGACCTTTATCCCACCAATGTGGTATCCCTCTAAATGGTTAAGTGACCTTTATCCCATTAAGAGTTTCCAAATGATTCAAGTGTTGTGAAAAAGGACGGTGTTAAACTTGTTTGTCAAAAGTTTAGAGATTTCATAATTCTAGTTTAGAAAAACTCTATGTACTTGTATTTGCATGCTTTCAAATACAAGATACCCTATGGTCCTTTTAATAAAACCCATTTTATTACGAAATCATTAATCCTTTTAATAACCATTTATTAACATTTAGTGATTAAGAACCTTTTGTATTAGCTTGTTAAGATCATTTATATTAAGATTTTCCATCATATCCAAATATCACACAATCATTCATAAAATCACAATCAAACAAGCATAATATAAACAACCACAATTGCATAACCATAGCTACTATTGTGACCACACTTGTTTGCCATCACAAGTGTGGTCATTTGGTCTTTCTTAAGGGTTGAATAAACAAAAAAATGAGATCAACATAGACTCCCACTTGAACTTGCATCCATATGCTTCAAGTCCTTCTTTTGTGTCTTCTTCTTGTGCTTTCTTCACGAGCATCTTCTTTTACAAATATATCCTAATACATATTTTCTAGTAAAGGAAATTACTCCTAATCTATTATTACATCCCAATGAATAAATAGACAAAATACATTTTAAACAAAGCACAAATTAATATACAACCCCATTGAATGAATATAATCAATAAATACATACAATCCAAACCAAACAACACAAGGTCTAAGCTAGGTTATGCACCAATATGAACATACATCATATCAACCAAAAACATAACTCCCCTCAAAACCCACGATTTTTCAGCAAACATAAACAGAAAATTTCGGGTTTAGATATTGTCCAAACAACACAACATATCAACATACATATCTTTCAAGGTTTAATCACAAGCATGTGTAATATAACCTTGAAAGTTGGGGATTCAACAAAACAGAATATAGCAGCCCTTAAAGGGTTATAATGTCCCATAAAGCAATTATAAAGGACAAAGAACAAGCAAGCTATCCACATAACCGGCTCTGATACCATTGATGGGTTTGTTTGAACACAAGACATAGTTTAACCACTTAAACTTTGTAAAACGCAGCGGAAGTTTAACATTATTACATTGTTTGTAAGCTGAAAATATCATGTTCTATTTGATGTTTTAAAGTGAAACACAACCCAAGAACAAAGGGGATCTTTTATGTGAATAAACAAGCTATGAACATAATGAAAGTGTACATAAATCACAGCTACATAAAGCTGTGATAACTACTACTTTTCTCCAGCTGAAATGTCGACCAAAGTAGGTAGGGGATTAGATGCTAGAAATTCGGCCAAGGCTCCAAGAAAGGACCCCTCAAGCTAGTATACCCCAAGCACTATCACAAAACACCTTAGATGCTAGGATTAAACACCAAAACAAGGGACTATCCTGAAAATCCTTTCAGCTGAGTTCTCTTCAACAAGAACAAGAAAACCCTTTTTCTTGTGTTGTTCTATTGCATGTGTGAGAGAGAAATGGGATGGAGTGAATGAGTGTGTAAAATGAGTTTTTCCAAGACAAGTAAAAGAAGGCCAAAGGACCACTTAGGGGCGGCCGAAACTTTTAAAGATCATGGGGTTTTCCCCCCAAAATCTAAATGAAATATAACACATTAACAAGTCATTTTTAAAAGTTGTTCATTCAATAAACCTTTATTAGAATAACACATACACAATCAATAATTATTTGATGTTATTTAAATAACTTAAATAATATTACAAACAATATCTATAAACAAAATATCCATATAAATTGTTCAATCTCATATGCAACTTATTTAGAAACCCATTTTCTAAATTGGGTGTAAATATTTAATGCATGATCATATCATCAATTAAATATTATTGGTGTTGCTAAGCTTGTTATTGGGTATAACCCGACTTGGATCATAACGTACTAACCGCATCAATATTCTACGATGTGATTCAAGGAACTGAATTCAAGCATCACCAGTCTTGAGACATTTTGTGATGAAAAAGGTTATTACAAGACAATATAGTGCTCCCAGGACCTCCTCAGCACAATGGTGTTGCTGAGAGGAGGAACAGGAACTAATTGAAGCTGCCACGAACATGTTGTTTGACTCTAACTGCCCCCTCATCACCATCTGGCAGAGGTAGTGCCAACTGCTTGCTATGTGCGCAAACAAAGTTTTTAGTGGGTTAAGATACATGGTAAGACTCTTTATGAACTTTGGCACAAGAGAAACCCTTCATTGTTTTCTCAGGTCTTTTGGATGTCCTTGCACTATCTTGAATACCAAGGATCAAATGCCAAGTTTGTTGAGAAGTCAGATGATGGACACTTTATTGGATACTCTTCTCAAGCTAAAGCTTATAGAGTATACAATCTCAAAACTAGAGTAGTTGAGGAGTCAGCCAATGTGACTTTCAATGAGCACACTCCCAATATGAAAGGTTCTTTTCCGGATTGGCTATTTGATCTTGATTTAGTTACCAACTGTTTTAACAAATCTTGTGAGAATGTTTCAGTATCTACAGATATATTACCAACAGGTGATCCTGACCAGAGATTTGAGCTCAGAAGACCTCAAGTTACACATCTTCAGCTCCCGTGGTAACTATTCTGCAAATGAAGCTTTCTACCAGCACATCAATGACAAGATTTAGTTACCAACTGTTTTAACAAATCTTGTGAGAATGTTTCAGTATCTACAGATATATTACCAACAGGTGATCCTGACCGGAGATTTGAGCTCAGAAGACCTTCAAGTTACACATCTTCAGCTCCAGTGGTAACTATTCCTGCAAATGAAGCTTCTACCAGCACATCAATGACAAATCCTGTTGATGCTTCTGGAGTGCCTTCAAATTCCAGCTTAGAGGCACAAAACTCAGAAGAAGGAGCTTCAAATGTTGGAGAAAATGGTGGTGGTGATAGTGATCAAGAATTTCTTGATGCTGATAACCACTGCAGAATATCAATAATATGTCACACAACTCATCACTCAATCAATCTTGAAAGTGTGGTTGATGTGGAGTGGTAAATCATCTCTGCAGATCAAAAATTTCAATCTAGATCTGTCTAACTTGCTATTCCTCAATTAAGGATCCCCAAGTCTCATCTACCACAAACCCATGGAGATGGGTGAAAAAAGAGGAAAAATTTCAGGTGAAAACAAGAGGATAAACCCATGAAGCAAATGTTTGTCTTCACTCTTGTTTCTTGTCCCAGATAGAGCCAAAGAAAATTGATGAGGCTCTAAAGGATGGAAGTTAGGTTGAAGCTATGCAAGAGGAGCTGCTTCAATTCAAAAGGCAAAAGGTTTGGAACCTATGTCCTCTTCCTCAAGGGAAGACTACCATAGGAACCAAATGGGTTTTTAGGAACAAGAAGGATGATACAGGACTTGTCATCAAAAACAAGGCAAGACTAGTTGTTCAAGGATATACTCAAGAAGAAGGAATTGACTATACAGATGTTTTTGCTCCTGTGGCTAGACTTGAAGCTGTTAGAATATTCCTAGCTTTTGCTGCATCCAAGAATTTCAAGGTCTACCAACTTGATTTCAAGTGTGGTTTTCTTTATGGGGTGATTGATGAAGAGGTGTATGTCAGACAACCACCTGGGTTTGCAGATCCTGATCATCCTGATTATGTCTGCAGGCTTGATAAAGCTCTATATGGGCTGCACCAAGCACCAAGAAAGTGGTATGAGACTCTATCTCAGAATCTCTGTCAACATGGCTACAAAAGAGGTACTATATATGGAACTCTCTTCATCAAAGTAACAGGAAATGACATAATGCTAGTTCAAGTATATGTGGATGACATTATCTTTGGGTCAACTAATCCAAAGCTATGCAAAGACTTTGAGAAGCTGATGAAGGACAGGTTTGAAATGAGTGCCATGGGGGAACTCAATTTCTTTCTAGGAATTCAAGTGAACATCTTCATAAGTCAGTCAAAGTATGTACAAGACATACTTAAAAGGTTTAACATGACTGACTGTAAGGTTGCTAAGACACCCATAGCCAAAAATCACTCCCTTGGACCTAATCTTGAGGGGGAGTGTGTTGATAAACATCTCTATAGGGAAATAATTCGGTCTCTTATGTACCTCACAGCTAGCAGGCCAGATATCATGTTTGCTACATGCATTTGTGCAAGATATTAAGCCAACCCCAAGATGTCACACCTGGTCACTGTCAAAAGAATTTTAAGATATCTCAAAGGTGCTCCATCACTTGGCCTTTGGTATCCAAAGAATTCTGACTTTAATCTGTATGCTTATACAGATTGTGACTATGGTGGGTGCAACATGATTGCAAAGTCTACATCAGGGGGATGTCAATTTCTTGGTGGAAGAGTAGTCTCCTGGAAATGCAAGAAACAATCCTATGTGTCTGCATCAACTGCTGAGGCTGAATACATTGCTGCTGCAAGTTGCTGTCCTCAAGTGCTTTGGATTCAAAATCAGATGATGGACTATGGATTTAACTTTAAAGAGACTCCCATCCACATAGACAACAATAGTGTTATCTCCATCATAGAGAATCCTGTGCAGCACTCAAGGACAAAGCATATTAATATCAGGTATCATTTGATTAGAGATAACTTTGAAAAGGGATTAATCAAACTAGTCAAAGTTAACACAAATGAACAATATGCTGATCTGTTCACTAAAGCTTTTGATGAGCAGAGATTTAAATATCTTGTATCAGCTATTAGGATGATTAACTTTGAATATCTTTTCTTAAAACTTAATCATATTTATTTCTAAAACTTGTGTGTCCTAAGTTGTCTACTATATCACCTTCATAAGCCCTTGTTTTCTTTGGAAGAAAATCTTTTCAAAAGACCTTTCTTAGATTTTTGAAAATCTTGATCTCTTTGGAAGATTCAAAATTACCTTCGGAAGAAGTTTATGTCTTAGTAAACAAATAATTGCTTCAGTGATTTTACCTTCGGAAGAAATTTCTTAAATATCTTCCGAAGCTTAAAATCAACTTAAGTACTTTGTAATGTTTTCAAAAAACAAGTTTCTTCCGAAAGCAACTTACCTTCGGAAGTATTTATTCTTCTTTGAATAAAATCTCTGAGTGTAAAAATCTCTTCCGAAGCAAAATTCTCAAAAAACCTTTGAAATCTCTTCCGAAGACAATTTGCTTTCGGAAGCTTTTTCTTCAGATCTTCCAAAGCAAATAACCTTCGGAAGATGTCTCGACTTCCAAGAAAACTACTTTTTGGGCAAAAGTAAACTACTTTTCAGAGGTGGCACCCACATCCGGATTTCAAAGTTTATTCTCTTTCATTAACTTTGTCTCAAATCCTTTTCATATAAATGCCCAACGGTTCCCCCTCTTTCACTATCTTCCTCAATTACACTATTCCTTAAACCTAAATTCTCTCAAACCGCCTTTTGTTGTTCATCTTTCTTCATCTTTAAGCTTCTAAAATGGCCAACCTAAACCTCAGAAACAACCCAGATTTCTCCATACAACTTCACAGGCAACATAACCAAGTTGCTTTGTTAAGCTCTGAGAAAGATGAAAGTTTCTCAGAGATTTGCCGTTTCTTAGCTCTATCAAACTACTCCACCTCCCTAACCATTGATCCTACTCTCTATGAGGATCATCTGCTTGAATTTTGGAAGACCTGCCAAGAGGTCATTATGGATGGGGAGAAGGCACTGTCTGCCACAGTGCAAGGGACGACAATCTTCATCACTCCGGACATCATAAACACTCATTTACAGCTCGATGATGAAGAAGGTGAGTTGTCCTTCCCAAAGGAAGCTGTAAATCATTCCTTTGAACAGATGGGCTATGAGGGAGATTTCTTTGTAAAAGACCTTCAGGAAAGGGAAGGTCTCATCCCAGTGGAAATACCTGCTTCATGTGGTTATCCACAGCTTGTCAAACAAGCATGGAGGGTGGGACCAGATTCCTGAGGATCTCTCCTTCATAGTACATGGACTGGTTCAAGGGGTCAAGTTCAGGTATTCTTAATTTGTTTATACAAATTTGCTTGCTAACTTGGACTCCTTAGAGTATTATATGTTTCCTAGATATGTTCAACACATTCTCAACTGTGAACTGGGCTCACAGTTGAGGGAAACAGATAATATTCTTAAATTGGGACAGATGAAGCCCGGCATCTTTAAAATTATGAAGAAGCCAACTGTAGGCTTCTCAGGGGTAGAAACAGCCCTAGTCTCAAAATTGTTAGAGCTCATTGCTCAAGGTGACAACCTAGCAACACAACCTAGTGTTGAACCCACACCTTCTACCTCTCAACCACCAAAAAGGCCCCAAGTTACCCTCACCAACCAAAGAAAATATAAACGAACCCCTGCTCAAGCTATTGAGTATGTGCAGGCCCCCATATACTCACCCATACAGGAGGAAGTGGACACTAGAGCTCCCACTTCGCCTGAGGAGCAAACCACTCCCATCTCTTCAACAATCAGGGCTGAGGTTCCTCATGCTTACCTTGGTGAGCTCACAAGCCCACCTGCCTTAAGCCTTCACTTTGAGTCTCAACACTCAAGTGAACAACCTTTAGGGGACATTTACCATCCCCAGCCATTAGACTTAAATCAACCCATTCCCAACCTCTCATTCTATACTGATGAAGACTTAGGTTTCAGTGGGTACCATGAGTCTCTCTACTCTTCCCTTACTCAAAGAGAGATGAGTACTCTTGAGTCTCCTTTGTCTAGCCCACATCAGTCACCCATAACTGAGGTGGATACTTCTGAACCTGTTCAAGATATCCATATGGAAGAGGCTCTCACTTCTGCAAGTGATTTCATCATTAAGACCTCAACCATGGCAACTCAGCCCATTGACACCTCAACTGAGGATGTCAATATGCAGAGGAAATCCAGCAACCAAGAACCTGAGGCTGGTGGTGAGAGAGAGGACTTTGGTCCAATCATCTCATCTCCCAATGATTCTTCTGATGAAGAAGAGGGGAATCTGAGACTAAAGGTGCAAAAACTGTCAAAAACATGCTCCTATTTACTCTCTAAGGTTAGTCACCTTGAATCTCAGGTGACTACCTTGCATAATAGCGTCAATGATCAGCAACTTGAGATATCTTATCTCAGGGAAAAACTAGCTGGGAGACCTTTAAGAAGAGCTCAACCAGGAACACAAGAACCTATGAATGTGATTGACCTAACCTCTAGCTCACCTATGCAAGAGGGTGATGCTACCAAAAAAAGGGGAGAAAGTCATTACAGTCACAGAACCTGGGAGTTCTTCAGGGAGTATGGACATTGAGGATTCACCATCCTCACTTGCAAGTGTGCATACTCAGCAACTTCCTCAAGTTCATATTAATGTGGACATAATTGACTCTGTCATTAGGAGTCTCTTTGAGGAAGGCATTCCAAGGGCTGTGTCATCTCCACCTCAAGGAACTTCAAACTACATTATTGGGTGGAGGTATGATGCTGATAGAAGAGCCCTTATTCTTCACAGAGTTCAAGGGCAGCAAGAAGTGTTCAATTTTCAGACTTTGGACTACTATGAAGGTCTTGACCTAATCAACATACCACTTGTCAACCCAAGCAAATCAAGACAAGCTGACAGGTTAGCACTCAGGATTCAAGATAGAATTACTAAAGAGTTCAGCCTTAGAAGGAGACAAAGGCAATCAGGTAATGTCATTGGTCAACTAAATGTTGAGGCAGACCCTGAGATTAGCTTCAAAGGGAAAACCTTGGCTGAAGGCCCATTGATAGAGCCTGAGAGCCCTGTCACACCAACAACTACTTCGGAAATTCATTTCCTCAGTGAAACACATGCTGGTGAAGGTGTCTCACAACCTCTCTCTGGCCTGAGCTTGGATGCTACACCAAGCAATGAAGGCCAAACCTCTATCCACCCTGAGTCACAAAAGGTCTGTGGGTGACAAAGAGAAAAGGATTTTGACTCTTGAGGAGATTGAGGAGGAAGAGAGAGAGAGGAAGAGGAAGCTAAGGGGAGAAAGTTCCTCTGGGTCTTCAGACTTTAAGCAAGCTCCAATCAAGGCTGCCCCCAGACCAAACACTCAAGAAGATGAGTTGAGGGCAGTCAGGATTACTTACCTGCAGACCAGGAACTATTACATAGATGAGATTATATCTCTCCCCTTAGAGCAATTAAATGAACTGGCTGTCATGGATGTGGCAAGAGAGATGAAAGAAAAAGAGGATGCAAGATTACTTCTCGAATTCAAAGAAGAGAAGAGACAGAAAAGATTATACAAGCATGCTCCAACTCTCTCCCCAGTTCCGGAAAGTCCTGTGCAAGAGGATGTGGCTGCTAAACAAGAACCTCAGGTAGACAAGGAAACATATAGGCAAAACATGATCAACTACCTGAGTGCCACAGGTCTCTACCAGGCATCTGCACTTCTTCCCTTGTCCTTTGAGTACATTGAGTTTGAGTATCTCAAACAGCTTGAACTTCAAGTGCTCAAAACAAAAGGCAACAAAAAGAAAGATGAGGGAAGATGCTGCAAAGTCATATGAGGGTAATCAAGCAGAAGATCAAGAGTGGAGAGCTTCTTGAAGCTGTATGGATTCTCCGGAAGGAGACTTAGCCCTATGTCTCTATCCACAATGGATGAGCATATCAGGGTAATCAAGCAGAAGATCAAGAGTGGAGAGCTGATTGACTTATACTCTTCTCCAAGTCAAATCCCACCTGAAGTGGAGGTTAAGGTTGAAAAACCTGAGACAACACAACCTGGACCTCCTGCTGAGCCTCAGCAAGCTTCATCTTCTGATCCACAGCAGGGTCAAACTCCCTCTCCTTCTAAACCTATGAGGGAGGAACACCCAACTCAGAAATACAAGGATGATCAAGAAGGTGCTGCAAACCAGTCTTCTCAGTTAAAGTCTTCTAAGAGGAAGAAGATGATGGCTTCAAAACCAAAGTCTGAGAAGAAGAAGCCTGAATCATCCACCTCTACACCTTGGGCTGAGTCAGATCAACCTGAGGAAGTGCATGAAGAGGTAGCCCAATCAACTCCAATTCAAGTGGCTCCTCTTGCAGCAGAGACACCCATCTTATCCTGGACCTTCACTTCTAATCCAGAGAGATGGCATGTGATCAGAGATCAAGGTGTTGAGAATGTCTATACATGGCAAGACATAATCAACTTACCTCTGCATGATCTCTTTGAGATGAGAAGATATTATGAGAGTCTGAATGATCCTGACCATCTAATAAAGAAGGATATGGTCATCATTGTGCTAAAGACTACAAACATCTGAAGATCTTCTAAATGTTTTGGTAGCATCAGCCTAGGGGGAGTTTGTAAGGATTCCTATAAGTCTGATGCAGCCAAAACATCCAAAGTCTCTCTGCAAGCATGCACTAAAGAACAGAAGTAGAAATGCTTTAGAAGTTTTACACCATGCACTAGAAATATTCTAAGTGTAAAATCTTCCGAAACCAAGACCAATATCTTACAAAGCCAAAAGTGAAGTCTTCTGAAGCTTCAAAGACAAAGTCTTCCGAAGACAAAGAGTGAAGACAGATTTCTTCCGAAGACTTGTAGAGATATGCCTTTATCTGATGTACTTTACCATAAAGCTAGACGACCTTTCCGCTGCTACTCTGTAAAGTCACCAACTTACATGAGTTGGTGAAAGGTCCATGTTTTTGGTAACTGTACATTGAGGTCTTGAGTCCATGCTTTCTACTTTATGTACTTTTATCCTTTTTGTAATATATTAGGATGTGAGCTATGGCATGTCATTGTCACAAGTCAAAAGGCAGATCTGCCTTTTGACTATACATTTGATTTTGTAGTTGTCTAGTCAATTGTATCCAGCTGGCATTCAAAGTATGGCCGGCTGTAGGATGTAGTATAAAGTAGCTCAAGTACTTGTAACTTTCTATTGATGCTTTGTAACTTGTAATAGAACTTGAGAAGCAATATACAACATTCTTGAAAACCAAATACTTGTGTTGTTTGCAATCTTGTTCTGTCTCACTTTTACCTGTGTTCTTAGCATCTTTCATTAACAAGTTAACCAGTTCCTTATTTGATCTGTTAAGTGTTCTAAGCAACTCTCCTCATTGTGTTGTTGTGTTGTAAGTGCATACCCTTCACCGGTCCTGCAAATGTGGAAAGCCTGGCAACATGGCCAGAAAGTGTAGGGCTGCAATATGTTATAACTGCGATGAGGAGGGCCATATGAGTAGAGATTACAAGAAGCCGATGGCTGAGAGGTCTAGAGCAAAGAAGAGGACCAGAAACGAAGGGCAGAGAGCGAGCGCCAGAGCTTTCATGATGACCAGGGATGAGGCTAGGACAGACCCCGATGTTGTGTCAGGTACGTTTCTAGTAAACCAAACTCTTGCTTATGTGTTATTTGATTCCGGTGCTAGTAGGAGTTTTATCTCTACTACTTTCTATGCTAATTTGCATGTTAGAAGTAGAAGTATAGATGAGCCTTTCGATGTAGAAACTGTCATTGGTAAGTCTACCAGGATTTCTGATCTGATAGAAAGCTTATGTTTTTAAAACTAATATATGGATTCTAAAGAGTCCTTTTGTTTTTAAACTTTAAGCACTTGAATTCACCAACTTTTTAGTTGACACAAAAATCTTTTTGAGCATGTTTTAGGTAACCCTTGATGGAAGCTTTGTTCATTAGAAGACCTTATTGGTGACCTAGTTCCGTGACCCACATGGCATTGTTTAGTTTAAATTTCACTTGGACAATTTAAAGTTGTAAGTCCCCGTTCCCGGGACGCTCACAGTCGGTCATTCATCGCACATAAACATAAATCATACATTTACATTTGCTAAAACATTGCAGCGGAATACTTAAAAACAATTTCATATATAGAGAGAGATATATAGATAGAGAGAGATAGAGAGAGAGAGAGAGATAGAGAGAGAGAGAGATATATAGAGAGAGAGAGAGAGAGAGAGACATAGAGAGAAGACAGAGATAGAGATACAGAGATATAGATAGATATAGAGATATAGAGACAGAGATATATAGAGAGAGATAGATATATATATAGAGATATAGATATAGATATATATACATACATATATATATATATACATACATATATATATATATATATATATATATATATATATATATATATATATATATATATATATATATATATATATATATATTCTTTTGCAAAATAATACAACATTGTCGACCATTACAAAAATATCATTTGTTTGCATTACATTACAAAAACATCATCGTTATATAAAATGGATGCCATCCTAGAAACTTGTTAAGTAGCTGCGCCCGTGCCATCCTCAGCAATCATTACCTGCCAACTGGAAAATACATAAAAGTCAGCGTTGCTGAGTGAGTTCTAGTTTTTATAAAAATATATTACCTTTCTTTCGTTAAAACATTTACTTTACTATCGCACATGATCATACATCGTACATACATCAAGGTAATATTTATTATCTTCCATCATCGTTCATTTCGTTCATATCGCACATATGGAGCAGTCACCAAGACTGACTCCTCCTGTTTGTGTGATCCCTTATGGGTTTAGCCAAAATCGTACGCTACATAACACACAGTTAATAACATATCGCACATATAGAGCAGTCACCAAGACTAACTCCCACTGTGTGTATGAACCCTCATGAGTTAGCCAAAATCGCACGCTATAACACACAGTTGAGCTGTCAACCCTCATAGAGTTGTTTTCATACGCATCGCACGTTTCGTACATTTCGCTCTGTACATTTGCTTGCAAGACTTTCATAAATTCTTTCATTATGTTCCACTTTCATTATCTTAAATCTTTTGCTGCGTTAAGATAATACTTTACATTCGTTAACATAATCACACCACGTAAAGCTACATAATAATATGTATAAGGAACATAAAGAAAACATAACGTATACATACATAACATCATCACACATCATCATATAATCATCACACATCATCCACTCACATATAGATACCTATGCACATGCACATACGGGTATACACCAAAATCTTATAAAAACGTTAAATATGCATTTCCAGCCCCAAACAGTTTGATACCTTTAAAATATGGGATCTAGAACTCACCTGGACTCAGGGAGTAGCTTCTCAATCAAGCTTTCCAAGCAAGGGTCACTCCACACAGCCTGCAGATAAGTCAACACCCAAAGGGGGTTAATTTCTGCCTAATTTCGCTGCTAATTTCGCTGCAAGATCAGCAGATTCGCTGCTAGTTTCGCAGCTAGTTTTGAAGCTAGTTTCGCGTGACATTTTCGCCCAACTTTCGTTGGTATGCATGGATGCGTAATTACCAGCGAAATTGTAGTTTCACTGGATGATCCACAGTTTCGCAGGACAAACTGACAATTTCTCTGGACGAACTAGGAGTTTCTCTTAACGCATAAAAATGACGATCCAACCCGTTTTTGACCCAAAACTTTAACTTTTTACATCCAAAACCTTAGTTTTTCATCCATGAACTTATATCTAAGCTTTTTACATGTTTTCTTACACAAAAACATGAGTTTTGGATGATTCTTTGCCACTTTCAAAAACCCCAAACCCTAGAATCCGGGTTTAATCTAAAGAGACGATTAGATGGTGTTTCTTACATGTATTCTTGGTCTTTTCTTGTTGTTTGGATGCCCACAAAAACCGATCTTCAATCTCTTTTATCAACCGAGCCTTAAATCACCACTTTCTCTCCACTTTCTGTCTCTACACTCTCTCTTTAGAAGTTGGGTGTTGGGTGGCAAATAAGAGTGGCTCTAGCTGATTCGTTTATATATATCGGGTGTTCCCGGGACTTCCAACTCACCCACCACGTAACCCGTAAGATTAACTGGGTCCTTAATCCACTTCCCGCTTATTTTCATTAAATAACCCCGACTAGCCATTATTATTAATTGGCTCGCTTTATTTTATTTCGGGCGTTACAAGTCCACCCCCTTATTTAGGTTTCGTCCTCGAAACCTGTTATTCCTCGAATAGATGTGGGTAATGTTGTCTCATCTCCTGTTCAGTCTCCCACGTAGACTCAGATCCCTTTCTATGCTTCCATTGTACTCGCACCAAAGGAACCACTTTATTTCTTAGCCTCTTCTCTTTGCGATCAATGATCGCCACTGGTTGCTTCACATAAGTGAGTCGTTCATCTACTTCAATGTCCTCCAGTGGTACGACCATATCTTCATCGACTAAACACTTCCGCAGATGAGATACATGGAATGTCGGGTGAATTCCACTTAACTCATTGGGCAACTCCAACCTATAAGCCACCTCTCCTACTTGAGCAATGATTCGGAAAGGCCCTATGTATATCAGGCTCAACTTGCCCCGCTTTCTAAACCGAATGATGCCCTTTCAAGGTGAGACTTTCAACATAACTCTATCCCCCACCTTGATCTCAATTGGTCTACATCTTTTGTCGGCGTACGACTTTTGCGTATCCTTAGCTGCCTTCATAAAGGCCTTGATCTTTTCTAGCTTCTTAGTCGTAGCCTCGACCACATCGGCGCTCCCTAACTCTTTATGGCCAACATCACCCCAACAAGCCGGCGTTCTACATCTTCTACCATATAGCATCTCATAAGAAGGCATACCATTGCTGGCATGATAACTATTGTTATATGAGAACTCGGCTAACGGTAAATGGTCATCCCAACTTCCTCCAAAATCAATGAAGCATGCCTAAAGCATATGCTCAAGCGTCTGAATAGTCCTTTCTGATTGACCATCCGTTTGGGGATGATAAGTTGTGCTGATATTTAACCTCGTCCCCATCGCATCATGAAATCTCTTCCAAAACTTGGAGGTAAACCAGGTGTCACGGTCAGACACAATAGACACCGGTACACCATGCCGACTTACAATCTCCTTGATGAATAGATCCGCGAGTCTCTTAGAGGAATACTTCTCTCGGATTGGTAGGAAGTGAGCACTCTTCGTCAAACGATGAACTATCACCCATATGGCATCATATCCTTTCACGGTACGTGGCAACTTCGTGATAAAGTGCATGGTAACATGCTCCCACTTCCACTCGGGTATATCCAAAGGTTGGATTTTCCCGTATGGCTTCTGATGCTCCGCCTTCACTTGCAAACAAGTAAGGCACTTACTCACATACTCCACTACATCGCGCTTCATACCCGGCAACCAATAATCTTTCTTCATATCCTGATACATCTTGGTGGCACCGGGATGAATGGAGTACCGAGTCTTATGAGCCTCGTCCATGAACATTCGACGTAAATCCCCATAACGAGGAATCCACATTCATCCAAATCGGGTTCTAACACCTCTCATCCTTTCAGAGTTAAGAAGATCTTCTTTCAACGCCTCGTCTTGAAACTCCTTGACCTGTGTCATCACATCCGAGGTCATAATCAACTGATAAGCTTTTACCCGAATTGGCTTGGGTCTCTCCTTTCGGCTAAGGGCATCCGCCACTACGTTGGCCTTGCCCGGATGGTAATGGATTTCACAATCATAATCCTTTATGAGCTCCAACCATCACCTATGCCTCATATTCAAGTCCTTCTACTCGAAGAAGTAGTTCAAGCTTTTATGGTCGGTGAAGATGGTGCACTTCGTCCCGTACAGGTAGTGCCTCCAGATTTTTAATGCAAACACCACAGTTGCTAACTCCAAGTCATGAGTAGGATAATTAACCTCATGAACCTTCAGTTGTCGGGATGCATAAGCTATAACCTTTCCTCCTTGCATCAACACGCAACACAATCCCGAGTAAGAAGCATCCGAATAAACCACCAAATCCTTGCTTCCTTCGGGTAATAACAAGACAGGAGCTTGAGTCAACCTCGCCTTTAGCTCCTCAAAAGCCTTCTCTTGATCTTGACCCCATACAAATTTCACATCCTTGCGGGTCAACTTAGTCAACGGAGAAGCTATATTGGAGAAGTCTTGGATAAATCTTCGATAATATCATGCCAACCACAAGAAACTACGGATCTCGGATGGCGTCTTTGGAGACTTCCATTGCATCACCGCCTCCACCTTTGCCGGGTCTACCATAATCCCTTCGGGATTTACCACGTGACCCATGAACTGAACTTCGCGCAACCAGAACATGCATTTGGAGTACTTAGCATACAACTTTTCCTTCCTCAACGTCTCCAACACTTCCCGAATGTGACCGGCATGCTCCTCTTCGCTCCTCGAGTAAATCAGGATATCATCAATAAATACAATCAATGATTTATCCAACATCAGCCGACACACTTGATTCATCAAGTCCATAAAAGCAGCTGGTGCGTTTGTTAAACCGAAAGACATAACGAGAAACTCGTAGTGTCCATAACGCGTGCAAAAAGTTGTTTTAGGAATATCTTGCTCCTTCACTTTTAACTGATGGTAGCCAGATCGAAGATCTATCCTCGAGAACCAACAGGCACCTTGGAGCTGATCAAACAAGTCATCAATCCTCGGCAATGGATACCGATTCTTCACCATCAACTTATTCAATTCGCGGTAGTCGATGCACATTCTCATAGTACCGTCCTTTTTCTTAACAAATAAGACCGGACACCCCAAGGAGAGATAGTCGGTCTAATGAACCCCTTATCAAGCAACTCTTGCAATTGCTCCATCAATTCCTTCATCTCGGGGGGAGCTAACTGATATGGCGCCTTAGCAACAGGCTGGGCACCATGTATCAAATCAATCTGAAACTCAATCTCGCGATCCGGTGGCACACCTAGTAAGTCTTCTGGAAACACGTCCGCAAAGTCACACACAACCGGTACATCGGACACTTGTGGTGTTGACGTATCCACATCCTATACGTAGGCCAAGTAGGCACTACATCCACGCCTCATGCACTTTCCCGCCACCGCCATCGAAATCACCTTCGAGATAGTCATAACTCGATCACCGTAAATCGTCACCGAACTCCCGTCAGGCGCTGTCAGTTTGACCATCTTCTTGTAACATACGATATTCGCCTCGTTGTCCGCCAACCAATCCATTCCTAGGACTACGTCGAAACCGCCTAAGGTCATCACGAACGGTCTAACAAGAAACTTATGACCTTCTAATTCTATGGCACAACCTTCTATCAGATCAGAAATCCTGGTAGACTTACCTATGATAGTTTCTACATCAAAGGGCTCATCAATACTTTTACTCCTAATAGGCAACTTAGCACAAAAGGCATCATAAATGAAACTCCTACTAGCGTCGGAATCAAATAACACTAAGGCAAGAGTTTGGTTCATAAGAAACATATCTGATACGACATAGGGGTCCGCCCTTGCCTCCTTCCGGGTCATAGTATGCCCTGGCGCTTGCTCTCTACCCTTCGGTTCCGGCCTTCTTCCCTGCCCCGGAACTCTCCGCCCTCGGCTTCTTGAACTCCCTGCTCAGATGGCCGTTTTATCCACAGTTATAACACCTTATAACCCCACACTCTCTCGCCATATGACCAGGCTTCCTACATTTGAAGCAGATGTTTGATCCCCATTTGCATTCTCCTGAATGCTCCTTTCCATATTTACCATAACTCTTCGACCCTGCACCGAGTGTAATCGCACGCCGTTCATCTACCTTCGCAATCTGGTAGAGAAGAAGAGAGCTGCAAGGGAGAAGCTGGTAGAGAAGAAGAAGAAGGAAGAAGAGGCTGGACTGTCTGCCGCCAAGAAGATAGGTGACAAAGCTTGGATGAAGAACTATCTTAAAGCTCACGGCTTCTCTGGCAGGCAAGTGGGTCCAATGTCTGAGAAGACTCTGCAACGACATGTCAGTGACATCAAGGCTGACATTCGTGCAGGGAGAAGAAAGGAGATGTATAGAAGGGGACAGGGGATGACCTTCAAAGCCACCTCTCAGCCAAATATCCAAACCCAACATCAACCTGAACCAATACCCTTTCCCTTCCCAATCAAAACTGAACCTGAACCTTTCACCCCTGAACCTACACCTTCCCATCTACCAACTCCCTCACCTCAACCACCTAAACTACCCATCATCCAACCCAAAACCTTGCCCAGAACCCAACCTCCTAAACCTACCCAACAACCAATCAAACCATCCCCTCAGCCTTCTAAACATCTCTCAATGGAGGAATTCAAGGAGATCAAAACCAAGCTCATCAACTGCACTACTCTGAGCGACATCTCTTGTGAGGAGGATACAGTCAACCTGACTTATGTTGATGGATCCTCAAGTTCCCTCACAAGAGATGAGTTTCTTGATCTGCCAAGAGGAACTTTGGACCAAGCCGCAAGACTCTTTGGCCTCAATTCAGATACATTGAATGAGGAAGAAAAGAAGCTGAGGAGAAGGCTGGTGACTCTGCTGGACACAAAGAAAGGAGATAGGGTACCAAGACAATCTCTTGTACCCAGAAAGAAGATAGTCCAGTGGAGGTTTGAAGACTCTTCTCACAACTTTGTTGTTGAGAGAGAGAATGGTGAGGTTAACAGGCTGAATGCCTCATCTCTGCTACACTTAAGCAGATTTGATATTGCTGAGTTAGCAGAGAAACCATTCTCCAACCCCTCAAACTCCGAAGTAGCTGCTCACATCAGAAATCATCTAGGCAGCCTTCACATGGCCGAGCTCACTGCAAGAAGCAAGGTTGAAGAGGAGTCAAAACGGAGAGAGGAGGAGGAAAGGAAAGGATCAGCAACCAAAGGCAAAGCCTTTCTTCAAATGGTTGAAGGTCCTGAACTTGAGTCCATAGTTAGATGGGAGTATGACTACAACTCCCGTCAACTAACTCTCTTCAGGGGATCACAACAAAGGGTGCATGTCATTCAAAGTGATAGGCTGGATCTCCTATCCACGAATGACTTGTACAAGCTTCTCAGCACTACTTCCGGGAAGAACAGAGAGACAGACAAATATCTTCTGTCCCTGGTGCTGAAAACTTTGAGAAGTAGAGATAAGTGAAGTTTTGGTAGCATCAGCCTAGGGGGAGTTTGTTGGATCATAAGAGGCTGTTGCAACCAAAACCATATCACTTAGAAGATTTTGAGTACTACATGCAAAGGACTTCCGAAGCCAAGTGTGGGACTTCCGAAGGAAGAAAGAGTTCTTCCGAAGTCTAAGTGTAAAATACACTTCCGAAGGAGAACTCCAACTTCCGAAGGTAAAGAAGCTACTTCCGAAGGTTCAAGACTTGAAGACAAAGTTCTGAAGTCAACTTCCGAAGAATAAAGAAGTCCTTAAAGCCTCGGAAGCATAGAAGCATCTTCCGAAGTATAAGTGGCTTCGGAAGAACTTGTTCTTCCGAAGCCAGTTAACCTTCGGAAGACACTTCTATTATCCAGTAGACATAAGTATGGTCTGTCTGACAGTCCGCTGCAAATCTCTGAGATACTGCATGGCGTTTTCTCAAAAGCCATGTAGTTGACCATACTTTAATCTACTGTTTACCTTTTCATGTTAAGTACAGTTGCCATCTTTAGTTGGTGACAAAAGGTAAGTCATGGACATGTCATGACTACCATATCTTAGATAATACTTTATCTAAGATACCTTAACTATAGCATTGTAGTATATGCTTTAGTCTTAGGTTTCCAGCTGGTATCAAGTATAACCGGCTGTAGGATCTAGTATATATAGTTTCTCATTGTAACTCTTGTTGTATGCTTGTAAGTGTCTTGTAATCTTGAGTTGAGAAGTAATATATACAAGTACCTTGAAAATATTTCTGCTTGTTGCTTTGATTACTTATTATATTATTATCAACTCTTGTCAAAGACATTGCTTCATCTTGTTTGAGTGACTATTATAAGTGAGTTTGAGAGAAAAACAAGTGTTAAGTGACAAAACCCGATCCTGCAATTGGTATCAGAGCTTTTTAGGCTCTTGATTGTGAGATCTTACCATCCTAATCAACCAAGTTTTTCACTCCTCCTTATACCTCACTCAAAAATGGCCCTCAACAAATCTGAAGTCGAAATGGGAACGATGACCAAAGCTCCCATCATCGATCCTGAAAACTTCAGGTCTTGGAGCAGAAGAATGGAAGGCTTCATCAGATACCAGGACAGCAAGATATGGCAGTCCATCGTGAATGGCCCGTACAAGCCAAAAGATCTGACAGTATAACCATCTTGTGAGAATGTTTCAGCTGGAACAGGCACTCAAGGCAATTCTGATGAAGATCAACTGTTTGAGCTTCCCAGACCTGCTCCAAGTTCTTCAAGAACAACAACAAATCAAGTTCCCACTATTGAAAGATCTGACAGTATAACCATTTCAAGAAATAGTGGAACTTTAACAAGGGATTCACCTGATGATCTTCAAGTCTCCTCAGGTGATCCTACACAACACCAAGCTGATGGAAGCAGCATTTTGAAGGAACAGGCAACTGTTAATGATGCTTCACAGCAAAGAAATGATGATGTTTCTCTTTCATTCAATCAGTCCTCATTGAATGAGATTGAAACAGCAGCTGGACCAAGTATTCAAGCTCCAGAGCAAAATATGTCCAACTTGGACCTATCTTTGCAGCTGGAGGTGATTCCAAGACTTAGAATTCACAATACTCATCCAGCTGAAAACATCATAGGGGAAGTCTCTGAGGGTGTGAGAACAAGGGGACAAACTCACAATGGGAATGTCTGCCTGTACTCATGCTTCTTATCCCAAATGGAACCCAAGAAGGTGGAAGATGCCTTAAAGGATAGTAGCTGGGTTGAATCAATGCAAGAGGAGCTGCTTCAATTCAAAAGACAGAAGGTTTGGAACCTATGTCCGCTACCATCTGGTCAAGTACCTATAGGCACCAAATGGGTTTTCAGAAATAAAAGAGATGACAGAGGCTTGATTATCAAGAACAAGGCAAGACTAGTGGTTCAAGGATACACTCAAGAGGAAGGAATTGATTATACTGATGTTTTTGCACCTGTTGCAAGACTTGAGGCAGTTAGGATCTTCCTTGCTTATGCTGCATCCAAGAATTTCACTGTCTACCAGCTTGATGTCAAGTGTCCCTTTCTATATGGGGATATAGATAGGGAAGTCTATGTATGCCAGCCTCCAGGATTTGAAGACCCACAGCATCCAAACTATGTGTGCAAATTGGATAAAGCTCTATATGGGCTGCACCAAGCACCTAGGCTGTGGTATGAGACATTGTCTCAATTTCTTCTGAAGAACGGCTACACTAGAGGAACCATTGACAAGACTCTCTTTATCAGAAAGTCTGGGAAAGACATTTTGCTAGTTCAAGTCTATGTCGATGACATCATATTTGGTTCTTCAAATGACCAAATGTGCAAAGACTTTGAGAGCATTATGAAGAAGAAGTTCGAAATGAGTTCTATGGGAAAAATGGATTTTTTCCTTGGAATTCAGGTAAAGCAACTGAAGGAAGGGTTTTTCATCAATCAATCTAAGTATGTCAATGATATCTTAGAGAGATTTGATATGAAGGATTGTAAAGCAGCAAAGACACCCATACCCAGAAACCATGATTTATGCCCTGACTCTGAGGGGGACGATACTGATCAACATCAGTATAGAGCAATCATTGGTTCTCTGATGTATCTTACAGCAAGTAGACCTGATATCATGTTTGCAACTTGCATTTGTGCAAGATATCAGGCTGCTCCGAAGGTGTCTCACCTAATTGCTGTCAAGAGAATCCTCAGATACCTCAAAGGAGCACCTAAATTAGGTCTCTGGTATCCCAGAAATAGTGATTCTAATCTCTATGGATACTCTGACAGTGATTATGGTGGCTGCAACATCAACAAGAAATCAACATCAGGAGGATGTCAATTTCTTGGTGGAAGGATCATCTCATGGCAATGCAAAAAGCAATCCTGTGTCTCTACATCAACTGCTGAAGCTGAATACATTGCTGCTGCAAGTTGCTGTGCTCAGCTGCTGTGGATTCAAAACCAGATGATTGACTATGGATTCAACTTCATGAGCACTCCTATCCACATTGACAACAACAGTGCTATATCCATTACAGAAAATCCAGTAAAGCACTCAAAGACAAAGCATATTGACATCAGGTATCATTTCATTAGAGATATTCATGAGAAAAATCTTATCAAACTAGTCAAAGTCAATTCAAATGAACAATATGCTGATTTGTTCACCAAAGCATTTGATGAACAAAGATTTAAGTATCTTATTACAGCTATTGGGATGATAAACATTGACTAGTCAATCTCAATTGAAAACCTTTTCAATATGTAAAGTCTTATGTCAATACAATCTAAGCCCTGTTACAAAAGATCCTTTCTTATTTAACTAAGTATAAGTTCTTCCGAAGAGAAACTTGCCTTCGGAAGATATCTAGCATAACTTCCGAAGCAAATTTCTCATAGGATAATTTTCTTCTCGGAAGTATACTAAGTCTCGGAAGAAGGGATTGAGGTAATCTCAGGTCTACTTCCGAAGCACTTAATACTTTCCACTTGAAAGCAACATGTATCTTCGGAAGCAATTTATTTACCTTCGGAAATACATTTGCCTTCGGAAGAACTTTACCTTCGGAAATACCTTATACTCGGAAGAAGGATTTTACTGTGTAACGGAAATCTTTTGGGCCCCACTCTGTAAAAAGTAAAGATTTTGTTAATGATGTCGGATTATTTAAATGGCTTAACCTTACCGCCCCTGTCACATCATCCTCTGAACCCTCACATCATCTTATCCAAACCACCCTTTAAACCGCCATTTCACCCATTTAAATACTTTCCGGTTAATCACTTACACTCTTTTTACCAAATTCACTGCCCTAAAAGCTTTCTTCTTCACCAATTTACCTCTCTCTCAAGAACTTTTCCTCTGCTACCTTTCTAAATGGCTCTAAACCCTCAGCACAACCAAGTCGCACTCCTTGACTCCACAAGGGATGCTGACTTCTCTGATATTATCTCTTTCTTAGCCCAATCTTCATATTACACAGCACTGACTGTAAACCCTACCATCTACACCAACCAAATGTCCGAATTCTGGACAAATAGTCGGGTTGAAACCCTAAATGGGGTTCGTGCTATCAGGTCAAGTGTATGTGGCCAAGAGTTGGTCGTTACTGAACAAATCATCAGGGAGCATCTTGAGCTCCATGATGAAGGCGCACCGACGGAATTCCCCAAGTCTGAGTTAGATAACTCTTATCTCCAAATGGGATACGGTGGAGATGTAAGCAGGTCTACAGTCTACAAATTCAACTTCTCCTACAAATGGAAGTTCCTGCTACATGTGGTTCTCCACTGCTTATCTAACAAATCAGGGGGATGGGATCAAATTCCCTATGAACTCGGGTGCCTAGTTCATGGGTTGGTACAAGGCTTGCGCTTCAACTACTCCAGGTTTGTGCTGACTAACCTCATGGGAAATCTGCAAAGGGACACATTCTTTATGTATCCCAGATTTCTACAGCACATAATCAACTGCGAGCTAGATCAGAGTAAGCTTGTCTGTGCAGCTGCTCTGTCTGCTCCTCAAATGAGGCCGACTATCTTCAAAGTACTGAAGAGAGTGTCTACCAACTACACTGGAAGGGATACCGCACTACATCCAGGTATGATTGAGCCAATGGCTCCTGGTGACATCCCTGTTATCCCCACAGGTGATGAACCCACACCAGCAACTACCCTCACCATTCCAAATCTACCTTCTCCTCCAATCAAAGTCACCTATTAGAGACGTACCAAACGAACCCTTGTTCAATCTACTCTGATTGAACAAGCCCCTCCTCTTCAAACCAAAAAGGCTAGAGTGGAACAAGGGGCTCCCACTCAGCCAGAGGTCCCCCAATCCTTCACTATTGACCTCAATATGGGTCTTGAGTCTCCTCAGTCTCAGACCCATGAGCCCATAACCCCAGCTGATAGCCCTCAGGGTGAGTCTCTATACTCCCCTGAGCAGCCACCAAGGGACAGCTCAATGCCTTTTGACATTGATCAAAGTCCCGGGTCTTTAGGTCTTCATTCCTTCTCTTTTACTGACCTATTGACCGGAGCTGGTGAAGAAACTATGTCTCTCCAAGGCAATGAAGTTGATCCACAACACCCCATTAAGGATCAACAGAGCCTAGAGAAACCTCTTGTCTCTAGCCCACACCAGCAAAGCCCTACTAAGGTGAGTCCCACTGATGTGGAGGGGACTCATGTAGATTCAGCTGCCACTACTGAAGGAGCCTCATTGGATCCTCAGGACAGTGGTAACAATAGTCAGACTGAATCTACGGCAACCATGCCCTATGATGCCTCTGAAAGAGACATCATTGTGCAAGGGAAACCAGGGTGCCAAGAAACCACATCTGGTGGTGAGGATGAACATACTAGGTATGTTACCTCATCTCCCCGTGATTCTTCCAAAGAAGATGAGGGAAGAATGCAACTCACAATCAGAGACCTACTTTCTAAAGTCTCAAACCTTGAATCAAAGGTTAAGACTTTAGAGGATAGGTCTGCCACTCAGCAACTTGAGATTGAAAGTCTCAAGGTAAAACTAGCTGAGAAACAGATTGAGAGATCTGTTAGGCATGTACCCGTTCAAGTCTCCTTGACCTCTTCCTCCAGCTCATCTACCTCTCAAGATGATGCTACCAAAAAGGGGGAGAATGTTGAGGAACTAAGTCAAAGACAGGATTCCATCAGTCAAGCTCTCACTTCTTTGAGCTCAAAACAACAAACCGCCATCTTCCCTGAGCCTCCTCCAGTTGTGATTCAAGTGGATCAAAGGATGCTTCAGGATCTAAATAGGATCTTCAACAAGTTCCTTTTAGAGTCCCTCATTGATCAACCCAGTCCAGATATGTCTGTGATATACTTTGGAGCTCAAGAGCTTCAAAGGTTGAATGCAACTACTACCACTGTTGAGGAAGTTGGTCAACCTAAGGCCCAAGTGGAACCTGAGATTGATTTCGAAGGGGAAACTAGGACTGATGGCCCAGCAACTGAAATAGTTGGGACAGAAGGTGCGTTTTCACAGGCTTCAGAAGCACAATTTGAAGCCTCGGAAGAACCAACTCAAACTTCCGAAGCTGAAATTGCTGCTGCGGAAGGACTGTTCTCTCTTTCCGATGATCTAATAGTCACAGATGCAATTCTGGAACTTGCATCTGAGGTTAATAGGGAGGATTTTCTCAGCCAACCACTAGCCATTACATCTGCATTGACCTCAGCTCCTACCTCCACCATCCAACCTGAGTCTTCTACCCAAGAACCACCAAAGTCTAGCACTTCCGAAGACATTAAAGGTAAAAGGAAGATGACTTCGGAAGAGCTTCTGGAAGAAGAAAGGCTGGAGAAACTTAAAAGGAAAGGAAGACTGCCAACTGGGAAACTGTTAGCTGCAAGTTCAAAAGCAGCTGCAGCCAACCAAGAGGCAATCAACAATAGAAGAAGGGTGGAGGTAATTGATAGACTAGTCAGTCTAGGGGCTGCCTCGGAAGATGTACTCCTGCTACCATTAGAGGGGCTGATAGAGCTTGAAAAGGCAACCTTGCTGCAAAAACAGCAAAAAGAAGAAGAAGCAAGGTTGGCCTTAGAAGAAGAAAGGCTGAGAAAAGAAAGAGAAGCTGATCTGCAGCTCAGGAGAGAAAGGATCACTTTCCTACTCTCCAGAGGATTCTCTCAAGAGGAGCTGTCTCCACACAACAGTGACACGATCTTGTGGCTCTTTAACAAACAGCAAGATCAAATGGAGAAGGAGAGAAAGAGAGCTGCAAGGGAGAAGCTGGTAGAGAAGAAGAAGAAGGAAGAAGAGGCTGGACTGTCTGCCGCCAAGAAGATAGGTGACAAAGCTTGGATGAAGAACTATCTTAAAGCTCACGGCTTCTCTGGCAGGCAAGTGGGTCCAATGTCTGAGAAGACTCTGCAACGACATGTCAGTGACATCAAGGCTGACATTCGTGCAGGGAGAAGAAAGGAGATGTATAGAAGGGGACAGGGGATGACCTTCAAAGCCACCTCTCAGCCAAATATCCAAACCCAACATCAACCTGAACCAATACCCTTTCCCTTCCCAATCAAAACTGAACCTGAACCTTTCACCCCTGAACCTACACCTTCCCATCTACCAACTCCCTCACCTCAACCACCTAAACTACCCATCATCCAACCCAAAACCTTGCCCAGAACCCAACCTCCTAAACCTACCCAACAACCAATCAAACCATCCCCTCAGCCTTCTAAACATCTCTCAATGGAGGAATTCAAGGAGATCAAAACCAAGCTCATCAACTGCACTACTCTGAGCGACATCTCTTGTGAGGAGGATACAGTCAACCTGACTTATGTTGATGGATCCTCAAGTTCCCTCACAAGAGATGAGTTTCTTGATCTGCCAAGAGGAACTTTGGACCAAGCCGCAAGACTCTTTGGCCTCAATTCAGATACATTGAATGAGGAAGAAAAGAAGCTGAGGAGAAGGCTGGTGACTCTGCTGGACACAAAGAAAGGAGATAGGGTACCAAGACAATCTCTTGTACCCAGAAAGAAGATAGTCCAGTGGAGGTTTGAAGACTCTTCTCACAACTTTGTTGTTGAGAGAGAGAATGGTGAGGTTAACAGGCTGAATGCCTCATCTCTGCTACACTTAAGCAGATTTGATATTGCTGAGTTAGCAGAGAAACCATTCTCCAACCCCTCAAACTCCGAAGTAGCTGCTCACATCAGAAATCATCTAGGCAGCCTTCACATGGCCGAGCTCACTGCAAGAAGCAAGGTTGAAGAGGAGTCAAAACGGAGAGAGGAGGAGGAAAGGAAAGGATCAGCAACCAAAGGCAAAGCCTTTCTTCAAATGGTTGAAGGTCCTGAACTTGAGTCCATAGTTAGATGGGAGTATGACTACAACTCCCGTCAACTAACTCTCTTCAGGGGATCACAACAAAGGGTGCATGTCATTCAAAGTGATAGGCTGGATCTCCTATCCACGAATGACTTGTACAAGCTTCTCAGCACTACTTCCGGGAAGAACAGAGAGACAGACAAATATCTTCTGTCCCTGGTGCTGAAAACTTTGAGAAGTAGAGATAAGTGAAGTTTTGGTAGCATCAGCCTAGGGGGAGTTTGTTGGATCATAAGAGGCTGTTGCAACCAAAACCATATCACTTAGAAGATTTTGAGTACTACATGCAAAGGACTTCCGAAGCCAAGTGTGGGACTTCCGAAGGAAGAAAGAGTTCTTCCGAAGTCTAAGTGTAAAATACACTTCCGAAGGAGAACTCCAACTTCCGAAGGTAAAGAAGCTACTTCCGAAGGTTCAAGACTTGAAGACAAAGTTCTGAAGTCAACTTCCGAAGAATAAAGAAGTCCTTAAAGCCTCGGAAGCATAGAAGCATCTTCCGAAGTATAAGTGGCTTCGGAAGAACTTGTTCTTCCGAAGCCAGTTAACCTTCGGAAGACACTTCTATTATCCAGTAGACATAAGTATGGTCTGTCTGACAGTCCGCTGCAAATCTCTGAGATACTGCATGGCGTTTTCTCAAAAGCCATGTAGTTGACCATACTTTAATCTACTGTTTACCTTTTCATGTTAAGTACAGTTGCCATCTTTAGTTGGTGACAAAAGGTAAGTCATGGACATGTCATGACTACCATATCTTAGATAATACTTTATCTAAGATACCTTAACTATAGCATTGTAGTATATGCTTTAGTCTTAGGTTTCCAGCTGGTATCAAGTATAACCGGCTGTAGGATCTAGTATATATAGTTTCTCATTGTAACTCTTGTTGTATGCTTGTAAGTGTCTTGTAATCTTGAGTTGAGAAGTAATATATACAAGTACCTTGAAAATATTTCTGCTTGTTGCTTTGATTACTTATTATATTATTATCAACTCTTGTCAAAGACATTGCTTCATCTTGTTTGAGTGACTATTATAAGTGAGTTTGAGAGAAAAACAAGTGTTAAGTGACAAAACCCGATCCTGCAAATCTCTTTGATCAACCGAGCCTTAAATCACCATTTTCTCTTCACTTTCTCTCTCTACACTCTCTCTCTGGAAGTTGGGTGTTGAGTTGCAAATGAGAGTGGCTCTGGCTGATTCGTTTATATATATCGGGTGTTCTCGGGACTTCCAACTCGCCCAAAACGTAACCCGTAAGATTAACTCGGTCCTTAATCCACTTCCCGCTTATTTTCATTAAATAACCCCGACTAGCCATTATTATTAATTGGCTTGCTTTATTTTATTCCGGGCGTTACAAAATTTGATGCTAAATAACTTATGGATTAAATTTGTATTGGATTTATAACTATTTGACTCCATCACGGCTTTGTTGCCTGAATTTGCTTGAAATGTAATGTAATGCCATGTGATACTCTCCTTGTGTGCTCATGTGTTGGTTAGTTTCCACTTCCATGTTTGTTACCAGTTTTTAACGTCCCACCCTCTTTGGGCCCGGGGTGTGACAGATTGGTATCAAAGCCACAGGTTGTAAGGACGTCGGGAATACCTGTAGAGCCTAGGCTACAACCCTGATACCCTAGGACTGACTTGGTTGGAACGTCTCGGAGTAAGCGGGTTAGGTAAATTGATGATTACACTAGATCAACGTCATCATGAATTTACCGGACACGTAAATTCCAGCATGAACCCTTAGGAAGTGTTGAAACCTTATATTTTTCTTAAAGATGACAACCAAGTGACTTTTCTTTGGGTGGATTAAATATTTCTTTAAATGAACCTTTGTGCCTGTTATTGCTTGATGTACTACTTATTATCTATATTGTTCGAAAATCTGATAATACTGCCATCTCTACTACTACTAGTACTATTATTATTACTGTCATGAGCTATGAGAAACCAAATTTCTAATGATGATTCTTACAGGATATTAAGACTATGGCCGACAAAGAGAATGCACCTGTCTACCCGACCAACGAGACTGCACCAGTCGGGAGCCTCAGGAAGGCAACGCCTCATATAGAGTATGAAGAATACCTGAGAAGATACGGACATCCGGGTTGGATATCCGTGACATTCGATGATACTAAGCCATCGGATGACTCTTCATTGACATCCCCAGTCACGAGCCAAACGCGCTCCAATTCACCGCACGTTGCCGCACTACCCACTCACCTATCCCACCTATCGGGGATAGGGGTGCACGTGTTATCACACATCCACGCAAAAAGTTCTAGACCAGGACCCTCAGTTTCCTTCAGGATGCCTCCTCCTCCACCTCCACCTGCTAGGACCCCCACACCAGCACCTCCTATGATTGACCCGCCCAGACACCACCCACACGACGAGCATTGGATGTCGTGTAGGCGTACCATGTATGATGGACTGAGCGTGCTTGATGGCGACCCTTACTCACAGTCCGTCGGGCTAGTGACTTTGGTCATTCCGACCCTACATTTAGTGAGATACTGAGGACCATCCAGCGTCATGAGGTAACCCTTCAGCACGCCACTCGCACTTCTCTGTCCGCCTAGTTTCAGGCCATGATGGCGTCACACAGCGTTCAACGTTTAGAGCAGAATCAGAGGAAGAAGAGTTAGGCTGGTTCGGATGGCTGAAGAAAAAGTGGCAGTGGAGCTAGGGGTAGGATGATGGGGTCGTCTGTTATTGAAACCATTTGAAAGAAACTATGTTATTTATTTTGGGAAACAATTATTATATTTTATGGGGGTGGTGGCACCTTCCAACTTGTGAGACTATGACACTATTGCTATTATGTTTGGTTGACACTATAATTATCTATTTAAGAAACTATTGCTTATGATGCTAATTTTGCTGGGTCATTTGTATTGAATTGCAATATATCATGTGTTGGGATAATTAATTTGTGCTTCATGAATAATCACCCTATGTTAATTTAATAGAACATATATATATGTGTCGTGATGTGTATATTACATTCTCTCATTTTTGGTAAACGCGGTATTAAGGGTAAATTGACGTGTGGGATACTTGAAACCAAAATTTATGAGATGCTAAATGTGTTTATCTATGATGCTACCAGAATGCCGACCTGACAAGGAACTCGTATTGGAAGACCGACCGGCAACCAACCACCTACTCCACCAGGAACTCCTTGTGGAGAGAATGTCAATTAGGAGAATAATGAGAGGATTGCTAACCTAGTAGCAAAACAAATTGCTAATGCCATGCCAACCATCATTCCCCAGATCAATGCGGACCGGGGTAACACAGTTGGAAACTACAGGACCGTTGAAGGGTATCCACTTACAACACAACAACACAATGAGGAGAGTTGTTTAGAACACTTAACAAATCAAATAGGGAACTAGTTAACTTGTTAATGAAAGATGCTAAGAACAAAAGTAAATGTGAGACAGAACAAGATTACAAAACAACACAAGTATTTGGTTTTCAAGAATGTTGTATATTTCTTCTCAAGTTCTATTACAAGTTACAAAGCATCGATAGAAAGTTACAAGTACTTGAGATACTTTATACTACATCCTACAGTCGGCCATACTTTGAAGGCCAGCTGGATACAATTGACTAGACAACTACAAAATCAAATGTAGAGTCAAAAGGCAGATCTGCCTTTTGACTTGTGACTATGACATGCCGTAGCTCACATCCTAATATATTTCAAAAAGGATAAAAGTACATAAAATAGCATGGACTCAAGACCTCAATGTACAGTTACCAAAAGCATGGACCTTTCACCAACTCATGTAAGTTGGTGACTTTATAGAGTAGCAGCGGAAAGGTGGTCAAACTTTATGGTAAAGTACATCAGATAAAGGCATATCTCTACAAGTCTTCGGAAGAAATCTGTTTTCACTCTTTGGCTTCGAAAGACTTTGTCTTTGAAGCTTCGGAAGACTTCACTTTTGGCTTCGGAAGATGTTGGTCTTGGCTTCGGAAGATTTTACACTTAGAATATTTCTAGTGCATGGTGTAAAATTTTCGAAGCATTTCTACTTCTGTTCTTTAGTGCATGCATGAAGAGAGACTTTGGATGTTTTAGCTGCATCAGACTTATAGAAATCCTTACAAACTCCCCCTAGGCTGATGCTACCAAAACATTTAGAAGATCTTCAGATATTTGTAGTCTTCAGGACAATGATGACCATACCCTTCTTCATCAGATGGTCAGGATCACTCAGACTCTCATAATATCTTCTCATCTCGTAGAGATCATGCAGAGGTAGGTTGATTATGTCTTGCCATGTATAGACATTCTCAACACCTTGATCTCTAATCACATGCCATCTCTTTGGATTAGTAATGAAGGTCCAGGATAAGATGGGTGTCTCAGCTGCAAGAGGAGCCACTGGAATTGGAGTTGATTGGGCTACCTCTTCAGACACTTCCTCAGGTTGATCTGAGTCAACCTGAGGTGTAGAGGTGGATGATTCAGGCTTCTTCTTCTTTGACTTTGGTTTGGAAGCCATCCTCTTCTTCCTCTTAGAAGACTTTAACTGAGAAGACTGGTCTGCAGCACCTTGTTGATCATCCTTGTCTTTTTCAGTTGGGTGTTCCTCCCTCACAGGAGAGGGAGTTTGACCCTGCTGTGGATTAGAAGATGAAGCTTGCTGAGGCTCAGCAGGAGGTCCAGGTTGTGTTGTCTCAGGTTGTTCAACCTTAACCTCCACTTCAAGTGGGATTTGAGTTGGAGGAGAGTATAAGTCAATCAGCTCTCCACTCTTGATCTTCTTCTTGATTACCCTGATATGCTCATCCATTGTGGATAGAGACATAGGGCCAAGTCTCCTTCCAGAGAATCCATACAGCTTCAAGAAGCTCATCATCCTTTGTCTGTCAGCAGACTTCTTCATACTCTTTTGGATGATGGCTCTTGACTTTGCAGCATCTTGCCTCATCTTTTTCTTTGTTGCCTTTTGTTCTTTGAGCACTTGAAGTTCAAGCTGTTTGAGATACTCAAACTCAATGTACTCAAAGGAAAAGGGAAGAAGTGCAGATGCCTGGTAGAGACCTGTGGCACTCAGGTAGTTGATCATGTTTTGCCTATCTATTTCCTTGTCTACCTGAGGTTCCTGTGTAGCAGCCACATCCTCTTGCGCAGGACTTTCTTGAACTGGGGAGAGAGTTGGAACATGCTTGTATAACCTTTTCTGTCTCTTCTCCTCTTTGAATTGGAGAAGTAACCTTGCATCCTCTGCTTCCTTCATCTCTCTTGACACTTCCATGTCAGCCAGTTCATTTAATTGCTCTAGGGGAGATATATAATCTAATCTATGTCATAGTTCCTGGTCTGCAGGTAAGTAATCCTGACTGCCCTCAACTCATCTTCTTGAGTGTTTGGTCTAGGGGCAGCCCTGATTGCAGCTTGTATAAAGCCTGAAGACCCAGAGGAACTTTCTCCCCTTAGCTTCCTCTTCCTCTCTCTCTCCTCCTCCTCAATCTCCTCAGGAGTCAAAAATCCTTTTCCCTTTGTCACCCACAGACCGTTGTGACTCAGGGTGGAGAGATATCTCAAGTTGCTGATCATTGACCCTATTATGCAGTGTAGTCACCTGAGATTCAAGGTGACTAACCTTAGAGACTAAATAGGAGCATGTTTTTGTCAGTTTTTGCACCTTTAGTCTCAGATTCCCCTCATCTTCATCAGAAGAATCATTGGGGGATGAGATGATTGGACCAAAGTCCTCTCTCTCACCACTAGCCTCAGGTTCTTGGCCGCTGGATTTCCTCTGCACATTGACATTCTCAGTTGAGGTGTCAATGGGCTAAGTTGCCATGGTTGAGGTCTTATGATGTAATCACTTGCAGAAGTGAGAGCCTCTTCCATATGGATATCCTGAACAGGTTCAGAAGTATCCACCTCATTGATGGGTGACTGTTGTGGGCTAGACAAAGGAGACTCAGGAGTACTCATCTCTCTTTGAGTACGGGAAGAGTAGAGAGACTCATGGTACCCACTGAAACCTAAGTCTTCATTAGTATAGAATGAGAGGTTCGGAATGGGTTGATTTAAGTCTAAAGGCTGGGGATGGTAACTGTCCCCTGAAGGTTGTTCACTTGAGTGTTGAGACTTAGAGTGAAGGCTTAAGGTAGTTGGGCTTGTGAGCTCATCATGGTGAGCATGAGGAACCTCATCCCTAATTGTTTAAAAGATGGGAGTGGTTTGCTCCTCAGGGGAAGTGGGAGCTCTAGTGTCCACTTCCTCTTGTATGGGTGAGTATATGGGGCCCTGCACAGACTCAATAGCTTGAGCAGGGGTTCGTTTGGATTTTCTTTGGTAGGTGCGGGTGACTTGGGGCCTTTTTGGTGGTTGAGAGGTAGAAGTTGTGGGTTTAACACTAGCTTGTGTTGCTAGGTTGTCACCTTGAGCAATGAGCTCTAACATTTTTGGGACAAGGGCTGTTTCTACCCCTGAGAAGCATGTAGTTGGCTTCTTCATAATGTTAAAGATGCCGGGCTTCATCTGTCCCAATTTAAGAATATTATCTGTTTCCCTCAACTGTGAGCCCAGTTCAAAGTTGAGAATGTGTTGAACATATCTAGGAAACATATAATACTCTAAGGAGTCCAAGTTAGCAAGCAAATTTGTACAAACAAACTATGAGTACCTGAACTTGACCCCTTGAACCATTCCATGCACTATGAAGGAGAGATCCTCAGGAATTTGGTCCCACCCACTATGCTTGTTTGACAAGCTGTGGATAACCACATGAAGCAGGTATTTCCACTGAGATGAGACCTTCCCTTTCTTGAAGGTCTTTACAGAGAAATCTCCCTCATAGCCCATCTGCTCAAAGGAATGATTTACAGCTTCCTTTGGGAAGGACAACTCACCTTCTTCATCATCCAGCTGCAAGTGAGTGTTGATGATGGCCGGAGTGATGAAGATTGTCCTCCCTTTCACTGTGGCAGACAGTGCCTTCTCCCCATTCATAATGACCTCTTGGCAGGTCTTCCAAAATTCAAGCAGATGATCCTCATAGAGAGTAGGATCAATGGTTAGGGAGGTGAAGTAGTTTGATAGAGCTAAGAAACGACAAATCTCTTAGAAACTTTCATCTTTCTTATAGCTTAACAGAGCAACTTGGTTATGTTGCCTGTGAAGTTGCATGGAGAAATCTGGGTTGTTTCTAAGGTTTAGGTTGGCCATTTTAGAAGCTTAAGGATGAAGAAAGATGAAGAACAAAAGGCGGTTTGGGAGAATTTAGGTTTAAGGAATAGTGTAATTGAGGAAGATAGTGAAAGAGGGGGGAACTGTTGGGCATTTATGTGAAAAGAATTTGAGACAAAGTTAATGAAGAGGATAAACTTTGAAATCTGGATGTCGGTCCCACCTCTGAAAAGTAGTTTACTTTTGCCCAAAAAGTAGTTTTCTTCGAAGTCGAGACATCTTCCGAAGGTTATTTGCTTCGGAAGTTCTGAAGAAAAAGCTTCCGAAGGCAAATTGGCTTTGGAAGAGATTTCAAAGGTTTTTGAGAATTTTGCTTCGGAAGAGAATTTACACTCAGAGATTTTTATTCTAAGAAGAATAAATACTTTCGAAGGTAAATTGCTTTCGGAAGAAACTTGTTCTTTGGAAACATACAAAGTACTTAAGTTGATTTTAAGCTTCAGAAGATATTTTAGAAATTTCTTCCGAAGGTAAAATCACTGAGGCAATTATTTGTTTACTAAGACATAAACTTCTTCCGAAGGTAATATTGAATCTTCCGAAGAGATCAAGATTTTCAAAAATCTAAGAAATGTCTTTTGAAAATATTTTTCTTCCAAAGAAAACAAGGGCTTATGAAGGTGATATTATAGATAACTTAGGACACATAGGTTTTAGAAATAAATATGATTAAGTTTTTAAGAAAAGCTATTCAAAGTTAATCATCCCAAAAGCTGATACTAGATATTTAAATCTCTGCTCATCAAAAGCTTTGGTGAACAGATCAGCATATTGTTCATTTGTATTAACTTTGACTAGTTTAATTAATCCCTTTTCAAAGTTATCTCTAATCAAATGATACCTGATGTTAATATGCTTTGTCCTTGAGTGCTGCACAGGATTCTCTGTGATGGAGATAACACTATTGTTTTCTATGTGGATGGGAGTCTCTTTAAATTTAAATCCATAGTCCAGCATCTGATTTTGAATCCAAAGCACTTGAGCACAACAACTTGCAGCAGCAATGTATTCAGCCTCAGCAGTTGATGCAGACACACAGGATTGTTTCTTGCATTGCCAAGAGACTACTCTTCCACCAAGAAATTGACATCCCCCTGATGTAGACTTTGTAGTCGCGTTGCAACCACCATAGTCACTATTTGTATAAGCATACAGATTAAAGTCAGAATTCTTTGGATACCAAAGGCCAAGTGATGGAGCACCTTTGAGATATCTTAAAATTCTTTTGACAGTTACTAGGTGTGACATCTTGGGGTTGGCTTGGTATCTTGCACAAATGCGTGTAGCAAACATGATATCTGGCCTGCTAGCTGTGAGGTACATAAGAGACCCAATCATTGCCCTATAGAGTTGCTCATCAACACACTCCCCCTCAAGATCAGGTCCAAGGGAGTGATTTCTTGCTATGTGTGTCTTAGCAACCTTACAATCAGTCATGTTGAACCTTTTAAGTATGTCTTGTACATACTTTGACTGACTTATGAAGATGCCATTTTCAACTTGCTTCACTTGAGTTCCCCCATGGCACTCATTTCAAACCTGTCCTTCATCAGCTTCTCAAAGTCTTTGCAGAGCTTTGGATTAGTTGACCCAAAGATAATGTCATCTACATATACTTGAACTAGCATTATGTCATTTCATGTTCCTTTGATGAAGAGAGTTCCATCTATAGTACCTCTTTTGTAGCCATGTTCACAGAGATACTGAGATAGAGTCTCATACCACTTCCTTGGTGCTTGGTGCAACCCATAAAGAGCTTTATCAACCCTTCACACATAATCAGGATGATCAGGATCTGCAAACCTTGAAATTCTTTGATGCAGCAAAAGCTGTGAATATTCTAACAGCTTCAAGTCTTGCCACAGGAGCAAAAGCATATGTGTAGTCAATTCCTTCTTCTTGAGTATATCCTTGAACAACTAGTCTTGCCTTGTTCTTGATGACAAGTCCTCTATCATCCTTCTTGTTCCTAAAAACCCATTTGGTTCCTATGGTAGTCTTCCCTTGAGGAAGAGGACATAGGTTCCAAACCTTTTGCCTTTTGAATTGTAGCAGCCCCTCTTACATAGCTTCAACCCAACTTCCATCTTTTAGAGCCTCATCAATTTTCTTTGGCTCTATCTGGGACAAGAAACAAGAGTGAAGACAAACATTTGCTTTATGGGTTTGTCCTCTTGTTCTCACCCCTGAATCAACATCTCCAATGATGTTTGTGGTGGGATGAGACTTGTGGATCCTTAGCTGAGGGATCACAGCAAGTTGCTAAGACAGATCTAGATTTGAAAAATTTTGACCTGGCAAAGAAGATTCACCCTCCACATTAGCATACTTATCAAGATTGACTTGATCCAATGAGTGTGTGACATCATTGATGTTGTCTTCAATGCAGTGGTTATAAGCATCAAGAAATTCCTGATCACTTTCACCACCACCATTTTCTCCAACATTTGAAGCTCCTTCTTCTGAGTTTTGTGCCTCTAAGCTGGAATTTGAAGGCACCCCTGTTGATACATGTATGTCCCTAGATCATGATATGAATGTAATAGATCTTGTTTGTCTGATATTGATGTAATGTTTGGAATGATTAATGAAATGATATTGGTTGTTTGTGATTTATAATGTTTAATATTTCATTAATGAGTCGATGATGAATTGGTTAATTAGGTTTGTGGTTGTTTGAATGGTTACACATAATGTTATATTAATTAATACATTCAAACTTAACACAATGAAGTTCTCATGCGAATGGCCCATGCGAATGGACCACACGCATGAATAACTTCATACGATTGATTCAGTCGCACGACTGAACCAGGAGACTGGATCAGTCGTATGATTGTAACATAAGATTGGCTCAGTCGTACGACTGAACACTCAGTCGTGCGGATGAATCAACCGCATGGTTCAATCACACGACTGAACCATACTTATGGTCCAGTCGCACGAATGAACAATACTAACCTATAAATACAACTCAATTCGTGGAAAAACAAAAGCATTCATTCTATTTCGACTCCAGACGTACCCTAGCCGTCCAGAAGCCTCCCAATTCGTTCTCCAAGTTCATAGAACGCATTAGATCGATTCCCAATCGATTCTTAACGTTAGATTCAATACTTTATTGATTCTTCGTGCGTTCTCACTGATTGGATCGCCAATCAAATAGGATTCCGCACTATTTGATCTGGTTTACACGCTAATCACTCGGTATTTCGTTCAAATACCAGGTCCTAACAAGTGGTATCAGAGCTTTGGCTCTTGATTACGTGTGATTCAATCAAGATTGATAAAAAGTTTGTGTTTTTACACTAAAAAACGCAATCTTTTGTGTCAAAAGTGATCTTGGACGTTCCCTGCTCATCAAGTTTTGGTTTCTACGAACTTAGGCGATTAGAGTTTGCGAAATTTCGAATTTTTACGGCTAAAACACGTTTAACCTAGAAATTTTTGCAAAACAGTAGCTTCAGTCGCACGAGTGAGCCATTCGCACGACTGGACTTCATACGCATTGCCCAGACGCACGATTGGACCTAGTCGCATCTCCATTCGTACGATTGAACCATTCGTTCGCAGTGTTCATACGCATCAGCTTCATTCGCACGACTGGACCAATCGCTTAGTTCAGCCGCACGATTGAACTAGTCGCATAGTTCATTCGCACGGATAGCCCAATCGCATCCTTCAGTCGCACCAGTTGACAGTTTGTTTTAGTAGACTTAAAGTTATTCGACATGGAAGATCAAATGTCAGCCTTTACTGCTGGGAAGGACTCAAGGATCCAGAATCTGCTGCTACTTGAGAGTGAGGTGGGTAATCATAATAAACCACCAAAGCTCTTAACGTTAGATGAGTTTCCCCACTGGAAACAACGTTTTGAGATCTACCTCAATGGAGTGGATCCAAATCTGTGGGAAGCTATCGAGATTGGGTATAGTACGCCGGTGGGAGCCGATGGAGTAAAGCTTACTTTAGGAGGGATGACAGACGCGCAGAAGGTTAAGTTTAATGCAGAGAAGAGAGTCTATGCATTGATAACACAGTCTATCCCTAAAGACATTTTCCACCAGTACTTAGAGAATAAGCAGGCCAAGAAACTATGGGATGAGCTGGAAAAGAGGTACGACGGGAATGCTTCGCTGAAGGCAATCAAGGCTAAGGAGTTAAAGAAGGAATTTGACAACTTCTCATCGATGGGAAACGAGAGTTTGGATGATGTCATTGATAGATTCTACCATCTGATGAGTGAACTGCATACACATGGGGTTGCTACTACCATGGAAGAAAAAGTTACTAATTTTGCAGACGGATTGCCGGAAAAGTGGGCTTCATTTGTGTCTAACCTGAGACAGAATGAAATGCTGGCAAAGCTGGATATCAATGACTTCATTCTAAAATTGCGAGAAGAAGCACTTAGGATGAAGTACAGAGCTCAGAAGTCTTCGTACACTCAGAATCCCGCTTTGTACAATGCCACGCCTCAAGCTAAGACATCTGGAGTACCTCTCCAGACTGCATTTGTGTCTAGCTCATCGGGTCCTTCACATGCTTCTCCTTCAGGATCAGACACGTCGGGGTCTTCTTGTACCCACTATATTGGATCTGAAGCGAATGCTACTAGACTGAAGACCGAGAACCTCGGTAATGTGACTGTGGAAGTAGCTCGAGAGCACATGGATCTTTTGGCTGCAGTGGTTCATTCATATGATGGACTTGTAGCTGGGAAGATTGGAAACTGCCATCTGGCAGATGAGGACTACGAGCAGGTGGACGAGATGGAGCTGGAGAGGATGGACATTATGTGGGCCTTAGCTAGTGCTGTCTGGAGGGCGAAGAAGTTTGTGAAAAAGACCGGACAGAACTTGGTAGCTACTAAGGATACCACATTTGGCTTTGACAAGAGTAAAGTGACCTGCTTCAAATGTGGAAAGAAGGGGCACTTCAAGAGAGAATGTGTTAAGCCAAAGAAGACGGGTAACGGGAACCCATTCTCATCCTTCACTCGTCAAGACAAACAAGCTAGCAGTTCTACTTCATCAAGCAAGGATCCAAAAGCCTTGACTGCTCATGATGATGAAGGACAGGACTGGAGCTTTAGGTTTGTCTCTCCAGGGGAATCAAACATTGCAAGTGTAGAAGACTTAGACGATGATTCCGCTAGTGAAGGAGATATGAGATCGCGATGTCAAATATTGAAGAGACAACTGCAACTGAGGTCAGCTACAAGCCTGAAAAAGGGACTTCTACAGCAAAGTCACAATCACAAGAACCAGAGACATCTGATGCTGCATTGATGGCTAACTCTTCTGAACCTCCTCAGGTAAGTACCACTGACCAAATGTTTAATAATCATGCTTGTTCTGATTGTGATACTTTTAGAAATAGCATAGATGAGAAATTTGCTAGGTTATTAGATCATAATGATAACTTAGTAAAAGATTTGCAACTGTGCACTGAGGCTAATAGAGTATTAAAACAAAATGAGCATAGTTACAAAGAAAAGATAGACCTTTTGACTAAACAGCTTAGGGAAACTGAAGTAGTTGCATTTAACCAAGCTAATGACATTAGGTACTATCTTAACTTCCTAGAAGACACTAAGAAGCAAAAGGCAGTTCTAGAAGTAGAAGTAAACTCATTAAAACAGAAACTGCACAGTTGGACAAGTTCATCACACATTGTCCAACACTTAGTGAGAGAAAGAAACAACGGGGAGGGTTTGGGTTATAAAGTGGTTCCACCACCACCTGAGACCTTGATGAACACTAAGACTAGACCAATAAATAATAACCCCATCAAGGATCATGTGGTGTCTACTCCTCTTGTTAGTGATCCAGATTCCTCATGTTCATCTATTGAATCTGGAACCAAACAAAAGGAGGCCACTTCAAAGGCAAAGGGTAAATTGCCTTGTGTTAATCTGGAAAAAGAATTTGAAAAGGTTAATATAAAGTCAGGGTCAAACAGAGTCAAATCAGAACCTAAAAAGACTTCTAATGTTAAACTTTCACAAGTTTCAAGTCAAAAACCAGTTAACCAAAAAGAAAAAGATGTTAAAAATGTTAAAACAATTAATTTTGTTAAACAAGAGAAAACATCAAAAGAACCATAGTCAAAACCTAAATTGAGTGATGTTACTAAAGTGTCACACACATCTCCACAAAGAAAGTTTAATCATAAAGTTGATAGCAGGTCGTGCTACAACTGTGGAGAGTGTGGACACATTGCTTTCTTTTGTCCTTACTATCAGACACCTAGGAAGAAGATTGAACTTCAGGACTCAAAACCTAGGTCTTCTAAGAGGAGTTCTTTAACTCCACCAAGAAGAACTAGTGAACCTAAAGTTCAACCCGTTAGCCAGTCGACTGTTTATCACAAATATGCTTTGCACAAATCTGGCTTATGGAAAGAGAAGTCATCCTCTGTGTCTGATAATGATGACAAGAAGGAACCTGAGCTACCCTCACCCTCTAAGGGTCAATGGTTTGAATTCATGATGTGTGATGCCTCTGGGAAACCCAAGCCAGTAAAGGCTTGGGTTCCTAACCTAAACTAATCTTTTACATTGTATGTGCAGGGTGTTCGCTACAGTGCTAAAACCAACACGTGGATTGTAGACAGCGGAGCATCCAGGCACATGACACGAAACAGGGCTCTTTTATCAAACGTCAAGCAAATAAGAGGAGGGCATGTTTCGTTTGCTGGAAACAAGGGAGGATATATCATAGCTCAGGGAGAAGTGGGGAATCAGAAAGTTAAGTTTGATAAGGTGAACTACGTTCAACAACTTCAAAACAACTTACTTTCTGTTTCCCAAATCTGTGATAAGGGATTTAAAGTCATATTCGAAAACAAGAAGTGTTACGTGCTTAAGAAAGACTACGTGATCCCGGAGGACCAAGTTCTGATGACCTCTTAAAGATATAAAGACCTTTATGTTTTGGATCTGTCAACAACTTCTACAACGGATCATGAGGTTCAGTGCTTTGTATCAAAAGCTATTGAGAAGGATTCCATCTCCTGGCATAGGAGAATGGGACACATTAATCAAAGGAAGATGAATCACTTGATCCAGAAGGATCTCGTGAGAGGAGTCAACGTCAAGAATTTCCAACTTCCTGATTTTTGTGTAGCTTGCAAGAAAGGAAAACAGACGAAGAAGTCTCATAAGGAAAAGAAAGTTCATTCAATAGAACTTCCTCTTGAACTTCTTCACATGGATCTGTTTGGTCCAGTCAGTACAAAGAGCATTGAAGGCAACTTGTACTGTTTTGTGGTTACTGATGACTACTCAAGATTCTCTTGGGTAATGTTTCTGAAGTCCAAATCAGAAACATTTGAGTCATTCAAGGAGTTAGTAACCACACTGGAATCTCTCTACAAGCTGAAAGTGAGACAAGTACGCTCAGACAACGGGACTGAATTCAAGAATCAGTGGATGGAGGCTTACTGCAAGGAAAAGGGAATTGTGCATCAATTCACTTCTGCCTACACGCCTCAGATGAATGGTGTTGCTGAGAGAAAGAACAGAAGCTTGATAGAGACAGCACGGACAATGCTGGCAGACTCAAAACTGCCTATCCAATTCTGGAATGAGGCAGTGGATAATGCATGTTATACACTGAATCGAGTTCTGATAGTCAAGCGCCACGGAAAGACATGTTACGAGCTACTACAAAGACGCAAACCGAATTTGGAGTATCTCGAACCATTTGGCGCGCCGTGCACACTTCTGAAGAAGACTCAAGAAGGCAAATTCAGTGAGAAGGCTGATGAAGGAATCTTCCTAGGATACAACATACCGAACAAGAGAGTTTACAACAACTCAACGGGTCTAGTAGAAGTGTGGTGCAATGTTGACGTTCAGAGATATACCACACCACCTACTGGCAAAGGACCCGCCTACTTTTTCGACTATGATGGATTCTTCAAGTCCTTCAACATCCCTATCTCTCCTTCGGATGATGAGCTAGCTACTCGGATGATGTATGATATCTTGAATACACCATCTCATGATTCAACATCATCTAGCTCACAGGGAGAATCATATACTCAGTCAGGGGGAGTAGTCGATGACAGTGACTCCTCCTCAGAAGATGAAGATGAAGAAGATGACCAGAACAGTCAGGAGGAACAGGTTCCAGTTCCTGAAAGTCCACAAGCATCTAACAGTGATGCACCTTCGACTTCGGAGCCTCAAACTCCAAATACCTCAGATGTAGAACCAAATGTTCACAATCTTGGCTCTGAGGTAGCTGTTCCTACTACTCCAGGATCACGTCTAAACGTTTATCATCCCTTAGACAATGTCATTGGGGATGTCAGATCAGGAGTACAAACCCGCAATCAGCTATACTCAGCTGATTATGCATCTGTTATGGAAAAGGGATACATTCATGATGGTGCTTATCGGTGTTTTGTCTCGCAGTTTGAGCCAAAATACGTCAGTGATGCACTAAATGATGAGGCGTGGGTGAGTGTCATGCAAGAAGAACTTCTTCAGTTCAAGAAGTTAGGTGTATGGACTCTGGTAGATAGACCTAAAGGTGCTAAGGTCATTGGCACCAAATAGGTTTTGAAATGCAAGAAGGATGACCAAGGGGTCATTATCAGGAACAAGGCTCGACTGGTGGTTCAGGGATTTCGCCAAGTCGAGGGGATTGACTACAATGAAGTGTTTGCACCCGTGGCAAGGATGGAAGCCATTCGTATCTTCCTTGCCTATGCCTCGTACATGAAGATTAAAGTCTATCAATTAGATGTGAAGAGTGCATTCCTTCATGGGGAAATCAGAGAAACAGTCTATGTCAGTCAACCCGAGGGATTTGAAGATCCTTATCATCGGGATAGAGATTACAAACTCGACAAGGCTTTATACGGGCTTCATCAAGCTCCAAGGGCCTGGTACGAGAAACTCTCGACCCATCTTGTGAAACACGGTTTTCGCAGGGGAGTCATTGACTGGACGCTGTTCATCAAAGAGAAAGATGGAGACCTACTGCTCGTACAGATCTATGTCGATGACATAATCTTCGGTTCAAAGAATGAAGATATATGCAAAGAGTTTGAAGCAGTTATGAAGAAAGAGTTTGAGATGAGTGCTATGGGGGAGATGAAGTTCTTTCTTGGGTTACAGGTGGATCAGACACCAAATGGGATATTTCTACATCAGACCAAGTATGTGGGAGACATTCTCAGTCGCTTTGACATGGAGAATGCTTCTGCTGCTGGGACTCCACTTGCTACTAATCATGATATAGCACCTGACGAAAATGGAGATCTGGTAGATGCCACAATGTACCGAGGAATGATTGGATCCCTCATGTATCTCACAGCCTCAAGACCTGATATCATGTATGCTACATGTTTATGTTCTCGATATCAGGCGAAGCCTAAGGTGAACCATCTGATCGGGGTCAAGAGGATATTTCGTTATCTGAAGGGTACACCCACACTTGGGTTGTGGTACCCTCATGATGATGACTTTGAGCTCACGGCGTATAGTGACTCGGATTACGGGGGCTGCAAGATGAACTACAAGTCTACATCAGCAGGGTGTTAATTCTTTGGGAGGAGATTAGTTACCTTGCAGTGTAAGAAGCAGACATCGGTTGCATTGTCAACCTGTGAAGCCGAATACGTTGCTGCTGCAAGTTGCCGTTCACAAATCATCTGGATTCAACAGCAAATGCGGGATTACGGGTTAAAGTTTTCTTCTACTCCTATTTTTGTTGATAACTCTGCTGCAATTGCAGTAACTAAAAATCCGGTCCAACATCCTAAGACCAAACATATCGGTATTAAATACCATTTCATAAGAGACTGTTTTGAAAAGAACTTAATTGATGTGGTAAAAATTAATACTGATTTTCAACGCGCTGACCTCTATACTAAAGCCTTTGATAAACCACATTTTCAATATTTGTTAGAGGTCAACGGTGTTAAAAAGAAAAGTGATGTCATTCCTGATGATGATCATGTGTAGTCCGATGTAGTTTAGTTAATTTGTCTTTTTTATTTTATTTTCTTTATTTATTTTAATTTGTTTACATTAAAGTCATGTTATTTCGCTGTTTATTAAAATCCTAAAATAATTAAACCAGTTATGATTTTAGTATTTTAGGGGGAGAATAAGTCAGCCAATAACATTAATAAAAACGAGGGAGAAGGAGTGGATAGCTGATATAAGGTAGATCGTATCTGTGATACCGATTCAAAACCTTTGGAAAATGATAGTACACAGGAACAAATCAAAAGGGACTTTAAAAAAAATTTAATTTAGAAAAGATGCTAAATTTAAAGTATAAGTCTGTGTAGTCTAAGCAATATAAAAGGGAAGATGATAGAAAAACTGGCAACTACTAAGGTAACACAAAGAAAGTAGACCTAGAGGTTGCTAGACCACAAATGATATGTCGGTAGATTCAACACAATAGATGATTAGACCTGACTGGTGATCTCAAGATCCAACTAAGTTGTTCAACTGACTGTGGGCTTCCATCTTATCACTGGTTAACACAATCAACAATATTCCAATAAGGGGTAATGAGCATGTAAACGCCACGAATGTGTGCGGATGACCATAAATAGAGCAAAGCATGAAAAAATGAAAGACAAATGCTATCAAGCTAATGACTTATGTTGTTGGTGCATTTTGTGCAAAATAAAATTAAGCTGCTCTAACAAGGAGATAGGTTGTGTGCCTCTCTGCTGTGCGATGGCACTGACCTGAGGATAAGCATAACCTAGATATTCTAGAATTCATTGTTGTTTGCCGCCTCTCTGCTGTGCGATGGCACTGACCTGAGGATTGGCTTCTTTTTGAAAGTTCTAATAAAGGATCTTCTTGAAATAATACCCGTAGACCGCTCAAAAGCTCCTGAGGAATGTTGATTACCATATAAGTGTGGGATCCACAAATGTTAGTTGAAATAACTAAACCTAAAATTATCACCAGTTTGTGTCAAAAGTCTATGTATGGATTTAAGAGGACAAACATATTGACAATCATTATGGCTGCAATTCTTGAAAGTTCAAATCAATGTGGAATCCAATAGTACCAGTGTGATTTCCTAAATTTACTAACGACTGTGGATGAAAACCAAGAATTAAGCATCAAAAGATTTTGATAACAAGTCCCAAATGATTTGACTTGCCTGTATGATTCCAAAATTGAATTGGTCCAGGTGTGATCAATCTAAGTTGAAGCTGCCTATTCCGGAACCAAATCCAGTAGATTTCTATCTTAGGATTTATCTCTCACAAAAAGCCAAAAACAAGTTTAATTTTTGTACTTTAGTTTAGTTTTCTAATTTACTTAGTCATTTAGTTTGTTTGTTTGTCGGACTACGTCGTGAAAATCAGTATAGGGATCAACTCACTAAAAGGGTCATGTCTGAGATGACCACATGTGTTTTCAAAGTTTAAAAGGGTCACGTCTGAGGTGACAAAGTGTTTAAAAGGGTCACGTCTGAGGTGACTAAATTGTTTAAAAGGATCACGTCTGAGGTGATCACAAGTTTTCAAGTTAAAATGATCATGTCTGAGATGATCAAGTGCTCATAATGTTAATTTCAAAAGATAAAAGGGTTTTAAATGTAAATGGGTCAAAATGGCAGAAAATTTCATAAGTATAACCCATTCGCACGATTGGACCATAAGTATGGACCAACCATGCGAATGGGTCCCATTCGCACGACTGGACATGAGATTGAGCCATTCACCCGAATGGCTTATCAGAATGATCCATTCGACCGAATGAAAGGGTGCGAATGAGTCAGTCGACCGACTGAGACTCAGTCGGTCAACTGAAGATGCGAATGAAAGGGTACGAATGAGTCAGTCGAGCGACTGAACCTCAGTCGGCCGACTGAATGCGACTGACTGGGCCAATCGCATGACTGAGCCTTAGTCGCCCGAATGAACTGAGCGAATGAGGCCAGTCGGCCGATTGAACTCAGCTTCAATATTTAAAGGGCCACAGTCGATCTCATTTTACTCATCACCCTCAATCGCTCCTAAATCGCACTTCGTACCGTTACTCTGCCAAAATCTCTCTAGATCCTGTTTTCATCGTGTTATTGATCTTCTGACATTCGTTGACATTTATACAGGTAGATGGCAGTGAAATCTCACCGAAATCTGAAGAAATGGAACCCTAATTTGCGATATTCGAATGAAAACAAAAAACGGACTGTTAATGACCTATTAACCAACCTAAACTAAGAAAAATGTTAAAATTAAGTTTAATAGGTTATTAGTGACTAGATGGCGAGTCTATTGAACCGGTAACCCATGTTAAATCACTTGTTTTTGTCAAGGTTCGAACAGGAGGCGACTGAACAGTAGGACAAGCGACTGGTCGTCCGGATGAACTTCAATCGCACGATTGAATCTTGCGATTGGGTCAATCGGCCGAATGCACCATGCGAATGAATTCAGTCGGCCGACTGAACCAATCGCAGACTCAGTCAGCAGATTGAACTCAGTCGCATCTCTCATTCACCCGAATGAGCTCAGTCGCATGAAAGGACAACCGACTGACTTCAGTCGCATGATCCATTCGCACGAATGAATCAGACTGATTTTAAACTATACACTTAGAACTGAATTTTGATGTATTATTTACTAATGGTTCTGTGTCTTGTGTTTCAAGCAAATGGCTGATAGATGGTCCATTAATCCAAAGCACAACATATGTGCTCATTTGGATCACACGACTCGGAATGGGGCCGAATTTACAGAGATTAGTGCGTTTCTTCGACGTTCTCGGATACATAAGGCCATTTCTACACCGTGTACGCCTTACAGGTCGTTACATCAGGCATTCTGGGAGAATGCCTCCGTTGATCGTTCTCGTGAGCCTTACAGTATACGGAGCTCCATT